>JAUPFV010000002.1:262869753-263599391 GCA_036936605.1 Limnanthes douglasii subsp. nivea
ATGGATTTAAAGCCCTAGTTTGTTCTTCGGAAAATGAAAACGAGCATGAGTGAATGCTTTGATAAAGAAATCAATAATTTTTTCTTTGAGATAGAACAATTCGGATTTAAAGAGTATATGGAGAACTTGGTCGCGAACAAAGTGAGCATCAATTTTTTGTCTGATTTGTTCATGCGTGGAAGAATGTGTTAGAAGCCAATCAAACATCTTCCATTTTGTCGCACCACAAAACTTGAGGGCTGACCACAGGAAATTGAAGCTCTCTTAGTATTGACTGGAGCCAGATGAGTTCATAGGGCAGGTTGGCTAAGACTATATACTCTGAGTTAGTACTGGAATAAGTTGCGATAAATTTTAGGATTATGGAGTTTTTCACCGTCACAAAGAGATAGAGACTTCCCAACAACCATTTGAGTGTCATAAGCTTTAGAGCTTTCCATACCATATGACTTAAATAAGTTCTCAATATACTGTTTTCGAGTGATGTATATGCCTACAGTGTCTCTGGTGATCTATATTTTTAGAAATAGGTGGAGGTTACCCATATCTTTAAGAGAGAAAATAGAGTATAATTGCTAGATAAAACTCTCTAAATCTTAATACATGTTTCCAGTAACAATTATGTCATTAACATAAATTAAGATTATTAGGATAACATGTTTTGTGATAAATAAAAACATATAATTATTTGATTTAGAGTTTTGAACACCCTAATCAATTAGGAAATTCGTTAAGTCATGAAAACTAGGCTTTTAGAGGTTGTTTAAGTCCATAAAGTACCTTATTCAGATGATAAACATGATGTGACTTGAAGGGATCTTCAAAGCCTTGTGGTTTTTTCATATAGACCAGTTCCTGAAAGTGACATTTATGAAAGAATTATTGATGTCTAGCTAGGGAATGTTTTAATTTCTAGACACATCAATGCGCAACACTAGTGTTATTGTTGATAATTTAATGACTACACTAGAGGTTTCATCAAATTCAATGATAAGATATTAATGAAATCTTTAAAAAACTAATCATTTTTTGTGTATTTGAAGAGTACCATCAGCCCCATAGTTTAGTCTATAAACCCATTTGCTGCTAACAACATTCATATTAGTGTTTCATGGTGTCAAATATAAAGTATTGTTAGATTTCAAAGCCGTAAACTCAACCTGTGTAGCTTCAAACCAGCTAGGATCAGGAGTAACTTCCTTAAACTAGTTGGTACCTTAGGGGAGCCCATAGTTGTGTTAGTAAGACCAGTGTAGATACTTTTGGGTTTAGAGATACCATTATGGGTCCTAGTTTGTATATGATGAGTGTTGGTTGAGGGGTGGATTGTTTCTAATATCTAGTAGACTTGGGGATGATATTTTAAACTCTTTTAGATAATTTGGATAAGAAAAACATGATTTATATGTAGTTTGAGTGATGAATGTGTAGCTGTTAGGTCAAGAAGTAACTGGTTTGGTACGGTAGGGTGGTTGTATGAATGAGATATTTGTGAGGGCAGAGCATGTATTGTATATGGACATGAGAGGGTTAATATATGATGGAGAAGGAACTTTTATATTTATGCAAGGTTGGAAAAAACATAAGCACTTGGAATGGGACGTGGATCGAAGTTAGAAGATGTTGCTGGTAACAGCCCTTTCTTAGTAGAATTATATGAATAGGAGTTGTATTGCATTGTAGCATCAGTGAACTAATATTTGGTACGTATTTTAAGAAAATAGTCGAACCAGTTAGAGTAGGGTATAAAGATTAGAGTGTTTGAACTTTTGGTATTGAAGAACTTGCTAGAGGATGACAAATCATTTTCATCAAAGGCTACACGTTTAGACATGATGACTTCCCATGTTGAAAAGATGCACTTTTAATCTTTGTGAGTGGCATAGTAGCCAAAAAAAACACACTTTAAGGAGTGAAACTGAATTTGTTTAACTAATAGGGTCTGATATAAAAAAAAACAGGCAAAACCGAAGATATTTAGGACTAAGTAGTCATGCTTTCTAAGGTAAACTAGTTCATTGGATGTTCTATTGTAAAATATAAGAATTGGAAGCCTATTAGTTAGATAAGTGATGTTGTTGAAAGAATCAGACCAGTAAGAGAAAATTAAATATAAATTGGGCCAAAAGGTTTAGGTCAGTCTCAACAATTCGCTTGTGCCACCTCTCTGCTCTACCATTTTGAACAGATGTGTAGGGGCAGGATATTCTGAGATGCATACCAAAACTTGTGGTGAGTAGTATGAAGGCTTTCTATTATCCACCTCCATCAGGTTGCAAGACCTTGATGTGTTTTCCAAATTGATTCTGAACTAGCTTTTTAAACTCTAAAAAGATAGAAAATACATTACTTTATTGCTTTAAATGGTAGACCCAAAAGACTCTACTATAATCATCTAAAAAAAGGTATACTAACTATGAAAATTTCTGATTTGTACCGGAGCTGGTCCACATAAATCAGTTTCAACAAGATATATGATATTAGAAGCACGAGAATTAAAAACATGAAAATTGAACTTGTGAATTTTACCAAGTTGACAATGATCACATAAACTAAGTTGATTTGATTGAAAGGAACATTACATTGAGTTAAGATCTTTGACAGGATTCTAGAAGATGAATGATCCAATTTAAGGTGCCATTTTTTAGGTAAACAAAACATCGAATCAGAACCTAAAGATAACTGAGAAACAAAGGTCTTAGGAGATTGTTTTGGCTTGTCATTTTAATTCAAGCCCTTCCTAGCCTTCCATGTTATAAGAACCTTCATTGTTTCAAAATCCTTCACAAACTACATTATTTTAAGAGGTTAGTTTAGATACCGACAATAGGTTTTTAGAAATCATAGGGACATAAAGGATGTCCTTTACGTTAACTGGTTTATTTTCATAATTAGAGAACCTAGAGTTACCAACATGTTTAATCAAACATATTTGACCATTTTCAACTTGGACATAAACTTTACCTCCATAGTCCATCTTTTGACTCATAAGGCTAGGGTTATGAGTCACAGGATGAGTTGCTAATTAGTCTGCCGACCAAGTACTATCATTGTTTAAATTTTGGGTCCTAAGATATGCATCTGGATCTGACCTTTGTTGATGTTGTTTTGCAGGTATAAGGCTAATATTATTGAGCTTATTTTTAAAGTAATATGTAGGAGCAAAATGGCTAAACATACCACAGACCTGAGATGCTGGTCTTTTGGGGAATAATATATGCCTTTTATTCCTCCACGATAATTATAAGTTACTATGCCTATGTATTTCTCATACATCTTCCTCGAAACCCACGACCTTGACCTTCACCCATTGAGAAATATTTTTGACCTCGTGAGTTTTGACTGTTGTTGGAGGACTATTTGTTATTTTTTTTGTGTCATTTTTTATTTGTAGAGGCTACATTTAGACTAGCCATAGATCATCACAAGGATCCCACATCTTCTCATCACAAGTTAGAAGATCTGGTAGGACAATCAGCCAAGTTAAATATTCATTTTCTTCCAGACTTACTACAATAGGAATGTAGTCTCAATCTAGGCCAACCAATACTTGTACGACTAGATCAACAATAGGAACATGAGAACCAGCTAGAGATAGGTTTTCAACAATAGTTTTCATTTTAGCTAGAAACTCACTCATGTTACAAGCTCATTTTCGTATCTTGTGAAATTCTGCTTTAAAATAGGAGATCATGGCCCTAGTTTGTGAACCAGGAGCTTGAGCAAGGCATCCCATAATTCTTTAGATGGATCATGCTCCAGTAGTTGTGCTTCTATTTTTGGAGCGATTATAGTGAAAAGTCATCCAAGTAACAACTGATCCTTAGACTACAGTCTTCATAAGCTGAATTTCCAGCTGAAGCACCAGTTGAATCAGGTAGAACTTGAGGAGGACATGGGGTATCCACCTATAACGTGACAAAAAATTTTACTTCCATTGATGACAAGAACAATCATAGTTTTCCATATTTGAAAGTTCGTGTTATCTAGCTTAAGCTGGTGACTAGTGTTGCTTATTTGTATCATTTGATTTATATTGGTTGTCATTGAACTAGTTAATGGACCATTAAAGATGGCTGAGTCTGAGCTCATAATTGTAGAGCTGGAATTTATCATGGAAACTTCGATATTACGATAAAATGGAATAATAAACGTTTTTGCATTTTTGTATGTTATTGTTTTGTTGATATCATTGTATGGTACTATATATATTAATTTGTCAAATTTAGACTGTCCATATAATTTGTCATTCCTTGCATAGAGAATCTTAAAATGACCTTTATCTAAGTCTATAACGATAAGAATGTCACATGTTATGGGTGATTTGTTAGCTTAGGTAGAATATCAAGTATGTTATGATTGATCGAGCTAGAGTAGTAGGGGATACGACTATAAAAATGCTTACCTACACAACAAGTTGCTACTTCACGACAGATATCCACGAACCATTACACAAGTCAGTTATAAAAAAAACAATATAATATGTGTAATATTAAGGGTATCCTGTGTTAAAAAATATATAACTTCACTCGTGATTTATGTTACATAATTATCCCTCTTATATATTTGTAACCATCAATAATAGAACATATTTTCTTCTCCTTACCTATCCAATTCAAGGTTCTCGAGACAACCTATGATTGCCATGAGAAGATGTGGGATATGAAAATTCTTATCATTAATATGGTCAATGAGGAGGAAAAACATTTAGAGTTGATGCCGGCAAGGTTATTACTCAAAACAACATGAAACACTCATCTACAGTAGTTGCACAAGCCAATCCATTAGGATCCACGAAAGATAGAGGAGAGTGAAAGAAGGGAAAAGCCAAGATAAGTCCATGTTTTCAATACAATAGAAGAATTCATTAGGAGAGGGAATAGTGATACTATCATCCATTGTTCCCAATATTTGAACGAATCTTTGAAAGAATACGTTTTGGGTTGATCTGATTTTGGGCCAGTGGTACAAAAAAGAAGATCATTTTCAAAAGAAAAATCCAAAGTGATTGTCTAACAAGTAGATCGATTGACCAATATGGGGCATATTAAAGAATCCCAGTATCCCCGTTAGACAACTAATCTTGTTCTAGTAAAAAAAAGAATGGAAAATAGTGTATGTGCATTAACTTCATAGACGTCAATAACGTTTTCCCTAAAGATCCTTTCCCACTGCCCCGGATAGATCAGCTTGTCGACTCTACATCAATGAAAATGTTGTTATCTTTCATGGATGACTTCGCTTGGTATGATCAAACAACTGAATATATATTTGAACTACTTAGATATGCATAATCAAAAATATATATTTGAACACATATAAAGACTCCATTAAAGATCTCCTTCTCCTTTTGGATTATACAACGCAAAAGACACTTGAAAAACCATTATATTGAAGCATAACAAGTCTAACCTCTTCAAAACAAATATGGAGCCCATTCATACCACAGAAATGTTCATTCATGGCCTAGAGAATCATACACAATTGGTTGTCTACAAATTTTATTATTCAAAAGAGAGATTTTCAAATGGATTCAAAATTCCAAGACTGTGGTAATTTTGAGACTATCAACCATGTGTTTATTCAATGTTCCAAGTTCTGAATATTTTATTTTTATTTTCTTCTATCTTGAGAATCATAATCAACAGAAACATGTCCTTCACACACATTATCAGGACTTGGTTTTGGTTTACCAGCAATGACAATCACATAAGATCTATTTTACCTTCTGTTATCTCATGGGTAATCTGGAATACTAGAAACAAGAAGAAACACAAAGACTAATCTGCTAATATTAATACTACGATTGACCATGTCATTCATATTATTTATGGACTAGGCAGTACTAAACTTCTCAAAAGATCTCATTAGGGGAAAGATTATGGTCTTGCAACTAATCTTAGTTGTGTAAATCACTTAGAGAAATGAATAATCTCTCTCTCTCTCTCTCTCTCTCTCTCTCTCTCTCTCTCTCTCTCTCTCTCTCTCTCTCTCTCTCTCTCTCTCTCTCTCTCTCTCTCTCTCTCTCTCTCTCTCTCTCTCTCTCTCTCTCTCTCTCTCTCTCTCTCTCTCTTTCTCTCTCTCTCTTTCAAATAAAACCATCCTAAAGCAAGAAGATATAAAATAAATTCATACGGAGTTTGCAACTTTAAAGGTGAAGCTAGTGGAGGGGGTTTAATTCGAGATCAAAATGGGGATTTGGTTTCTAGATATGGAAGAATATATGGTAAACAATCTCCTATTGTAGCTAAATCTCGGGCATGACTAGATGGTTTCTTTTCTGAAAATATAAAGGTATAGAGTTCATGAATTTTGAAACCGATTATATCATTTTAACTAAAATGATTCTTAAAGGTAAATCGTTCTGGTTTCTTGAACCTATTATGAAATGCTGTACAACCCTAATCTCTTCGTCAATGATAATCACACGTATATATCATGAGCAAAATATTCCAACAGACTCGATAACTAAAAAGACTCTTAAGGAATGAAGAACCAAAGACTTCAACTCAGAGCAAACTCCTAATAGTCTTAAGGCCATAATCATATTAGAAAGTCTTGGCATATGATATATCAGAATAAAAAAACACTAACTTACTCGGTATTTAAATTTAAAGCTTACCTTTTGATTAAAGCTTCTCAAATTCGTCGCATAGATTATATCCATAATCGGAAGTTGTATAGTTCTAGTGGATTTTTTTTATTATTCTTTTTCAAGGATAAATCCTCCCATTTTCTCTCCAAAAGCAGTTGGTTATTCTCTCTAAAGTTGATATCTTGATGTTATATTGGAATGGATTTCTGGAAGCAAACATTGGGTGGCATAGTGACAAACAGTAAAGGAATTAAAATGCGCCACATATTTTATTTTTTATTTTTTATTTATAAATCCCTCTAATTTTGTAAAGGTGTATTAAAAGCTTTGGCTTCTCTTTTTGTTAAGACCGGACTTCCGGTCCTCAAGGTGTATGAAAATTTCTGGTTTGTGCCGGAGCTGGATCACACAAATTAGTTTGAACAAGATATAGGATATTAGAAGCATGAGAACTAAAAATATGAATAGTTAACTTGTGAATTTTACCAAGTTTACAATGATCACAGAAAGTAAGTTGATTTGATTGAAAGGAACATTACATTGACTCAAGATCTTTGGCATGATTCTACAAGATGAATGATCCAATTTAAGGTGCCATTTTTTAGGTAAACAAAACATCGAATTAGAACCTAAAGATAACTGAGAAACAAAGGTCTTAGGAGATTGTTTTGGCTTGTCAGTTTTATTGAAGCCCTTCCTAGCCTTTCATGTTATAAGAACCTTCATTGTTTCAAAATCCTTCACAAACTACATTATTTTAAGAGGTTATTTTAGATACCGACACTAGGTTTTTAGAAATCATAGGGACATAAAGGATGTCATTTAGGTTAACTAGTTTATTTTCAAAATTAGAGAACCTAGAGTTACCAACATGTTTAATCAAACACATTTGAGCATTTCCAACTTGGACATATACTTTACCTCTATAGTCCATCTTTTGACTCATAAGGCTCGGGTTATGAGTCACAGGATGAATTCCTAATTAGTCTGCCGACCAAGTACTATCATTGTTTAAATTTTGGGTCATAAGATATGCATCTGGATCTAACCTTTGTTGATGTTGTTTTGCAGGTATAAGGCTAATATTATTGAGCTTGTTTTTAAAGTAATATATAGGAGGAAAATGGCTAAACATACCACATAGCTGAGATGTTGGTCTTTTGGGGAATAATATATGCCTCTTATTCCTCCACGATAATTATAAGTTATTATGCCTATGTATTTCTCATACATCTTCCTCAAAACCCACGACCTTGACCTTCACCCCTAGAGATATATTTTTGACCTTGTGAGTTTGAGTGTTGTTGGAGGACTATTTGTTATTTTTTGTGTCATTTTTTATTTGTAGAGGCTACATTTAGACTAGCCATAGATCTTCACAAGGATGACACTTGATCCAATATGTTCTAAAAAGTTAGAAGATCTGGTAGAACAATCAGCCAAGTTAAATATTCATTTTCTTCCAGAGTTACTACAATAGGAATGTAGTCTAAATCTAGGCCAACCAATACTTGTACGACTAGATCAACAATAGGAACATGAGAACCAACTAGAGCTAGGAATAATTGAAACTCCGATACTAAAACGAATTTACGATAAAATGGAATAATAAACGTTTTTGCATTTTTGTATGTTATTGTTTTGTTTATATCATTTTATAGTACTATATATTCATAGAATATAGTTTTCGTAATATCATTCATCCAAAAAAATATTGTATGATCATGTAATTTTCGAACAACGCAAATCTTAGTTGTATTTTTTTAGCAATTAAAAACTGTTTGTCCGGTCTATTTTTTTTTTTAAAGAAAACAACCTATTTTTCAAATCTTTTCTCTAACTTATTCTTTTTCTACTCTCTCAAATATGAAAAATAAAACATAAAAAAATATTTAAAGAAAGAAAAGAATCATAAATAAAAACAAAACAACTCCGCTCCAAACGAGAGTACTGCAAACAAGAGATACTCAAGTGTTCAAGTCATCCAAAGTAAAATAGAACACAAAAGAAATTCATCTAGAAACTAAACTACAAAAATAAATAAATAAAAAGCTTCGCCTAGGAACAAAACTTTCGTTGTGAAGAACCATAAAGATTTCTTGGTCCAAAACACCTCCTCCAGCTCCCTCGTATCACCACGGATTTTTCTCAACCATATGAAACCTTTCAACCGGAAACATTTTAAGTACGCCCCATTGCGTCTTTGATTTTCCCAAGTGTGCTTGAGATCAGGTATTTGATAAAGCTGACCAAATCCCCACTGAGCTCAGCCGAAGGGGACGTGCTCACTAACATCTGGACTGAAAAGGTCAGTAGGCACCCGGAACTATATCCTGCATTAGAGTTGGGTAAAATGGCAAACCCGGATGGCAAAACAGTAACATTGGTTGAATCTCCACCGTTCATAACCAAGTTCATGCTCGAAACATCAAGAGGAGAAAATACTATGAGTGCACCAGATCTGTCTTGCCATGTCTCCTGAAGAATCTGTGTGTGATTCTCACTGCCACTGCCATCGGTAACCTGCAGATAGTAAAACAAGTAGTTAGGGATGTTTAGTGCGTAGCCTATAATTGTGCTATTAAAAGATAATATTGATATTATCTATTTACGACTTACAGTACGAAGGATAGAGATACAATTGTTTGCCTCTTGGCCTTTCTGTAGACAGACTAATTTGTTAATTGGTTCACCACCGCATAACATGTCCCACTGACTCCTCATTCTCAGGCTATTTAAGAATTGGAACAGTCTATCATGGCTTTCATGCATCCAAACCGAATTTGTGGCACTAAGCACCATGCCAATAGGTTCACCAGCTCTATCGCTGTTTCTCCGGAGCTTTATCCATACATCATCATTCAAACAATTAAGAAGAAGCACCTCCCACCTACTAGAGATCGGGGCACAAATACCGGAGAAAAAGCTACGGACCATAGCCTGAGTTAACTTTGACATTTCCATTCTACCAACTGAGCTTACATCAGCTTTTGCTATTTTATTAGACATTAAGAAGGCTGAGCTTTCACATTGTCTCTCAAGAGTTGCTAACCATCTATGAGCGCCAAATCCCATGCCGGAACGGACCCATGACCGGCAGGACGGGTGGACCGTACTCTCATCATATTCTGTATGTTCAACCCATATAACCTGCATTTTGCAATTTGTTTACATCCACAATGGAAGATATACATCTTCATATATATTCTGTATGTTCAAACTAAAAGTAAATACACTACAGTTATAACTCTTAACTAAAACACAGTTCCACGCAATAGGACGATTAAAAATCATGTTGTGTTGTGCTGCGGATATGTATAATGATGTGTATTTCCTATCTAAAAGTTCAATTAGACAAATAAAATACAAACCACGAGACGTCTTAGCATTGAAAATTAGGAACATAGCTATTCAAAACCAAGGAAGTCACGTCCTAAGTGATCATATTATAGAAATCATAGAAACTTACCTTAGAGCAACCATTGCCCATGTCTTGTATCATGCAGCCAGAGGGAAGTCTGCGACAGCTCACATTTGCGTCAACAGATATGTCCACTACCACCCACACATTCTCTGCTTGTTGCATGCAGAAGCGGAGAAATGTGACTTGTCGGGTTGGCACCAACGGTGACAAAACCTGGAACTCAGCTTCCATCTGTTATAATGTACATGTATGTATCACTGATGTTTCACCTGTTGATCATAATAACAATAATAATATTGAAAATACATACGACTTGGAGAGCGCCGTTCTTGGTTCCACCTGAACCTCCAGAAATTACTTCGATTACTCGAGCGTTTGCAATTAGTGATGAAAATATGTCTACGAACTGATTCTGGTAATGCAAAACAAAACGAGTTGAATAATCTAGTTGAATCAGACAAAATCCTTCATTGAAAACCATACATTTTATCGGTTACAATAATTAAGTTGAAATAGTTGTAGCGAAGAAAGTTATATGCTTACAGGGTCCATAAGGGCATCAACAAGGTGGGAACCGTTCATGACGATCAGGGACGTTTCCTTTGTCGCCTCATAAGCAAAACCACGATGTCTGCTGCCCAGAAAACGTGGAAAATCCCTAAGGTAAGCATCCTCATTCAGTATGTTTCTCCCTCCTTCTGGATCGGTCATCCACAGAGGATAACCGGCATTAGCGAGCTTAAGAAATTCATCCACGGCAGCTAACGCCCGATCGACGCAAAGGGATATCAGGATGAAAGCACCACTCTCTATGCCAAGATTAAGTCTGGGGGATGCGAACGGTTGACCAAAGCCTCTGGTTGTCAAAGAAGCAACAGTTCTTGCTATCTCGCCTCGGAGTCTGATATTCTCTGCTATAAGGCTTCGCTGCTCATCAGATAGCCCACCTTGAAGAGTAGCACCAGAACAGCTGCTGCATATCAGATTAGCAGTTGAACCTTCGAGCAATACGTTTTCAGCTATCAGCAACATTCTTTCTTCCTTGAGAACCTCATTCTCGAGGCGACCCAATTGTGTCTGAGTACAATTTTGAAATTAGTTATCTAGTATTATTATTATTATTATTATTATTTTCACTTCTGTATGATAAGAAAAATTACCTTCGTATGAGTCCTTTTATTCTGAAACCAGAATTTGATCTGTTTCATACTCAGACCAAGTCTGCTGCTAAGAGCTTGCTTCTGACCCTCATCGGGGCGAGGACACTCCTTGTAGAAACTAAACAAGAGCGTAAACTTTTGTTAGAAAATCTTTCATCTTATTAAATCAATCCATCTTAGTGTATAAAATGTTATATGGTGGAAAATAGAAGAAATTGTTACGCGTCGAGTTCTTGGATTTGATAATCGGTGTGCCTAGGCCTCTCGTTTCTTGATTCAACCTGATGCTGTTCACTCTGTGAGAAACGAGTTTCAACTTCATTGAAACTTAATTCACCATAATCTTCCATTTTTCCTTTCTGCATTAAATCTCAACCGAAACAGCCGAAAGTTATATTTATTTATAGAATCATATTAAACAATGAAATTCACTATAAACAACAAGAATTGGATGGTACAAAGTAAGCAGAATAGTGATATCACTAGAGGAACAATGTTGAACACTTCTATTATATAAATGAATGAAATATTTGGACTAGTGTAAAACCTTTATCATACTAGTAAAAATATCCTAAGCTATTATATTCACAGCAGCAGCAAATAACCAAAACCTTCTCTAACGTAGGCCGGTTAAGAATAATAACAATAAAATCCATATATCATATATAAAGACAGAGTCTGTTAAACAAAAACTCAAACACTCAAACATTAGCTAAAAGCGAAAGCAAAAGCAAAGGAGAGGAGAACTTACAGTATAAGAATTAAGATTAAAGTTGGAGTTGTTTTTCAATTTGTTTTTCTTAGGTGGTTTTGCTAGGATGAAGAACATATATATATATATATCTCTATATGGGACAGACTTAATGGTTAAACAAATTCTTTAATACCTGCATGTACTTTAAGGTTAAGGTAGGTTGTTGTTAATTGTTTCCTTTATCTACTATTTAATATTATTCACTTATGGGTTAATTCAATTTATGCTACTAAGTTGTCATTTGATTCTTATTTACCCAACTAATTTATATTTTTTTTCTAAACATCTCATTAGTTTTATGTAGTTAACATTTTAACTTTAAAATATGTATCATCATGTGAGATTTAATTGGTTTAGCATAATAATAATACTATATATTAATAAGAATAGATCCTGCAAACACCTGCGAACAAGAAAATCGTAAAAAAAAACTAAAATAATAAAAAAAAAACTTGTATTTGTTAGTTATATTTATTTTTGTCAAAAAATTATAAATATTTTGTTTAAAATAACGAAATAATAATTAAATAAATTTTAAACAATAAAAACTATATGTTCTCGTAAATGTGCAGTGTAACCTATCATTTCAAATTCTATTTTTATTATCTCGACTACGATTGTTTATATGTTCTCGTAAGGTACCGCAACCATGCGAAAGTTATCAAAACTAATAACATACCTTTAAAGGTATGTGTTCTTACAAACCGTGCGTTAAAATTTTATATTTGTATTAGAGCTGTTGTAAGGGGCTATTTGATATGTATTCGATAGATGATGGTATGAAGGGTAGGCGTTTGGTACTCTTGGGAGTCTGACTCGTATTATATTCTCCACTATGACATGTTCTCCAATCTAAAGCAACAAACCCCAAAAGATTAAGGTCTTCTTCTGCGTGATACTTTCTGCCAAAATTCTCGGTAGTATCCTCTATCTATAAGCTACACATTCCACCAGATTGTGGAAATATTCCATACTACTTTCGGTTTGGTTCAACCGTTGAGAATACTTCCACAGACTCTCCTTCGGTTGTTGCTTTAAGGTGAAGGATATAGTCACAATCTTCTTTGATGATCTTGTATTTGGTGAATCGGTTCATGAATGCAGTCCACATCTTGTTGAAGCTTCAGATACAAACTGGAGGAAGTGAGTTAAACCATATGAGAGCACTATCTTTAAAAACCATGTCGTATACTCGAAACATGAGCTTGTCGTTTCTATTGAAACCTAACAATTCTTTAATTAATTTCTATTTTGGTGCCTAATATCTCTTATATCGTCATATTTGTTCATTTTGTATTAGTAAAAATTCAACGACAAGTCTCCGTCAATAATGTCTAGAGCCATATGAGAAGAAACAAGGCTAAATATTGGTTTAAATGAGATTAGCCAAAGTATTTCTTGTTTGGTGGCCGAATAAAAATATTTTTCATTCGTCATAGTTGGCCAAACCAGTATTAAGTGTAACGAGGGAAAATAAACTCTTTGAGTTTGGGGCCGGTAACCTTGAAAATACTACAGTGGCATCGAACATGCACACCACGTTGAACTATTGGTGGAACAATTAAAAGCTTTCTCACACATACCTAGCTGAATGATAACTTTTATGTCTCTGGTAATCCTCTAATGGAGTAGGAGGATGACCATTGTTGATTTTTTTCTCTTATCATACTAGTGAGGCTCAAATGTTTGTAGTTTCTTCTTTTTCTCCATGTGATGACCAAAGCAAGGAGTTTTAATCCTCCAACTGAAACTAAAATGATAATGGCTACATCGACGCCTTTCAGATTTGTTGGTTGACTCATAATCAAAGTGGTCCTTATTTTTTTGAATATTAAGAATAGTAAAAGATACGATTGTACCTAAAAGGATAGTGCCACATGCTCTTGACAATATAAGAAATGACTTCACGATAATATATAACATTTACAAACCAATGAATAACTAAAAGGAAAATTTATCGATGCGTTGGGCCGACATACTTCCTAATTTTACAAATCATCATTATCTCAAATGGACCTAGTAAATAAAAAAGCAAGGTTTGACATTTTTTACTCACTATTTTTTTTAACTTACCACATGTTTTATTATGCATTGTGTATGTCATAGTAAAGCAAATGTATATTATTCTTATAAATAGTAAATATGTATTTTAACATTTTCAATTAATTGTATATAGATTTGGTTTATGATTAGATGCTTCATCAATAATTTCATAGTAAATATATTCATTAATGAAAAAATATTTTGTTTTTAACGTGTTTATTTTCTAACGGTACCACGTGTCCTTCTTATCCGTGCTTATTTTCTTTTGTAACGGCACTACGTGTCCTTCTTATCCATGTTTATTTTCTTTTGTAACGGCACCACGTGTCTTTCTTATCTATTTTTTTAATTTTTATCCGTTGTTCTTAATTTTTTTCTTTTATTTCACACCTTTAATTACGAATCTTTTTTTATTGATTATTAAAAAAAAAGGGTTAAAAAACATCATTCGTCTTCCAGGTATCAGCTTTGTCACATAATGGTCCATCATTTTCACTAATATAACAAGATAATCCTTCATGTTTAAAAAGTTTAACTTTTGGGTCTTCGAACCTAAGATTAACCAAAAGATGGCACCTCCCGTTCAAACGATAGCATATTCATTGCTCATTCGGTCGTACTAATTTTATCCATATTTTTTACATCAACTTCCAGCTAAATACGAACTCGACAAAAATTTAACCCTTTTAAATTATTTGTTAAAATTTATCAATAATATTTATCTTCAAATCGGATAGATCATAAATAATCAAACTCATTTCTAACTAAATTAAATCTAATTGAAATTTAGAATATAAATTGTACAAAACTGGTTCATTTAATTTTTACACCAACCCGCAACTCAAATTTAACCGGTACGTATATTTAACCTATTATTTTCGGTTTAAAGCATCTAAACACCAAATCAAACCCTAATTTGAGAATCTCTCGTTTTCTTTCTAATCTCCGTTTCTTTTTCCCAAACCCAATGCTAAAAAACTTCAAGCAAATCGTGTATCTTTCTCTGGAATTTCGATTCTCTCATGGTTATGATAAATTGGATTAGTCTATTAAGTTTATAAGTTTGTTTGGGTGATAAATTATATACACCAACATCTTTCAAATATAGGATCATTTCTTTTCTCTTTTTTCCGAAACTAGGCCGTCTCATAACAAGCACCTAAACTAATAAATCCTCAATGACAGTCCACATCCTAAATAATGTGTTGACTCCTGTATTATTATAACTTGGCTGAAGCTAGTCTAATCGAAATTGGCAGCAGCAATATTCTTTAAAGGAATAACACCTATGGAAATTTGAAATATATAGCTTAAAAAGTTCTTGATATTGTTCATATCATGCTAAAATAAAATGGAGCTAAGTGGATTTTGAATGTCTCCGTATTAATTGGTTTCAATTTTTCAACTAAGAATATGATACAATATTCGAATGGATGATTTTGAATATTTTTCTTTCATTTTTATGGTTAGATCTTTCATCCTGGTTTGTTTTCGCTCTAAAATTTTGTATCGTTTTTGTTAGATCTTTTAATTTTTAAGATTTTTTTTTATATTTGACTATATAAGACTATTTTATTAAAACTCTGACTAGAATACTCATATTTCTTAATTATATTCATCTAAAAAGTGCTTGTCTTTTAAAATTTGACCTCATAATAATATTAAGGTATTTACTATTAAGCTGAAATTGTATTCTTAGACTTCATTTATAGGTGCCTAAGACTTCATCAAATCAATTAGTTACAAAATAGGGTAAATTGCACTGCAGTCCCTTATATTTACAAATAACATAAATCTCTTCTCGTAGTTTTACAATTTATCTTAAATAATCTTAATATTATTATATTAAGTCCCTAATAATTCATATCCTTATCATTAGCCATGTAGTTCTTATAAAGAATAGCGAATAAAAACTAGAAATCTTCGAAGTCATAGCAAATGAAGAGTGCCAAATGTCAAATTCTAAATCACTTCAAATTTAAACCTCCCATAATCTTATCAAGATAATTTGCTTCAACAAATAACATCTTCAAATGCGACCATATCCACGTTTGCCTCGAATACAAACCATTAAGTATCCCTTCAAAACTGCTAAGTCATACACTTATCATCTTTGAACAAAAACATATTTAGATTGCTTCAAATTTGAACCAGTTAATATTATGTATAAGCTCTCCTCCAATCCTCACTCAACCTTTTTAAATCTACTCTGAATTCTCATGCGGATAACTTTTCAATTTCTGTTTTACAACGACTACAAACGTTTGGAATACTCTATTAAGCATGCTCAATACCACTAGATCTGATAAAGTACAGGTATTACTCTACTTAGTTAGTTACCGTTTGATGGTTCTTTAACAACTTTCAAACAAACTCTTCACCTTCTTTGCCCATTTTTTCCTCTAGTAACCATCATCAACTCTTCATAATCTTCTGATAGTTTCCTCTCTCATCACATTTTCACCGTTCTCAGTTATTTTCATTCCTCATGTAAATTTTAAAGAGAGAAATATAACAGTTTATAAACCTTTTTTCACCACTGTTTTTCACCGGAAAATCCCATTTTCCCGATTCATCTTCAACATTTTATAAACTATTTTGAAGGCTCTTCTTCACTTTTGTTTATGAAAAAACCATAATCCACCAAAAAACCAATCTTTGGTCTCTACGACTATCTGTGTATTAGCAAGAGAGCGGTTGAATATCATATTGCTCGTGTAATAGATAACGCTCCCAAACTTTCAACCCATACCACAGTTTACGGGAACGTCAATCCTATCCAGAATTGTCTTGGGAATCAAAGTTCATCCCAACATGTTCTTCACACCTGCTCACCAAAGCCTTCCTCATAAACACCACCTCGAAACCCTTCACCAGTACTTTATGGTTCCACAACAGTTCCTCCTCGAAATCATTATAAATAAACACATAGAGTATCTTTCTAAAAAGAATAAAAAGAATCATCGTCATCTATCAACACTGAAAAGCTTTTTCAGTTGCATCGAACGTGCACACCACGTTGAACTATTGGTGGAACAATTAAAAGCTTTTTCACACATACGTAGCTGAATGATAACTTTTATGTCATGGGTAATCCTCTAATAGAGTAGGAGGATGACCATTGTTGATTTTTTTCTTTTATCATACAGTGAGGTTCAGATGTCTGTAGTCTCTTCTTTTTCTCCATGTGATGACCAAAGCAAGGAGTTTTAATCCTCCAACAGAAACTAAAATGATCATGGCTACATCGACGCTTTCCAGATTTGTTGGTTGACTCACAATCAAAGTGGTCCTTAAAAACACGATCGTACCTAAAAGGATAGTGCCACATGCTCTTGACAATATAAGAAATAACTTCATGATAATATATAACATTTACAAACCGACGAATGACTAAACGGAAAATTTATCGATGTGTTGGGCCGACATACGTCCCAATTTTACAAATCATCATTATCTTAGTCAAATGGATTTAATAAATAAAAAAACATGGTTTGACATGTTTTTACTCGCCATTATTTTATTTAACTTACCACATGTTTTATTATGCATTGTGTATGTCAGAGTAAAGCAAATGTATACTATTCTTATAAATATTAAATATGTATTTTAACATTTTCAATTAATTGTGTATAGAAGGTTTATGATTAGATGCTTAATCAATAATTTCAAAGTAAATATATTCATTAATGAAAAATTATTTTGTTTTTAACGTGTTTATTTTCTAACGGTACTACGTGTCCTTCTTATCCGTGTTTATTTTCTTTTGTAACGGCACCACGTGTCCTTCTTATCCATGTATATTTTCTTTTGTAACGGCACTACGTGTCCTTCTTATCTATTTTTTTTAATTTCCGTTGTTCTTTTTTTTTTTCATTTATTTCACACCTTTAATTACGAATCTTATTTTTTTTAATTGATTATTTAAAAAAAGGTTAAAAAACGTCATTCGTTTTCGATGTATCAGCCTTGTCACATAATGGTCCATGATGTTCACTAATATAACAAGATAATCTTTCATGTTTAAAAAGTTTAACTTTTGGGTCTTCGAACCTGAGATTGACCAAAAGATGACACGTGCGGTCCAAACTATACCATATTCATTGCTCATTTGGTCGTACTAATTTTATCCATATTTTTTACATGAACTTCCAACTAAATGCGAACTCGACAAAAAATTAACTTTTTTAAATTATTTGTTAAAATTCATCAATAATATTTATCTTCAAATCAAAACGAGTTCGGATAGATCATAAATCATCAAACTCATTTCAAACTAAATTAAATCTAATTAAAGTTTAGAATATAAATAATAATAGTTCAGACCGGTTCATTTAAGTTTTACAGCAACCCGCAACTCAAATTTAACCGGTGCGTATATTTAACTTATTATTTTCGGTTTAAAGTATCTAAATACCAAATCAAACCCTAATTTCAGAATCCCTCGTTTTCTTTCTAATCTCTGTTTTTTTTCCCAAACCCAATGCTAAAAAACTTCCAGCAAATCGTGTATCTTTCTCTAGAATATCAATTCTCTCATTGTTTATGATAAATTGGATTAGTCTATTAAGTTTATAAGTTTGTTTGGGTGATAAATTATATACACCAACATCTTTCAAATATAGTATCATTTCTTTTCTCTTTTTTCCAAAACTAGACCGTCTCATAACAAGCACATAAACTAATAAATCCTCAATGACAGTCCACATCCTAAACAATGTGTTCGCTCCTGTATTATTATAACTTGGCTGAAGCTAGTCTAATTGAACATGGCAGCAGCAATATTCTTTAAAGGAATAACACCTATAGAAAATTTGAAATATATAACTTGAAAAATTCTTGAATTGTTGATATCATGCTAAAATAAAATAGAGTTCAGAGGATTTTAAACGTCTCCGCATTTATTGATTTCAATTTTTCAACTAAGAATATGATACAATCATCTATTAACTTTTTTTTCTTTGGATCTTTTATGGTTAGATCCTTCAACATCGCTTGTTTTTGTCCTAAAATTTTATATCCTTTTTTTTAGATCTTTTAATTTTTCAGATTTTTTTATATTTGACTATATAAGACTATTTTATTAAAACTCTAAGTAGAATACTCATATTTCTTAATTATATTCATCTAAAAAGTTCTTGTCTTTTAAAATTTGACCTCACAACAATATTAAGGTATTTACTATTAAGCTGAAATTGTATTCTTAGACTTCATTTATAGGCGCATAAAACTTCATCAAATCAATCCGTTACAAAAATAGGGTAAATTGCATTGCAGTCCCTTATATTTACAAATAACACAAATATTTTCTCGTAACTTTACAATTTATCTTAAATAATCTTAATATTATTATATTAAGTCCCTAATAATTCATATCCTTATCATTAGCCATGTAGTTCTTATAAAGAATAACGAATAAAAACTAGAAATCTTCGAAGTCATAGCAAATGAAGAGTGCCAATTGTCAAATTCTAAATCACTTCGAATTTAAACCTCCCAGAATCTTATCAAGATGATTTGCTTTAACACATAACATCTTTGATAGCAACCATATCTACGTTTGGCTCGAATACAAACCATTAATTATCGCTTCAAAACTGCTAAGTTATACACTTATCATCTTTGAACAAAAACATATTTAGATTGCTTCAAATTTGAACCAGTCAATATTATGTATAAGGTCTCCTCGAATTCTCACGCAACCTTTTTAAATTTACTCTGAATTCTCATGCGGATAGCTTTTCAATTTCCTTTTTACAACGACTACAAACGTTTCGAATACTCTATTAAGCATGTTCAATACCACTAGATCCGATAAAGTACATGTATTACTCTACTTAGTAAGTTACCGTTTGATGGTTCTGTAACAAATGTCAAATAAAATCTTCACCTTCTTTGCCCATTTCTTCCTCCAGTAACCATCATCAACTCTTCATATTCTTCTGATAGTTTCTTCTCTCGTCACATTTTCACCGTTTTTCTATAAATACTTCATTCTTAGTTATACTCATTCCTCATGTAAATTTTAAAGAGAGAAAGATAACAATTTATAAAACTTTTTTCACCACCGCTTTTCACCCGAAAATCCTATTTTCCCGATTCATCTTCAACCTTTTATAAACAATTTTGAAGGTTCTTCTTTACTTTCGTTTATGAAAAAACCATAATCCACCAAAAAAACAATCTTTGGTCTCTACGACTATCTATGTATTAGCAAAAGAGCTTCTGAATATCATGTTACTGGTGTAATAGATAACGCTCCCAAACTTTCAACCCATACCACAGTTTACGGGAACATCAATCTTATCCAGAATTATCTTGGGAATCAAATTTCATCCCAACATGTTCTTCACACCTACCCACCAAAGCCTTCCTCACAAACACCACCTCGAAACCCTTCACCAGTACTTTATGGTTCCACAACAGTTTCTCCTCGAAATCATTGTAAATAAACACATGGAGTATCTTTCTAAAAAGAATCATCATCACCTATCAACACTGAGCCACCTTAAATTTTGCACAAATAAATACCTCGAATTCAACCAGAGGCTCATCCTTCCAAAAACCTTCCTCTAAAAAAGAAAGCATTTGTAGCTATGAGAGACTTCAAAAATGACAATACTCCATAAAATACTTCCCAAAATACCACAAAAATCCTACATTATCTCATCCTCCCCCGAAGGATATTGTTGAGACCAACCTGGAGTAACAACAAACTCTTTCGAAAACCTAAAATTAAAACGTAGCCTCAAGCTCAAGTTCTCCTCCATTGCAAGATGTAGCTTCTGAAGAAGAAGATGATTCAGAGGAAACGAAAGAAACAAATTATAATATCGAAGCTACAGAAAGTAGTGCTGCTTTTGAAACCGAGGATGATACTTCAAAGAAAGTGTCAAAAGAGAAGAAAAAGAGACTCCCCCAACCCACGCAAGCCAAAATTTGTGGCTCAATCTTCTATCTGTCATTGTGGCTTTGAGGTTAGGCCAAATTATTCTTTCCATAAAAGATTTTATTGCAATGACGGGTCTGTCAAATAATCCAGTCCTCCCTTTTTACAATCTCACCATCGGAGATGACTTCGAGATAATTGATGACCTCCTCGGAGCTGATAAGTTTTGGAAACAAATATTCTTCTTTATTCCTTTAAAAATCAACATTATTTCGACAAGTAATAGTAAGTTAATCGAACATTTAATTTTTTTATTTTATATTTCAACTTGTTTTATTTTTTACATATTATGTATTGCATATAGATATCCCGATAAGATATAAAGCCTGTAAGAAGACATCCAAAGAGATTTTTGCTCGAGTGTCTATATGGGCAGAAAATGCATGGGGAAATGAATTCCACAATGCTTTTATGCCCATCAATTTTGTCACTAGTCATTTATTGAAAAAATATCCCCGGAAACTGTCCTTTCGGTGATGAAATAATAGAGCCCCCAAACCCAAATAATGTTGTGAAAATATTATTAGCACTTTATGCGAAATTGATACTCTCAGTTCGTAACCAATCCCAAAGCCACTTACCCGTAAAGAAAAAGGTTAAAAATAAAAAAAAGGTGCCAGCTCTTCGATAAATCCAAAAACACAGAAAAAACAAAGCCAACCTAAAATGAAATCAAGCAAAACAAACCTCCCATAATTGTAGAATGAATCAAGGCTAAATCCTATCCGAAAAGAAAGACGACCGTTGCTTCTAAAAAGAAGAAACTTTACTCGAAAGTTTTACAAAGACTCCAAAGGAAAAAGTCGATGCCCTACCTTAAATTGAAATGAAAATATCGAGGAGACAGAAGAACTTATGCTCACAGAATCCCCAGAGAATGAAAACTTCATTAATAATGAGAACATTGGTGAAGATAAAATTCAAGATATCTATAATAATATGGACCCCGAAGTTCAACGGAGCCAAGAAACACTCAAACAATTGTTGATCATGCTACCGCACCTATTCTTCCAAGTTCACCATTAATTGATCTTAGGCCTTATGGAAATCCTCCCAGTCATCATACTCCTCATATTATACCTATGGAAGATCATTCTGAAGAAGTATAAGATATTCTTTAACCATTCTCTAATCTTGAGGAAGCAACAAAAACCTTGAGCACAAAATTTATGTATGCTTGAAATAAACTCGAGGCTATGGCTAAAGACATGACTTGGTACAAAAATGATGTTGCAGGAGAGAAACAGATGAGATAAATGTTTGGTCGATAAATACTTGGTCAATTTTGAAGTTTCCAAGATGATACGTCAAAGTTCATAATCGAAGAAATCCACCTCAAACATCATTTGAGAGTTGTTCATGAACAAGAAACAAGCGCTCTAAAGAATTCTCATCAGGCTGAGCTAACTGAGCTCAAGGCAAAACATGTAATGGAAATATCTGAGGAGCAAAAGAAATACTCCTCTCTTCAAGAGTGTTTTACTAAAAGTGAGGAGGAAAATAAGAAATTAACTGACGAATTATCATCAAGGAGCATAATTGTTTTTATAGAAGCTGTCAAAACTGAATATGGGCTAGACACCCTTGCTGCTATCAAGAATGTCGAAGAGGAAAAAACATTACTTTGGTGCGGGAATTTCAGGGAAAATTTCGAAAAGAAAATTTGTCAAGCTTTTGGATATTAATTCCCTTATAAAATTGTCCCAATGAAGCTTTCGAACCTATACCAGCTGACTCATCCGAAGAGACCGACTCAGAAGAAGATGAGGACACCTCTGATCAAGAAATAAATTCTTCCGAAGAAAGCTTCGAACTGAAGACTACGGAGATTGAGAAGATATCTTTTTTTGTTACTAAGTTAGTCGTTGTTGTTGATGGCCCATTATTTGTGAATTCTTAACCACTTAGCATTTGAACTCATACTTTGTAAGACAAAAAAATATGTTTTAATGAACAAAAATACTTCTTTATCTTTCAACTATATGACATTTTTTTCTATTGTGAATAGTTTCTACTTTATTTCATTAACTTTTCGATTGGTGCTATATAAATAATTATGTAGTATCTCAAATAACAATAGTGTTTTTAACGAACGTCAACACCTTGAATAAAAATGATGTTTAAAGACCGTTAGGACCTTGAATATGGTTATTTTTCAAACAATGCTTTTGATAAACATATAACACTTTGAATGCAAATAGTTACTTTTGGTCAACCGCTTCAAAGATGATCATAGTTACCAAAATAATTTAAATACTTGTATTCAAAACAACCATTTGCCAAAAAATAATTTTATTAATATCCTCGAATGTACACGTGACACCTCATTAAAACTTTCCTCAGCCAATAGAAAATATAGAGTATGCCACTTATCCAAAAGAAAAAATCAAAAGACAAAAAATTACTCCCAATATAGTTTCAAGTGTTCTATATTCTACGGATGTTGAAGTAATGTGCCCTGTTGATCATAAAGGTCATATGTACCCTGCTTTATTGGTTCCAGTACCCTATGAGGACCCTCCCAATTTCGGGCCATCTTTCCAAGTCGCTTATCCTTTGTATGGAGAAATAATTTCCTTAAAACTTTATCACCTATCTTAAATTCCCTCTGTCTCACCTTCAAATTATAGCGACTCCTCATCAAAGTTTGATAATGAGTCAATTAAAATATGCATTTAACTTTTTTCTCTTCGATCAAGTCTATGCATGTTCTTCTTGCCTCTTCATTTAGCTCTTCAGAATAATAAAGAACTCTAGAAGATGGTCAAGTAGATTCTGCAGGTCTTACATCATCCATACCATACACCAAGGAAAAAGAAGTTTCTTGAGTAGCATCTCTAGGAGTTGTACGATAAGCCCACAACACCTCTTGCAAAGATTTAGGCCATTTCCCTGTAGCACCTATTAAATTTTTCTTTAAACCTTCAAAAATAGACCTATTAGTTATTTCCACTTGACTGTTTCCTTGAGGATGAAAAAGTGTAAAAAAATATTGCATAATACTCTTCAAAGCGGAAAAAGAATCCATTTCTTTGTTGTTAAATTGATGACCATTATCTGTGGCAATTTTCTGAGGAACTCCAAAGCGACAACAAATATTGTTCACAATGAATTTAAAAACATCATTGGCTTTCGTACTGGATAATTGGTCAGCTTCGGCCCACTTCGAAAAATAATCCACCGTCACAATAATCATTTGATGCCCTCCAAAAGCCATATGCAATGACTTTACTAAATTTGTTCCCCATCTATCGAAAGTAATGGCTTCAGATATGGAAGTAAGCGGTACTACTGGTTTTTGAATAGGATTGGCAAAACATTGACAAGTATCATAGCCTCGTACTAAAATTTTAGCATCATTCATAATCAAGGGCCAATAATAGCTTGCCAACAAAACCGTATGTGTCAAAGACTTAAACTCACAATGAGCTGAACCCTCACCATCGTGTAACTTAGATAAACTTTCTTGAGATTCATGTTTACCCAAACACCACAACAGTCGTCTACTTAAATATGTTTTGTATAATACTCCATCTAGGACAACATAATCATGAGCCTTATATCGTAATTTTTGAGCTAGCTTTAAATCTGGAGGCAAAGTACCTCTTAGTCAAAAATTTAAGATATCAGACCTCCAATCACCTCGAATTACGTTTGGGTTAACAAATACTTCCTTAAAATATTTACATTATTCTGATCGTGTCAAAATCAAACAGCTTTCCTATAATAATATTCATGGATACTCTTCTGTGTAAGCAATTGTTGCTAAAGAATCCATAACTGTATCTCCTCGGCTAATATGATTAACAATCACTTTATCAAACAAAATAGTTAGGTTTCGAAGCTCATGCAGATACAAAATTAATTGATCTTTATTAGCCTCAGATATGCCTGCCATATGATTTGGCACTAGTTGCGAATCTATCTCCAAACGGACTATTGTCGCTCCAAAATACTTTCACACCTTAAACCAGCTAACGCAACCTTGTATTTAACCTCGTTATTTGATGCATGAAAACCAAATCCAATAGCCCGGTACATGGCTTCTCCAGAAGGAGAAATTAACTGAACCCATGCACTAGATCCCAATATGATAGAACCACCGTCAGTTTGAACCACCCATGTTGACACTTATCGAATTAATTGTTTATATGTCCCATCATCTGATCGGCTTGAATTAAATTTGACTAGAAAACCGACTAATGCTTGAGCTTTAATCGCTGTTCGAGGAGTAAAATTGATATCAAAGCCTCCCAATTCTACTGACCATTTGGTCATTCTACCAGAAATGTACGGTCGTTGTAACACATTCTTTAGTGGAAACGAAGTTTGAACCACGATGGTATGAGCTTGAAAATAAAAGTGCATCTTCCTAGCAGCCACTACTAATGCCAAGACGAATTTTTCAGCCCTCAAATATCTTTTCTCTGATGCCAACAAACTTACTAAGATTATAAACTTGCTTTGAAACTCTTTTTTTATCACATAACAAAACAACACTCACAACAAAATCATACAATACTATATATAAAAACAACTTTTCTCCAATTCGAGGTTTAAACAAGATTTCTGGTGATAACATTTAATCATTGATAAAAGCCGCTTCACAATCTTGTGTCCACACAAAATCTTTGGGTCTTCGTAACACTTGGAAAAAAATAAAATACTTGGTCGAAGAATATTGAAATAAATAGATTAAGTTAGCTAACCTTATTGTTAAGATTTTCACCTCCTTTATAGTTCAAGGTGACGTTATTGATACCAGAGCCTTTAACTGTTCATGATCAACATCTATCCCTTTTCACTAATGATATACCCTAGAAACTTTCCTAATCGTACACCAAAAGTACATTTTTCAGGATTTAGTTTCAATTGAATAACCCTTAAATTTAGAAATGTCTCCTCTAAATGCTTCAAGTTTTCACCATCTAATGGGATTTTAACTAGAATATCGTCAATATAAGCTTCCATATTTCTCCTAATCTGAGAAGCACAGCCTTTATTCACCATCTAATGGGATTTTAACCAGCATATCACTCCAGCATTCTTCAAACCAAATGGCATGACTCTATAACAATGGAGCCCCCAATAAGCAATGTTTTACTTTCTTGATATTTTAGATCCATTTGAATCTGGTTGTAACCTGCAAAGGTATCCATAAGAGAGATAATTTTATTCTCTGAAGTAGAATCAACTAGTTGATCTATTCGAGAAATAGGAAATTGATCTTTAGGGAATGCATGATTCAAACCAGTGAAGCCACCACACATTCACCATTTTCCATTATTATTTTTAACAAAAACTGGGTTTGCAATCCATAAAGGATAGTGTTCCTCATAAATATGTCCGACCCTAAACAAGTGATCCATCTCTACCACGATAGCCTCAAATGTTTATACAGAAAATGCTCATATATTCTCAATAACAGGCTTGATCCTCAGATTTATAAATAAGTTGTGGCATATTACTTCAGGTGGAACCCCCTCCACATCCTCAGTTTTCCAATCCAAAACATCCAAGTTATTCAACAAGAATTATAACAGCTGATAAGACAAAGTAGAGGACAATAACGTCCCTATTCGCAGACTCTTCCCATTAGAAAAAATATATTCTTCGATATGTTCACTCATTGTTAAAGATCTCGCGGTTCCCCTCGGATCATCCATTCCTCTTCTTCCGAGGTTAACCCCCTAGTTGCTATTTAACCATCTGATCCTCACTATTAGAACCTCAAATACGAAGAGCTATTGCATAACATTCTCTGGATATTTTTTAATTAGTTTGAACCATCCCAATACGATCTCCAATGACATACTTCTACCACTGATGAACATTGGAAACAATAGTATACATTATTTAAAGCAAAGATCTCCCAAAAATAGCATTATAACTGGTTGAACATTCAAATGCCATGAACAAGATTTATATATTATTTTTCAAAGACCTTTTCCCAAACACACTTCACCTTCAGATTCACCAATCACCTGAGTTGTTATCCCTATAAAACCAATTATAGTACGATCAGATTGAAAACTTCAAGGTGGATTACGCATCTTATCATACGTAGACTTGAACTATACATTTGCAGAACTCCCCGTATCTATCAAAACACGTCGAATTTCAGTTCTGGCTATATCTGCCCCTATAACCACTGCGTCCTCATGAGGTCCTGTTATTCCCTTCAAATCATCATCATTGAACAATATAAAAGGAGTATCATTATTTCCATATAAGTTAGTAGACATTCTCCCTTCTACTTGAGTGGCTAAACTTACTACGTGTGTTTTCCTGGAACTGTAAGATTGCCAGTCATGAAATCTCCCCCATAAATTGCTACAGATTCAAAATACTCACACAAACTTCAAAACTCGTCCATGGTCCACTGGTTCATCTACAGCTAACAAAATTAACTGATATAGATCTGTGTCCAAATACTCTGAGGCTGCATCAAACTCATCACATTTAGAATCCAGAATCATCAATGCACTTTCTTGCTTTGAATTCGAATTAGTAATCTGTTGTGTTGTCGTGATCAGATTTTTGGAACCACTTCTTTATCTTTTAACAAAAGCTGTTAATTTTTTATTTTCTATTGAAACCTACATCTCCTTTTTAACGCTATACAATTTCCAGTGTTGTGCCGAATATCATTATGATACTTGCAAGCTATTCTCTTCGTCTTTTAATAGAAGCCGACTTTTAAAAGCTTACATGACCTTTAAACGTCTCAAAAATAGCTACTACAATCTTAGTAAAGTTTACGTAATACTCTGGCCTTATCCACTTATTTGGATTTGGTCTATAATTTTTTTTATTTGTTGTTACTTGAGAAGAAATCCCTCATGTTCGAGGAGGTAGATTACTGTATGTCCTCGGATGATGAGGTCCCTTATAGCCATGATTAGTAGTTCTTTGCCCTGAACTGTTATGTACAGAATCAGATCCACCTCGAAGTTTTGTGGACTCCTCTACTTAAATATGCTCTTCTACTTGAACCATGAGGGCTCTAAAAGTTAACGCTCTCCTTTTTACCGTTTCCTTTACCAGATCACCTGGTAACATTCCTTTCTAAAATCGGCCATGACAACCAACTTTTCACAATCATCATATGCCGCTTTTGTTAAACAAAACACCTCGTATAATCTTTTCAGTTTTTCACCTAGAACCTGCTTAAACTGTATTATCATATCGCCATTAGCTTGTATTTCTTTGCTTCCCACAAACTGTCTTCGGAAATATGTATAAAATTCCCTAAAGTTGGTAGTAGATCCCTTCAGATTCTATTATACCACTTCAATTCAATGCCCTTGAAAGTTTGAGAGAATGCTCTGCAAACCAGCCTATCATCTTCGAAGTTCATCATATAGTCTTTGAATTCTTCGATGTGATCATAACGGTCTTACATCCCATTAATCGTTTCGACCTTAGAGATACCAAAACGTTTCGAAAGGAAAATGAGCCTAATCTCAGCAGATAAAGAAGAATATTTCCAATCTACTCCTTGTATATATTGGTCATTTCTTCTGGTTCCCATAACAACATATAAGTTCTAATTTGTTGCACTTGCGTACTGATTAGATTTATTACAGTATCCATATAACGAGGATCACTGTCTTTCTTTGATTTTTACTCTTTGCGTGATTTATGATGCCTACTTCTTTCTTTTTTCAAAGAATCCCGGTACTTCTTTTACTTAAAAACCCCCCCTTAGATTCCAAGCTATCATATTTATCATAACTAGATGTGATATATTTATGTTTATCTTTCTTTACTTTTCGTGAAGTACGGTTTTCTTTATCATACTCAAAATGCGCTTTCTTTCGGTTACTTCAAATCAGGTGAGCTATGTACGACTGATCAAATTGATTTTACACTTCATTTTTCTCCTCAACCTATTGTACATCTGATCTCAGCCTACATGACTGAATCTGCTATTCTCGTTGAACGTATTTATCATTCAACGCAGTTATCTTGTCCAACAACTTATTCATCCAATTTTCAATATCAATGTGATCTCGTTGTGCCAGAATTTGATATTTTCCATACTATATTCTCCTCGTCAATCAGCTTTCAATGTTTCAATAGCCTTGCAAACTGTTGGATCAGTTTCATTCTCTGGTT
This sequence comes from Limnanthes douglasii subsp. nivea, assembly GCA_036936605.1. Taxonomy (NCBI): domain Eukaryota; kingdom Viridiplantae; phylum Streptophyta; class Magnoliopsida; order Brassicales; family Limnanthaceae; genus Limnanthes; species Limnanthes douglasii. The sequence goes on from JAUPFV010000002.1 coordinate 262,898,800, forward strand.
CCATACTGACAAAAATCAATATCACAGACTAACAATTCGATAATTTTCGGTTTTAGATGTGTAATGAAGGTACTAGTTGAATACCTTTCATTGTGGTCGCGAAAAGAGAATAAGAAAGTAAAGAGAATTTGTAAAGAGAGAAAGTTATTTCAAGTTCATAAGGTAACTCAGCGAGTAAAAGTTATCCATTTATTCATCATCTTACGCTCTATTTATAGGCGTGTAAGACTTCATAAACTCAATCAATTACAAAAATAGGGTAAATTGCACTGCAATCCCTTATATTTACACATAACACAAATTATTTCTCATAACTTTACAGTTTCTCTTACATAATCTTAATATTATTATATTAAGTCCCCAATAATTCATATCCTTATCACTTAATACAAACTCTATAATATTTTTAAAAAAATTAGATGTGTATATTTGTGGATATTTTAGTTTGAAGTTTAATATATATATATATATATATATATATATATATATATTGTTTACTAGTAGTTAGTTCTAGAATTGTCAATGTGAAAGAAACTTTTTAAATCAAGGTTATAGTAGTTCTAGTACTACATTTATGACCAAAGACCACGTGTTTTGAAGCGTTAATCCTCACGTTCGTAACTTCTATTTGAACCTCAGTGACTACAAGGACCACGAGCTGTATAATATGTTGACACTTCTATTTGAACCTCGGTGACTACAAGGACCACGAGCTGTATAACATCTTCAACATAGATTTAAGCTTTTTAAAACCATTCGTTTGAATAAAAATACTTAATTATGTTTTTAATTTATTTTTATATATTTATAAGTAAGAATATCATTAAACGTTAGAATCGAGTAAATGCTTAGGTTAAAAAATCGTGTACGATAATTGGTCTTCTTGTCACAGGTTATAATGTTGTCACACGTTATAATGTTGTCACAGGTTTCTAGTCATGTTGATAGGGTTGAAACGATAGCCTAACTTCTTGATGTTGATCATGTATAACTTAGTAATGAATTGTTTAGAAACAATAGTATAAGTGGTAAAAATGTTCCCCTAAACTGGTTATGTGATACATATACGAACATGGCTTATTCGGATGTTCGGACTACTCCGAAGATGGTTATTCATGCCACTTGGATTAACGTTTACATATATTTGGGTGTTGGATTTTGGCAAACTAGAGTGGTGAACATTATTTTCCATGATTATCAATATATTATTGAGTACTAGCTCAGGTAGGTATAACTAGGTTAATATGGTATTAGCTCAGTTACGCCACACGCTTGGTAAAATTATTATCCATAACACCTCTTATTTTTGTAGTTTTCTTGCATTGTTAGACATATTAATATAAGATCATTTCCAGAGGATTGCAACTATACAATTTACATGCTATTACCGAGCCGCATATGTGTAGCTATGCACCTCCGAGATATTAATCAAACCAACAGACTCGAGATGATCTTCGTCACAATTTATCTATGTTTTGACAGGTATATGTGTAACTATGTTTTGAGATTAGCAAAAGTAGTTCTTGTTTGGTGGCCGAAGAAAAATATTTTTCATTCGTTATAGTTGGCCAAACCAATATTAAGTGTAACGAGGGAAAATAAACTCTTTTGAGTTGTGGGCTAGTAACCTTGAACACGTTATATTGGCATCGAACGTGCACACCATGTTGAACTATTGGTGGAAAATTAAAAGCTTTCTCACATATACGTAGCTGAATGATAATTTTTATGTCTCGGGTAATCCTCTAATAGAGTAACTGGATGACCATTGTTGATTTTTTTCTCTTATCATACTAGTGAGGTTCAGATGTCTGTAATCTCTTCTTTTTCTCCATGTGATGACTAAAGTAAGGAGTTTTAATCCTCCAACAGAAACTAAAATTATCATGGCTACATCGACGCCTTCCAAATTTGTTCATTGACGCACAATCAAAGTGGTCTTTATTTTTTTGAATATTGAGAATAGTAAAAGACACGGTTATACCTTTTAAAAACCGATGAATGACTAAACGGAAAATTTATCGATGTGTTGGGCCGACATACGTCCCAATTTTACAAATCATCATTATGTTAGTCAAATGAACCTAGTAAATAAAAAAAAGGAGGGTTTGGAATTTTTTTACTCACTATTATTTTTTTAACTTACCATATGCGTTCTGTATGTCATAGTAAAGCAAATGTATACTATTCTTATAAGTTGGTAAATATGTATTTTAACATTTTCAATTAATTAATTAATTGTATATAGATTTGGGATATGATTAGATGCTTCATCAATAATTTCATAGTAAATATATTTATTAATGAAAAATTATTTTGTTTTTAACGTGTTTATTTTCTAACGGTACTACGTGTCCTTCTTATCCGTGTTAATTTTCTTTTGTAACGGCACTACGTGTCCTCCTTATCCGTGTTAATTTTCTTTTGTAACGGCACCACATGTCATTCTTATCTATTTTTTTAATTTTTATCCGTTGTTATTTTTTTCATTTATTTCACACCTTTAATTACGAATCTTTTTTTATTGATTACTTTTAAAAAAAGATTAAAAATCATTATTCGTCTTCCATGTAACAGCTTTGTCACATAATGGTCCATCATGTTCACTAATATAACAAGACAATCCTTCATTTTTAAAAAGTTTAAATTTTAAGTCTTCGAACGTGAGATTGACCAAAATATAACACGATACCATATTCTTTGCTCATTTAGTCGTACTAATTTTATCCATATTTTTGACATCAACTTCCCGCTAAGTGCGAACTCGACAAAAAAAAACCATTTTAAATTATTTATTAAAATTTATCAATAATATTTATCTTCAAATCAAAACACGTTCGAATAGATCATAAATAATCAAACTCATTTCTAACTAAATTAAATCTAATTGAAATTCACGATATAAATAATAATAGATCAGACTGATTCATTTAATAATTACACCAACCCATTACTCAAATTTAACGGGTACGTATATTTAACCTATTATTTTCGGTTTAAAGCATCTAAATACCAAATCAAACCCTAATTTTAGAATCCCTTGTTTCCTTTCTAATTTATGTTTCTTTTTCCCAAACCCAATGCTAAAAAACTTCCAGCAAATCGTGTATCTTTCTCAGAATCTCGATTCTCTCATTATTATTATAAATTGGATTAGTCTATTAAGTTTATAAGTTTGTTTGGGTAATAAATTATATACACCGACATCTTTCAAATGTAGGACAATTTCTTTTCGCTTTTTTTCCAAACCTAGACAGTCTCGTAACAAGCACCTAAACTAATAAATCCTCATGACGGTCCACATCCTAAACGATGTGTTCGCGCCTGTATTATTATAACTTGACTGAAGCTAGTCTAATTGAAATTGGTAGCAGCAATATTCTTTTAAAGGAATAACACCTATGGAAATTTGAAATATATAGCTTAAAAAGTTCTTGGAAATTTGAAATATATAGTTTAAAAAGTTCTTGATATTGTTGATATCATGCTAAAATAAAATAGAGCTTAGAGGATTTTGAATGTCCGTATTCATTGGTTTTAATTTTTCAACTAAGAATATGACACAATATTCAAATAGATGATTTTGAACTTTTTCTTTCATCTCTATCTCTTATGGTTAGATCTTTAATCATCGTTTGTTTTCGCTCTAAAATTTTATATTGTTTTTTGTTAGATTTTTTAATTTTTTAGATCTTTTTATATTTGACTATATAAAACTATTTTGGGTAAAAACACCATAAGTCCTCCATGTTTGCCAGTATATAATACATTAGTAGAATACTCATATTTCTTAATTATATTCATTTCCAAAATGCTTGTCTTTTAAAATTTGACTCACAACAATATTAAGGTATTTACTATTAAGTTGAAATTGTATTCTTAGACTTTATTTATAGGCGCTTAAGACTTCATCAAATCAACAAGTTACAAAAATAGGGTAATACTGGAGTCCCTTATATTTATAAATAACACAAATCTTTTCTCGTAACTTTAAAATTTATCTTAAATAATCTTAATATTATTATATTAAATCCATAATAATTCATATCCTTATCATTAGCCCCGTAGTTCTTATGAAGAGTAATGAATAAAAACTAGAAATCTTCGAAGTCATAGCAAATGAAGACTGCCAATTGTCAAATTCTAAATCACTTTTAATTTAAACCTCCCATAATCTTATCAAGATGATTTGCTTCAACACATAACATATTCGAATGCGACCATATCCACATTTTCCTCGAATACAAACCAGTAATTATCGCTTCAAAACTGCTAAGTTATACACTTATCATCTTTGAACAAAAATGTATTTAGATTGCTTCGAATTTAAACCAGTCAATATTATGTATAAGGTCTCCTCGAATCCTCACTCAACCTTTTTAAATCTGCTCTGAATTCTCAGGCGGATAGCTTTTCAATTTCCTTTTTATAACGACTACAAACGTTTGGAATACTCTATTAAGCATGTTGAATACCACTAGATCTGATAAAGTACAAGTGCTACTCTACTTAGTAAGTTACCGTTTGGTGGTTCTTTAACAACTGTCAAACAAACTCTTCACTTTCTTTACCTATTTCTTCCTCCGGTAACCATCATCAACTCTTCATATTCTTCTGATAGTTTTCTCTCTCGTCGCATTTTCACCGTTTTTCTATAAATACTTCATTCTCAGTTATACTCAAACCTTTTTTGACCACCGCTTTTCACCGGAAAATCCCATTTTCCTGATTCATCTTCAACATTTTATAAACTATTTTGAAGGTTCTTCTTCACTTTTGTTTATGAAAAAACCATAATCCACCAAAAAATAAATCTTTGGTCTCCACAACTATCTGTGTATTAGCAAAAGAGCTGCTGAATATCATGTTGCTGGTGTAATAGATAACACTCCCAAACTTTCATCCCATACCATAGTTTACGGGAACGTTTATCCTATCCAGAATTATCTTGGGAATCAAATTTCATCCCAACATGTTCTTCACACCTGCTCACCAAAGCCTTCCTCACAAACACCACCTCGAAACCCTTCACCAGTACTTTATGGTTCCACAACAGTTCCTCTTCGAAATCATTGTAAAGTAACACATGAAGTATCTTTCCAAAAGGAATAAAAAGAATCATCGTCACCTATCAACACTGAGCCACCTCAAATTTTGCGCAAATAAACATCTCAAATTCAACTAGAGGCTCGTCCTTCTAAAAACCTTCCTCTAAAAAAAGCATTTGTAGCTATTGGAGACTTCGAAGATGATAATAATCTATAAATTCTTACCCAACATACCACAAAAAATCCTACATTATCTCATCTTCCCTCGAAGGAGATTGTTGAGACCAACCTGGAGTAACAACAAAATCTTTCGAAACATAAATTAAAACGTAGCCTCAAGCTCAAGTTCTCCTCAATTGCAAGATGAAGCTTCTGAACAAGAAGATGATTCAGAGGAAATGACAGAAGCAAATTATAATATCGAAGCTACAGAAAGCATTGGTGTTTTGAAACCGAGGATGATGCTTAAAAAAAAGTGTCAAAAGAGAAGAAAAAGAAAGTGTCATTTGACCTTCCTGAAGATGTTGCTGCCAGTCTAAGTGTAAAGTTAAAACCAGTCCTCTCCGAATATATGATGGCGCTGAAGAATGTGCCATATGCCTATTACGGTCAAGCTGTTACCGGTCGTCTAATTGATGATCTCCTCAAAGCTGATAAGTTTTGGAAACAAAAATTCTTCTTTATTTTCTCAAAAACCAACCTTGTTTCGACAAGTAATAGTAAGTTAATCAAAATTTTAAATTTTGTATTTTATATTTCAACTTGTTTTATTTTTTACATATTGTTTATTGCATATGGATTTCCCGAGGAGATATAAAGCATGTAAGAAGACATCCAAAGATATTTTTGCTTAACTGTCTGTATGGGCAGAAAATGCATAGGGAAATAAATTTCACAATGCTTTTATGCCCATCAATTTTGTCACTAGTCATTTATGGAAAATCTCCCTGAAAACTGTCCTTTCGGTGATGAAATAATGGAGCCCCCAAACCCAAATGATGTTGTGAAAATTTTATTAACACTTGATGCAATGTTAATACTCCGAGTTCGTAACTGATCCCAAAGCCACTTACCAGCAAAGAAAAAGGGTAAAAGGAAAAAAGAAGGTGCCAGCTCGTCGATAAATCCAAAACCACAGAGAAGACAGAGCCAACCTAAAAGGAAATCAAGCGAAACAAACCTCCCAAAATTAAAGAAGGAATCAAGGCTAAATCCTCTTCGAAAAGAAAGAAGACCGTTGCTTCTAAAAAGAAGAAAACTTACTCAATTATTTTTACAAAGACTTCAAAGGAAAAAGCCGATACCCCTACGTCGAATTCAAATGACAATGTCGAGGAGACAAAAGAACTTGTGCTGACAGAATCCCAAGAGAATGACAACTTCATAAATAATTAGAAAATTGGTGAAGATAAGATTTAAGATCTATATAATGATATGGACCCCAAAGTTCAACGGAGCCAAGAAACACTCAAACAATTTGTTGATCATGCTACCGCACATATTCTGCCAAGTTCACCATTAATTGCTCTTAGTCCTTATGGAAATCCTCCAAGTCCTCATACTCCTGATATTATACATATGGAAGATCATTCTAAAGAAGTATAAGATATTCTTTAACCATTCTCTAATCTTGAGGAAGCAACAAAAACCTTGAGCATAAAATTTATGTATGCTCGAAATAAACTCCAGGCTATGGCTAAAGACATGACTTGGTACAAAAAGGATGTTACAGGAGAGATACATGTGAGATAAATTTTTGGTCGATAAATACTTGGTCAATTTCGAAGTTTCCAAGATGATACGTCAAAGTTCATAATCGAAGAAATCCACCTCAAACATCATTTGAGAGTTGTTCATGAACAAGAAACAAGCGCTCTGAAGACTTCTCATCAGGCTGAGCTAACTCAGCTCAAGGTAAAACATGCAATTAAAATATCTGAGGAGCAAAATAAATACTCCTCTCTTTAAAGAATCTTTTACAAAAAGTGAGGAGGGAAAGAATAAATTAACTAACGAATTATCATCATTTAAGAGGACATTCGAGGAGCATTTTTTTTATAGAAGACGTAAAAACTGAATGTGGGTTAGACACTGATATAGAAATATGATTTTAAAGGTTTATTTGTAAATAATGTAAATTCAGGGAATTAATTATAATTAATGTAAGTTTTGTCCTTAATTTGTGTATGGTGTTAGTTTTAGAAGATATTTGTGACTTTGTACAATTTATAAGGACTAAACGGCAATTAATCCACTTTTGTAACAGATTCAGTTTGAGACTAAGTCTTGGCTCCTCTATATAAAGGACCAGACTACTCTAATAAAGGGGTTAAACACTTATACTTTGAAACTCATTTGTGCTTGTGTTTTCTCTCTTTAAAAACTCTTTAGGATTTTATCTTTCTAGAATTCTTCCTTAGAAATTTACTAAAGCAAAATCAAACCTCGTCAAATTGGAGACTCCACTAGGGACTGAATAATAAAAATCAGAGGCTTATTCTGTTCGAAAGTGATACTATTCAGTGGTATTTTTTGACTAAAATTCATAAGATGACTCCCGATAATAATCATACACTTCAATCGGTGATAGAAACTGTGAGAGATGATTTGAAAAAGAATGGAACTGATGGGAATGAAACAGATGGATCATCTCTGGTCCAAGTTCGATCTGATGTTGAGACAAGAATGAATCAACTCCTAGATAAAATTGATGCTTTGAATGAAAATATGAACGGAGAGAACAAAAGATACTTTCTGCAAGAATCAGATCTGAAGTTAGGCAAGAAATAGAAAAAATCGATGTGGAAGGTCAGTCATTTCAATCTTTTGATGATCGACATGCTAATTCTGAGCATAAAAAATCACGCTTTGTGTCTCCTAAAGAGTGATATTCATCTCAAAAGGAGAAAAAAGATAAACACAAATTAATAACTTCCAGTGATGAGGAGGTAGAAAGTTCAGCCTCGGGATTTAAAAGGCATATAGGTACTTCGAAAGGGTAATAAGAAAGAGATTATTCGAGGAGGTATAAAAAGGAGAGAAAGTCTAGGAATGATCCTCGATTAACTTGGCATGAAGGAAATTCTTTGAATCAGTATGCTTAAACAGATATGAATCTATATGTCACAATGAGAACCGATGATCAATTCGTTCAAGGCGTTGATTGGAGAAATTCTCCATTAACAGATGAAATTCGTTCCATGACGCTTATGAAGCGTTTTGATATTTTTAAGGTTGAAAAGTTCGATGGGATGCAGGATCCCGATGATCATATCAAACAATTCAAAAATTATATGATGAGGGACGACCGTCTTGTGTGTCGTGCCTTTTCTCAAACTTTTAAGGGAACAGCTCTCAAGTGGTACAACAGGATTCCGAGGGGGTCCATATCAAATTTTAGAGATTTTTATACTGTTTTTCGAAGGCACTTCGTGGGAAGCAAAGAGATGAGAGCCAATGGTGATACGATTATTCAGTGCAAGCAGGCACCGAGAGAAAAATTGAAAGACTAACCAAGAGATTTGTGTTGACCAAGGCTAGTTTGGACAACTGTGAAGAAAATATGGGGATGGCAGCTTTTTGCCAGGGATTATTGTTAGGGGATCTGGCTACTGAGATGACAAAGAGAAGGGCCTTGACTTTTGGAGCGTTGATGGCTCAAGTCGAGGATCAGATTAAGGTGGAGGATTCGTGTAAAGTCTAAGGTGGACCAGCTAACGCTCCGAAAAATTCGGGATAGGTAGCAAAAAATCAAGGGTAGCCCTCGAATGGTAATAACAATGGGGATGGAAATAATCATCAGTAGAGCTACAAGAACAATAACTTGCCTCCTCGGAGTGGTGGTTATTTGAACCACACTCCATCTAACAATTACAACAGGCCTAGGCCAAATACATGGGTCAGGCCAGAATACTATGCTGATTTGACAGATAATGTTTCAGTTATTTGGGATAAGACTAAGAATTTTGTGAACTTTAGGAAGCCAGCTCCTATCAGCAGACCGAGGGAAGAAAGGAATAATAAATTTTGTAGGTATCATTATGATACTGGACATGATACGAATGATTGTATTGCTCTGAAGAAAGAAATCCAATATTTTATTGAGAATGGGAAGCAATTGTTGCTAAAGAATCCACAACTGTATCTCCTTGGTTAATATTCTTAACAATCACTTTATCAAATAAAAGAGTTAAGTTTCGAAGCTCATATAGATACAAAATTAACTGATCTTTATTAGCGTCTGATATGCCTACCATATGATTTGCCACTAGTTGCGAATCTATCTCCAAACGGACTGTTGTTGCTCTACAAATACTTGCACACCTTAAACAAACTAACACAACCTTGTATTGAACCTCATTATTTGATGCATGAAAACCAAATCTAATAGCCTGGTGCATTGCTTCTCCAGAAGGAGAAATTAATTGAACCCATGCACTAGATCCCAATATGCTAGAACCACTCTCAGTTTGAACCACCCATGTTGAAACTTCTTGAATTAATTTTTTATATATCCCATCATTTGATCGGATTGAATTAAATTTGACTAGAAAACCGGCTAACGCTTGATCTTTAATCACTATTCGAGGAGTAAAATTGATATCAAACTCTCCCAATTCTTCAAACCATTTTGTCATTCTACCAGAAATGTACGGTCGTTGTAGCACATTCTTTAGTGGAATAGAAGTTCGAACCACAATAGTATGAGCTTGAAAATAAGGGTGCATCTTCTTAGCAGCAACTACTAATGCCAAGACAAATTTTTCAGCCCTCAAATATCTTTTCTCTAATACCAGCAAACTTTTGCTAAGACAATAAGCTTGCTTTGAAACTCTTTTTTTATCACATATCAAAACAACACTCACAACAAAATCAGACAATACTATATACAAAAACAACTTTTCTCCAATTTGAGGTTTAGACAAGATTTTTGGTGATAACAAAAGTTCCTTAATCATTGAAAAATCCACTTCACAATCTTGTGTCCACACAAACTCTTTGGGTCTTCGTAAAACTTGGAAAAAAGAAAACATTTATCAGAAAATATTGAAATAAATAGATTAAGAGCAGCTAACCTTGCTGTTAAGATTTGTATCTCCTTTATAGTTCGAGGTGATATTATTGATACAAGAGCCTTTAAATGTTCATGATCAATATCTATCCCTTTTCAGTAATGATATACCATATAAACTTTCCTAATCATACACCAAAAGTATATTTTTTCAGGATTTAGTTTCAATTGAATAACCCTTAAATTTAGAAATTTCTCCTATAAATCCTTCAAGTGTTCACAATCTTATGGGATTTTAACCAGCATATCGTCAATGTAAACTTCCATATTTCTCTCAATCTGAGAAGCACAAACTTTATTCACCAACCTTTGATATATTGCTCTAGCATTCTTCAAACCAAATGGCATGACTCTATAACAATGTAGCCACAAATAAGTAATGTTTTACTTTCCTGATATTTTGGATCCATTTGAATCTGGTTGTAACCTACAGAGGTATCCATAAAGCAAATAATTTTATTCCCTGAAGTAGAATCAACTAGCTGATCAATTCGAGAAAACGGAAATGGATCTTTAGGGAATGTATGATTCAAATCAATGAAGTCAACACACGTTCACCATTTTCCATTAATATTTTTAACAAATACTGGGTTTGCAATCCATAAATGATATTGTACCTCCCGAATTTGTCCGACCCTAGGCAAACGATCCACCTCTACCACGATAGCCTCAAATGTTTCTACAAAAAATGCTCGTATCTTCCGAATAACAAGCTTGATGCTCGGATTTATAAATAAGTTGTAATATATTACTTCAGGTGGAACCCCCACCACATCCTTTATTTTCCAAGCAAAAGCATCCAAGTTATTTAATAAGAATTATAACAGTTGATAAGGCAAAGTAGATGATAGTAACGTCCCTATTCACAGACTCTTCCCATTAGAAAAAAAATATATTATTTGATATCTTCACTCACTATTAAAGATCTCGCGGTTCCCTTCGGATCATCCATTCCTCTTCATTCGAGGTTAACCCCTCATGGTTGTTATTTAACCATCTGATCCTCACTATTAGAACCTCAAACACGAAGAGCTATTGCATAACGTTCTTTGGATGTATTTTAATTAGTTTGAACCACCCCAACACGATCTTCAAGGACATACTTCAAGCATTGATGAACATTAGAAACAATAGTATACATTCTTAAAAGCCAAGATCTCCCAAATATAGCATTATAACTGGTTGAACATTCAATTGCCATGAAGAAGACTTATATCTTATTTTTCAAATACATTTTCCCAAATACACTTCACCTTCAAATTCACCAATCACCTGAGTTGTTATCCCTATAAAACCAAATATAATACGATCAGATCGAAAAATTCGAGGTGGATTACGCATCGTATCATACGTAGACTTGAACAATACATTTGCAGAACTCCCCGTATCTATAAAAACATGTCGAATTTCAGTTCCGGCTATATCTGCCCCAATAACCACTGCATTCTCATGAGGTCCAGCTATTCCCTTCAAATCATCCTCATCGAACAATATAAAAGGAGTATCATTATTTCCATATACGTTAGTAGATATTATCCCTTTTATTTCAATGGCTAAAGTTACTACGTGTATTTTCCTGGAACTGTAAGATTGCCAGTTATGGAATATCCCCTATAAATTACTACATATTCAAAATACTCACACAAACTTCAAAACTCGTCCCTGGTCTACTAGTTCATCCACAACTAGTAAAATTAATGGATATGGATGTGTGTCCAAATACTCTGAGGGTGCATCAAACTCTTCACATTTAGAATTCAGAATCATCAATGCACTTTCTTACTTCGAATTCGAATTAGTAATCTGTTGTGTTGACGTGATCATATTTTTTGAACCACTTCTTTATCTTTTAACAAAAGCTGTAAATTTTCTATTTTCTATTAAAACCTACATCTCCTTCTTTAACGCTATACAATTGGCTGTGTTGTTCCCAATATCATTATGATACTTGCAAGCTATTCTATTGGTCTGTTTATGGAATCGGACTTTTAAAAGCTTACATGACCTTTAGACTTCTCAAAAATAGCAACTACATTCTTAGTAAAGTCTACGTAATACTCTGGCGTTATCCATCTATTTGGCTTTGGTCTATCATTTTTTTTATTTGTTGTTACTTGAGAAGAAATCCCTCATGTTCGAGGAGGTAGATTGTTGTATGTTCTCGGATGAGGAGGTGCCTGATAGCCATGATTAGTAGTTCCTTGTCCTGAATTATTATGTACAGAATCAGATTCACCTCGAACCATTAGGGCTCTAAAAGTTAACGCTCTCTTTGTATCGTTTCCTTTGCCAGATCACCTGGTTACATTCCTTTCTAAAACGGCCATTACAACAAACTCTTTACAATCATCAAATGCCGCTTTTGTTAAACAAAACACCCTGTATAATCTTTCAGTTTTTCACGTACAACCTGCTTAAACTGTTTATTGTATCGTCATTAGCTTGTATTTCTTTGCTTCCCACGAGCTGTCTTTGGAAACTTGTATAAAAGTCCCTAAAATTGGTAGTAGAGCCCTTCAGATTCTATTATACCAATTCAATTCAATGCCCTTGACAGTTTGAGAGAATGATCTGCAAACCAGCCTGTCATCTTCAAAGTTCATCATATAGTCTTTGAATTGTTCAATGTGATCATCATGGTCTTACATCCCATTAAACGTTTCGACATTAGAGATATCAAAACGCTTCGAAAGGGAAATAGACATAATCTCAACAGATAAAAGAGAATTTATCCAATCTACTCCTTGCATATATTGGTCATTTACTCTGGTTCCCATAACAACATATAAGTCCTAATTTGTTGCACTTGTGTACAGATTAGATGTGTTACAACATCCCACATATAACGAGGATCACTGTCTTTCTTTGATTTTTAATATTTGCGTGATTTCTGATGTCTACTTCTTTCTCCTTTCAAAGAATCTTAGTACTTCTTTTACTTAAAATATTGTCCCTTAGATCCCAAGCTATGATATTCATCATCACTAGATGTGATATATTTATCTTTATGTTTCTTTACTTTTCGTGAAGTACGGTCTTCTTTATCATACTCAAAATGCGTTTTCTTTCGGGTACTTCAAATCTAGTGAGCTATGTACGACTGATCAAATTGATTTTACACTTCATTTTTCTCCTCTAGGATCAGTTTCATGCTCTCGTTCCATACTGACCAAAATCAATATCACAGACTAACAATTCGATAATTTTCGGTTTTAGATGTGTAATGAAGGTACCAGTCGAATACCTCTCATCATGGTCGCCAATTTGTCAATATGAATTCCCAGAAAGAGAATAAAAAGGTAAAGAGAATTTGTAAAGAGAGAAAGTGATATCAAGTCCATAGAGTAACTCAGCGAGTAAAATTTATCCCTTTATTCATCATCTTACGCTCTCTTTATAGGCGCATAAAACTTCATCAACTCAATCAGTTACAAAAATAGGGTAAATTACACTACAATCTCTTATATTTACACATAACACAAATTATTCGTCACAACTTTACAGTTTCTCTTAAATAATCTTAATATTATTATATTAAGTCTCTAATAATTCCTATTCTTACCACTTACTACAAATTCTATGATATTTTTTAAAAATTTAGATCTGTATATTTTGTGGATATTTTAGTTTGAAGTTTCAGAGAAAAAAACTCGATATATATTTGTTTGTTTAGTAGTAGTTAGTTCTAGAATGGTCAACGGTTCTTGAGAGCTCGGAACAGGACCGGAACTAAACCGAGAACCGTACCAAATATTAACAGTTCGGTTCGCGGTTTAAATTTAAAAACCAAAACCACTAAGGAATCAAAATAATAAAAATGATTCAGAACCGAACTGATAGAATAAAGAAACCAGTATAACTATTACGGAAGCAAACCGATAAAACCAGTAAACCGGTAGAACCGCTAGAGAATCAAACTGATAAAACTTTTAGAACCGATTGTTTTATTATTATTTATTTTTTTATACATTATATCGCCAAAACTAATAGTTAATTACCATTTTTTTATAAAAAAATAAAAGATTAACTTCTAAACTCTAATTTGTATATTATCATTCATTTAAGTAAAAAAAATTAAAAATAAAATTATAATTGGATTTAATTTATTTTAAAATAGACCAAACCAGATCGAACCGAAATCAGTTCGAACCGAAGCGGACCAAAATGAAACCGAACTGAACTCAGACCAAACCAAAGTCAGACCAAATCAAAACTGAAACGATACAGACCGTATTGAATCAAACTGAAAATTTAGCAGTTTGGTTTGGTTTCAAAAATTAGAACCAAAAGTTTAGCGGTCTTGTCCGGTCTGAACCGACGGTTCAAAAATTAAAACCAAAAGCTTAACGGTCAAATCTGGTCCGAAACGATAAATTTGGCGGTCCAATCCGGTTGCATCAAAATCCAAAAAATTAGACTGATAACAACTTTGGTTACTTGTAATGTTTACGGTAGGTATAGATCTACATTTGGATGTTACTTAAGAAAATGATTGTGAATAAAGTGATAAAAGTTTTTTTTGTCGGTCATGGTTTTTGTGCAAAATTTGGCATGATTCTCGTTTTTAGTGTATAAAAACGCTCCAACTTTTTTCGCAGCATAGTATGCAACATTTCGTCCATTTTGTGAATGATTAGTGCTACATTTCACTTGATTTGATTTGCACATAAATAGTGTGAAATTTACATAATTTGATGTTGGTATTTATTATTTTTATATTGTTTGTTAAATATTTCTCGTCTTATCAAATTTTCTTTTTGGTTGTTTTGTGATTAGTCATAAACTTATTTTATGTATATAATGTTAGGTTTCCTTCTCGATAAGTTCTATCCTCCACGCCTAAGATTGAGAACGAGTATCCAAATATAGTATGACGATATTAGATGACATCCTCCACGCCTAAGATTGAGAACGAGTATCCGAATATAGTAAGACGATAATAGATGTCACGCACAATACCAATTAAAATTGTTAAGGTATAGTTATACATTATATTATGTTACTTGTTTCAATTCCTACTCAGTCAAGGTCATAGTAGTTCTAGTACTACACTTATGACCGAAGACCACGTGTTTTGGAGTGTTAATCTTCACATTCGTAACTTCTATTTGAATCTCAGTGATTACAAGGACTACGAGCGGTATAGCATCTTCAATAAAGATTTAAACTTTTTAAAACCATTCATTTGAATAAAAATACTTAATTGTGTTGTTAATTTATTTTTATATATTTATAGATAAGAATATCATTAAACGTTAGACTCGAGTAAATGTTCAGGTCAAGAAATTGTGTACGATAATTGGTCTTGCCGTCAAAGCTTATAATGTTGATTTCAGGTTTCTAGTCATGTTGATAGGGTTGAAACGCTAGCCTAACTTCTTGGTGTTGATCATGTATAACTTAGTAATAAATTGTTTGGAAATAATAGTAGAAGTGGTAAAAATGTTCCCCTAGGCTTGTTGTGTGATACCTATACGAACATGGCTTATTCGGATGCTCAGACCACTCGGAAGATGGTTGTTCATGCCACCCAGGGTTAACTTTTACGTATATCTGGGTGTTGCATTTTGGAAAACAAGAGTGGTCAATATTATTTCCCTTGATTATCAATAGATTATTGAGAACTATACTAGCTCGGATAGGTATAACTAGGTTGATATGGTATTAGCTCAGTTACGCCACACGCTTGGTAAGATTATTATCCATAAAACCTCTTAGTTTTGCAGTTTTGTCGCATTGTTAGATACGTTAGTATAAGATCATTTCCATAGGATTTCAACTATACATTTTACATGCTATCACCGATACGTATATGTGTAGCTATGCACCTCAGAGATATCAATCAAACCCACAGACTCGAGATGATCTTCGTCACACTTTATCTATGTTTTGACAGGGATATGTATGTTTTATTTCTCATTGGTAAATTTTAATTTATTTCTCTTTATCTCAGAATTACTTGAATTTATCCTAACTGTTTTGTATGTTGTAGGTCATATTCATTCCATATGGTTATTTACGTCACGTTAGACAATTCCGTAATGTTCTTTGGATAGATGCTACCATAAAATATTAGGGCACCGTCTACACTTACTACCCCCTCTGAGTCTCTTGGCAATTGAGGCATGATTAATAGATACTTAAGCCATGAAAACCTGTTTTGGTAGGTAGAGGCAGAGGTAGACGTGTCAATACTTGTTATAATTGGTAAGTATCCATTTAGACTGTATGGTCGAACAATATTATTGACCTTGAGCTGTGAGGTTCTACATGTGAGACTGACCATGATAGTACGAAGGTGTTTTACCCTATTTTGGTCAATTTAAACTTATGGCATGTATTGATCGATCAATAATCTGTTTGCATTATACATATGTAAGAGTGAACCCATCTACACATACTTATCACACCAACGCAGATCAGTTAGCAGATCAGATACTCGAGATTGATAAGATGATGGTTGATATAAATATGGATGAGAGATATGAATGTTTAATTGAGTTCTTTCATCTTATGCACATCTATTGACGTGATGATTGATTTTACCAAATATGCATTTTGTTATGTTAAAATTCTCTTGTCCGCTTTGACGATCTTGTTATTTACGATTTCGTAGATCTCGTTATGTTCGCTTTTATTGTTATGGCTCTTATTATATCATATATACTTATAATTATTTATTATATATATATATATATATATATATTATTTTATCTTACTATTCAGATATAAGCATTCGATTGATATATCTATATAAATTTCTTAATTATCGTGAGATTTTTGTAATACTTGAATTGGAACTTATCACGTGGGTTTATCCTAACATGGCATGAGTGTCATGCAAATGCCTACCCAACAAGTTTTTTAACTGATTGGTATTCATAGAGGAATCTATAAATTAATTCATAGATTACTTATTTCGTATAACAATAAAGAAAAAAAAAATTCGTATGGTTTTATCTAATGAATTCATAACATAATATATAGTTTTTTAGGTAAACAACGAGAATTTCATTTAATGTTGCTAATTTTGTGTTATACTCTGCCATTTATCTGCTTTGACAATGCTATCAACCTATTTAATGCTTACAATAAGATTATTGTTTATATGTCATTTGCACAACATGTTGGTAGCATCCAAAAATATTTCTTCAATAGCTCGTATGAACGTAACTCTCGATCAATGATTATAATAGTCAGAATTGTACAAATATTTTCCCACCACCTTCTTTAAAACACACGAAGCCAACATGTAGCTCACTTGTGTCTCTATAGTTACAAAGGTAAAACCAATATAAAATATATGGTTGGTTGATGTTATGCCAACAATTTTGAGCAACTTTATTTTGTACCTTTTCGAATTATTAGTGTTATTCATGATAACAACTCGTCAAAATATATGCGCAACAACTCAATACTTGTACGATGAACAAAAAAATAATTTGGTGATCATGTCTTTTGATTCGGTTGACCAATACCACGCGTAATAATTATTTTCCTTTATTTTACCCAATATGTATTGCATTCCAGTTTGGCCAAAGTTTTTAATTAAATAGTATTTTTACCCATGTTGTAGATGGTGCGCATGTTAGATACATTTTCAGAATGATGGCACTTTAAAACTATTTATATTTCTCTAAGACGAGAAATGGTTAACATTAGGAATTATTTTCCAAGTTCAAACTCGATGTATGGTTGTGTCTCTTATCAACTATAGTTAATGGCCAATAAACAAGTTTTCATTCAACTAGACATGCCCTTAACCATAAGGACAATTACATTTTTATATATGAAATATAATCTTTACAATATTCACACCAGAATTATGTTTATAAAAATCATACATCTCATTATATATCTTAGGCGTTCTCCTTAAATTTATCGGAGCGTAAAACGTTATAATATTGATTAATCAAATATGGCCGGTGGACTACACTAATGCATCCACGTTGGCTTTAGTGTAATAAATGTGATTTGTTAAGATATATGTGTACGCGATAATCATAAACAGTTATTGCTTAAGTTTTTAGTACATAAATAAGAGTATCACACCAAAGTATAAAATATATACGAGATAATAAGGGTAGATTTCAGTCGTTCAACCGAATCAGTTCTTCACTAAAGATCTACTTGCTTGAAGGGTCATGTCACCAAAGCATCACATGGCCCAAGGCCCTAGCTGCAGCACCATATTGCTCCAGTTCTTTCGGCTGGAGCACTATTTGGTTGAAGATGAAGCATCAATATAAATTACTTATAAAAACATTAATGCGTGTAGAGTTTGCACTGATAATTTCAAATATCTTTATATCAAATTAGGTAGTTGTTATGTCTTTAGAGAACTAAATTACAAATTAGTACGAATTTAATAAATGTGATCCATTACGATTTCTTCTATATAAGGGAAAATAATACATCAATAATATTATCCTAATAATTTTATCACAAATTTACATACGAAATTGGCAAATCCACTGGGAAAGAGTGGTTCCCAATATATTTTTTAAAATTTAATAACAAAAAAATCATACATGAATAAGTGATAAGCTTGTTGTACCAACAATGAAAAATATGATTTGAAAGAGCCAGTAAAAGCAACCACCCTAGTGGGAAACTCGGTTCATCAGATACAACTCTTAAGATCTTGTAGGTAGAGTTCAACACTTTAATGAAGGAATTCAGAGAGCCGAACCTGTAGATGATGAAGGTGTTCCCCGAGTTGTTTTTGAAACTATTTGAACCAAAGATAAAGTCTCAGATTCACCGATCCACAAAGAGCGATGAAGAGGAAGGAGATGATATGGACAATCCAACAAACATTTATCGGTATGTCATCAATAATTATGACATTCTTTTTAGTAATTGTGGGGATGATGTGACTGTATCAAGTCGTCCGTCTTCAGATAAAAGTGATACATATTTAGGGAACGACCAGAAAAAGTAGAGTTATACCTTGGTATACCAATATAAAAGTGGAATGTGGTGAGAGGAGGACTGATTAAAAGAGAACTCAGCCCATGAGAACGGGAGAAGAGGAAAAACAGATAAGATAACACATTACATCATCCCTAGAAGCTCATCTGAACCAACAACATTACATTGAAGATTCCACAAGATCATCTGAACCAACAACATTACATTGAAGACTCCATAACGCATCAATCCTGTGATTATTGTAACTATCATGCCCATGTGACTCAACATGAGCTAGCTTTAGCAAGTATTCTTGTTCGACGCCCATACATAGCTATCAAAACAATAATTTACCTCTTTGCTGCTTTGGCCTACCCAAAAATGCTACCAACCTATCTGCCTACTTTAATTGTAGTAAGTATCAACAACCCTTACAACATTCGCCCGTATATATAGGATAATAGGTTCAACAGGGGTGGAATCCCAACATGCCTCTAGGGTACGGCTATTAACCTCCTAGCCTATGGGTAAAAATTGAAAAATAAATACATTTAATGATGCTTTTTATTGCTTTAAGAATGATGAAAACACGTTTTTCCCGCACTATAACAATAAATTCTACCATCGTCTTTCAACCCATATAAGAGTGAAAAAATCACCAACAATGGTGACCCTAATCATTGCATCGAGTACTTCGAGAGTGCAATGCTAACAATTCCGTCTTAACATTAAATATAGTGGATCTTAATTGGTTCGATGGCTTCCTTACGGCCAACATCCAACCTTCAATCAGCCGTGGATAACCTTACGCAAAAACTAGATCGGATCCAAATCCATTAAGGGATATTTTGATTACATTATCCACTATAAAGAAAATCCAAATGATTGCATGAATATACATAAAGGTCTGTCGAGATAAAAAATCAGATTTGGACTATCCATATTATGTGCCAATCCTTGCATATCGATAGAGAATCTTAAAAGGACCTTTATCTAAGTCTATAACGATAAAAAAAACAAATGTTTTTTGTGATTTGTTAACTTATATATAATATCAAGTATGATATGATTATTGAGCCAGAATAGTAGGAGATATGTCTATAAATCAGCTTACCTACACAACAAGTCGCTATTGCATGACAGATATCCACGAACCATAGTACAAGTCAGTTATAAAAATCACCAATATAATATGTGTAATATTAAGGGTATCTTATGTAATAAGAAATAAGCATGTTTAATGTTAGTAAGTTAATTAGGGTATAATAACTCATTACGGGTTATTTATATAGGCCAAATAACCAAGTATGTCTAAAAGATCAATATCATTATTATATAAAGCCTTTTACCTAAATAAGGTAGAGGTAGAGTTATTACTAATCATCTGCTTTTCTCTTAAAATTACTTAATTATCACTCATTTATTTTTGTTGTAGGGAATATGAGGTCCTACATATTCCGCCTATATATATAAGTAAGAATAATCTGATCTCCAGAGCAGTGTACTATTGTCCGTTTTGGGCCCACTTACCCGCACGATTTTACTTTTGGTCCACTTACAAAAGACCTCACTTTAATGGAGATGTATTCTTAACTTATATACGGATCTTTCTTCCCATGTTTAATCGATGTGGGATGTGTGAATTTGGTCACACCTAACAATCCTCTTCTCAAACAAAGTACCACTCTAGCCTCCTCTCAACTGACTTTATCCGCCTAGTCTATTCAGGTGGAGAGACACATGAACTCTAGAGCTTTAGGACGAATCTACCTCCTCACTATCAGATGACACTGTACCGCTCATTGATCAAGCCACCTGCTTGATGAGCTATCAGACACTCAATCTATAGATGACACTACACCGCTCCTTGATCAAGCCACCAGCTTGATGATCCATTTGGCGCTCCATCTATCAAGCAGATCATTCACCTTGAGTATGGCTCCTGGATTTTGGTAAAAATGTTCGGCATCTGACAATTTCACTCACATCACACCCACCACATCGCGTTTGGTCTGGACCTGGTGCTCTGATACCATTTGTAGAGAATATGGGGTCCTGTATATTCCACCTTTGTATATAAGTAAGAATAATCTGATCTCCAGACTAGTGTAATATTGTCCGCTTTGGGCCCACTGACCCGCACGACTTTACTTTTTTGGTCTACTTCCAAAAGGCCTCACACTAATGGAGATATATTATTAACTTATATACTGATCTTTCTTTTATGTTAAACCGATGTGGGATATGGGACTTTGGTCACACCTAAAATTTGTAACCATCAATAATGGAACATATTTTCTTGTCCTTACATGTTAAATTCAGGGTTCTCAAGACAACCTATGATTGCCTTGAGAAGATGTGGGATATGACAATTCTTATCACTAATATGGTCAATGAGAAAAAATAAGTATTTAAAGCAGGGAACCTTAGAGGCGAATATGGTTGATGTCGGCAAAAGTACTCCTCCAAACAACATGAAACACTCTTCTATAGGAGTTATACAAGCCAATATTTTAGGATCCAATAAAGATAGAGGAGAGTCCAAGTAGAGAAAAACCAAGATAATTCCATGTTTTCACTACAAGAGCAGAATTCACTAAGAGACGGAATGTTGACACTATCATCCATTGGTCCCAAGATTTGAATGAATCTTTGAAAGAATACATCAGCTGTTTTGTGAATAGGAAGAACAGGTTGGCTGATTACTTTGAATAAGTGTCCATTGCTTCTCTAATGCAAATTTTAAATCCTGTTGAATTAACTGATTCACTAACTCCGAAAAAATAATGACAGGGGGTGCACTATTAAATCAGGTCAAAAAATAGATTACGGTGGAAGACACTAAGAAGTCTAGAGTACCATACCAAAATAGGTCTTCTCAGACAACACCAATCCCACAAGCTAATACTCAATTACAGGCCACAGTTAATTACAAACCTAAAGATTCCAGACAAGGATCAAATCAGCTAAAACAGAACCAACCAAGTCAATCCTAACAATCTAAACCCAAAAGGGTCCATGGGTTCAACCTGAATGGTTTGACGAACCAGGGGAGAGCGTGGCTACCATTAATGATAAAAATAAGAATGCTGTGCAGTTTAAGAGACCAACACCAATTCAGTGTCCTAGAGAGACTTGAAATACTAGTTATTGAAAATACCACAATGATGTGGGTCAATATACCTAAGACTGCATTGGACTAGAACAAGAAATGCAGAACTTATTTGAATGAGGGAAGTTGTCAGGTTTTGTTAAAAAAGAACAAGGGGGAATAGGACAGTCAATACCCAATATAATGCAAATTCAGCCCGAGATGCATCACCAACTAGTAAAAAAAAGTGTAGGAGCATCTAGACAAGAAGATGTTATGGTAATTATGAAAATATTTGATGTGGATGCATGCAGTAGCTTCCACGGTCCATCAGTATTTAAAATATGTTGTGGGAAGGTAAGTGGGCGTCATTCGAATTAGCCAAAACGTAGCGCATGAATGTTATGTCTCTGCTCTAGCTTTGAAATCACTAGAAGCAGGAAAAATTTAAAAATAATAGCAACCAATAGAGCCTTCTGCCAACCAAAACAAGATAGATGATCCAAATAAGGCTCCTAGTACGGTAATCTGAGCCAAAGAGCTATAAATTCACTACTTGGTAGAAGTTAAAAGTGTCATGTTCGGATCTAAACTATTATTAAATCTAAAAGAAAAACTGTTATCTTTTGTATCAAATAATTTACACATGTTACATGGTGCAACGAGGATGTGACTAGAGTGCCAGGTGCGGTGATTAATCACAAACTATCTATCTGATCTGATTCAAAATAAAAATCCAAAGTGATTGTCCAAGAAATAGATCCATTTACCAAGATGGGGCATATCAAAGAATCCCAAACCAACGTTGGACAAAAAGAATGGAAAATGGTGTATGTGCATTGACTTCACATACCTCACTAGAGCTTGCCCTAAAGATCCTTTCACACTACCCCAGATAGATCAACTTGTGAACTCCACATCAGGGATCATAAGTTGTTGTCTTTTATGGATGCCTTCTCAAGGTATAATAAAAAAAATCTTGATGATTAAGACCATACCACGTTCATCATTAATATGGGCTTCATTGTTACAATCTAATTTATTTTGGGTTAAAGAATGCGGGAACAACATATCAACGATTGGTGAATCAGGCATGTGCTAATCAGATCAGAAGAAATATATACGTCTACATCGATGATATGATGGTCAAAAGTCCTAGACAAGAGGATTATATCTCTGATATCATGGAAACTTTCTCCAACCTATAGGCTATCAATTTGAAATTAAATCCGGAGAAATGCACCTTTGACGTCCGATCAGGTAAATGTCTGGGCTATATAATAAGTGAGAAAGGGATTCAGGCTGACCCAGACCAGTTGAATCCATTTTTGGTTGTGGATCCACCCTATAATACTAAAGAAGTCTAAATATTAACTGGAAAATTAGCAGCTTTTAACCGGATTAGTTCAAGGTCATCAAACAAATGTGTTCAATTTTTCCAAGTCTTGAGAAATTTAAAAGACTTGAACTTGTCCCCTAATTGTGATCAAGATTTATTTGAAATTAAGAGTTACTTTTCTTCACCAAACATATTTTTCAAACCAGTTGATGAAGAAAGACTATATATGTACTTGGTCGTATTGGAGTATGCGGTAAGTGTAGTGTTAGTAAGAGAAGTGGATAATTACCCTCGTTTGGTTTACTATATAAGGAAGAGTTTGTTAGGAACTGAGAAAATGTATTTAAAATTGGAAATGTTGGCATTGGTATTGGTGATAGCTCCTAGAAAGATGAGGCCTTACTTTCAAGCACATCGAATAACAGTTCTAACTTCTTTTCCCTTGAAGAATGTGTTACGGAAGACTGACATA
The DNA here is from genome assembly GCA_036936605.1 of Limnanthes douglasii subsp. nivea. Lineage (NCBI taxonomy): Eukaryota > Viridiplantae > Streptophyta > Magnoliopsida > Brassicales > Limnanthaceae > Limnanthes > Limnanthes douglasii. Next base: position 262,922,734 of record JAUPFV010000002.1, read on the forward strand.
TAAGGAATAATGACTAAGTCGTCAGTTGAACTTGGCGATTATGACATCAATTGTGCGCATCTAACAACAGTCAAAGCTCTAGATGTGACTGTTTTCTTAGTAGAATTCCACTCTAAACGGCTTTGTGGAGAAGCATCGGTCACAAATTTAAAAAACAATGGGTAGTCTGAACGGATGGGGGGTCTAGTACGATGGGATGTGGAGCTGGAATTTGCTTAACTTCTCCTTATGGTGATATCCTGTACCAAGCTATATGTGTTGGCTTTAGAGCATCCAACAATGAGTTGGAATATGAAGTGGACATAGCTAGGTTAAGGTTAGTTCATATATGTGAGCCTAAAAGATTCCAACTAATAAATAATTCCCAATAACTTATCCATTAGGCTCAAGGGAAATTTGAAAGTAGGAAAGAACACTTGAAAAAATATTTACAAGTGCTGAATGAATCCACTATTGGCTTTAAAACCATCGGATATGAGCACGTCCCTAGATAGGTAAACGTCATGGCAGATTCATTAGCCACTATTGATGAGTCTGAATCCAGGATATCTCCCCGAAAGGACAGGTCAGTGTAAATTCTCTCCGAATACCGGACAGACCATTTGGTACGGACAGATCACTTCGAAACAATGTGAGCCTAAGGCTTTTCGAACTATGACAAAAGTACTAAAAAACCTAAACACTTCCTGACTAAGCTACCTGTCCTCCTGCTTAGAACTCATGGGTCTTTAAACATGACCTGGGTCCATTAAACTTGACCCGAAAGCCCATAAGGGCCCAAACATCACACTATAAATACTCAACCACCAGCATTAACTTCTGGTAATGAAAATTAACTGCTACCAAGCTGCTTAATTATCTCTCCACCTTGAAACACCCTTACACCACCGTTAAACACCCTTACACCACCGTTAAACACCTCTGTACCACCTTGAAACTCCACTTGAAATTACTAGCCTACCCTTGGGATATTTTTATCCACAACAAATTGGCGACCACAGTGGGAGGAGAGAGGTGCCTGAATCAAGCATTCAAAACCTGCCAAGAAATTCTGTCCGAATGAATCCGGATAATCCAGAGCTTCCACCAGCTTTGCTCGAAGTGGTGGAAGAGAACGATGAGTATACTGTCGAAGAGCGTGACAGGTTAAGGCTTGAGATAGAAGCTCTGAGGGCTGAAAAGGCCAAGATGGGCGTGAAAGAAAAATCCATGGCATCGGTTGTTCATCACACCGACAACCCTAGAGAGCCTGAGGCTTCGAAAACTCATGTGAGTACCAAAAAGACACATGCTAGTTCTAAAAAGTCTCACCGGTCCAAGCCTGTGGAGAGCTCTGACTCAAGTTCGGAATCTTCGGGCAACTCTTCGGACAGTGAGGGAAATGAAAAATCCTTGTCCTCTAGCAGTGATGGGGGTCGAACCAAGAAAAAGCGAAAGTAGGTTAAGAAATATTCGAGAAAAAGAGATCACCATGGAAGAATGAAAAGGCATATTGGAAAGGGGTCATCTCATAACCGGAGGCATGTAGACCGGATGCTGATGGATCCTTTCGCTTTCCACGATGAACCAGGTATCTTTGCAACTCCCAATGAGGATACTGTGTTCAGTCGTGGAAGAAATTGGAGGCAATCTCCACTGTCTTCTAAAATCCTGTCCGGAAACCTCCCCAAGAGGTTTGACAGTACCAAGATGGAGAAGTACGATGTCAGTACTGATCCGGACAATCATCTGGAGAAATTCAAGAACTTCATGATGAACTTTGATGATGATGATAAACTGATCTGTAGGGCATTCTCCCAATCCTTTACGGGGAGTGCTCTGAAATGGTACAACAACCTGCCTCAGGGTTGTATTAAAGACTTTGATACGTTTTGGGTGGCCTTTCGAAGGCAGTTTGTGGGGAGTAAGGAGTTGAAGGGAAATGGAGACACAATAATCCATTGTGCCCATGAGCCAAACGAGTCATTGAAGGAGTACATAAGTCGTTTTGTGAACACAAAGAATGGGTTGGCTGATTGCTTCGAATAGGTGGCAATAGCGTCCCTAAGACAAGGCTTGAACCCAGGCAACCTGGCTGATTCGGTGACCAGAAAGAAGGCCATGACCTGGGGAGGGTTACTAAATCAAGTAGGCAAGCAAATAAACGTTAATGAAACAAAGAAGACCAGGGTACACAGACAGGTGAGATCCACCCCGGTGGCACCAAATCCAAATCAAAACCAGTCCGGAAATAGAGCAAGAGAAACCGGACAGGGGCATGGTAGAGGAAAAGCTCAGTCTCAGCCAGCTGCTCCTGCTCAAAGTCAACAATCCAGAAACAAAAGAGGGCCATGGGTCCAACCGGAGTGGTTCGCAGAACTTAAAGAAAGCGTGGCCACCATTTTTGATAAAACAAAAGATGAGGTACACTACCGGAGACCGGCAACCTTGCAGTCTCCCAGAGAGCATCGTAACAACTCCTTTTGCCAATACCACAATGATATTGGCCATACCACTGATGATTGCATAGCATTGAAACAAGAGGTACAAAACTTGATTGAAAGGGGAAAGTTGGGTGCATACGTTAAAAGAAGAGGAGGCAACAGGCCTGACAACACTCACCGGGTTGGTCTAAGTAATGCTGCCCCGGAGGGGGCCATGGTAATAGTTGAAAGGTTTGATGTGGAATCTGAATACTTGGATCCTGATCCAACACGAAATAAGGTGGGTGCCATAGAGGAGTATTCCAAGACAGTCTCCGGGCTCATTAAATTCTTCGAGTCACTGACGATTTTCGGAGGGGACACAATGACTGCTCCTACTGCTTCTTCAAGAAAGAGGCATGTTCATAATTTAGCCTCCCAGCTAGAAGGAGGCATGACATCCTATCAATCACCAAACTCATTCCCATTCATAGTCTTCGATGAGGATGATTTGAGAGATATTGCTGGCCCTCATGAGGATGCTGTTGTCATAGGAGCATCTATAGGGGGCAATGAGATAAGGTGAATTCTGGTGGATACTAGATGCTCTGCCAATATCCTTTTTCTAAACACTTATAAGAAAATGAAAAATCCAGCTGTGATTCAAAAGTCGGATAGATCAATCGTGGGCTTCACAGGCAGCTCAGCCGATGTGATCGGGGAGTTTGAAGAAGAAGTGTTATTGGGCAGGGGCCCTTTCAAGAAAATGGTTAGAATACTCTTCATTGTGGTGGATTGTCCCACTTGCTATAATGCTATTCTAGGGAGATCTTGGCTCTCTAGGATGCATGATGTGGCTTCGACAGTCCATCAGTGTTTAAAGTATGCTGTTCAGGGACAGGTTGGGGTTGTCCGGAGCAGCCAAAAGATTGCAAGGGAATGCTATGCCACTGCCTTGGCTCCACGAACGCTGGGGGCAGTCCGTATAGATAATCAATAGCAGTTTGAGGGCTTTTCTGGGGGTGAGGGTGAAATTGATGACCCCAGAGAGACCCCTGGAGTGTTGATTCCGATTGAAGAGGTTGAAACGCACTGCTTGGAAGAAGGAAAAAGTGTCAAGATAGGGTCCAAAATGCCACCAATGTTGAAAGAAGAAATGTTGAAATTCTTGAAAGACCATCAGCACGTTTTTGCTTGGTGCAATGCTGATGTTACTGGAGTTCCATCAGAGGTGATTTCCCATCACCTATCTGTCCGGAAGGATGTGGCACCAGTGGTACAAAAGAGGAGAGCTTTCTTAAAAGAAAAGGCTGATGTCATAGTGCAAGAGGTTGACAGACTCACAAAGATGGGGCATATTAAAGAATCTCAATACCCTTTGTGGACTGCCAATCCTGTCTTGGTGAAAAAGAAGAATGGAAAATGGCGTTTGTGTATTGACTTCACAGACCTCAATAGAGTTTGCCCAAAAGACTTGTATCCGGTCCCCCGGATTGATCAGTTAGTAGACTCTACTTCTGGGAACAAGCTGCTCTCCTTCATGGATGCCTTCTCCGGGTACAATCAGATCCGAGTAGATCCAAAAGATCAAGAGCACACCACGTTTGTCACTGATAGGGGTCTACATTGCTACAAGGTGATGCCTTTTGGCTTGAAAAATGCTGGGGCTACTTATCAAAGGTTAGTAAACAAGGCATTTGCTAGTCAAATTGGAAGAAATATGGAGGTTTATATTGACGATATGATGGTAAAAAGTGTGGATGAGCAGTTGCACTTGTCCGACCTCCAAGAAACTTTTGCCAACTTAGCAAAGGTGAATTTAAAATTAAACCCTGAAAAGTGTGTGTTCGGAGTGCAGTCCGGGAAATTCTTAGGGTACATCATAAGTGAGCATGGAATACAGCCCGACCCAGACCAACTCAATGCCTTATTCCAGATGGAGCCTCCTCGAAACATTAAAGAAGTACAGCGATTAACGGGGAGATTGGCTGCCTTGAACAGATTCATCTCCAGGTCTTCGGACAGGTGTGCTCCATTCTTTCAAACCTTGAAGGGTGCAAAGGGGTTTGAATGGACACCACAGTGTGATGAAGCATTCAATGAAATCAAGAAACATCTTTCCTCTCCCAAAACTTTGTTCAAACCAGTTGATGGGGAGACTCTCTTTGTGTATCTGGCTGTTTCAAGTTGTGTCATCAGCGCAGTGTTAGTAAGAGAGGTCGATGGGCATCCTCACCCAGTGTACTACATCAGCAAAAGCTTGATTGATGCTGAAAGGCGTTACTTGAAACTCGAGAAATTGGCATTGGCTTTGGTGATAGCTGCAAGAAAAATGAGGCCCTATTTCCAGGCTCATCCTATCATTGTCCGGACATCTTTCCCTTTAAAGAATGTCCTTCAAAAAGCAGACATTTCAAGCAGAATGACAAAGTGGTCAGTAGAGTTGGGGGACTTCGACATAGACTTTGCTCCCCGGACAGTAGTAAAAGCCCAAGCTGTGGCTGATTTTCTGGTTGAATTCCACTCTGATAGAGATTCAGAGCAACCTACTGATTCAAAAGACAAGAAAGTGTGGATTGTCCGAACAGACGGAAGATCTAGTACCATGGGATCTGGGGCAGGGATATGTCTCACTTCCCTCTACGGGGACAACATGTACCAAGCTATTTGTTTTGCTTTCAGGGCATCTAATAATGATTCCGAGTACGAAGCAGCCATAGCTGGGTTAAAGTTGGCCTATATTTGTGGAGCTAAAAGGGTCAAGCTACTAAGTGACTCCCAGTTGCTTGTCCACCATGCTTTGGGCCTATCAGAGGCTAGAAAGGAGCAATTGGTCAAGTATTTACTCCTCCTCAAAAATGAAGCGTTAAAGTTTAAGGCTGTTGTCTATGAGCACATCCCCCGGACAGAAATGGAGCTAGCAGATTCGTTGGCAACAATAGCATATACGGAGTCCTACCCATGGATCCATGTGCTTGAAAGCCCTTCTATTGAACTTGGTGAGGGTGGAAAAGAGGAAGTCTTTGAAATACAAGTGAGTCGGCCTCAAGACTGGAGGTCTCCTCTTATGCAGTATCTGTCCGATGGTATTGTGCCCTTAGATAAATCACAAGCCAGAATGTTGAAACACAGGGCTCGTGGTTTCATTATGTTAAGAGAAGTCTTGTACAAAAAGTCCTATGGCAAACCTCTCCTACGTTGTTTAGGGGATCATGAGTCACAAATGGTTCTCTCCGAATTGCATGATGGTGAGGGATCAACCCATTGTGGATTTAGAGCTTTGACAAGAAGAGTGTTACTCTCCGGATATTATTGGCCATCAATCATGAAAGATGCTAAGGAGCTGGTGAGAAGGTGTGACCCATACCAGAGGTACAGCAATGAAATTCATGTACCAGCCATTCCTTTGGAATCAATTTCTAAGCCCATCCCTTTTGCTCGATGGGGATTGGACTTGGTTGGACCTCTCCTTGTGGCTTCCGGAGGGCGTAAAACCATAATTGTGGCCATCGACTACTTTTCAAAGTGGATAGAAGCAGCTCCCTTGGCAGGGACAACCTCGAAAGCTGTCATAAAATTCATTATGTCCAACATATGTTGCAGATTCGGTGTCCCACAGAAGATAAGAACAGACAATGGGCCACAATTTGACAACAGAGAAATGGAAAGCTTCTGTGCCTCAAGAGGTATTCAGCACTTCGTTTCTTCACCTTTCCACCCTCAAGCCAATGGGCAAGTTGAAGTGGCTAATAGAACAATACTGTCCGGTTTAAAGAAGAATTTGGAAGGGGCTGCTGGGAAGTGGCCTAGTTATCTACAAGAAGTCTTGTGGGCCTACCGGACAACACCTGGGGCTGCAACACAAGAATCCCCCTTTGCCTTGGTCTATGGAATGGATGCAGTAGCCCCCATAGAGAAGACACTCCCCTCCTTTCGTATTCATAACTTCTCCGGACATGCTAATGAGATGGAAATTAGAAATCAGCTCGATTTGATAGAAGAAAGACGGGTTAAAGCTCATCTTAGAATTGCACACTATCAGGGCTTGATGAGAAGCAGGTTTGCTTCTAAAGTTAAAAGGAGAGATTTTCAACCAGGAGATAAAGTATTAAGGAAATTTTTCTTGCATACTAAGGAAAAGCTCTTCGGAAAGCTGGCCCCAACCTGGGAGGGTCCGTATACTGTGGTTGAAAGAATCAAGCCTGGGACTTATTGGTTGGAAGATAAAGATGGCAGGGTTTTAACTCACCCTTGGAATATTGAACACCTTCGAATGTACTTGGAATAACACTTGTGTAAATATTTACTTGTTTAAACATCCATGTAAATATTTGGGGGCATACCTTCCCCTCTTCGGTGGCACGGAGAGCTTTCAATAAAATTTGGTGCCTTCTTCGAAATTCTCTAAGTGTTTTCAAAATTTTATCTCTTATCATACTACCCGGACTAAAAGATCTAAGGGCTATTTAAATTCTAGCCGGAGAGTCTTAATACTCTCACAATACAATAAAACTACTTAAACTCCAGCTATTTAAACAAATAATGAAAGAAGAGGATGGTTGAGCAAAATAAAAACATTCATTCAACAACTTAAAATTGCATTGGCCTTCCAAGGACTTTTTGAACAAGTTTGGGCATAGTACAAAAAATCTGTCCGAATAATACGGACACCATCACAAAAAGAGTGCCTTGGCCTTCCAAGGACTTTAGTTCGAATAAAAGATAAACAGAATAAATTATAAGTTAAGGTTGAGCCTTTGAAGATGGCTCTCCCTTATCTGCTTTCTTGCCCTTGATGTCGCTCTTCTCTTCGACTATCTTCTTTCCCTTGGGATCAATCTCTTCTTCACCTGGGCTCTCTCCGGTTTCCTTTTCATTATCAAACGAGGACTCACTGGAATATCCCTAGTCAACCATAGTATAATATGGAAGGTCGTCATCATCCACATAGCGCCATAAGCTACCCAGTCTCCTCTTCGGGATTTTTTCGTGGAATAGGAGAACCATATCAGACTTCACCCTTTGAATCATTAGCTCCTCGCTTTGTATCATCTCCCTAGCATAGGCGTTGATCTTGGCCTTGATTGTGGCCTCTTGGTCCCTCACCAAAACCGCCTTCTCTTCACCAGCCCGAGTCACTGCATTCTCTAAAGCGATTTTGTCAGTGGTCAGGTTGGTGATGAGCTTCTCCTTGGCTGCAGTTTCTCCCCTTGAGATTGTCAGGTCCTTCTCCAGTCCGGACAGCTTAGCCCGGAGATCTTTTATGGTCTCTTCCAAAGAAGCAACTTTTGTGTTGCTTTCATCTTGATTCTTCTTTAGCTGATCATTTGCCTCCTTAAGCAAATCAACCTTAGAAGCAGCAGTCTGGAGGTCATCGGACAACTTCTCCTTCTCAGACTTGAGGTCTTTGATGGTGTCTGCCTGACTTCGGACTTGCCTTTCCAAAGTAAGCACTAGCTGTACATTGCTAAGTAGAGAATGGGCTATAATATCCTTCTCGCTAGAAACCATGAAAGTCTTACCGTTAAAATTGACCGTGTTGGAGCTGCTCGGAGGGATGTAGGGCCCTGCGAACTCGTCTCTGGGCAGGCCAAGAAAATATTCACCAAGTCCACCCAGACCGGTGATGTCCATTTCATCCAAGTTAAGCTCTCCCCCCTCAACTTCATCTGTATGGAATTCCTTTGGAATCTCTTCTTGAAAGTCCCTTGGGATCTCTTCGGCCAATGTTGGGTCAGTAGGGAAAGAAGGCTCCGGGTCCCGGAGAGCAATCTCATCTCCTTGGGAAGTATTTTTCTTCTTGGCTTCCCTGTCAGCACCATCACTTGCTTGCTTGCGAGTCCTCTTTGAAGCCCTTGAAGGTTTTGGGAGATTCACTTCCCGCTTTTCGCTCTCCTGCTCCACCACTTGTAAAAGGGCTGCATCAATTTGAACCTGGGCCAGTCCCTCTGGGTCTGTTGGGGCCTCCTTCTCAGTATCACCTTCCGCCTTCCTGCCTTTCTTCTTCTTGCCTTTCATTTTGCTTGAGGCTTTGTCCCGGGCAGGCAGGTAGAGTGTCCCATCCAGCTTGTGGGACCTTCTCAGCACAATGTCTTCATCTGGCTGGGTGGCAAGCTCTTCCCAGGTTAGGTCTCTCCGACCTGTTGTGTTCCACAGATGGGACCTTGCTAGGTTTCCAGTGGTAAAGGCCTTGTGGAAACGGTTCTCCCAGTTCTCTGCAGCCCATGTGTTGATTTTGCCACAGGTAGTCTGTCCGGCCTTCAGGTAGTCCCCGAACTCCTTTGGCATCTCTATTAAAACAAAAGAGAAATTGGTTAGTACAAAGAAGAAAAGAGAGTTTCGAACAGAAACTTAAAATAAAAACTTACGGTCACTCCTCCATCTACTCCAGAGGAGGCTTGGATTCTCTCCGGCCTTGATTTTCTTGCCGTTTTCCCACGAGCCACTGACAAACAAGAATTGGCTCCTCCATTTGCTCTCCGACTCCAGGAGATCATCAACAGCTTTGAGATCGTTCCCCATGTTGAAATGGTAGAAGGGGAACTGATGATGCTTGCACAGGTTGGCCACTGCAGCGAACTCTTCCATAGGAAGAGGGATCCCTGATAGCCTAGATGCCATTATGCATGACATCAAGGTGAACCAACCATTGGGGCTTAACTGTGATGGGCAGAGTTTGACCAAGTGAAAGTACCGCACTATCTCCGGGTCCAGTGGGAACGTGGGTCCCCAGTTAAATAGCTCTGTAAAGAAGACTATTTTATTCTTTTTACAATCCATCGGGGTCTCCGAATCGATGGGAATCCTTATCTTTACATTCTCAGGGATCCCCCACTTTGTGCGCAATCTACCCAAATCTGAAGTATGGATGAACGCATACTTGGTCTTCTGCAAGGCCAAGAGGTATTTGAACTCAACTTTGTGGAAGCACGGCCCCACTCTTCCCTCAAGGCTCTCCGGCAGGTCCGGGCGCGTCAGATACAAATTTTCCTTCCCTTTTTTTTACAGCAGCAGGAGTGATATCAGCCTGTCCGGAGGACTCGGACTCAAAGGGGACCTCTTCAGTAGAGTCCTCCATTCTCTCCTCCATAATCGTTGGAGGGACCTCTGTGGAAGTAGTTCGGGGAGGATTAGTGCTTGGCATAGCCTGCCCTCCGGACTGTTGCCTCACCTCGAGTTGAGTTTCTGAGGCAGAAGATTCTTTGGGGGGTGACGGGCTGCTGGCCTCCGGACCGGACAGCCTCTCCCGGGGAGCTCTAAAGGGCACTCCAGACCCAGAGTCACTATTTTTTGTTCCCGATTTTGAGGGAGTGTTTTTGGAAGTTAGCCCCTTGACTAACCGGCTTGGCCTCTTGATGACTAATTTATCCGGAGAATGGTCAGAGTCAGACCCCATGGCAATAAAAGACGATTTTTTCCTAACACTTGTAGCAGTAACTCCCGGTTCAACAGCAGGGATTGACTCCTGAACTGAGGAGCCAGATACTATGGGAGAAAGGGTAGATTGAAAGAGCTTTCTAGGCTTGGTACCTTTGGAAGAAGATGAGCCCCTATCAGACTCTACAACAGAGGATGTTGGTTTCTCAACAGGCAACGATGGTAGCCCTGCTGCTAATCGTTTCTCCTTCTCGACCCTTTGTGCTTTCTCCAACTCCGAAAGATTGAGCCAACCGCCTTTAATCAAAGCTGTTCTTGCTGTAAACATAAAACAGCCAAGGGAATTTTCGTACTAGAGAGATAAAGCTCTGGGTGAAAATGTAGAGTGAAATTTGAAAGAGATAGTGAGACAGTGAAAAATGAATGAGAATTTATAGTAAATGTGAAAAAAATGAGTTGATTCCTAGGAGAATCCGAAAAGTCAGGAAATGATTAAAAGGCGGCGCTGATGTCATTATTAGCAATTAAAGAGGTAACTTGTTAAAGAAGGTGGTGCGAAATTCGGGGTGAAAAAACGGCTGGAGTGACCAATCAGGGAGTGACACGTGTCCCATTAACTCTGGCAAAAACCGTTTGGAATTCGTAACGTCTGACCTGTCCGGGTATACCCATAACTCTCTCCGAATTAAGAACCACTTCCTGTAATCGGATAGTTTTTTAGTTCTTTGATAAGGACACTTGCTCAAACACCTAAAAAAGGGGCTGCTGATGAGTCCGAATCCAGGATATCTCCCCGAAAGGACAGGTCAGTGTAAATTCTCTCCGAATACCGGACAGACCATTTGGACCGGACAGATCACTTAGAAACAATGTGAGCCTAAGGCTGTTCGAACTATGACAAAAGTACTAAAAAACCTAAACACTTCCTGACTAAGCTACCTATCCTCCTGCTTAGAACTCATGGGTCTTTAAACATGACCCGGGTCCATTAAACTTGACCCGAAAGCCCATAAGGGCCCAAACATCAAACTATAAATACTCAACCACCAGCATTAACTGCTGGTAATGAAAATTAACTGCTACCAAGCTGCTTAATTATCTCTCCACCTTGAAACACCCTTACACCACCGTTAAACACCTCTGTACCACCTTGAAACTCCACTTGAAATTACTAGCCTACCCTCGAGCTATTTGTATCCACAACAACTATAACATACTCTGAAGTGTATCCTTGGATTCTTCTACAAGAATGTCCTTCTATAGATGCAGCTACAGAAATTAAAGTTACATATGGAAAAGAATTCTACGTATCCAATGCACTGTCTAAATATTAGAGATCTTAAATCCAATAGTTTATTACTAACTCAATTTTACCTCCAGATAAGGCTTTGGCAAAGAAAGTGAGATACAAAGGTCGTACTTTCCTAGTCGTGAGGGGCCTACTTTATAAAAATAGTTTCATGAGATATCTACTATGCTACCTCAGATTAAATGAGTCCCAGAGTGTTCTATCAGAATTGCATGATGGAGAAGGGTCAACATATTATGGTTATAAATTTTTAACTTGAAGAGTCTTACTAGTAGGATATTATTTGCCTACCATCATGGCAGATGCTAAAAGATCTAGTAAAGAGATGTGATCATTGCCAAAGATATGGAAATTACATTTATGTCCCAGCAGTCCCCATGGAATCAATATATAAACCTATATTATTTGATAGATGGGGATTTGATCTGGTTGGGCCCCTTCCAATGGCTTCAGGGGTTGTCATACCATCATTGTGGAAATAGATTACTTGTTCAAATGGATAGAGGATACACCTTTGTCAGGAACTACTTCTAAGGAATTCATTAAATTTATTCTCTCCAGCACATGGTACCGATTTGGAAATCCTATGCTCATCACCACAGATAATGGACCTTATTTTGACAAGATAAGGACATGGATACTTTTTGTGAATCTAGAGGAATTCACCATTGTTTTTATTCTCCTTTTGATCCTCAAGCCAATGGACAATTTGAAGTAGCAAATCAGATAATTGTGTCAAGTTTTAAAGAGAATTTAGAAGGATCTCCTGGGAAATGACTGAGTTACTTGCAAAACATTCTATGGGCATACCGGACTACTCAACATACAACCACACAAGAGTCTCTATTTTATTTAGTTTATGGGATGGGTGCAATCGCCCCTCCCTTCCTTCAGGGTCTAAAGTTATTCCAAAGAAGAGAATAAAATTTTTATGAGGGCTCAATTAGATTATGTTGAAGAAAATAGGATGAAGGAACATTTAAGAACTGCACATTATCAAGGGTTGATGAGGAGCAAGTTTGAAACTAAGGTAAAATAAATATGTTTTCAAGTTGGATATAAAGTGTTGAGAAAAGTATTCATGCACACCAAGGAGAAAAAATTCAGAAAGTTAACTCTAAATTTGAAAGGACCATACATCTTATGTGAAAAAGTTAAGCAAGGAACATACAAACTCCAAGATAAAGAAGGCAATTTGTTGAAGCATCCTTAGAGTATTGAATATCTTAGGTTATACTTAGAGTAAACACATCTTGTAAATATTTTCTTTGCTTTACTTCAATGTAAATATTTGGCTTTATACTATTTCCTACTCTCGTGGCGGGAGAGGCTTTAATAAGGTGTCCAGATTTAAATCAATATACTACTCTTTGCCTTTTTTTTATAAAAAAATTGTTATTTTGAGTGGATCGGAAGTATACAGACTTATTAAACTCCTGGTGGATTAAAGTCTTATTAAACACTTGTCGCCCTCAAATGGATTACCTTTCAGTTAATCAAAAGTATTAAAGACTTATCGAACACCTAATGGATTAAAGGCTTATTAAAAACTTGTTGCCCTCAAATAGATTATATTTGAGTGGATCAGAAGTATTAAAGACTTATTAAACACCTAATGGATTAAAAGGATTATTAAACAATTGTTTTCCTCAATTGGATTACCTTTGAGTCTATCGAAAGTATTAAAGACTTATTAAACAAATGATCGATTAAATGCTTATTAAACACTTGTCGCCCTCAAATAGATTACCTTTGAGTGGATCAGAAGTATTAAATATTGATTAAACACTAGATGGATTAAAGGCTTATTGAATGCTTGTTTCCTTTAAATGAGTGATCTATGTATGGATCAGATAAATGTAAGAATGTAAGAATGATTAAGTGTTTACTTTCTATGAAGAAAATATTTTTTATTTATTGTTTAAATACTCGAATATTAATGGAATTATAAAAGAAGACAATGACAAATTACTAAGTAAGTGAAAATTGAAATGGCATGGAATATGAATTGAATAAAAAAGAATTCAATCCATGTTACAAAATTCCTTGTAAACCACAAGGACTTACACAATTAGAGTTTCCAGAAAATTCGAAATTAAAACAACAAAGTGCCTTGGATACTCCAAGGACTTCGATTCAGAATACCAGCACATTAAAAATAATTAACCTTAAAGCTCGTTCCCTTTGGTTTTCTTCTTAGGATTACCTTATTCTTTTTCCTCTTTATTATCACTTGAGCCCTTCTCAGATTCATCATCAGATTCAAAATCATCCAAGTTCATGTTAAAATTTATCACTTTGTCCCATAGTATGAAAGGGAAATTCGTCATCTCGCACATAACTCCACAGTTTCCCAAGAGACCGTTTACAAAACGTTTCATGGAACAAAAGGACCATATATGCTTTAACAAACTCTTCCCTCCGTTCCATAGATTCAACACCCCTTCAGCATATTCATTCTTTGCAGATGTTATATCTTGGCCCTTTGTTTCTTTCAAAGGCGTGATCTCATCATCTTTTTTCTTGAGAAGATCTTGTAATTTTTTTTATCTTTGGGTAGTTGTTCATTGGTAGTCTTCTCCTTCGTTAATGTTTTATTCAAGGAATTAAGCTCTTGGGAAATGGTAGTTAATATGGAAATCTATGGACTAAAATGTAAATAATAAAACGTTGTATAACAGATGGTAAAGTTAGAGGAAAAATTTAGAATTATGTATTTTAGTGAAGGACTAAAGTGTGATTAGCCATTTTTATGTAAGTTTTTTCAGTTGTAAGCTAAGTCTTTGCGCCTCTATATAAATGCCAAATTTGAACTAATAAAGGGGTTGGATTTTTGAGTTAGAAAATTTGTGTACTTTGATTTTCTCTCTCGAGAATTTATTTCTCTCTCTTAAAACTTACTTCTCTTGTTTACTACTGTGATTCCAAATAGTCAGACTCACCAAATTGGCGACTTCACTAGGGACAATTAACAATCAGTGTCTATTTTGCTAGCTCGACTTTTATCAATCTTGAAAAACAATCTTTAAACTTTGTGATGAATCCAGAAAATAATATGTTGGTTTGATCAGTTATCAAGATGATAAACGAAGGTTTGCAGAGGACAGATGATAGACCAGAAGGATCTGCTCTGATCCACCAAACACAATCTTATATAGAAGTACGAATGAATAAGCTCTTGGATAAGATAAACGCTTTGAACGAGAAATACGATCATAGAGAGCAGGAGATTCAATCAGCAAGGCTGTAGTCCGAGGTGATACAAATGAATGAACAAGCTGAAGTTGGAAACCAATATGATCGATCTTACACTAATCATCTGATTAGGAATGAGCAGAAGAAGGCGTGGTTCAAAGTTCCAAAAGAGCCTCACTTTTCTTGAAAAAAAAAAGATAAGCAAAAGTGTGTCACATCTAGTGGCGAGGAGATTGAGATCTCTAGCTAAAGTTTTAAAAAGTACACGGGTTCTTCGAAAGAAGAGAGGGATCAACCTCGAAAGTACAAGAAAGATCACAGATCTAGGAGAGATAGTATACCTCGATGTTTGAGGGAGTCTAATTGGTGTGAAGGAAATGCGTCGAATATGTATGATGAGGCTGAACGAAATTTATATGCAGTAATGGGAACCAAAGATAAATATTTTCAAGGTGTCGATTAAAGGAATTCTCCATTGACAAGTGAAATCATATCTATTACGCTCCCAAAACTTTTGATATAGCAAAAGTTGAAAAGTTTGATGGGATGTAGGATTCGAATTATCACATCGAACAATTCAAAAATTATATGAGGAACTTCGAGGACGACAACATGTTGGTATGTCAGGCTTTCTCATAGACTTTTAAATGGAAATCTTTGTAATAGTATAACCTAATTCCAAGGGGATCCATTTCGAATTTTAGAGACTTTTATACTACTTTTTAAAGGAAGTTTGTTGGTATCAGAAAGATGAGAGCAAACGGTGAAAATATTATCAAATGCAAGTAGGCAGTTGGAGAAAATATTATCCAATGCATTTCTTTGAAAAAATAAGTCCATATTTTGATTGGGAATTAAAATCTATTGACTAATGTGAAGTCACAAGGCAGTGCATCGAAAAGTCCAGCACCACATTCACTGCCAGCCAACCCAAATGCGCAAGCTGAACATTTGATGATTTCGGATTCAAATGATGATAGTTTGATGTTTCCTCCGAGTATTTAGATATGGATCCAGATAGATTAATTTTAATGGCGGTGGAAGAGCCAATAAAGAAAGGGCATGTTTGAAGTTTGTGTGAGTATTTTGAGTCACTGACCATTTTTGGGGGTGATTTGATGACTGGTAATACCGATAGTTCGAGGCAAACACAATTTTCAATTTGACAACTCATATAGAGGGGAGAATGTTTACTCATTTATATGTCAAGAGAGACATTCCTTTTATTATGTTCGATGAGGATGATTTGCGAGGAATTGTCGGGCCGCATGAGGATGTAGTAGTCACCAGAGTAGAAGTGGCTGACGTTAAAATTAGACGACTGCTTATAGATACCAGGAGTTCCGTGGATGTCCTTTTTAAGCAACATATGAAAGGAGGCACAATTCTCCTCAAAATTTTCAGTCAGAAATGTTTTATAAAACAAAGGGCTACGTAAATTTCAGGAAGCGCGCTTCAATCAACATGCCAATAGAGGAGCGGATACCACAATAACATTGGTCATGACACCAATTATTGCATTTCTTTGAAAAAGAAGTCCATACTTTGATTGAGAATTAAAATCTATTGACTTCTGTGAAGTCACCGGGCAGTGCATCGAAAAATTCAGCACCGAATTCACTGCCAGCGAACCCAAATGCGCAAGCTGAAAATTTGATTATTTCGGATTCAAATGATGATAGTTTGATATTTCCTCCGAGTATTTAATTATGGATCCAGATAGATTAATTTTGATGGCGGCGGAAGAGCCAATAAAGAAAGGGCATGTTTGAAGTCTATGTGAGTATTTTGAGTCACTGACCATTTTTGGGGGTGATTCGATGACTGGTAATACCGATAGTTCGAGGAAAAGACATATTTTTAATTTGACAACTCATATAGAGGGGAGAATGTCTACTCATTTGTATGTCAATGGAGACATTCCTTTTATTATGTTCGATGAGGATGATTTGCGAGGAATTGTCGGGCCGCATGAGGATACAGTGGTCACCAGAGCATAAGTGGCTGACGTTAAAATTAGACGACTGCTTATAAATACCGGGAGTTCCGTGAATGTTCTTTTTAAGAAACATATGAAAGGAGGCACAATCCTTCTCGAATTTTTCAGTCAGAGGCACAATCCTCCTCGAATTGTTCAGTCACTAGAGTGACTGTACGTGGTAATAAGAGATTTTGAGGGGGGGGGGGGTAATTTTGGGAAAAGGACCCTCAAAAAGAAGGATCAAGTAATTTTTATGGTGGTGGACTATCCTAAAACTTATAATTTCATTTTTGGAAGGTCTTGGTTGTCAAGGATGTATGGCGTTGTGTCAACAGTCCACCAATGCTTTAAATATGTAGTTGGATACCGTGTGGGGGTCGTTCGAAGCGGCCAAAAAATTGCAAGGTAATGCTATACCGCTGCACTTCGGATTCGAGGATCCAACAGTGGAGATATGATGAATGAATAGCCGTCAGAAGAGATGACCTCAGATTTTGATGAAAGGGATGACGATCCGAGGAGGGTCCTTAACATTAAGTGAAGATATTGAGGAGTATACTTTTTCTAAGGGAAAATCACTTCGAATAGAAACGTTATTGACCCTAGTTCTACGTCAATGATTGTTACAATTTTTGTTTCCTAATATGGATGTTTTTGCTTGGAAAACAAAGGATGTAATAGGTGTACCCATCAAAGTAACCTGTCATAGTTTAGTTGTTAATCCGAGGGTGAAGCCTATAATCCAAAAAAGGAGGGCATTTTCGTAAGAAAAAACAGAACCAATTGTTTCTGAAGGAATCATTTATCCAAAATCGGACATATACGGGAATCACAGTTTCCTTTATAGATGGCGAATCCAGTAGTGGTCAAGAAGAAAAACGGAAAGTGGAGAATGTGTGTGGATTTTACACATATAAATCGAGCATGTTCAAAAGACCCAATTCATGTTCCTCGAATAGACCACCTGGTCGATTCTACTTTAGGAAACAAAATATTAACTTTCATGGATGCTTTTCTGAGATATAATTAGATCCAAATGGATCGGAAGGATAAAAAATGTATTACTTTCATCACAGACAGAGGTTTACATTGTTATAAGGTTATGCATTTTAGATTGAAAAATACTGGAGCCACTTACCAAAGGTTAATGAATAAAGCAATTTCCACTCATATTGGAAGAAACATGGGGGTATACATTGATGACACGATGGTAAAAATCTTAGTGGACGATACACACTTGGAAGATTTAAAGGAAACATTCTTGAATTTAAGGGCAATAAGGCTAAAGCTCAATCTTAAAAAATGTACTGTTGGACTTCGATCAGGAAAGTTCTTGAGTTATGTTATAAGTGAAAAAGGGATAGAAGGTGACCCAGAACAGTTGAAAGATGTAGTATCAATGAACTCACCTCGAACTATCAAAGAAGTGAAAGTTTTGATAAGAAGGTTAGCAAAACTTAATAGATTTATTTCTAGATTATCTGATAAATATTTTTATTTCTTTCAAGTGTTGTGAGGGCCAAATAAATTTGAATGGAATTTGGATTGTGAAGAAATTTTTACAAGCATCAATAATTTATTATCATCACCAGAGATTTTATCTACGCCTCAAAGTGAAGAATTTTTTTTTATACATTGCGATATTAGAATTTACAGTAAGTGCAGTATTGATAAGCGAAGATTTAGGAATTGCGAAGCTGATGTACTATGTCAACAAAATTTTGGTGGAAACAGAAAATAGATATTTGAAGCTTGAGAATTTAGCGTTAGAATTGGTGGTGGATGCTAGAAAAATGTTTTACAACGTCCTAATATTTCAGGGAGAATGACTCAGTGTTTAGTGGAGTTGGGAGATTATGATATTATATTCACACCTCGAAATGCAATTAAAGTGCAAGTTTTGGCAAACTTTTTTGCTGAATTCCATTCAAGTAGATCGGACCCAGAGGATAGTAAAGACACCTTACCACCAAATTTGATGTGGGTTATCCGAGCTAATGGAGGATCTAGTATTTTAGGATGCAGTGTCGGAGTTCAGTTAGTTGCTCTATCTGGAGAAACAATGTTTCAGTCTATCACATTTTAATTTCACGCTTCGAATAATGAGGCTGAATACGAAGCTGCTTTGGCTGGTTTGAGACTTGTGAAGATATGTGGAGCAACTTCAGTGTGACTGGAGACAAACTCTCAATTAGTAGCAAAAAAGGATCGCTTAATTTTGTATCTTCGAGAACTTTCAAAATTTGATTCTTTTATTTGATCACGTTGTTGTGGAATATATAAGCCGAGGAAGTAATACAGTGGTTGATTCCTGAACAACAGTTACCTACAAGGAAGAGTATCCTTGGATCTTGCTGCAAGAGATTCCTTCGATTTTAACTTAATCAGACAAATGTGATTATATTGAGGAATTGTTTGTCACCACATATGTAGTCCGAGTAGATTAGCGAACTGATATTCTGAATTTTTTGATTCGACGAGAATTACCTGACGATGCAAAATTGGCCAAAACGCTGCGAGGTAAAGGTTTTGCTTACATAGTTTTGGATGGAGTTTTATATAAGAAAACATTGTGTAGGGAATTATTACGATGTTTGAATATACAAGAATCACATGAAGTTTTATCAGAGTTACATGATGAAGAAGGATCAACACATTGTGGGTTTAAGGAATTATCTCGTCAAGTTTTGCTTGCAGGATGTTATTGGCCTTTGCTTATGAACGATGCCAAAATTTTGGTTCCAAGCTTTGATAATTGTCAAAGGTTTGCTAATTTTATTTATAAGTCGGCGATTCCACTTATGTCTATTATTGAAGCAATTTTATTTGATAGATGAAGAATAAAGTTAGTGGGACCTTTTCCGACGGTATCTGGAGGGCGGGCAAATGATAATATTAAGAGCGGAAAACGAAAGAAGAGCAACTTTGACTTATTCGGAGGGTTTTTTAAAAGGAAAGACTGTTAGGCTAGGCTGATGAATGAGATCTAAAGACGTTGTAGGAGCAGTCACTTTAAGAGATGCGGCTTCGGAGGCAGCGGGTGGAGATCTCCTACCAAATTTATGTAGATGAGATTGAATCTGATGAATAACAGGATCCTCTTCGCCAAGAGGCTCTTATGATTTATCGAAGTTAATGAAACTAGTGGGGTCAAAATGGTCAACACCTTGGTTATCTTCAACAGCGACAGTTTTTTGTTGTTGATTGATGGTATTTGCATTGTTATCTTCATTTTCGTTTTGACCCCTTTTCTGATTATATACATCTATAACTTCGTTGTCATTGGACATTACTTCTTCGAAAACCTCTGCTAATTTATTTTTTGCTCTTTTCTAGGGGCTAGCTCTAGTGGTGTTTTTATTTTTCGAGGGTGCATCAGTTTTCATCTTTTTTGGAAAAGGTTCGTCTTCTATTCCTTCTTCGATGGTATAAAGTGTGTCATTCCTTTTGTTTTTTCGTTTGAACCTTTTGGCTTCGGATATGTTCAAGGGCTAACACGAGATGTACTAACTGCCTTTTTTATTCTTGTTCACCTTCTTTTTCTTGGGAAAATGGTTGTCTGATCTATTGTGGATGGGTAAAAATACTATGCAATAGGGATGGACCAACCTCTTCACGTCTTGTCGAGGATTGGGAGGCTCCATCAAGTTTTCGGGAGGAAAGGGTCCAAAGGTGATCGGAAATAAATGACTATTAAGGAAATTAATAGGTTCAAAGGCTATGTGGAAGACGTTATTACATTCCTTTTCAGCCCAAGCAAAAAGCTTTTTGAAAATTTCTTTGGTTTTTTATCATCGAATGGCATAACGCCTCGAAATTTATGTTAGGAATATATAAATTGATAACGAATAAGGATAGTATAAGTTGAAAGTTTAATTTAGAAAAAATAATATTAAGTGACTTACGGTTACTCGTCTAGACGAGGTTCAGTCTTGATGGGTTGACTTCGGATATGACTTTTCCATTCTCACATGCTCCTAAAATAAAGATGAATTTTTGCTTCCAAAATTTATTTGCTTCGTGAGATCGTCAATGTTTTTTAAGTCGTCATCCAAAGTAAGATAATAGAACAAAAGTACTAGTCCCTTTGATAATTGATTATGGATATGAAATCTTCGATGCAAATGGGGATTTTGGATAGTCGAGAAGCCATGATTACGGAAAGAAGTGTGAACCAATCATTTGGTGTTACTTAGGTCAGGAAAAAATTTAGGAGTTAGAAGTTGGTGAGCTTGAATGTTTAGAATTGACTTAGTAAACGAGAGAAGAAGAGTTTTTTATAAAGAGAAATAGATTCTAGAGAAAGAAAATTAAAGTATGCAAGTAATCTAACTCACAAATCCAACCCCTTTATGAGTTTATTTTTTTCCTTTATATAGAGGCGCAAAGACTTAGCTTACAACTGAAAACAGTTACATAAAAAGGATAAATTGCACTCTTAGTCCTCAACTAAAATATATATTTTGAATTCCACCTCTAACTTTACCACTTGTTACATACCGTTTAATATTTTGCACTTTTACTCCCTGAATTTTCATTTAATTATCAGTGGCCCCTTTAGTTCTTATGTTAGTAAATGAATGATAACTAATTAACTTCGAATCTTGTCAAAAGCAATGATAATTTCTTTTTCAATAATTCGAAGCAACCCTATCATTCTGATGCATCGGAATATGTCCATAGACAATCGTTCCCTGAGTTAAATTCGAAGCAAAACCTAGGGAATAGGCCTACACCTAAGCTCCTAGCATGATCTCGATCCCATAACCACAAAACCGCTTTATATTCTGCCCAAACAACACAAACCCTTTTCACTTCTATATACGTCTTTCTTTCTCCTATAAATTCCTTTGCAACTCGGTCTTTGTTTCACGAACAAAAATTCTTGAGCGAGAAACACAGAAAACCTCCCAACGTTTTGCTACCTTCAACGATTTCTACAAACTTTCGGGTTACTTCCACCGGAAAACTCATATTTTCTAATCAATCTTCAATCAGTTTATGAGAAAACACCCAAGATCTAGAAGATCCAAGGCTAAAATTCCCAAAAAACCGAAATCCCCAACACCTGACAACAATCTCGTCTTCAAAGCTTATGATTACTTCTGCATTAGCGAAATAGAAAAATAATATAGAGTTGCTGGGTTGATAAGAAACACTCCTTTCGGGACATCCACAAAGACCATTTATTACGGTAACTTCGATCCATCTAAAGTTCATGTTTTTTCACCTTCACTTATTATAGAAGAAAGTCAATCCTCAAAAACTCGAACACTAAGAACTCCTCGAACTACAACTTCTCTTACAAAATCATCACCTCGAATTAGTTGTAAAGTAAGTAAATCTTATTCAAAACCATCTGAAGTGACCCCGTCCTCTACTTATCTTCCACGGAATCTTAGAAAAAGAAATTTTATAGTCATTGGAGACGATTTCAATGCTACATCAAACCCATCTACCAAATCTCCTCCCCCGAGGGAAATTTTTAAGACAACCACATTATCTCAACAAAATCCCTCGATGAACCTTCCACAACTGAGAGATGAAGCGTCAGAAGCAGAGGTTGATTCACATGATACCCGATCAAATAATGAGGCTGACACCAATGATGAATCATGGAAAGAATTAGATAATGTCACTCAGAAATAGATTCACAGACCAAGAAAAAATAAAGCTCTTGTTACTATATTTGCGGTAGAAAGAGTAGTAATTGGTGAGAATTTAAGGTCTCTTGATGCAAACTCTATCGTTTCCTTGAAAAGTGTCTCGTACATATATTGCGAATAGGGCTAAGCATCGGTTTTGAAAAAACAATGGGAAATGGGAGACATCATTACCCTTTGTCTTCCCTAAAAAGGGAAAGCACCCTTAGACTGTAGGAAATACGAGATGGTAGTCTATCCGTAAATTACCAACTAGGGGCTTCGGTTCCCATTAGATCCCATGCTAGTGGATTATTTCGAACTATTATGATTTGTGCCCAACTCAAGTGACACAAAATCAATGGTTCACCATTCTCTCTTAAATCATGGCCTCCTGCTTGTTCAAGATTCCAATCAACATTAAAGATTTCATATATTTGACGAAATTATCCAAGGGACCAAAGCTACCATTTTACTATCTTACATTAGATGATGACTTGAAAATCATCGATGATCTTCCGGAAGATGACAAGTTTTGGAAGCAACAATTCATCTTCATCTCGGGAGCATGAGAAAACAACAAAGAAATATCCAAAGCCAATCCATCGAGACTAAATCTTGTCTGAAAAAGTGGTCGTAAGTATCAAAATACTACTCTTCTTAAATTAAATTTTCTAACTGTTGTTACTCTTATTCATTATCAACTTGTATGTTCTGATCAGTGGGTTTATTGAACGTAGCACTTCGAATATCACAGTGCGTTTATTGAACGTAGCACTTCGAATATCACAATATATTTATTGAACGTAGCACTTCGAATATGGTTGTTTATTCAAAAAGTGTATTAAACACTTTTGAACATTCTACTTTTGATCAACCTCAAAGATGATCAGTCTTTGATCAGTTATCAAGATATTTTAAATAAACACTTGTAAACAACCATTGGACAAAAATGGATTTGACTGATAATGTTGAATATGTACATAACACCTCGTTAAAACCTCCTTGGGCCAACGAGGTAGGAAAGAGTGCGCTAATTAAGCAAAAGAAACAAATTAAAAATAAAACATAGCTAGTCCAATTGTACTTCAGATGTTTTATATTCCACGGGTGTTGACGCATACTTCCCTTACTATCACAGAGGCGACAAGACCCTGGCTTTATCCTTTCCACAACCACATAAGGTCCTTCTCAATTTGGTACAATTTTTCCTAGGCTCTTCTCCTTGGTATGCAGAAATAATTTTCTGAACACTTTATCACATATTTTAGACTCCCGCCTTTTTACTCTCGAATTGTACCTATTCCTCATAAGAGTTTGATAATGGATCACGTTTAAATGAGCTTGAACTCTTTTCTCATCAATCAGATCTAAATTTGCTCTTTTAGCTTCATCATTAGATTTTTCAGAATATTGGGTTATTCTAAAAGATGACATGGTATATTCCACAAGGCTAACAACATCCATTCCATATGCTAAAGAAAAAGGAGTTTATTTGATAATTTCCCTAGGAATTGTTTAATAAGCCCAAAGAACTTCTTGCAAATAATTCGGCTATTTTCCTACTACCCCTGTTAAATTATTTTTCAAACCTTCTAAAATAGATCTGTTTATGACCTCCACTTGTCTATTTGCTTGGGGATGAAAAAGCGTACAAAAACATTGCTGAATTCCCTTTGAGGCGCAGAATTCATTTCTTTATTATTAAACTGAGGGCCATTATCCGTATTAATTCTTTGAGGTACTCCAAAACGACAGAAAATATTGTTTAAAATGAATTTAATCACATCCATTGCTTTCGTTCCACATAACGGCTCCGCTTCTGCCCACTTCATAAAATAGTCTAATGCAACAATTATCATTTCTCGCCCTCTAGATATCATCGACAAAGGCCCCACTAAATCAATGCCCCGCTTATCAAACAATATGACCTCGTTAATAGACATAAGTAGAATTGTCGGCTATGAATAGAATTAGCAAATCTTGGACAAGTATTACAACTTCGATCCAAATTCCTGACATCGTTCATGATCGAAGGCCAATAAAACCCTGTAAGCAAAACTCAACGATATAAAGCTTTAAACCCACAAAGAGCTGATCCGTCATCATAATTCAACTCTGATAAAACTTTATGTGATTCTTTCCTATTCAAACATCGTAATAATTTCCTACTCAATGCATTCTTATACAAAATTCCATCCAAAAGTATGTATCCAAAAGCTTTGCCTGACAATTGTTAGGCAGTGCTCCTCGAATCAAAATATTTAAAATATGGGTTCACCAATCTCCTCAGACTACATCCTTAGTGATAAATAATTCTTCTATATAATCACATTGGTCTTACTGGGTCCTAATCGAAGGACTCTCTTGTAGCAAAATCCAAGGATACTCTTCCTTGTAAGCGATATTTGCTAGCGTATCAGCCACTGTGTTACTTCAACGACTTATATCTTCCACAAAAATATGATCAAATAATAGCATTATGTTTTGAAGCTCTCGAATATACAAGATTAAGTGATCTTTGTTTTCTTAGCAGTTTCCACATACTTGATTTGCTACTAATTGAGAATCTGTCTCTAACCGTACTAAAATTGCTCCACATATTTTCGCAAGTCTCAAACCAGCCAAAGCAGCTTCATATTAAGCTTCGTTATGTGAGGCGTGAAAACCAAATTTGATAGAGTGAAGCATTATTTCTCCAGCTGCAGCAACTAACTAAACTTCAGTGCTTCATCCCAAAACACTAGATCCACCATCTGTTCAAATAACCTACATCGAATTCATTGGTGAAACATCTTTACTATCTTTTATGTATGATCTACTCCAATGAAATTCAACAAGAAAATCTGCCAAAGCTTGAGCTTTAATTGCAGTTCAAAATGTAAACAGAATATCATAATCCCCTAACTCTAATGACCACTAGGTCATTCTCCCCGAAATATCAGGACGTTGTAAAACATTATTCAAGGGAAATTAAGTTTGAACCTCAATGGTATGAGCTTCAAAGTAAGGACGCATCTTTCTAGCGGCCACCACCAATGCTAACGCTAATTTCTCAAGCTTCAAATATCACTTTTCTGCTGCCACCAAACTTTTGATATCATAATACACTAGTTTCAGAATTCTTGAATCTTTGCTTATCAATACTGCACTTACTGCAAAATCTGATACCACAATGTATAAAAAGAGCTTTTCTCCACTTTGAGGCTTTGATAAAATTTATGGTGATGATAATAAATTCTTGATGTTTGTAGACGCCGCTTTACAATCCGCAATAAAAGGAAAGCATTTGTCAGAAAATCTAGAAATAAATCTATAAAACACTGCTAACCTTCCTATCAAAACTTGCACTTCTTCAACAGTTCGAGGTGAGTTCATTTCCATTAGAGCTTTCAACTGTTCTGGTTAGCTTTTGTTTCTCTTTTATTGATAAAATAACCCAAGACTTCCCTGATTGAACTCCAAAGGTATATTTTTCATGATTAAGCTTCAGCCTGACTGCCCTTAGATTCAAGAATGTCTCCTCTAGATCTTCCAAATGTGCATCATTCACCAAGATTTTTACCACTATATCATCAATGTACACTTCCATGTTTCTTCCAATCTGAGTGGCAAATGCTTTATTCATAAACCTCTGATAAGTAGCTCCTGTATTTTTCAATCCAAAAGGCATAAGCTTATAGCAATGTAAACCCTTGTTAGTAATGCAACTAGTACTCTTGATCCTTCATATCCATCTGGATCTGATTATATCCTGCAAAAGCATCGATGAAAGTTAATATTTTGTTTCCCGAAATGGAATCAATCAGCTGGTCTATTTAAGGAACAGGAAATAGGTCTTTAGGAAAGGCTCAATTTAAGTCTGTAAAATCCACAAACATTCTCTATTTTCTATTCTTATTCTTGATCACTACTGGATTCGCCGTCCATAAATGATATTGTGGCTCCCTTATATATCCGACCTTGGATAAACCATTCACTTCAGAAACAATTGCTTCTGCTTTGTCCGACAAAAATGCCCTTCTTTTTTGAATTACAGGCTTCACTTTTGGATTAACGGCTAAACTATGATAGATTACTTCGAT
The DNA here is from genome assembly GCA_036936605.1 of Limnanthes douglasii subsp. nivea. Lineage (NCBI taxonomy): Eukaryota > Viridiplantae > Streptophyta > Magnoliopsida > Brassicales > Limnanthaceae > Limnanthes > Limnanthes douglasii. The sequence goes on from JAUPFV010000002.1 coordinate 262,948,725, forward strand.
CGGTACACCTACCACATCCTTTGTTTTCCAAGTGAAAACATCCAAATTACAAGAGAAGAATTGTAACAATCGTTGACGTAGAACTGGGGTCAGTAAGGTTCCTATCCAAAGTACTCTTCTCTCAGCAAAAGTATACTCCTCACTTTCTTCACTTAATGTTAAAGACCCTGGGGTTTCCTCAGATTGTCAAACCTTTCATCAAAATTTTAGATCAACCCCTCTGACTACTAATCATTCATCATATCTCCACTCCTGGATCCTCGAATCCGAAGTGCAGTGGCATAACATTCCCTTGCAACTTCCTGGTTGCTTCGAACGACCCCTACGCGATCTCCGACCACATACTTAAAACATTAGTGAACTGTTTACACAACACCATACATCCTTGGCAACTAAGACCTTCCAAAAGCGGCGTTGTAACTTGTGGGACACTCTACCACCATAAGGAGAACTTGAACTTTCTTGTTAAATTGTCCTTTTCCTAAACTCATCCCCCTCGAATTCTCCTATTACACGTGTTGTCACACTAGTGAAACCAATGATTGTGCGCTGATACTGAGAAATCCGAGGAGGATTGTGCATCCTGTCATATGTCGCATTAAAAAAAAGATTCGAAAAACTCTTGGTATCTATGAGCACGCGTCTAATTTCAACACTAACAATTTTTACCCCAATAACTACTGCATCCTTATGCGGCCCAAGAGTACCTTGCAAATCGTTTTCATCGAACAAACTAAAATGAATTTCCTTCTTTCCATACAAATAAGTGGACGTCCTCTCTTCAATCTGAGTTGTCAGATTGACAACATGTCTCTTCCTCGAACTATCAGTATTACCAGTCATTGAATCACCTCTAAAAATGGCCAACGACTCGAAACACTCACACAGACTTCAAACATGTCCTTTCTTTATTGGCTTTTCGACAACCATCAAAATCAACATATATGGATCCTTATCCAAATAGTTCGAAGCAACATCAAACTCATCAGCTGTTGAATCTAGAATTATCAAATTTTCAGCTTGCGCATTTAGGTTGGCCTGATGTGAGTTCGATGATGGAGTTTTCGATGCGTTTCCGTATGACTTCACATAAGTCAAACGCTTTCCATTCTCAATAAGAATTTGGACCTGTTTTTTCAAAGCAATGCAGTCATTGGTGTCATGTCCAATGTTATTGTGATATCTGCAGAAATTATTGTTTTGTTCCTCCCTTGGCATGTTAATTGGTGCGGGCTTCCTGAAATTCACATAACCCTTAGTTTTATTAAAAATAGCTGCCAAGATTTCAGTTAAATTTGTATAATAATCTGGCTTTATCGACTGATTTAGCCTCGGCCTGTTATAGTTGTATGATGGGCTTGATTTGAATATCCCCCCGGTTCGAGGTGGTAAATTGTTATTCCTCGAACGCGCCTACTGATTAGCATTTGAAGATTGCCAGTTGGTTATTTTTATAGGAGACCTGCATTGAATTCTTTGAAATGTTAATTAGTCCTCCTCGGACCCTAGTTGATTCTTCAACTTTAATCGAATCTTCAAACTGAGCCACTAATGCTCCAAAAGTTAAAGCCCTCCTTTTTGTTATTTCATTGTCGTTAGATTCAAGAATGTCTCCTCTAGATCTTCGTGTAATCTTTCAACATTTCTCCAACTTCTTCCTTGCATTGGATAATCATATCACCATTTTCCCTCATCTCTTTGCTACCAACAAACTGCCTTCGAAAAGCTTTATAAAAATCCCTAAAATTTGAAATGGATCCCCTTGGAATTAGGTTATACCATTTCAAACTTGTCCCCTTAAAAATTTGCAAGAAAGCCCGACATACCAGCCTATCGTCCTCGAAATTCATCATATAATTTTTGAACTGTTCGATGTGACCATCTGGATCCTGTATCCCATCGAACTTTTCAACCTTTGCAATATCAAAACGCTTTCGAAGCGTAATAGAGCTGATCTCATTTGTCAACGGAGAATTCCTCCAATCGACACCTTGCACATACTAATCTTGTGTTCCCATGACTGCGTAAAACTTTCGATTAACCTTATCATACATAATTCGATGTGTTCCCCTCACACCAATTAGACTATCTCAAACATCGATGCACACTATCCCTCATAGATATGTGTTATTGCTTATATTTCTAGGTTTGCTCCTTCTCTTTCTTCGAAGAACCCATATACGGTTTAAAACCTAAGCTAGAACTCTCAACTTCCTCATCACTAGATGCTGATGAGTTCATATTTCACCTTAGTAAATTGTCAAGAGAGAAATCTAGAGAGAAAAAGAGTTAGAGAGTTTTTAGAGAGAGAAAGTTCAAGTACAAATGAGTTCAAGAGAAAAATTGTTCAACCCCTTTATTTGGTTAGTCTTTCTCTTTATATAGAGGAGCCAAGACTTAGCCTCAAACGTGAAATCTGTTACAAAAGAGGACAAATTGCTCTTTAGTCTTTAACAATTATTCATAATTACAAATGTTCTCTAAAACTTACAATATATATAATTTGTGGACATAACTTATATTATTTACAGTTTAATTCTCAAATTTACATTATTCATAATTTAATCCTCAAAATCCTACTTCCATATCAGATGTGACACACCTTTTCTTATCTTTCTTTTCTTTTCGAGCATAGTGGCGCTCTTTTGAATCATTGAAGTGTGGCTTCTTCTGCTCATTTCTGATCTGACGATCAATATAAGATCGATCAGATTGGGTCCCAAATTCAGTTTGCTCATTCATTTGTCTCACTTCGAACTTCAACTTTGCTGAGTGGATTTCATGTTCCCTTTGTTCACACTTTTGATTCAAAGAATTTATCTTATCCAAGAGTTGATTCATCCGTTATCTATATTAGATTGATTTTGGCGGATCAGAATAAATCCCTCTGGTCTATCCTCTATCCTTTGTATGTTTTCCCTTAATGTTTCGATAACTGAACCAAAGGATTATTTTCTGGATTCATCGCACAGTTTTAAGATTTTTTTTCTAAATTGATAAAATCCGAACTAGTGAAATAGTCATTGATTGCGAATCAACCCCAGTGGAGTCACTAATTTGGTGAGTTTAAATATTTAGAATTATTTGTAAACGAGAGAAGTAAAGTTTTAGAGGGAGAAATAGATTTTAGAGAGAGAAGATTAAAATATGCAAGCGATCTAACTCAGAAATCCAACCCCTTTATTAGTTCAGCTTTGGCCTTTATATAGAGGCGCAAACACTTAGCTTACAACTGAAAATGTTACATAAAAAGAGTAAATTGCACTTTTAGTCCTCAACTAAAATACATATTCTGAATTCCTCTAACTTTACCATATGTTACATATCGTTTAGTTGTTTGCACTTCTAGTCCTTGAATTTCTATTTTCTTATCAGTAGCCCCTTAGATCTCATGTCAGTAAATGAATGAGAGCTAATTAACTTCGAATCTTGTCAAAAGAAATGATAATTTCCTCTTGAATAATCTGAAGCAAATGGATCATTATGATGCATCGAAATACGTCCACAGAAAATTATTCCCCGAGTCCATAGATAATAATCCTAGGCCTATACCTAAGCTCCTAGCATAACAGATGTCGATACCATAACCACAAAACCGCTCCAAATTCTGCCTCATCAACATACACCTTTTGCACTTCTACATATGTCTTTCTTTCTCCTATAAATTCATTTGCAACTTACTCTTTTTTTCACAAACAAAAAATTTTGAGAGAGAAATAGAGAAAACCTCCAAACTTTCACCAATTACCGCTCTTTCCTCTTTAGAGACGGTAAAAGAGCTTTCTTTTCTCCAGGTCTACGGATTTTCTCTTGTGCAGCATTTTATGATTCTTTTGAAGCTTTCTCCTTAATATAAGCTTCATTGTTTAACTGAGTAGCTTCGGAACCTACTTTTGTTATTGACACTTCATCTCTCAGTTGAGGAGGATTGTTCGAGAGACTTTGTTGAGATAATACAGTTGTCTTAACAATTTACAACGGGGAGGAGATTTGGTACATGGATTTGACGTAACATCAACATTGTCTCCGATGGCTGTAAAATTTCTTTTTCTTTGAGCTTGAGAGGTACCAGTTGAGGAAAGGGTTGCTTCGGATTTTTTTTGAAGAAGATGAGCTTATTTCACGACTAAATCAAAGGGGATGATCTAGTAAGAGAAGGAGAGATCTGAGGTGTTTTTGACGTTCGAGTTCTTGAAGGCTGACTTTCTTCTATAATAGGTGAAAGGAGAAAAATCAGGAACTTTAGAAGGATCAAAATTACCGTAATAGATGGTCTTTGTGGATGTTCCAACGTGAGCATTTCTTATTAACCCATCAGGTCTATATTCTTATGTTTTTTCATTGTTGCATAAATAATCGTAAGCTCCGAAGATGTTGTTGTCTAATCTTGCAGATTTAGGTTCTTTGGGAATTCTGGCCTTGGATTTTCTGGATTTTGGGGGCTTTCTCATAAATTGGTTGAAGGTTGATCGGGAAATATGAATTTTCCGGTAAAGGTATCCAGTAAATTTGAAGAAGTCGGTGAAGGTAGCAAATGAGTTTGGATGTTTTCGGTTCTTTCTCTCTGAAGGAATTTTGTTTATGGATCAAAGAATGATTTACAAACAAATTTATAGGAGGAGAAAAGACGTGTTGAGAAGTAGAAAAGGTTTATGTTGATTGGGTCAAATTTGAAACGATTGCGTGGATAAAGGTTCGACGCCTGCTACGTCAATGACCTAGGTGTAGGCCTAGTGTCTATAGGGTCATGATTTGCTGAGAAATAGGTTTGGTACCTAGGATTGTTAATCTTGCTTCGAATCAAGATATGAGAGGATGATTATCTGTGGACATATTTTGATGTGTTTCGGACGAATAATAATGTAACAGAATCATTGATCTACTTCGGATTATGGAAGAATAAATTATCGTTGTTTTTATAGTTTCGAAACTAAAATGTATTTTAGTCAAGGACTAAAGTGTGATTATCCCATTTTATGTCCTTTTTTTTAGTTGTAACCTAAGTCTGTGCGCGTCTATATAAAGGGGTTGGATTTTTGAGTTAGAACATTTGTGTAGTTTGATTTTCTCTCTTTAGAATCTATTTGTCTCTCTAAAAACTTTACTTCTCTTGTTTACTAAAGTGATTCCAAATAGTCAGACTCACCAGTAGTAGTTCAGTATAGCTAGTTCGTGTTTTTTCTCGATTAGTCTTAGTGTGTTCCAAATCGGTATTTAGTTGCACTTTTTCTTGACCAAAGTTTGGACCTTTTTCCTGTTCGGTCGTGAGAGAATCCTTCAGGCCTTGATTGTCAGTTTGAAGGGAAGTGATACCTTTTTCTGAGCTCTGACTTGTCTTTCCAAGTTAATTATTGGCCTGACGTAGCCTAAGACTGTGTAGCCCAAGGTGTCATGCTCATTAGATACTTCAAACGATTTTCCATCATGAATCACTGCATTGGCTATGGTGGTTGATTGGGGAAGGTTCAGTCAAAATCTTCTTTATCAAATTCACTAAAGTACAAGTTCCCTATATCAGCAGAAGGTTGGTTAGCGTTGGAAAACACTAGAGAGGAAGGATTGGAATATTATACTTCTTGAGGAGGAAATTCAATACAAAGGATAGGAGGAATGACCTCAGATTGTAGTATGATCTCCAAACTGATGGCCCCTTTATTCTTCTTTTCTACCCTGTTATCACTACCCTTTTAGCATCTCGTGTGCCTTTTTTCTTCTTGATTTTTGTAGAATGGTGTGGCCCTTTGGCCTTACCTACTTTCACTGCAACAACCTCCAATAATGTAGCATCAATCTCTCATGGCAATCCTGAACTACCCACATCGGGATGCTCTTGAGAGGAATCTCCACCTTTATTCTTCTTCTTCTTCTTTTTGATTTTGTTGATATGACTATTATCCTTATTCCTAGTTGGTAAATAAAGCTTACCATATTTTTCCTCAGTCTGTTTGAAACATTTCAGCAGCTTCAGGAGGAGTGGTAAACTGTTCCCATGAGAGCTCCCTGTTTGAGTTTATTCTCCATAGATGGGCCCTTACCATGTTAGTTGTAGTAAAAAAATTATGGAAACCAGTTCTCCAATTCTATGTAGCTCACTCATTTAGCTTTGAAAAATTGGTTAATCCCTCCTCCAAATGTTCTGAGAACATTTTTGAAAACACTGAAAGACAAACCCGATGTGGAATTTTAATGTTATCATCTGATGTGAACTTCTATATTAACATCCAATGTGAAATTTAATATTAATTGTAGAGTGTTTACCTGAACTTTTCCAGTATCTAGTTAAAGCACTTGGATTTCTTTTGGAAGTGATCTTCTTTCCATTTTCCTATCAACCACTAATGAAGAGGAATTGAGTCCTCCAAGGCTTATCAGCCTCCAAAAAATCATCAACCACCTTGTAATCATTCCTCATGTTGAAATAATAGAATGGGATATGATAGTTTTGCCAAAATCCTGTCACAATAGCAAATTGTTCCACGAGAATTGGAATCTTGGAAAGTCTTGAAGAAATTATACTGGCTAATAAAGTATACCAAGTAGTGGGGCTTATCTGACTCGGACATAGCCTTATCAAGTGAAATTATCTAACTATCTCTGAGTCCAAACGGAACCAAAGACCCCAGTTGAGTACTTCATATATACCATTAGCTCTTTATCCTTGCTATCCATTAGAATCTCCTTAGGGATAGGAATTCTCACCTTGATGGAATTCGGAAAGCCATACTTGTTCATTATTCAATCAAACTCACCAGTGTTGGTATACATATAAATTTTTTTTTTGAAGTGCTAATAAGTACTTAACACTGAACTTGGAAACGTTAGGCCTCACTCGCCCAAAAAGGCGCTTCGGAAGCGGTTCAACATCAGGCTGTGCTACTACCTGTTTTTTATTGAACTATAATGGTGGCACAATATGTCTGAATGTATCTAATGGGATATCTTGCCCACTACCTTCCGTTGTCTGCTCTATTATTTGTGGCACTTGATCCGCCGACTTGAATCCAGTATCTTCTTTCTCAATATGAGAGGTTTTGATGAGAGGATCGATGGGCTTGGATCCAAAGTTGGCAGTACTAGAGACTTTATCCTTGTAGAACCTTCATTGAGTTTATCTGCCTCTTTGGTAGTTGAAGTTGCATTTTTTTCTTTAGACAGCCAGGTAACCCTTCGAGTTGGGCCCTCTCCTATATCCAACCCCATAGAAATGAAAGTAGATAGACTTTTACGATTGATAACGAATCTAGTTGTGGTAAAAGTTGTTTCGTTTAGTTGAACTGGTGGTTCTGGTTGTTCAAAATTTGTTAAAGATGGAGCAAGAGAGGTTTTCTTGGAAACCTTTGGTAGTCTGTGGGAGGATGAACTCATGTCTGGCTCTGATACCTCTTCTATAATCAATACACTAGGAGAGACAGGTAGTTCGACAACGATTATGGCCTTTCTTTTAGCTCTGTCTAACTCAGACAAGTTAAGGCAGCCTCCTTTATCAACCAGTTAAACTTTTCCCAGTTTTACCCTTGATCCAGGTTTTACCATCACCAAATTGGCAACCACATTGGGAGCTAAAGGTACCTGGATAGCTTCATTCAAAATCTTACTTGTCATACGAAGTTCAAAAATCCTTGAGATATTGATCTCAATGTGCAGGAAGCGTTGCCTCATAAAAATAAAGTAATAAGAGAGGAAAATGATCATGGTACTATGTCTCATGTCAATCATAATACTAAGGAAAGACCATTCATGAAAGATGAACGTGATCAGTTAAGGACTAAGATTGAAGTTGTGAAGGCCCAAATGCAGCCTGAAATATCGTTGAAAGAAAGGTATGATGCGAGAGGTATATCTACATATGAGTCTAGAGATAATAACAAACAAGGCGAGAATGATTAGTCCCCAAAAGTTCATACTATCCTAAAAAGGCACATCGAGCAAAACAATGTTTCTCACTCTTATGGGTTTTCTTCATCTAGGAGTGAGTAGGGCCGTCAGAAAAATAAAATGAGGTTAACCAAGAAACATTCAAGGAAATGATAAGAATGGAAAAATGAAAAAGAATAAATATTAGGGAAAAATAAAGGGGTCGACAGATCACTGTATTGATCATGTACCGAGTGATCAATTTGCTTACCGAACCAAACCAGTTATATTTGTTACTCATGATGAAGATAAAGTATTTAGCCGTAACTATAATTTTAGGCAATCACCCTTATCCTAAAAAATACTCTCCGGACATCTGCCAAGGAGGTTTGAAAGTTCCAAGATTGACAAGTATGATGAGAGTATAAACCATGTTAATCATATCGAGAAATTCAAGAATTTTATGATGAATTTTGATGATGGTGATGACAAACTTTTATGTCGGTCTTTCTCACAAAAAGTCAAAAGAAGCGATTCAAAGTGGTATACTAGTTTGCCACATGGATCAATAACGAACTATGATATGTTCTGGATGGCATTTCAGAGACAGTTCAATGGTGACACTATCATCTATTCTTTTTTTAAACTGAGATGATGAATTTTTTTTTAAAACCTGAAATATTTTATTATGAATTATTGTTTTTAAATCTAAAAATAAATGAGCGAATTTTTGAAATGAAAAAGTCATTATGAACAGAAAAATATGTGTTATATATTGTAAGGTTAACACAATAATATACAATATTATACATAATAGACTTAATTTTGATGAATAATATTATAAATATATTGGATAACTATTTTGGTTATTTTGAAAAATGACGAACAACACTGATCAATGGTTCAAATTTTTCTGATAGATATTTTGGTACTTATATATTAGGTTTGTAAAATCGCATCACAAAAATTGCATAAAAGGAAAAAAGGACATTGTTAGGATTGCTTTATTTCCAAAGTTTAAAAGCACATCACATCTGCATAATTATTCAAATAACACTTTAGTTTGGTAACTAAAAATTATCTGATTGGGTTTAATAAGACCAATAAAATGATTTTTTAATTTTAATTTTTTTAATGTAATCCACACTTTTTTATTGATTAGTTGCGAGTGAAAATTTTATTATTATTTTTAGGTGTTTGTAATGGATTTGGGTATAACAAAATATACAAATATATTTTAAAATGATAAAGCTGTGATTGAAAACATTTGTTATTGGAATGAAATGGAATCAAGCAATTTTTGGACAGTTTTAAATTTTCTGGTGAATTCAGTATTATCCAATGAGATTTTAGACATATATTAATTGAATTTTCTGGCAAATAGGATATCAAGAAAATATAGCGAATGAATGTTTGGGTTGTGGGTTCAAAGACTATGAGGCAGTAAATATGGACTCCCTTTTTTAATCATAGCGGGGAATGTCCTATCTCACCAATGGCTTAGTCTTTTTAACCTTTGTGAATATATTTTCAATGAAAAAACCATTAAATTGATAGGTAAATCTCTGGTTAATCTGTTATCAATCTAGGAGAAGGATCACTCTTGTTCAGTATGTTCTTAATATAATCCCTAACTACATCATGCAGCATTAAAATCATCCCTAAAACAATCATTCAAAGAATTAATGTTCTATGTAACATATTCTTGTGGGGATCCAAAGCTATATCTTGGTCCTCTTGGTCTAATCTATGTAAACTATATGAAGAAGGTGGGCTGAATATAAGGAAGCTTGAGGATATTCAAGAATTTTGCTCTAATAAATTGTGGTTAAACTATAAAGAGCCAACCTCTCTTTGGGCAAGATTTATGGCTTCCATCTGCTGCAATCAATACCATCCTATTACAGCCCCCAAACCCAGCAGATATTCTAAAGTGTAGGATAGATAAATCAAATTTAGAGACAAGGCTGAAACATTTATATACTCGAAATTAGGAGGAGGGGAAATGGATTTCTGGCTCGATCGTTGGTGTTCTCCATCTCCTTTCATCCTTTGAGACTCTCAGGAAGATAGAAATTGGTATCATCCTAAATAAATAAGGGAAGTTTGGGATGATGGTCAATGGATCACTGCTAACCTAGAAGGTTTCTTCTCAACTACTTACATATACATAATAAAAAAATATATATTTGAACACAAATAAAGACTTCCTTAAATGGTCTCATTGTCCTTCTGGATTCCACAACACAAAAGACACTTGAAAAGCCATTAGATTGAAGCATAACAAGTCTAACCTCTTCAAAACAATATGGAATCCAATCATACCAAAGAAATGTTTATTCATGGTTTGGAGAATCATACACGATGGGTTGCCTACATATTTTATTCTTCAAAAGAAAGATTTCCAAATGGCTTCAAAATGCCAACACTGTGGTAAATTTTGAGACTATCAACTATGTGTTTATTCAATGTTCCAAGTTCTGGGATATTTGATTTTTCTTTGCTTCTATGTTTAGAATCATAATCAACAGAAACATGTCCTTCACACACATTATCAGGATTTGGTTTGGGTCTACCAGCAAGGACAATCACATAAGATATTTTTTACCTTTTGTTATCTCATGGGTAATCTGGAATACTAGAAACAAGAAGAAACACAAAGACTAGTCTACTAATACTAATACTATGGTTAACCATGTTATTCATATTATTTATGGACTAGACAATGCTAAACTTCTCAAAAGATCGCACTGAGGGAAATATTATAGAATTGTACCTAATCTTGGTTGTATAAATCACTTAGACAAACCAAGAATTTCTCTCTATCTCAAATAAAATCATCCTAAAGTTAGAAGATATAAACTAAACACTGACTAACTCGGTATTTAAGTTTAAAGCTTGTTTTTTTATCAAAGCTTCTCGAATTCACTGCATAGATTATATCCATAATCGGAAGTAGTATAGTTCTAGTGGATTTTTCTTCAAGGACAAATCCTCTCATTTCCTCTCTGAAGCATTTGGTTGTTCTCTCTAAAGTTGATATCTTGATGTTAAATTGGAATAGATTTCTAAAAGCAAAAGTCGGGTGGCATGATGACAAGTAATAAAAAAATTAAAATGCGCCACATTTTTCATTTTAAAATCCCTCTAATTTTATAAAAGTGTATTAAAAGATTTGGCTTCTCTTTTCTTTAAGACCGGAATTTTGGTTCTCAAAGTATAATTCTCAATTATTAATAAAAACTCCAATGGTTTATAAATAAATAAAAAGGGTAATTTATATATCTCAAACTGTTAAACGATATTTTATTAAAAAAAACATGCAAGATATGATCAATTTGTATATTAAATATGAACAAAAATTTAATAATTCTAAAAAAATATATAGTTTAAGATATGATTTTTGTTTTATTTTAAAATAAAGTATGAGCGTATAAATTTAAAATAAAATTATTTTAGAATATTAAAGGATAATATAATATTTATGTAACCATTAAGATATTCACATAAGTATGTTTCTAATTTAGTGTACGTATATATTTAGTTACTTATGATCTCACGAGGTAGTTGGTTTGGGCGGAAGTAACTACGTATTTATGGGTGAATATTTAAAAATACGTTTTTATTTTAAATAAGACTTCTATTCTAAATAATTAAATAAGATTTTAATTTATTTTATAAATAATTATATTTCTTTGAACAAAATGTGTGAATGAAATCTAATAAGGAAGAATGAACTTTTATATATAATTTATTTTTGGTGTTTTATCTGGTATTCTTTCGATATGAATATTATCCGAAGTTGTTATTCAATATTATCACCACATATTCAATTTTGTAAATATGTTGGATTTATGTATGTGATTGTTATGTTTTGTTTCTCATTTATTTTTGTGATTTTGGGCTTGTTATCATGTTTGGGGTCAGTTTTTTGGGTTAATAAATAAATCGCATTTTGTTAATAGATTTAATAATATTAACTCGTCATGTGGCTTTTGAGTTGCGCAATACTTAGATGTGTCTTTGCTTCGAATAACCATATACCAGGTATCAAATCTTCATGTCTTCAAACAAACAACCCGTGTTTTCAAATCGTTTCTCTAGTTAATTTTTTTTATGTGACCCTCCTTAAAATGAGTGGATGGATTCGAAGCCTTGGCCTATTTCTCGAAAAATGGAAACGAGCATGAGTAAATGATCTGATAAAGAAATCAATCATTTGTTCTTTGAGATAGAACAATTCAGATTTGAAGAGTACGTGGAGCACTTAGTCGCGAACAAAGTGAGCATCAATTTTTTGTATGCTTTGTTCACGTGTGGAATAATGTGTTGGAAGCCAATCAAACATCTCCCATATTTTCACACCACACAACCAGAGGGCTGACCCGAGGAACTTGAAGCTCTCTTAGTATTGACTGGATCCAGATGCGTTCATAGGACATGTTTCCTAAGGCTATATACTTTAAGTTAGTATCAGAATGAGTTGCAATAAATTGTAGAATTATGGAGTTTCTCACCGTTACAAAGCCATAGAGACTTCCCAACAACCATTTGAGTGTCATAGGCTTTAGATCTTTTCATACGAGAAGATTCAAATAAGTTATCAATATACTGTATCTAAGTGATGTATTGGCCTACTGTGTCTCTGGTGATCTATATTTTTAGAAATAGCTGGAGGTTACCCATATCTTTGAGAGAGAAAATAGAGTATAAACACTAGATAAAAATCTGTAAATATTAAGACATGTTTCTAGTAACAATTATGTCATTAACATAAATTAACATTATTAGGATCACATGTTTTGTGATAGATAAAAACATAGAATTATTTGATTTAGAGTTTTAAAAACCCTAGTCAACTAGGACTTCCCTAAGTCATGAAAACTAGGCTTTTAGAGACTGTTTAAGTCTATAAAGTACCTTATGCATATCAGAACCATGATGTGGCTTGAGGGGATCTTCAAATCCTTGTGGTTTTGTCATATAGACCAGTTCTTAAAGGTGAAATTTAGGAAAGAATTGTTGATGTCTAGCTAGGGAATGTTCCAATTTCTAGACACATCAGTGCGCAACACGTGTTGATAATTTAATGACTAGACTAAAGGTTTCATCAAAGTCAATGATAAGATATTGATGGAATCCTTAAACAACTAATCATGCTTTGTATCTTTGAAAAGTACCATCAACCCCATACTTTAGTCTATAAATCGATTTGCTGCCAACAACATTCATATTAGAGTTTCATGGTGTCAAAGATAAAGTATTGTTAGATTTCAAAGTCGTAAACTCAACTTGTGTAGCTTAAAACCAGGTAGGACCAGAAATAACTTCCTTAAACTAGTGGGTACCTTTGGTGAGCTCATAATTGTGTTAGTAAGACCAGTATAGATATTCTTCGGTAGAAATACCATTATTGGCCCTAGTTTGCATATTATGAGTGTTGATTGAGGGGTGGATTGTTTGTAATATCTAGTATACTTGGGGATGAGCTTTTAAACCTTTTTCAGATAATTTGGATTGAAAAAACGTGATCTATATGTAGTTTGAGTGATGAATGTGTAGCTGTTTGGTCAGGAAGTAACTAGTTGGGTAAGGTAGGTTGGTTGTGTGAATGAGATGTTTGTAGGTAGATCATGTATTGTATATGGATATGAGAGGGTTAATATATGATGGAGAAAGGATTTTTGTATTTATGCAAGGTTGGCAAAAACATAAGAACTTGGAATGGGATGTGGATTGAAGTTAGAAGATGTTGCATGTAACAGCTCTTTTTTATTAGACTTATATGAAATGGAGTTTCATTGCATTTTAGCATCATTAAAATAAGATTTTTTTAATGTATTTTAAGAAAATATTCGAACTAGTTAGAGTAGGTTATAAATATTAGAGTGTTTGAACTTTTGGTATTGAAGAACTTGCCAGAGGAGGGAAAGTCATTTTCATTAAAGGCTACACGTTAAGAGATGGTGACTTTCCATGTTGAAGAGATGCACTTGCAATCTTTGTGAGTGGCATAGTAGCCAAGAAAAACACACTTTAAGGAGTGAAAAATGAATTTGTTTCACTAATAGGGTCTGATATAGGAAAAACAAGCAAAATCGAAGACCTTTAGGACTGAGTAGTCATTCTTTCTATGGTAAACTAGTTCATTTGATGTATATTGTACAATATAGGAATTAGAATACTATTAATTAGATAAGTAATTGTGTTGAAAGAATCAGACCAGTATGAGAGAACACAAAATAAATTTGGCCAAAAGGGTTAGGTCAGGTTTAACAATTTGCTTGTGCCACCTCTCTGCTCTTCCATTTTGAATAGATGTGTAACGGTAGGATATTTTGAGATGCATACCACAACTTTTGGTGAGTAGTATGAAGGCTTTCTATTTTCCACCTTCATTAGGTTGCAAGACCTTGATGTGTTTTCCAAATTGATTCCGAACTAGCTTTTTAAACTCTCGAAAGATAGAAAATGCATTACTTTATTTCTTCAAAGGGTAGACCTAAAAGACTCTACTATAATCATCTAAGAAAATTATTTACTAATTATGACCATTTCTAGTTTGTGCGAGAGCTGGTCCACATAAATTAGTTTGAACAAGATCTAGGATATTAGAAGTATCAGAATTAAAAACATGAAAAGTTAACTTGTGAATTTTACTAAGTTTACAATGATCATAGAAAGTAAGTTGATTTTGATTGAAAGGAACATTACATTGAGTTAAGATCTTTGACAGGATTCTATAAGATGAATGACCCAGTTTAAGGTGTCGTTTTTAGGTAAATAAAACATAGAATTAGAACCTAAAGATAATTGAGAAACAAAGGTCTTAGGAGATTGTTCTGTCTTGTCAATGTAATTCAAGCCCTGCGTAGCCTTCCATGTTATAAGAACCTTCCATGTTTCAAAATCCTTCACAAAACACATCATTTTGAGAAGTTAGTTTAGATACAGACAATAGGTTTTTAGAAATCATAGGGACATAAAGGATATCATTTAGGTTAACTGGTTTATTTTCACAATTAGAGAACATAGAGTTACTAACATGTTTAATCAAACATATTTAACCATTTCCAACTTAGTTATAATATTTACCTCCATAGTCCATCTTTTAACTCATAAGGCTAGGATTATGAGTCATATGATGAGTTGCTCATTAATCTGCATACCAAGTATTATCATTGTTTAAATTTTAGGTCCTAAAATATGCTCCGGGGTCTGACCTTTGTTGATGTTGTTCTGCAGGTATAAGGCTAATATCATTGAGGTCATTTTTTAAGTAATATGTAGGCGTAACATGGTTAAACATACCACAGAGTAGAGATGTTGGTCTTTTGGGGAATAATTTATGCTTTTTATTCCTCCACAATAATTATAACTTATTATGCCTCTGTAGTTTCATCTAAACCACCGACCTTGACTTTCACCCCTAAAGAAATATTTTTGACCTCGTGAGTTTTGAGTATTGTTGGAGGACTATTTGTTATTTTTTGTGACATTTTTTATTTGTAGAGACTACATTTAGACTAGTCATAGATCCTTGCCAGGATGAGACTCGATCCAATATGTTCCCAAAAGTTAGAAGATATGGTTGGAAAAACGTACAAGTTAAATATTCATTTTCTTCTAGACTTACTACAATAGGAATGTAGTCTGAATCTAGGGCAACCAATACTTGTGAGACTAGATCAACAATAGGGAGAGGAGAACCATCTAGAGCTAGATTGTCAATAATAATTTTCATTTTAGCTAGAAACTCACCCATGTTAGAATCTCATTTTCTTATCTTGTGAAATTTTGCTTTAAAATAGAAGATCATGACCCTGGTTTGTGAACCAAAGAGCTTGAACAAGCTATCCCATAAGTCTTTAGATGAATCATGCTCCAGTAGTTGTGCTTCTATGTCTGGAGTGATTATAGTGAAAATCCATCCAAGTAACAACTAATCCTTAGACTGCAATCGTCATAAGCTGAATTTCCAGGTAAAACATCAGTTGAATCAAGTAGAACTTGAGGAGGACATGGGGTATCCCATATAATGTGACCAAAAAGTTTATTTCCATTGATGATAGGAACAAATATAGTTTACAATATTTGAAAGTTCGTGTTATCTAGCTTAAGTTGATGACTAGTGTTGCTCATTTGTATCATTTGATTTATGTTGGTTTGTAATTGATTTAGTTAACGGACCATTGGAAATGGCTGAGTATGAGCTCATGATTGTAGAGCGGAATTTATCATTGAAACTCCAATACTACAACCAAATTTACGATAAAAATAAATAATAAACGTTTTTGTATTTTTGTATGTTATTGTTTTGTTTATTACATTGTATAGTACTATATAGTTGTTTGTAATATCATTCATTCAAAAGAAATATTCTCTGTTGTTATTCAATTTATCACCAACCGTATAAAACTATAAATTTGATGGATTCATATACACATGCTTGTTACATTTTATTTTCATTAAATTTTATGATTCGCCGCATATGGTACTTCATTTAGGTCCAGTTATTTGGTTTTGCATATAGACTGGATCATAGCAATGGATGGAATAACATTGTCTGACAATGTAATCTTAGAACCGCGCAAATCTTACTTGTAATTTTTTTAGCAACCAAAAACTATTTGTTCAGCCTTTTTTCTTGAAACATACCACTTATTTTTTCAAATCTTTTCTCCGACTTATTCTTTTTATACTCTCTCAAATATGAAAAATAAAATTAATAAAACATAGAATATTCTTTTTTAATAAAAAGGCCAATTATAAATAAAGGGAAAGTTCAAACCGTCAAAAACAAAACACTCCACTCCAAATGAGAGTACTAAAAAAGAAATACTAAAGTGTTCAAGTCATCCAAAATAAAATAGAACACAAACGAAATTCATCTAGAAATTAAAATCCAAAAAGAATAAAAAAATTCTTCACCTAGGACACAAAACTTTCCTTGTACAGAACTATAAAGATTTCTTAGTCCAAAACACCTCCTCCAGCTCCCTCATACCACCACGGATTTTTCTCAACCATTTGAAACCTTTCAACCGGACACGCCATTGCGTCTTTGAGTTTCCCAAGTGTGCTTGAGATCAGGTATTTGATAGAGCTGACCGAATCCCCACTGAGCTCAGCCGAAGAGGACGTGCTCACTAACATCTGGACTGAAAAGGTCAGTAGGCACCCGGAACTATATCCTGCATTACAGTTGGGTAAAATGGCAAGCCCGAATGGCAAATCAGTAACATTGGTTGAATCTCCACCCTTCATAACCAAGTTCAAGCTCGAAACATCAAGAGGAGAAATTACTATGAGTGCACCAAATCTGTCTTGCCATGTCTCCTGAAGAATCAGTTTGTGATTCTCACTGCCACTGCCATCGGTAACCTGCCGATAGTAAAACAAGTAGTTAGGGATGTTTAGTGCGTAGCCTATAATTGTGCGCTATTAAAAGATAATAGTGATATTATCTATTTCCGACTTACAGTACGAAGGATAGAGATAGAATTGTTTGACTCTTGGCCTGTCGGTCGACACACTAATTTGTTAATTGGTTCACCATCGCATAAAATGTCCTAGTGACTCCTCATTCTGAGGTTATTTAAGAATTGGAACAGTCTATCATGGCTTTCATGCATCCAAACCAAATTTGTGGCACTAAGTGTTATATATTGTCCGAAATCGCATCAAGTAATATATAACAAATCGCGAAAAAAGTTAAACCCTTTTGCTAGATTCATCTATAGAAGAAACAGAAAATCAAGAATACTTACGGATTTGCCTGCTGCTATCCATCTAGTATTCCCTTCAGTTCTTTTGCGTTCTTCAGCGATTCCACGTTCCTCGGAGATTCCGTTTATGAAACTAAGAGACCTGCAGAATCAGATTTAGAAAAGAAGGAAAAGTTTCCAGACACTAAGGAAGCGGCCGTATTTCTGATTAGGGTTTAGAGTGATGAAATACCTAAACCTAGCCCCTTATTTATAGATTTTACAATAATGCAATAATGTAATAATGTCAAGGGGAGCCGACCCTCAGCTAGAAATGCAATAATGTCCCGCTGCCAATCCGAGTCTGCTACCGAAGATCGATTGTCTAACTCATGACGTTTGATAATAGACGGGTTTTCTTGTTCCGTCACCCAAGGGTAGTTGCTAGAGCAGGAAATCGTTGTCAAAGAATCCGCGGCTGTGTTTTCGCTTCTCGGGACGTGTTCATAGGTGACTTTGTCAAATGAAGCAGCCAGCACCCGAAGTGCTGCTAGGTATTGTACCAAATGTTCCTTCCGAGCCTCCGCACTCCCCGAAGCTTGATTTATCAAAAGTTGGGAATCGATGAGGCGTATTTGCCTTGCCCCGCACACCTGTGCTAACCGCAGTCCTGCCAAAGCAGCCTCGTATTCTGCTTCGTTGTTTGAAGTATGGAAACCAAATCGGACAGCTTGGAGCATGATAATGCCCGAAGGGATGGTGATCTGTATTCCTGCCCCGCAGCCACCGACGTTTGCTCCCCCGTCAGTTCGGACAACCCATTCGCCCAGAGTAGCTTCTTGGGGGGGCATCTCCCGATCGGGTCATTCGGAGTGGAACTCTACTAAAAAATCAGCCAAAGCCTGGCCTTTGATAGATGTTCGAGGTTCGAAGTCGATATCAAAATCCCTGAGCTCCACGGACCATTTGGACATTCTCCCGGACATGTCTGGCCGCTGAAAAATGTACTTGAGGGGGAATGATGTTCGGACCACGATAGGGTGAGCCTGAAAATACGGGCGCATTTTCCGTGCTGCGGTTACCAGGGCGAGTGCCAACTTTTCCAAATTTAAATACCGAGTTTCCGCATCTAGTAAGCTTTTGCTCACAAAGTAGACCGTTGTAGGAGCCGATCCTAATTCACTAATTAGAACCGCACTGACCGCAAAGTCTGTAACCGCGACGTAAAGGAAAAGTGTCTCGCCCGCCGCGGGCTTTGTCAGAAGGTTCGAGGACGATAGGTATCGTTTGATTCCCAAGAACGCCTCGTCACATTCAGAGGTCCATGCAAAAATTTTGGCTTGTCTCAAGACCTGAAAAAAGGGAGCGCATTTGTCAGAGGAGCGGGAAATAAATCGATTTAGGGCAGCCAGACGCCCCGTCAAGATTTTTACTTCCTTGATGCTCCGGGGTGGAGTCATATTGGTGAGAGCTCTTAGTTGTGCAGGATCTGCTTCAATCCCTTTTTCACTTACGAAGAAGCCTAGGAACTTTCCTGATCGGACTCCGAAAGAACACTTCTCCGGGTTAAGCTTGAGATTTATCCCGCGCAGGTTGTCAAAGGTTTCCCCGAAGTCGACGAGGTGGGCTGCGTCCGCGCTACTCTTTACCAACATATCGTCGATGTACACCTCCATATTTCTCCCGATCTGACCCTCGAATGTTTTGTTTACGAGTCTTTGGTATGTTGCGCCAGCATTTTTCAGCCCAAAAGGAATTACTTTGTAACAATATAATCCCCGGCCCGTGATGAATGTGGTACTCTCTTGATCCGCGGCGTGTAATTTGATCTGATTGTACCCGGCGTACGCATCCATAAACGACAGTAATTTGTTACCCGATGTCGAATCTACCAGTTGGTCGATTCTTGGCATCGGGAAAGGATCTTTCGGGCATGCTCGGTTAAGGTCGGTAAAATCCACACACATTCTCCATTTCCCATTTTTTTTTTACCAAAACGGGATTAGAGATCCACAACGGGTAACGTGCTTCCTTGACGTGTCCGACGTCGATCATTCTCTCAACTTCTCGCAAGATAACGTCTGCTTTGTCTGGGGAAAAAGCCCGACGCTTTTGGGAAATTGGTCTGACGTTTCGGTTGATAGTTAGTTTGTGAACGGCAAAAGATTCTGGTACCCCGGTGACATCTCCCGAACACCATGCGAACAGGTCTAGGTTTTTCCGCAGGAGGGTCAGCAGCTGTTCCCTTAGGTTTGGTGAAAAACATACCCCGATCCGTAAAGACTTTCCCGCAGCGAATTGGTACTGCTCGCATTCCTCGTCGGTAGTCAAAAGGTTTGGAGCTTCCCGAGGGTCGTCAACGGGTAATGACCCCGGGGGTAGCCCCCTTAATTGCTATTCCTGAGCTTGAACCATCTCTTGGTCTTTCTTAGGTGCTAATGCCGCCCGGTAACATTCCCGCGCCGCTTTTTGACTGCTCCGGACCACACCCACGTTGTTTCCAACCACGTATTTTAAACACTGATGAATCGTAGAAGTTACTGCATGCATGCGCGATATCCATGATCGGCCAAAAATGGCATTGTGGGAAGCCGGTGCGTCGACTACCACGAACAAAACTGTGACCTCTTTCTTGAAAGGGCCGCGGCCTAACTGGACTGTGCCCTCGAACTCTCCTATAACGTCGGCTGCTGACCCAGTAAAACCAACAATGGTTCGGTCGGACCGAGCAATTTCTGGCGGTGTTCTAAACTTGGCAAAAGTAGACGCGAAGATGATATTGGCCGAACTTCCGGTGTCCACCAAGATGCGCCGAACCTCTTCTCCCGCAATGGCTGCCCCAATTACAATGGCATCCTCATGGGGGCCGGCTATGTCCCTCATGTCGTCGTCGAAGTGCAAAATCGGAGAAGGGGGGCTTCTGGTTTGGAAGCAAGTTCTGGCTTCCAACTGAGTGGTTAGGTTGACGATATGCTTTTTCCTGGAGGAATGCGTAACTCCCGCCATAGAATCTCCCCCAAAGATCGTCAAGGATTCGAAAAAATTACAAAGGCCCCGAACGTTACCGACGCTCTCCTCAGCTTCCTCCTCGATGATCCCGATAATGTTGCGGTTGGCTTCTGGGTCGAGGTATTCAATGGAGACATCAAATTGGTCGGTAACCTCTGAGATGGCCATGGTGATTTCGGATTTTGGTACCACCACGACTTCTTTCGAAGTCGCACCTTGTCGTGCCTTCTTTACATACTCTAGAAGGTTTCTGTGTTCTATGAGGATCTGTATTTCTTTTTTCAAGGCAATGCAGTATTTCGTATCATGCCCAACGTCCTCGTGATAACGACAATAGCGATTATTTCTTTGCTCCCGAGGCGTCGGAATCGGGAAAGGTCTTCGGTACATCCCGCTCCTCTTGGTCTTTTCGTAGATCGACGCCACACACTCTGTAAGGTCCGCGAAGTATGCTGGTCGGATCCACTTGTTAGATATGGGTCGCGAAGTCGTTTGATTAGCCCCCTTTGGTTTCGAACTGGCTAATGCCGAAGGCTTGTTTGTCACAGGAGGGTTCGGGTGTATCGTGCTAACCGGTTGGGCTGCCGTTGCGTAATCCGACCGGGTGCTCTGTCTTATTACTACCGACGCTTGGGTACTTTGCTGAATCTGTGCTGCCAATTCAGACGCTTCGGTCTCCTCGATCAATATCTTATTTTCTATCTGCGCTAGTAGTGCAGAAAACGTGAATGCTTGTTTCTTTGTCACCGCTTGCTTCATTGGCCCGGGGAGCAGACCCAAGCGAAACGCTGTTAAGGCCACGTTTTCTTCGCAGTGATCTAGGTCGGTTTTCGCGTCGATGAATTGCCTGGTATATTCTCTGAGGCTTTCCCCTAGTTTCTGCCTGGAATTCATGATGGTGTCTCCGTTGGCTCGGAAGCTTTTGCTTCCTACAAAGTGTTGCCTAAACATCGTCCAGAACATCCCGAAGTTCCGAATACAACCCTGCGGTAAACGGTTGTACCACTTAGAGGCTCGGTCCTTGAAGGTCATAGAAAAAGCTCTGCATATGAGCTTGTCATCGTTGTCGAAGCTTAGCATGAAGTTCTTGAAGGCCTCCAAATGGTTATCCGGGTCCTTCTTCCCGTCGTACTTTTCCAATTTAGAAATGTCGAATCGCTTCGGGAGTTGTCCCGCGAGTATCTCGTCGGACAGTGGGGATGCCCTCCAATTCACTCCGAACTCACACGTTCCTCCCCCGAGGCCTTCTGTCTGAATTCCGTAGAGTCCTTCAACTCCCGGGCTAACAAACTGGCTTCTAGTTCGGTAACTGTGGTTCCGGCTGTTCGATGGCTGCCATGGCAAAGGTCGCAAAGCTGCCCGATCTTCACGGCTTGCGGCATGCATTTCTTCTTTCTCAAACGACACCGGGGTCTGCTTATCGGTGCTCCCCTTCTTATATTTCATAGGGTCTGCCCTGGGTCCTCGGAGGCGTCGGGAACGACTTTTTGTGTACGCTAGACCCTTTCCCGTCGCCGGTACTCTCTACCCGAAGAGTCATCCGAGGGGTAGTCTTCCGTTGTGCCACGCTGATTCTCCGGCCACCTCCGAGCCCTAGCAGTTTGCTCGTCGTCGGGATGAGATTCTCGGTAATACCTAACAGGTCGGGCTTCGATTCGTGGACCAACATCATGGCCTGCCGCCTCCTGATCCTCCAATGCGGGTTCCTTACCTTTTCTTTCCCGAACCCGTTTCTCACTTAGTGCCCGCTCTCTCTCTTCCTTTAACCTGGCAATATCTTCAAGGAGCTGTTTTCGCGTCATTATTAAGGTCGACCGTTTGTTCCGACCCCGGTCGTCGCGCTCCCGACCAAGGGCTTCCTCTCCTTCCGACGCCGAGACGGCTCGGACGACTTCTCTACCGACCCTCTCTATCACAGCCTCGTTATTCATCCCGTAAAATGTGATTTTTTAAAGAACGAAAGATTCCTTTTTCTGTATCACTCGATTCCCACAGACGGCGCCAATGATGAGTTAGTAATGGATTAGGAGAATATTTCGGATCTTGTGTCGGATGTGACTAGATGGAGAAAGTCTAGAGAGAGAAAGGGAATATATTAGAATAATCGAAAAAAGTCCCCCTTACCAAACAAGTGGGTCACCTTTTATATTAAAATAAGGTGGGCCTTGTTTGAGGCCTTAGTGGGCTGACCATATATTTTATGACGCCCCTAAGTTAATTCTATGTTTGCACATTGGTCCTTGAGAGACCCTAAATTCCTTAATTATTACACAAAAAAGCCTTTCATCACAATTAGGCCCTTATCAATTACATAGGTAAATTCTTCCCTTATCAGTTATAACATTATAACTGGTTGAACATTCAATTACCATGAACAAGCATTATACCTTATTTTTAAAAGACCTTTTCCCAAACACACTTCACCTTCGAATTCACCAATCACTTGAGTTGTTACCTTTGAAAACCCAATTATAGTACAATCAGATCGACAAATACATTTTTAGAAGTCCCCGTATCTATCAAAACACGTTGAATTTCAATTTCGGCTATATCTACCCCTATAACCACTGCGTCATCATGTGGTCTTGTTATTCCCTTCAAATCATCATCATCGAACAAAATAAAAGGAGCATCATTATTTCCATATAAGTTCGTAGAGATTATCCCTTCTATTTGAGTGACTAAAGTTACTACGTTTGTTTTCTTGGAACTGTTAGTATATTCGGTTAATGAATATCCCCTAAAAATTTCTATATATTCAAAATACTCACACAAACTTCAAACTCGTCCCTGCTTCACTGGTTCATCCACAACTAGCAAAATTAACCGATATGGATCTGTGTCCAAATAATCTGAGGCTGCATCAAACTCATCACATTTAGAATCCACAATCATCAATGCATTTTCTTGCTTCGAATTCGAATTAGTAATCTGTTGTGTTGACGTGCTTGGATTTTTTGAACCATTACTTTATCTTTTAACAAAAGTTGTTAATTTTCCATTTTCTATTAAACCTATATCTCATTCTTTCATGTTATACAATTTGTAGTGTCATGCTCAATATCATTATGATACTTGCAAGATATTCTCTTGGTATATTTATATGAACCGACTTTTGAAAGCTTACATGACCTCTAGACTTCTCAAAAATAGCAACTACATCCTCAGTAAAGTCTACGGAATACTTTGGCCTTGTCCATTTATTTGGCCTTGATTTATGTTTGTCCTCGGAGGAGGAGGTCCCTGATAGTCATGCATAATTGTTCCTTGCCCTGAATTTTTCCGTACACCTTAAACTCTTCTGGACTCCTCTATTTAAATATGTTCTTCTACTTGAACCATTAGGGCTCTAAAAGTTAAAGCTCTCATTTTTGTCGTTTCCTTTACGAGATCACCTGGTAACATTCTTTGTCTATAAACGACCATAACAACCAGCTCTTCACAATCATCAATTCCCACTTTTGTCAAACAAAACACCTCGTATAATCTTTCGATTTTTCACTTACAACCTGCTTACACTATATAATCTATCACCATTAGCTCATATTTCTTCGTTTCCCAAAAAATATCTTTGGAAAGCTATACAAAATTCCCTAATTGGTAATAGATCCCTTCAGATTCTATTATACCACTTCAATACAATGCCCTTGAAAGTCTGAGAGAATGCTCTTTACACCAGCATGTCATCATCTTCGAAGTTCTCAAATATACTCCTTGCATATATTGGTCATTTCCTCTGGTTCCCATAACAACATACAAGTTCTGATTTGTTGCACTTGTGCACTGATTAGATGTGTTGCAGTATCCCTCATATAACGAGGTTCACTATCTTGCTTTGATTTATACTCTTTGCGTGATTTCTGATGCCTACTTCTTTCTCATTTCAAAAAATTTTGGTACTTCTTCAGCTTAAACAATTCTCTCTTAAATTCCGATTTTTAATATTCATCATCACTGGATGTGATATATATATATATATATATATATATATATATATATATATATATATATATTTCAAGTGAGGTCTTTTTTACCAGACTCAAAATGCACTTTATTTCGATTGCTTCAAATCAGATGAAGTATGTACGACTGATCAAATTTATTTTACAATTTATTTTTCTTTTCAACCTGTCGTATTTCTGATCACAGCCTACCTGACTAAATCTGTTATTCTCATAGAACGTATTTATCATTCAACCTAGTTATCTTGTCCAACAATCGATTTAGTCGATTTTCAATATCAATATAATCTCGATGTGGCGAAATTTGATGTTTTCCTTACTCTATTCTCCTCGTAAATCAGATTTCAATGTTTCAATAGCTTTGCGGACTGTTCGATCAGTTTCACGCTCTGGTTCCATATTGAGCAAAACCAATATCATAGACTAACAATTCGATAATTTTTTGTTTTAGATGTGTAATCAAGGTACTAGTCAAATACCTCTCATTGTGGTCACCAATTTGTTAATATGAATTCTAAGTTAGAGAATAAGAAAGTAAAGATAATTTGTAAAGAGAGAAAATGATTTCAAGTTCAGAGTGTAACTCAGCGAGTAAAAGTCATCCCTTTATTCATCGTCTTACACTCTCTGTATAGGCGAGTAAGACTTCATCAACTGAATTAGTTACAAAAATAGAGTAATCTTACAATTTATTTTAAATAATCTTAATATTATTATATTAAGTCTATAATAATCATATCCTTATAACTTACTACAAACTCTATGGTATTGTTTTTAATTCAGATCCTTATATTTGTGGATATTTGTCCATAATATATATATTGTTTGTTTACTAGTAGTTAGTTGTAGGACTATCAACGGTTTTTAAAAACTGGGAACCGGAATAAAACCAAACAGATAAGAACCGAATCGAGAACCGTACCGAATATTAATGGTTCGGTTCGCAGTTGCAATTATAAAAACCAAAACCACTAAGGAATCAAAATAATAAAAACGATTCAAAACCAAACTGATTGAATAAATAAACTGGTATAATTGGTATGGAACCAAACAGAGAAAACCAATAAATCGATAGAACCAATACAAAACCGGTAGAACAATCGAACTAATAAAATCGTTGGAAACGATTGTTTTTATTATTATTATTATTATTATTTATTATACATTATATTTCCAAAATTAATAGTTAATTACCATTTTTTTTATAAAAAACAAAATCAAAGATTAACTTCTAAACTTTAATTTGTATATCATTCATTTAAGTTAAAAAATTGAAAATAAAATTATAAATGGATTTAATTTATTTTTAAATAGACTAGATCAGACCGAACTGAAACTGGATCGAACCGAAACGGACCGAAATGGAACCGAACTGAACTCAGACCAAACCGAAGTCAGACCAAATCGAAAGTCAAATGATACAGACTGAACTGAAACAACCGCATCAGACCACTAAGCTTTCGGTTCTAATTTGTTGAAGAGAACCAAACCGAAAACTTAGCAATTTGGGTCGGTTCAAAAAATTTGAACTGAAAGCTTAGCGGTCTGATACGGCCCGAACCGAACCAAAAACCAAAAAAAATAGCAGTTTTGTTCGGTTCTAAAAATTAGAACCGAAAGCTTAGCGGTATGGTCCGGTCTGAACCGATAATCTTGACGGTCGAGTCGGGTTCTGTCAAAACTCAGACCGAACTGGATGTATTATTTATGGTAGATATAGATCTATGTTTTGGGTGTTACTTGTAGAAAATGATTATGAATAAGTGATATGGGTTTTCTTGTTCGTGCAAAATTTGGCACAATTCTCGCTTTTAGTGTGCAAAAACGCTCCAACTTTTTCGCAGCATAGTATGCGACATTTCGACCATTTTGTGTCATTATTGGTACTACATTTCACCTGATTTGGGCATAATTAATCTGAAATTTATATAATTTGATGTTGGTATTTATTATGTTTATATTGTTTGTTAAATATTTCCTGTTCATGTCAAATTTTCTTTTTTAGTTGTTTGTGATTAGTCCTAAACTTATTTCCGTATATAATTTAAGGATTCATTTTTGATGAGTTTT
Source organism: Limnanthes douglasii subsp. nivea (assembly GCA_036936605.1). Lineage (NCBI taxonomy): Eukaryota > Viridiplantae > Streptophyta > Magnoliopsida > Brassicales > Limnanthaceae > Limnanthes > Limnanthes douglasii. The sequence continues at coordinate 262,975,327 of JAUPFV010000002.1, forward strand.
ATCTTCCATGCTTAAGATTAAGGACGAGTATCCAAATATAGTACGACGATATTAGATGTCACGCACTGCTTAAGATTAAGGACGAGTATCCAAATATAGTACGACGATATTAGATGTCACGCACTACCTGGAATAACAATTAAAATTGTTAAGGTATAGTTGTACATTATGTTAGGTTACTTCTTTCATTTTCTACTCAGTTAACACCTGAATGCAGCTTTTTAAATAAGGTCATAGTAGTTCTAGTAGTACACCTATGACCGAGGACCACGGGTTTTGAAGCGTTAATCCTCACGTTCCTTCCTGATTTGTATTTCAATCTTAATGACTACACGGACCGTTGTATAGCATATTCAACAAAGATTTAAATCTTTTAAAACGATCCATTTGAATAAAAATACTTAATTATTTTATTAATTTATTTTTATATATTTATAGGCAAGAGTATCATTAAACATTAGACTCGGGTAAATGTCCAAGTTAAAAAATTGTGTACGAAAACAGATCTTCCTGTCACAGGTTATAGTGTTGATTTCAAGTTTCTAGTCCTATTGATAGGCTTAAACGCTAGCCTAACTTCTTGGTGTTGATCATGTATAACTTAGTAATGAATTGTTTGGAAACAGTAGTTGAAGTGGTAAAAATGGTCCCCTAGACTGGTTGTGTGATACTTATACGAACATGGCTTATTTGGATGCTCAGACCCCTCCGGTGATGGTTGTTCATGCCACTCGGAGGTATCTTTTACATATATTTGGGTGGTGTATTTTGGCAAATAAAAGTGAAGAACGGTATTTTCCTTGATTATCAATAGATTATTGAGAACTATACTAGCTCAGGTAGGTATAACTAGGTTAATATGGTATTATCTCAGTTACACCACACGCTTGGTAATATTATGATCCAAAACACCTCTTACTTTCCCCGTTTTCTCGCATTGTTAGATACATGGATATAAGATCATTTCCAGAGGATTGCAACTATACATTTTATATGCTATCACCGAGTCACATCTGTGTATTTATGCACCTCCGAGATATCAACCGAACCCACAAATTCGAGATGATCTTCGTCAAACTTTATCTATTTTTTGACAAGGATATGAATGTTTGAATGCTCAGACAACTCCGGAGATGATTGTTCATGCCACCTGAGGTTATCTTTTACATATATTTGGATGTTGCATTTTGGCAAACAAGAGTGGAGAACGTTATTTTCCTTGATTATCAATAGATTATTGAGAAATATACTAGCTCAGGTAGATATAACTAGGTTAATATAGTATTAGCTCATTTACACCACAAGCTTGGTAAGATTATGATCCACAACACCTATTATTTTCGCAGTTTTCTCGCATTGTTAGATACATGGATATAAGATCATTTCTAGAGGATTGTAATTATACATTTTATAGGCTATCACCGAGCCGCATTTGTTTAGCTATGCACCTTAGAGATATCAATCGAACCCATTAACTCGAGATGATCTTCGTCACACTTTATCTATATTTTGACAACGATATGTATGTTTTATTTATCATTTGTAAATGTTACTTTATTTCTCTTTATTTCACAATTACTTGAATTTATCCTAATAATTTTGTTTGTTGTAGGTCATATTCATGCCATATGACTATTTACGTCACGTTAGTTAATTCCGTGATATTCTTTGAATAGATGCTACCCTAAAATATTAGAAAAACGTCTATGCTTACTACCCCTCCGTGTCTCTTGGCGGTTAGGACATGTTTAACAGATACTTGAGCCATTAAAAACTGTTGTGGTAGGTAGAGGCAGATGTAGACGTATTAATACTTGTTATAATTGGTATGTATCCATTTAGATTGTATGGTCGAAGAATATTATTAACCTTGAGCTGTGAGGTTATACATACGAGTCTGACCATGATAGTACAAAGTCGTTTTATCCTAATTGGGTCAATTGAAACTTATGGTACGTATTGATCGATCGACAGTCTGTTTGCATTATACATATGTAAGAGTGAACCCATCTACACATACTTATCAGACCAAATCAGATGAGTTAGTAGATCAGATACTCGAGATTGATAACATGATTGTTGATATAAATATGGATGGTATATATGAACGTTTAATTGAGTTCTTTCATCTCATGCACATCTATTGACCTGATGATTGATTTTACCAAATATGCATTTTGTTTTGTTAGAATTCTCTTGTCCGCTTTGATGATCTTGTTATTTACGACTTTCATGATCTCGTTATGTTCGTTTTTATTGTTATAACTCTAATTATATCATATTTATTTATAATTATTTATTATATTATATATATATATATATACTATTTTATCTTACTATTCAAATATAAGCAATCCACTAATATATCTATATAAATAGGTTAATTATCATGAGAGTTTAGTCATACTGAATTAGAACTTATCACGTGGGTTTATCCTAACATGACTTGAGTGTCATGCAAACACTTACCCAACAAGTGTTTTTAACTGATTGGTATTCATAAACTAATCTATAAATTATTTCATAGATCACTTATTTCGTACAACAGTAACGAATTGTTTTCTCGTATAGTGTTATATAATGAATTCATAACATAATATATAGTCTTTGGGTAAACGATGAGAATTTCATTTAATGTTGCTAATTTTGTATTATACTCTTTCTTCATATCTGATTTGACAACGACGTTATAAAATTTCATAAACTCATTCACATTATCTTCTTTTCGCATGAACCTTTTCAATGCTTACAATAATAATTTTGTTTATATGTTATTTACACAACATGTTGGTAGCATCCAAAAATATGTCTTCAATAGCTCGTATCAATGATAACTCTCGATCAATGATTATAATAGTCAAAATTGTACAAATATTTTCCCAACACCTTCTTTAAAACACATAAAACCAACATGTAGCTCACTTGTGTCTCTGAAGTCACAAAGGCAAAACCAATATAAAATATATGGTGGGTTGATGTTATACCAACATTTTCGAGCAACTATATTTTGTACCTTGTTGACTTATAAGTATTATTATTCATGATAAGAACTCGTCAAAATATATGCGCAAAAATTCAATACTTTCACGATAAAACAAAAAAATAATTTGGTGTTCACGTCTGTTGATTTAGTTGACCAGTTCCACGTGCAATAATTATTTTCCTTCATTTTACCCAACATGTATTGCTACAGTTTGGCAAAAGTTTTCAACTAAATGGTGTTTTTTACCAATGTTGTAAATGGTGTGCATGTTAGATACATTTTCAGAATGATGATATTTTAAAACTACTTATATTTCTCGAAGACAAGAAGCGATTATAATTAACTTATGAACTATTTTCCATTCTTTCTCTTTGAATCTACCTACTTGAGAATTATATTTCAAGTTCAAACTTGATATCTGGTTATGCCTCTCATCTACTATAGTTAATTTCCAATAAGTAAGTTTTCATTCAACTAGACATACCCTTAACCATAAGGACAATTACATTTTTATACACGAAATAAATTCACACCAGGATTATGTTTATAAATATAGTACATCTCACATATATTATATATCCTAGGTGTTTTTTCTCAAATTTATTGGAGTCGTAAAGCGAATAATATTGATTAATCAAATATGGTCGTCGGAGTACACTAATGCATCCACATTGGCTTTAATGTAATAAATGTGATTTGTAAACATATGTGTGTAATCAATAATCATACACAATTATTTCTTCAGTTCTTAGTACGTAAATGTATCGCACCAAAATATAAAAAATATAAACGAGATAACAAGGTTAAATTTCACTCATTCAACTGAATCAGTTATTCACTAAAGATCTATTTGCCTGAAGGGCCGTGTCACCAAAGCATCACATGGCCCAATGCCCTAGCTGTAGCACCATATTTCGACAGCCCTTTCGGCTGAAGCACTATCCGGTTGAAGATGTAGAATCAATATAAATTAGTTACAAAATCATTTATGCTTGTAGAAGTTTTTTGTAATTGGAAATGTTTATATATTAAATTAGGTAATTGTTATGCCTTTAGAGAACTAAATGATAAATTGGTAAGAATTTAATAAATGTGATCCCTTATAATTTCTTCTATATGGGGGAAAATAATACATCAATAATACTATCTATAATTTTATGAAAATTTTGCATATGAAATTGGCGAATGTATTGGGAAAGAATGGTTACCAAGATATTTTTCTAAAATTTAATAATAGAAAAAATCATACATGAATAAGTGATAAGTTGGTTTAATCCAACAATGAAAAACATCATTTGAAGGAGCCAGTAAAAGCAACCACCCTAACGGGAAACTCGGTTCAGTGGAGACGACTCTTGAGATCTTGTAGGTAGAGTTCCACACTTTAATGAAGGAACTCAGAGAGCCAAACATGTAGATGATGAAGGCATTCTCTGAGTTGTTGTGGTCAATATTTTAACTAAAGATAAAGTCTCAGATTCAGTGACCCACAAAGGGCGATGAAGAGGAAGGAGATGATATGGACAATCCAACAAACATTTATCGGTATGTCATCAATAATTATGACATTCTTTTTAGTAATTGTGGGGATGATGTAACTGCATCAAGTCGTGCGTCTTCTGGTAAAAGTGATAAACATTAGGGAACGACAATAAAAAAAAATGGAGTCATACCCTAGTATACCAATATAAAAGTCGAATATGATGGGAGGAGGACCAATCAAAAGAGCAACCAGCCTATGAGAACGGGAGAGGAGGAAAAACAAATAAGATAACCCATTACATCCTCCCCAAAAGCTGATTTGAACCAACAACATTACTTGAAGATTCCACACCCCTTCAAACTAACTCCATAAGACATCAATCTAGTGATTATTATAATTATCTTTCCCCTACGACTCAACATGAGCTAGTGTTAACAACTTTCCTTGTTCGACGCCCTTACACAATCATCAAAATAATAATTTACCTCTTTGCTGCTTTGGCCTACCCAAACATTCTACCAACCTATATGTCTACTTTAGTTGTAGTAAATATCAACAACCCTTACGACTTTCGCCCACATATATAGAATAATAGGTTTAACAGGGGTGGAATCCCAACATGCCCCCCGGGGTACGGCTATTATCCTCCTAGCCTATGGGAAGTTGATAGGTAAAAATTGATAAACTAAATATATTTAATAATATTAATATTACTTTATGAATGATGAAACCCTATTTTTCCTGAAGTATAAAAATAAATACTACCACCGTCTTTCAACCCATATAAGAGTAAAAACTCACTGGCAATGGTGACCCAGATCATTACATCGAGTACTTCGAGAGTACAATGCTAAAGATTTCGTCTTAACACTAAATGTAGTGGACCTTACTTGGTTCAATGGCTTCCTTACGACCAACATCCACACCTTCAATCAGCTACAGATAACCTTACACAAGAACTAGATCAGATCATAATCCATCAAGGGATATTTTGATTACATAATCCATTATAAGGAGAATCCAAATGATTTCATTAATTTACATAAAGGTTTTTGGAGATAAAAAAACCAAATTTGGATTGTCCATGTAATGTATCATTCCTTGCATATCAATAGAGAATCTTAAAATTACCTTTATCTAAGTCTATAACGATAAGAAAGACACGTGTTATTGGTGATTTGTTAGCTTAGGTAGAATATCAAGTATGATATGATTGATCGAGCTAGAGTAATAGGGGATACGACTATAACATCAACTTATCTACACAACAAGTTGTTACTGCACGACAGATATCCACGAACCATAGCATAAGTCAGTTATAAAAAAAAACCCAATATAATATGTGTAATATTAAGGGTATCTTGTGTTAAAAAATAATATAACTTCACTCGTGATTTATGTTACATATTTATCCATCTTAGATTTTTGTAACTATCAACAATGGAACATATTTTCTTGTCTTTACCATTTAAATTCAAGGTTCTCAAGGCAACCTATGATTGCCTTGAGAAGATGTGGGATATGAAAATTCTTATCATTAACATGGTCAATGAGGAGGAAACGAATTTAGAGCAGTGGACCCTAGAGGCCAATATGGTTGATGTCCGCAAGGTTACTACTCAAAACAACATGAAACACTCATCTACAGCAGTTGGACAAGCTAATTCTTCAGGATCCACGAAAGATAGAGGAGAGTCAACGAAGGGAAAAACCAATATAATTCTATGTTTTCACTATAACAGTAAACTTCATTAGGAGAGGGAATGTTGATACTATCATCCATTGTTCCCAAGATTTGAACGAATATTTGAAAGAATACATCAGCCGTTTTGTGAGCAAGTGGCCATTGCTTCTCTAAGACAAGGTTTAAATCCTGGTGTTGACTGATTCAGTAACTCACAACAAAGTGATCACATAGGGTAGACTATTAAATTAGGTAAAAAAATAGATTACGGTGGAAGATACTAAGAAGTCTAGAGTATCACGCCAAAATAAGTCTGCTCTAATAGCACCAATCTCACAAGATAATACTCAATCTCAAGCCACAGTTAATTACAAGCCTAAAGATTCCGGACAAGGATCACATCGGCCAAAATAAAATCAACCAAGTTAATCCTAACAATTTAAACCCAAAAAGGGTCCATGGGTTCAACCTAAATGGTTTGCCAAATTATGTGAGAGTGTGGCTACATTTATGATAAAACTAAGAGTGTTGTGCATTTTAGGAGATTAACCCCAATTCAGTCTCCTAGAGAGACTCGAAATACTCGGTTTTACAAATACCACAATGATGTGGGTCACGATACCCAACACTGCATTGCACTAGAACAAGAAGTGCAGAACTAAATTGAGTGAGGGAAGTTGTCAGCTTTTGTTAAAAAGCAACATGAGGGGAATAAGACAATCAATACCTAATCTAATTTAAATTAAGCCTGAGAAGCATCACTAATTGGTCAAGGACAAAGTGCAGGAGCATCTAGACAAGAAGATGTTATGGTAATTATGGAAAACTTTGATGTGGATGCATGCAGTAGCTTCCACGGTCCATAAATATTTAAAATATATTGTGGGAGGGTAAGTGAGCGTCGTTCAAAGTAGCGAAAAGGTAGCCCATGAATGTTATGTCTCTGCTCTTGCTTAGATATCACTAGAAGCTAAAAAATTAACAAAGAAGAAGAATCAGTGGAGCCTTCTTCCAACCAAATCAAGGTAGATGATCCAAGTAAGACTCCTAGTGCGGTAATCCCGGTCGAACAGCTAGAAATTCATTACTTTGCATAAGGTAAAAATGTCATGGTCGGATCTAAACTATTATTAAATCTAATAGAAAATTTGTTATCTTTTGTATATAATAATTTCAACATGTTTGCATGGTGGAACAAGGATGTAACTGGAGTACCAGCTACGATGATTAGTCACAAACTATCTACCTGATCTGATTTTGGCCTAGTGGTATAAAAAAGAAGATCATTTTTAGAAGAAAAATCCAAAGTGATTGTCTAAGAAGTATATCGATTGACCAATATGGGGCATATTAAAGAATCCCAGTACCCCTGTTGGACAGCTAATCTTGTTCTAGTCAAGAAAAAAGAATGGAAAATGGTGTATGTGCATTAGCTTCATAGCCCTCAATAGCGTTTTCCCTAAAGATTATTTCCCACTGCCCCGGATAGATCAGCTTGTGGACTTTACATCAGGGAACAAGTTGTTATCTTTCATGGATGGCTTCTCTGGGTATAATCAAAAGTGTTTTCATTGTTACAAGGTAATTCCTTTGAGGTTAAAGAATGTGGGAATCACATATCAAGGATTGGTGAATAAGGATTTTGTTAATCAGATCGGAAGAAATATGGAAGTCTACCTCGATGATATGATGGTCAAAGGTCGTAAAGAAGATTATCATATCTTTGATCTCATGGAAACTTTCTCAAACCTATAGGCTATCAATTTTAAATTCAATCCGGATAAATATACCTTGGGTGTCCGATCGGGTAAATTTATGGCCTATATAATAAGTGAGAAAGGGATTAAGGCTGACCTAGACTAGTTGAATGCATTTTTGGCTATGGATCTACCCCAGAATACTAAAGAAGTCCAGATGTTAATTGGAAGATTAGCAGCTTTAAACCGACTTAGTTCAAGGTCATTAGAAAAATGTGCTCAATTTTTCCAAGTCTTGAGAAATTCAAAAGACTTGAATTTTTCTCCTAATTGTGATCAAGTTTTCTTTGAAACCAGGACAGAACACTTGATAAAATATCTATAACTGTTGAATGAATCCGCCATTGGCTTTAAAAGCGTCATGTATGAGCACGTTCCTAAATCGGAAAATACCACGGCAGATACCTTAGCCACTATAACATACTCCGAAGCGTATTCCTGGATTCTTATGCTAGAATGTCCTTCTATAGATGCAAATACAAAAAGTATATTTAAGAACTGTACAATATCAAGGGTTGGTGAGGAGAAGTTTTATATATAAGTTTAAAAAAATGTTTTCAAGTTGGAGATAAAGTGTTGAGAAAAGTATTCATGCACACCAATGAGAAATAGTTTGGAAAGTTAGCTCTGAATTGGGAAGGACCATACATCGTATGTGAAAACGTTAAGCAAGGAACATACAAACTCCATGATAAAGGACAGAATTTGTTGAAGCATCTTTGGAACGTTGAACAACTTAGGTTATACTTAGAGTAAACACATCTTGTAAATATTTTATTTGCATTACTTCAATGTAAATATTTGGGGGCATAATATTCCCTACTCTAGTGGCATGAGAAGGTCTTAATGAGCTGTCCAGATTTCAATCAATATACTATTCTTCGGATTTTTTTTATAAAACGTTATTATTTTGAGTGGATCGGAAGTATTAAAGACTTATTAAGCACCCAAAGGATTAAAGTCTTATTAAACACTTGTTGCCCTCAAATGGATTACGTTTGAGTGGATTAGAAGTATTAATGATTTATTACACACCTAATCGATTAAAGGCGTATTAAACACTTGCTCCCCTCAAATAGATTACTTTTGAGTGGGTCGGAAGCATTAAATATCGATTAAACACTTGATGAATTAAAAGCTTATTTAACGCTTATTGCCTTTTAAATGAGTGATCAATGTATGGATCAGATAAATGGAAGGATGATTAAGTGTTTATTTTTTATGTAGAAAATATTTTTTATTTATTTCTTAAATACTCGGATATTAATGGAAGTATAAAAGAAGACACAGAAAAATTACTAAATAAGTGAAAGTTGAAATGGCATGGAATATGAATAAAATCATAAAAGAATCCGATCCACGTTACAAAATTCCTTGTAAACCACAAGGACTTGCACAACTAGAGAACCTAGAAAATCTGATACTAAAACAACAAAATTTCTTACATACTCAAAGAACATCGATTTAGAATACTAGCATAGTAAAAATAATTAACCTTATGGCTCATTCCCTTGGGTTTTCTTCTCAACATTAACTGTTTCTTTCTCCTCTTTATCATTAAATGAGCCCTCCTCAGCTTCATCATCAGATTCATAATCATCCAAGGTCATGTTGAATTTATCACTTTGTGCCATAGCGTGAAAGAGAAATTCGTCATCCGACACAAAACTCTACAGTTTCCCCAGAGATCGTTTAGAAAACGTTGTATGAAATAAAAAGACCATATATGCTTTAACAGACTCTTCCCTCTGTTTCATCGGCATTGGAATCTTGGAAAGTCTTGAAGCAATGAGATAGCTAATAAGGTATACTAAGCATTGCGGCTTAACTGACTCAGACATAGCCTTACTAAGTGGAAGTATCTCACTATCTCTGGGTCCAAAGGGAACCAGAGACCCTAGTTGAGTATTTCGGTATATACCACCAGCTCTTTAGCCTTGCTATCCATTGGAGTCTCATAAGGGATGAGAATTCTCACATTCATGGACTCTGGAAAACTCTATTTCTTCCTTATTCTATCTAACTCACCAATGTGGGTATACACATAAGAATTTTTTTGAAGTGCTAACAAGTACTTAACATTGACCTTGGAAAAGTTAGGCCCCACTCGCCCAACAAGGCACTGTGAAAGCGGTTCGGCATCAGGCTGTGCTACTACCTTTTTCTTTTCTTGAACTGTACTAGTGTCCCAATATGTCTGATCTCTAATGGGGTATATTTCCTACTATCTTCCATCGTCTCTTCCATTATTTTGCGGGGCTTGATCAGCCGAATTGAGCCAAGTATCTTCTTTCTCGATATGAGAAGTTTTGGTGGGAGAAATTGATGGGCTTGGATCCTAAGTTGGCATTACTGGAGAATCTACCCTTGTAGAACCTTCATTGAGTTTATATGCCTCCTTGGAAGTTGGAGTTGCAGTTTTGGCTTTAGAAAGCCTAGTAACCCTTCGAGGTGGGATATCTCCTATATTCGACCCCATAGAAATGAAAGGAGATGGATTTTTACGACTGGTAACGGCTCTAGTTTTGTTCAAAGGTCTTTTGTTTAGGTAACTAGTGGTTCTGGTTGTTCAAGATTTGTTAAAGATGGAGCAAAATAAGTTTTCTTCGAAACTACTGGTGGTCTGTGAGAAGATGAACTCACGTTTGGCTCTGATACCTCTTTTATAATCAATCCACCATGAGAGGTAAGTAGTCCGACAACGATTCTGACCTCTCTTTTAGCTTTGTTTAACTCACACTAGTTAAACCAACCTCCTTTAATTAAAGAAGTTCTTGTTGTGAACATAAAAATCTTAGGAAATATTGGAAGAGTTGAACGCTTGTGAGATTTCTGAACTTCTCTCTCTAGATTTGAAATTTGAAATTTTTTCTTACTACAGAAATAGAAACAGTAAAATAAGAATACTTATTATAGCAAAAGAGTCAACTTGAGTGCTTTACATATACTTATTTTTTAGTTAGCAAATTTGTATTTACTCTAATAATATTTTTAAATACTTTTAAATAATAACAATGTTGCATTTTATTCCTTTATATCTTTTAAAATATTTTTTAGTTAGTAATATATATTGAAATATTTTTAAATTTTTTCAATAAAATAAGTTATTTATATTATAAATTATGTTTGATACAAATTTGATTTTATTTCCATATTTTTTTATATAACAAATTTAATTTGTATATATTGTTTTTAAAATCTTTTATATAACAAATTTGATTTTATTTTCATATATTTTCAAAAATATATTTTATATAATAATTTTTTTTCCACTACCACTTTAAATGCCCAGTTTGATACATTATAGGTCCAACTTGTTGGCCCAAATAAAGTTAGAACTAAACCAAATGAGAGATAACTAATTTACATTTTGAATTCTCAATAGTACAAGACTTTTTTAGTAAGAAACCATGAGTGCTTGAACTTCAACCTCATGTTGAAGTAGATTTGAAGCTTGGAAGCACTATTTATTTAACAGATTTGACTAATTTTGTTTGGGGCTTGCTGATTCTGAACACCGGTTCTTTTACCCCTTTAATTAATGGACCTAAACCACCAAAACTTAAAAATTCTATTTTGAATTTGATACATGTAAAAACATGTTACTTCCATAACAATGATGATTAAAGAGTATGGTTAAAGGCATTAACAATTACGTTAAAGTCTTTTAAGATTATTCATTCTAGGTTTGTTTCAACAATTTCTCTTAGATTATTCATAGAATTAGTCTTTGGACCTTTGACATTTATCACAGATGATGGTGACTAAAAACTCTTTACTACAAGATAAATGAGTCACTATCATGTGAATATATTGATCATTATTCTATAAGGTTTGGATTTGAAAAGTGTTCTTCCACATAATCCAAATTGTGTTGCTAAGGTTTGTTATACTATCTCTTATATAACAATTTTTATATTATTTGCATATATCTTTTCAAATATTTTTTAAACATTGAATTTGATTTTGTTATATTTTATTTTTTAAAATATCTTTTCAAAGTAATATATTAAGATTAAAAATAATATATTAAGATGTATTAAAATTTATTGTTAAATATTATTTTTATACTTAATAATATATTAAGATATATTAAAAATACATTTAAGTAGTTGTATATAATGACAAAGACATTTTGAAGACATTTTATAAAAAGAATTAATCAATATTTTTCTTTTTCATTTTTTTATTATTGAAAAAGTAATAAGAATGAGAGATTGAATTGTTTATCATCATGGCATATTTTTCTAGAGGACCTCCCCTACAATATCGTTAGGGCATTAGTGTTTAACACTAAATTCGGGATGGATTTGTGTTGTTCTACTATATCGATTTTTTTAATACCGAAATGATGATTTTTAAAAAAAAAATCGTGAATTATTTCATTTTAAATTATTATTTTTAAATTTAAAATAAATCAGTGAAATGTTTTGATTAAAAATTTATTATTAACAAAAAAATATGTGTTATATAATGTAGGGTTAACACAGAAATATATGATATTATAAATAATAGAGTTAGTCTTTATAAATAATATTGATAACTATATTGGAATAAGTATTTTGGTTATTTTCTAAATTGACAAATAAGACTGATAAATGGTTTAAATTTTTCGGATAGATATTTAGTACCGCATATATAGGTATATACACAGCATAAATATTGCATAAAAAGAAAGAAAAAAATTGTGGGGCTGCTTTATTTCCAAAGTTTAAAAGCACATCACATCTGCATAATTTTATCCAAACAAAACTTTAGTTTATAATATAGACTATTTTGGTAATTAAAAATGAGTCGATTGGGTCTTTCAAAAAATATTAATTTGGTTTAACAAGATTAATGAAGTGATTTATTAATTTTAATTTGTTTATGTCATCCAAACCTTTTTTATTGATTAAATGCGAGTGAAACTTTTATTATTATTTTTAAGCATTTGTAATGGATTTGAGTGAGAAAAAAAAAATATGCGAAGACATTTTAAAATGATAATTTATTTGAAAATATTAGTAGATGCAAGATTTTGTTTCACTCCAAATAAGACAGAGTATTAATTTAGCTTTTCATAATCTAATCGTAGATTGAAAGTGATCTCAAAGAGTTTAGGCAATCTTAATGGAGAAAGGAGAAATCTTAACACCTTCTTTTTCAAAACAACCCCAAATCTAGAAGTTAACTCGGCTTTCAATCAAAACTCTGATTTTCCTCTTCTGATTGGTAGAAAAACATGGAGTGTTCATCTTGGTAATCTGTTATCCAAAACTAAATCAATCAATGTTGAATTCGGAAATTATAACAAATCTGAGTCCTACCTTTGAGCAATCAAATCTAAAAAAATCAGTAAAGATATAATCTAGAAAATCTTCAACGATCTTATACTAACCCATTAAAATCGAAAGAAGAAATTGTCTATCATGATAACGTAGTCATACAAAAAAACTATAGAAACATTTCAATCAAATTCAATCTTCAAGACAAAAACAAAAATCTATAAAGAAAAGCAAAAGAGACTCTCATTGGGAAATTTGTTACTGGAAGCCTGGAATGGAATCAATGAAGTTATTTTTGGATAGTTTCTTTCTAATGAATTATGTAATACCCAATGGGATTTTAGACAAATATTTATTATATTTTCTTGCAAATAGGGTATCAAGAAAATATGGCCAAGGAATGTCTGGGTTATGGGTTCAAAAACTATGACGTTGTTAAAATGGACTTCTTCTTTTTTTAATCCTAACTGGGAATGTCCTATCTCACCAATGTGGCTTAGTCTTTTTAACCTTTGTTAATATATTTTCAATGAAAAAATCATTAAATTTATAGGTAAATCTTTGGTTAATCCGTTATCAATTTAAGGGAAGACTCACTCTTGTTCAGTCTGTTCTTAATACAACCCCTGAATACATCATCCATAATTAGATCATCCCTAAAACAATCATTCCAAGAATCAATGTTCTATGTAACATATTCTCGTGGGGATCCAAAGAAACCTGGTAAAGCTATATTCTGGTCATCTTGGTCTAATATATGCAAATCCTATGAAGAAGATGGGATAAATATAAGGAAGCTTGAGGATATTCAAGAAGCTTACTTTTAACAATTGTGGTTAAAGTACAAAGAATAGACCTCTCTTTAGGAAAGATCTATGGCTTCCATCTACTGCAATCAATACCATCCTATTACAACCCCCAAACCCAGCAGATATTCTAAGGTGTGGGATAAATTAATCAAATTCAGAGACAAGGCTGAAGAGTTTATTTACTAGAAGGTAGGAGAAGGGAAAATGGTTTTTTGGCTCGATCGTTGGTGTTCTCCATCTCCCTTCATCCTTTGAGACTCTGAGGAAGGATAGAACTTGGTATCATCCTAAAGAAATAAGCGAACTCTAGGGTGATGGTCAATGGATCACTGTTAACCTAGAAGGTTTCTTCTTAACTACTTAGGTATACATAATCAAAAAGATATATTTAAACACATATAAAGACTCCATTAAATATCTCCTTCTCCTTATGGATTATACAACACAAAAGACACTTGAAAAGCCATTATATTGAAGCATAACAAGTCTAACCTCTTTCAAAAAAATCTGGAACCCATTCATACCATAGAAATGTTCATTCATGGTCTAGAGAATCATACACAATTGGTTTCCTACAGATTTTATTCTTCAAGAGAAATCTTTCCAAATAGCATCAAAATTCCAACATTGTGGTAATTTTGAAACTATCAACCATGTGTTTATTCAATTGTTCTAAATTCTAGGATATTTTTACTCTCTCTCCTCTCTCTCTTCTCTCTCTCTCTCTCTCTCTCTCTCTCTCTCTCTCTCCTCTCTCATCTCTCTCTCTCTCTCTCTCTCTCTCTCTCTCTCTCTCTCTCTCTCTCTCTCTCTCTCTCTCTCTCTCTCTCTCTCTCTCTCTCTCTCTCTCTCATCCTCTCTCTCTCTCCTCTCTCTCTCTCCTCTCTCTTCTCTCTCTCTCTCTCTCTCTCTCTCTCTCTCTCTCTCTCTCTCTCTCTCTCTCTCTCTCTCTCTCTCTCTCTCTCTCTCTCTCTCTCTCTCTCCTCTCTCTCTCTCTCTCTCTCTCTCTCTCTCTCTCTCTCTCTCTCTCTCTCTCTCTCTCTCTCTCTCTCTCTCTCTCTCTCTCTCTCTTCTCTCTCTCCTCTCTCTCTCTCTCTCTCTCTCTCTCTCTCTCTCTCTCTCCCTCCTTTTAATTCGAGATTAAAATGGGGATTTGGTTGCTAGATATGGAATAATATATGGTAAAAAATTTCCTATTGTAGCTAAATGTGGGGCATGACTAGATGGTTTCTTATCTGCAAATATATAGAGTTCATGAATAATGAAAGCGAATACCATTTTAACTGAAATGGTTTTTAAAGGTAAATCGTCCTGGTTTCTTGAACCTATAGTTAATGCTGCAGAACCCTAATCTATTCGTCAATGATAATCATACATATATATATATATATATATATATTGTGAGCAAAATGTTCCAGTGGACTGAATAGCTAAAAAGACTCTTAAAGAAGGAAGAAATAAAGATTTCAACTCACAGCAAACTCCTAATGGTCTTAGGGCCATAATCCATTTAGAAAGTCTTGGCATAGGATATATCATAATAGAAAACACTAAGTAACTCGGTATTTAAATTTAAAGCTTACCTTTTGATCAAAGCTTCTCGAATTCGTTGCATATATTATATCCATAATTGGAAGTTGTATAGTTATAGTGGATTTTTTTTATTATTCTTTTTCAAGGATAAATTCTCCCATTTTCTCTCCAAAGTAGTTGGTTATTCTCTCTAAAGTTGATATCTTGATGTTATATTGGAATGGATTTCTGGAAGCAACAATTGGATGGCATAGTGACAAACAGTAAAAAAAATGCATCCCATTTTTCATTTTAAAAATCCCTCTAATTTTGTATAGGTGTATAAAAATCTTTGGCTTCTCTTTTTGTTAAGACCGGACTTTCCGTCCTCAAGGTGTAATTCTCAATTACTAATAAAAGCTCCAATGATTATTGAAAAAAAATTAAAATAAAATAGTAATTTATTTATATCAAACTGTTAATGATATTTTATAAATAAAGCACGCAAGATATGATTAATTTGAATATTAAATACGAATAAAATTTTGATAATTTTTTTAAAAAAATATCTAGTTTAAGGTATGATTTTTGTTTAATTTTAAAATGGAATATGACCGTACAAATTTATACTAATGTTATTTTAGAATATTAAAAGATAATATAATATTTATGTAGCCATTAAGATAGTCACTTAAATATGTTTCAAATTTAGTGTACGTCGATATTTAGTTATTTATCATTTCGCGAGGTAGTCAGTTTCTACATAACTAATTACGTATTTATCGATGAATATCAAAATATACGTTCTTATTTTAAATGAATTTTATTCTAAATAAATAACTAAGATCTCATTTTTATTTTATAAATAATTAAATTGGTTTGAACAAAATGTGAGCATGAACGTAGAGAAAGAAAGAATTTATGATGAAGAGGAAGAATAAACTTCGATGTATAATATTTTTCGGTGATTTATCTGTAACATTGGTTATTTTATCTGTTATTCTGTTAATATGAATATTTTCCGAATTGTTTATTCAATATTATCACCATATATTGAATGGTGTAAATATATTGAATTTATGTATGTGATTGTTATGTTTTATTTTTCATTTATTTTTTATTTTAGGTCTCCTATCATGTTTGGGTTAGTTTTTTTAGTTTCCAAATGAATTGCATCTTGTTAATGGATCTAATGATATTACCACACCTGGTGACCTTTGACTTGAGTAATACTTAGTTGTGCCTTTGCTTCGAATAACCACATACTGTGTATCAAGTCTTCTTCTCTTCAAACAAACAACCCATCTTTTTCAAATTGTTTCCCTAGTTTATCTTTTTTTATGTGAGCCTCTCTAAACTGAGTGGATGGATTTAAAAGCCCTAGCTTGTTCCTCGGAAAATAAAAACGAGCATGAGTGAATGCTCTAATAAAGAAATCAATAATTATTTCTTTGAGATAGAACAATTAGGATTTAAAGAGTACGTGGAGAACTTGGTCGCAAACAAAGTGAGCATCAATTTTTGTGTTGATTTGTTCACGCGTGGAAGAATGTGTTAGAACCCAATCAAGCATTTCCCATTTTGTCGCACCACACAACCGGAGGGCTGACCAGAGGAACTTGAAGCTCTTTTAGTATTGACTAGAGCGAGATGAGTTCATCGGACAGGTTTGCTAAGGCTATATACTCTGAGTTAGTACTGGAATAAGCTGCGATAAGTTGTAGGATTATGGAGTTTCTCACCGTTACAAAGAGATAGAGACTTCCCAACAATCATTTGAGTGTCATAGGCTTTAGAGATTTCCATACCAGAAGACTCAAATAAGTTCTCAATATACTGTTTTCGAGTGATGTATATGCCTACAGTGTCTCTGGTGATCTACATTCTTAGAAATAGGTGGAGGTTACCCATATCTTGGAGAGAGAAAATAGAGTATAAACTCTAGATAAAACTCTCAAAATCTTAATACATGTTTCCAATAACAATTATGTCATTACCATAAATTAAAATTATGAGGATCACAAGTTTTGTGATAAATAAAAACATAAAATTATTTGATTAAGAGTTTTGAAAACCCTAATCAATTAGGAAATTCTTTAAGTCGAAAAAATAGGCTTTTAGAGACTGTTTAAGTCCATAAAGTACCTTATTCAGATGAGAAACATGATGTGACTTGAGGCGATGTTCAAAGCCTTATGGTTTTTTCATATAGACTAGTTCCTCAAGGTGACATTTAGGAAAGAATTGTTGATATCTAGCTAGGAAATGTTCTAATTTCTCGACATATCAATGCGCAACACTAGTGTGATTATTGATAATTTAATGACTACATTAAAGGTTTCATCAAATTCAATGATAAGATATTGATGGAATCCATAAAAAAATTAATCATTCTTTGTGTCTTCGGAGAGTACCATCAGCCCCATAGTTTAATCTATAAACCCATTTGCTGCCAACAACATTCATATTAGTGTTTCATGGTGTCAAAGACAAAGTATTGTTAGATTTCAAAGGCGTAAACTCAACCTGTGTAGCTTCAAACCAGCTAGGATCAGGAATAACTTCCTTAAACTAGTTGGTACCTTAGGTGTGCTCATAGTTGTATTAGTAAGACCAATATAGATGTACTTGGGTTTAGAGATACCATCATTGGTCCTAGTTTGTATATGATGAGTGTTGGTTGAGGGGTGGATTGTTTGTAATATCTAGTAGACTTGGGGATGAGATTTTAAATATTTTTAGATAATTTGGATAGGAAAAACATGATTTATATGTAGTTTGAGTGATGAATGTGTAGTTGTTAGGTCAGGAAGTAACTGGTTGGGTGCGGTAGGGTGGTTGTGTGAGTGAGATGTTTATGAGGCAGAGTATGTATTGTATATAGACATAAGAGGGTTAATATATGATGGAAAAGAAATTTTTGTATTTATGTAAGGTTGGAAAAAACATAAGCACTTGGAATGGGATGTGGATCGAAGTTAGAAGATGCTGCTGGTAACAAATCTTTCTTAGTAGAATTATATGAATAGGAGTTGTATTTCATTGTAGCATCACTGAACTAATATTTAGTGCGTATTTTAAGAAAATAGTCGAACCAGTTAGAGTAAGGTATAAAGATTGGAGTGTTGGAACTTTTGGTATTGAAGAACTTGCTAGAGGAGGACAAGTCATTTTCATTAAAGGCTACACGTTTAGACATGATGACTTTCCATGTTGAAGAGATGCACTTTTAATCTTTTTGAGTGGCATAGTGGCCAAGAAAAACACACTTTAAGGAGTAAAAACTGAACTTGTTTAACTAATAGGGTCTGATATAGGAAAAACAGGAAAAATCGAAGACATTTAGGACTAAGTAGTCATACTTTCTAAGGTAAACTAGTTCATTTGATGTTCTATTGTACAATATAAGAAATGGAACCTATTAAATAGATAAGTGATTGTGTTGAAAGAATCAGACCAATAGGAGAAAATAAAATATAAATTGGGCCAAAAGGTTTAGGTCAGTCTCAACAATTTGGTTGTGTCACCTCTCTGCTCTACTATTTTGAACAGATGTGTAGGGGCAGGATATTCTGAGATACATACCAAAACTTGTGGTGAGTAGTATAAAGGCTTTCTATTATCCACCTCCATAGGTTGCAAGACCTTGATGTGTTTTCTAAATTGATTCCGAACTAGCTTTTTAAACTCTAGAAAGATAGAAAATGCATTACTTTATTGCTTCAAAGGGTAGATCCAAAAGACTGTACTATAATCATCTAAGAAAAGTATATACTAACTATGAAAATTTCTGATTTGTGCCAGAGTTGGTCCACATATATCAGTTTGAACAAGATATAGGATATTAGAAGCATGAGAATTAAAAATATGAAAAGTTAACTTGTGAATTTTACTAGGTTTACAATGATCACAGAAAGTAAGTTGATTTGATTGAAACGAACATTACATTGAGTTAAGATCTTTGACAGGATTCTACAAGATGAATGATCCAATTTAAGGTGCCATTTTTTAGGTAGACAAAACATCGAATTAGAACTTAAAGATAACTGAGAAACAAAGGTCTTAAGAGATTGTTTTGGCTTGTCAGTTTAATTCAAGCCCTGCCAAGCCTTCCATGTTATAAGAACCTTCATTGTTTCAAAATCCTTCACAAACTACATTATTTTAAGAGGTTAGTTTATATAACGACAATAGGTTTTTAGAAATTATAGGGACATAAAGGATGTCATTTAGGCTAACTAGTTTATTTTCACAGTTAGAGAACTTAAAGTTACCAACATGTTTAATCAAACATATTTGACCATTTCCAACTTGGACATAAGGTTTACCTCCATAGTCCATCTTTTGACTCATAAGGTTAGGGTTATGAGTCACAGGATGAGTTGCTAATTAGTCTGCCGACCAAGTACTATTATTGTTTAAATTTTGGGTGATAAGATATCCACAGAATCTCCTTCGGTTGTTTCCTGAAGGTGAATGATATAGTCACAATCTTCTTTTATGATCTTGTATTTGGTGAATTGGTTCATGAATGCACTACACGCCTTGTTGAAGCTTCGAATACAAACTTGAGGAACTTGGTTAAACCATATAAAGAGCATTGTCTCGAAAAGACATATAGTATACTCAAAACATGAGCTTGTCGTCTCTACTGACACCTAACATTTCATTCATTAATTTCTATTTTGGTGCCTCATATCTCTTATGTCATCATATTTGTTCATTTTATACTAGATAAAATTCAGCGACAAGTCTCCACCAATGATGTCTAGAGCCATATGAGAAGAAAAAAGGCTAAATATTGATTCAAATTAAATTAGCCAAAGCATTTCTTGTTTGGTGGCTGAACAAAAATATTTTACATGTTGGCCAAACCAGTATTAGGCGTAACGAGAGAAAAATAAACTCCTTTGAGTAGTGGGCTGGTAATCTTGAAAACGTTATAGTGTCATCGAACGCGCACACCACGTTGAACTATTGGTTGAACAATTAAAAGCTTTATTAGACTCATTTGGTTCACATATGTAGTTGAATCATAACTTTTATGTCTTGGATAATCCTCCAAAGCATCAGGGGATGACCATTGTTTATTTTTTTCTCTTATCATACTAGTGAGGTTTAGATATGTGGAATCTCCTATGTTTCTCCATGTGATGACCAAACAAGGAGTTTTAATCCTCTAACTGAAACTAAAATGATCATGACTACATTGGCACCTTCTAGATTTGTTGGATGACTCACAATCAAAGTGGTCCTTAGTTTTTTTTATATTGAGAATTGTAAAAGACACGATTGTGTCTGAAAATATAATACATCGGTTCATGACCGTATAAGAAATGGCTTCTTGATAATATTTAACATTTACAAACCAATGAATGACTAAACGCTAAATTTGTCTATGTGTTGGGCCGATATAAGTCACGATATTACAAATCATCTTTAACTCAGTCAAATGGACCATGTGAATATAAAACATCGTTGGCCATTTTTTTACTCACCATTATTTTTTTAATTACCACATGTTTTATTATACACTGTGTATATCATAGTAAAGAAAATGTATACTTAAATATGTATATTAACATTTTCAATTAATTGTTTATAGATTTGGTTTATGATTAAATGCTTCATCAATAAACTTATATGGAATATTGGGGTTTTGTTCTTATCTGTGTTTTTTTTCTAACAATATTACGGGTCGTGTTTATTTCTTTTCTAACATACCACGCGTTTTTTTTATCCGTGTTTATTTTTTGAAAAACAGTACCACATGTTTTTTTTATCTATTTTTTTAATTTTTATCCGTTGTTCTTATTTTTGCATTTATTTCACACCTTTATCATAATTATATTTTCTTAAAACCTTTAACTACTAATCTTTCTTTTCTATCGACTATTTTATTTGTTTTAAAGGTTAAAAAACATGACTCGTCTCCCATTTCTAAGCTTCATCACATAATGGTCCATCACTAATATAACAAGACAATCCTTCATGTTTTAGAACATTAATTTTTGATCTCCCGACCGAATTTATCAAAAGATGTCAGGGTTCAAACGGTACCATAATCATTGTTCATTTCGTAGTCCTAATTTTATTTCTATGGAATTGATCAAAAGATATCAGGGACGGTTCAAACGGTACCATAATCATTACTCATTTTGTCGTCCTAACTTTATCTCATTTGTTTTAGATCAAATTCCAACTAGGTGCCACTTTGGCAAAATATTTTAACCCTTTTAAATTATTTATTGAAATTTATCAATAATAGTTATCTCCCGATCAAAACAAGTTTGGATAGACCATAAATAATCAAACTCAATCGAATCTAATTATGTCTAATTAAAATTCACGAGGTAGATAATAATATATATCAGACTGGTTTATTTACACCAACCTGCGACTCAAATTTAACCCATTTGTTTTCCCAATTCCAATGCTAAACAACTTCCAATCGCTCCTGTATTATTCTAACTTGCCAGAAGCTAGACTAATTGAAATTGATAGCAGCAATATTCTTAAAAGGAATAAGATCGATAGAATTTTGAAATATATAGTTTAAACAACTCTTGATGTATATGATATCTTCATACCTTTATTCGTTGGTTTCAATTTTTCAACTAAGAGTATAATACAATATTCGAATAGATGATTTATTCCTCCAATAACCATCATCAACTCTGCATATTCTTCTGATAGTTTCCTCTTTCATCACACTTTCATCGTTTTTCTAAATACTTCTTTCTTAGTTATTTTCATTCCTCATTTAACTTTTAGAGAGAGAAAGATAGCAGTTTATAAACCCGTTTTCACCACCTCTTTTTCCCGGAAAATCTCGATTCATCTTCAACATTTTATAAACTATTTTCAAGGTTCTTTTTCACTTTAATTTATGAAAAAACCATAATCCACCAAAAAAACAATCTTTGGTCTCTACGACTATTTGTGTATTAGCAAAAGAGCTAGTAAATATCGTGTTGTTTGTGTAATGGACAACTCTCCCAAACTTTCAACCCATACCACAGTTTGCGGGAACTTCAATCCTACCCAAAATTCTCTTAGGAATAAAATTTCATCCCAACCTAGTCTTCAAACCTACTCACCAAAGCCTTCCTTACAAACACCACCTTGAAATCCTTCACCAGTACTTTCTTGTTCCACAATAGTTCCTCATCAAAGTAATCGTAAAGAAACACATTGAGTATATTTCCAAAAAGAATAAGAAAAACAATCTTCACATATCAACACTGAGCCACCTCAAATATTGCGCAAATAAACACCTTTAATTCAACTAGAAGCTAGTTTTTTAAAAAAACTTCCTCTTAAAAAGAAAGCATTTATAGCTATGGGAGACTTCGAAGACGATAATACTCCACAAATGTTTACCCAAAATACTACAGAGAATCCTATATTATCTCATCCTCCCCCGAAGGATATTTTTGAGACCAACCTGTGGTAACAACAAACTTCTTCGATAACCTAAAATTAAAACGTAGCCTCAAGCTCAAATCCTCCTCAGCTGCGAGATGAAGCTTCTGAAGAAGCTGATTCAGAGAAAACGACATAAAATAACTTCTAATATCGAAGCTACAGAAAGCGGTGCTGCTTTTGAAACTAAGGAGGATGCTTCAAAGAAAGTGCCAAAAGAGAAGAACAAGAAAGTGCGAGTTGATCTTCCTAAAAATGTTGCTGCCACTCTAAGTGTAAAATTAAAACCAGTCTTCTCTGAATATATATCATGGCAATGAAGAATGTGCCATATGACTATTACAGTCAAGCTCTTGTCGGACGTCTAAGGATATAATGAGGTTTCCAGATAATCTAACACTTTGACTACTAGTCAGGAGAGACTCCCCCAACCAGGCAAGCCCAAATTTGTGGTTCGCCCTTCTGTCTGTCATCATGTCTTCAAGGTTAGGCCAAATTCCTCTTTCCATAAAAGATTTCATTGCAATAACGGGACTCTCAAAGAATCCAGTCTTACCTTTTTACTATCGTACCCTCAGAGATAGCTTCAAGATAATTAATGACCTCCTCGAAGCTGATAAGTTATGGAAACAATTATTTTTATTTTTTTCCCTAAAAAATTAACCTTGTTTGGACAAGTAATAGTATGTTAATCGAACTTTTCAATTATGTATTTTATATTTCAACTTGTTTTATTTTTTACATATTATTTATTACATATAAAGACTCTGAGGAGGTATAAAGCCCTAACATCCAAAGACATTTTTTTTCCCGACTGTCTATCTGGGCAGAGAATGCATGCGGGAATGAATTTCATAATGCTTTTATGTCCATCAATTTTATCACCAGTCATTTATGGAAAACTCCCCGAAAACTGTCATTTCCGGTGAAGAACTAATGGAGCTCCCAAACCCAAATGATGATGTGAAAAGATTGATGTGAAAAATATACTCTCAGTTCGTAACCGATCTCAAAGCCACTTACCCGCAAAGAAAAAAGGTAAAAAGAAAAAACAAGGTGCCAGCTCTTCGAAAAATCCAAAACCACATAGAAGACTGAGCCAACCTAAAAGGAAATCAAGCGAAACAAACCTCCCAACAATTGAAGATGAAATCAAGGCTGAACCCTCTCATAGAAAAAAAAGACCGTTGCTTCTAAAAAGAAGAAAAATTCCTCGAAAAATCCTACAAAGACTTTAAAGGAAAAAATTGACACCCTTGCTTGGAATTCAAATGAAAATGTCGGGGAGACAAAAGAACTTATGCTGACAGAATCCAAAGAGAATGACAATTTCATAAATAATGAGAACATTAGTCATGATGGAATTCAAGATCTGTATAATGCTATGGGCCCCGAGCTCAACGGATCGAAGAAACACTCAAACAATTTGATGATCATGCTACCGCACTTATTCTGCCAGGTTCACCATTAATTGCTCTTAGGCCTTATGTAAATCCTCTCAATCCTCATAATTCTCTTATCATAGATGTGGAAGATCATTCTGAAGAAGTATCAGATATACTTTAACCTTTCTTGAATCTTGAGGAAGCAACAAAAACCTTAAGCACATAAATTACGTATGCTCAAAATTAACTCGAGGCTATGGCTAAATACGTGATTTGGTAAAAAAAATATTACACGAGAGAAACATATGAGTGAAATTTTTGGTCAACAAATACTTGATGAATTTCAAAGTTTTCATGCTGATTGTCCAAAGTTCATAATCAAAGCAATCCACCTTAAGTGTCATTTGAGAGTTGTTCATGAACAAGGAAAAACTGCTCTGAAGACTAGTCATCAGGCTGAGCTAACTGAGCTCAAGGAAAAATATGCAATGGAAATACCTGCGGAGCAAAAGAAATACCCCTATCTTGAAGAGACTTTCACCAAAAGTGAGGAGGAAAAAAAGAAATTAACTGAAGAATTATCATCACTTAAGACGACATTTGAGGAGCATAAAAAACTTGTTATATGAGCTGTCAAAACTGAATGTGGGTTAGACACCCTTGCTGCTATCAAGAATGTCAAAGAGCAAAACCTAATTATATTCCTATGCAAATTTTGGGCGACATTTCCAAAAGTAAATTTGTCATAATATTTCGTAAAAACAATAACACCTCAAATTTAACTGTGTTTCCGATTCGTGCTTTGTAAATAAACGTGTAGTATCTCAAATAAAATAGTGATTTTAAAGAGTGTTAGCATCTCGAATAAAAAATGGTGCATTTAAAGGCCGTTAGGACCTCGAATATGATTATTATTTTTAACGGTGCTTTTGATAAACGTACAATACTTCGAATAAAAATAGTTACTCTTGATCAATCGCTTCAATGATGAATAGTATTTGATTAGTTACCAAACTAATTTAAATACTTGTATTCATAACAACCATTGGCCCAAAATAATTTTATTAATATCCTCGAATGTACACGTGACACCTTGATAAACCTTCATGGGCCAACAGAAAAGAAAGAGTAAGCAACTTATCTAAAAAAATCAAAAGTAAAAAAATCACTCCCAATATAGTTTCAAGTGTTCTATATTCCAAGGATGTTGAAGTAATATGCGCAGTTCATCATAAAGTTGATACGTACGCTGCTTTATTCGTTCCATTACAACATAAAGACCCTCCCAATTCTAAACCATATTTCCAATTCGTTTGTCCTTTGTATGGAAAAATATTTTCCTCAAAACGTATCACCTATCTTAAAATCCCTCAGTCTCACCTTTGAATTATAGCGACTCCTTATCAAAGTCTCATAATGAGTCAAATTCAAATGTTCTTTAACTCTTTTCTCTTCAATCGAGTCTAGGTCTGTTCTTTTTGCCTCTTTATTTAGCTCTTCGAAATAATGAAGAACTCTATAAGATGGTAAAGTAGATTCTGGAGGGCTTACATCATCCATGCCATACATCAAGGTAATATGAGTTTTTTGTGTAGGCTCTTTAGGAGTTGCACCGCTTGTAAATAGTTAGGCTATTTTCCTGCAGTACCTGTTAAATTTTTCTTTAAACCTTCCAGAATAGACCTACTAGTTACTTCCACTTGACCGTTTTATTGAGGATGAAAAAGTGTACAAAAACACCTCAAAACGCAAAAAAATAAGCCATTTCTCTGTTATTAAATTGAGGACCATTATCTGTGGCAATTTTTTTAGGAACTCCAAAGCGACAAAAAATATTATTCGCAATGAATTTAAAAATATCATTGGCTTTCATACCAGATAATGGTTCAGCTTCAACCCAGTTCGACGAAGAATCCACCACCACAATAATCATTTGACGCCCTCCAGAAGCCATATACAATGTCGCTACTAAATATATTATCCATCTATAAAAAAGAATGGCTTCAGATTTGGAAGTAAGCGGTACTGCTGGTTTGCGAATAGAACTGGAAAAGTGTTAACAAGTATCACACCCTCGTACTAAACCTTCAACATCAATCATAATCAAGGGCCAATAATAGCCTGCCAACAAAACCGTATGTGTCAAAGATTTAAACCCATAGTGAGATAAACCCGCACCATCATGTAATTCATATAATTTTTTTGATATTCATGTCTACCCAAACACCATAACAGTGGTCTACTTATTGATTTTTTATATAATACTCCATCTAGCACAGCATAACCATGAGCCTTATATCGTAATTTTTGAGCTATTTTTAAATGTTGAGGCTACGTACCTCTTAGTAAAATATTTAGGATATCAGACCTCGAATAACCTCGAATTACGGTTGGGTTAACAAATACTTCCTCAACATATTTACAATGTTCTGATCGTTTCAAAATGAAAGGGCTTTTCTATAATAATATTCATGGATACTATTCTGTGTAATCAGTTGTTGCTAAAGAATCAGCAACTGTATTATCTCATCGATTAATATGCTCAACAATCACTTTATCAAATAAAATAGTTAAGTTTCGAAGCTCATCTAGATATAAAATTAATTGATCTTTTTTAGCCTCGGATATGCCTGCCATAGGATTTTCCACTAGCTGCTAATTTGTCTCCAAATGGACTGTTTTCACTCCATAAATATTTGCACACCTTAAACCAGCTAATGCAACCTTGTATTTAGCCTCGTTATTTGACGCATAAAAACCAATTTGAATAGCCTAGTACATGCCTTCTCGAGAAAGAGAAATTAACTGAACCCCTGCACTGGATCCCAATATACTAGAAACACCGCCTGTTTGAACCACCCATGTTGAAACTTTTGGAATTAATTCTTTATATGTCCCTTCATCTGATTGGCTTGAATTAAATTATACCAAAACATTTCCTAATATTTGAGCTTTAATCGTTGTTCGAGGAGTAAAATTGATATCAAAATCTTCCAATTCTACTGATCATTTGGTCATTTAACCAGAAATATATGGTCGTTGTAACATATTCTTCAGTGGAAAATAAGTTTGAACCACAATGGTATGAGCTTGAAAATAAGGGTACGACTTCTTAGCAGCCACTACTAAAGCTAAGGCCAATTTTTCAGGCCTCAAATATCTTTTCTCTGATGCTAACAAACTTTTGTTAACATAATAAACTGACTTTGAAACTTATTTTTCCTAACGTATCAAAATAACACTCATAGCAAAATCAGACACTAGATTTCCAATTCAAACTTGACCCGGTTTCATGACTTGACCTGTAAGCCTATGGATCATGAATTAAGCGTATAAATACCCCAACCACTCTCATTAATGAAGGTGATCAACATTTAATACAAGGAGGATACTTAATTATCTCACTACTCTCCACACTAAACATTATACACTTTAAAATTCACAAAACACTTTACCAAACTACCTCAGCCCAAAACAAACCAAACGAGTTCTGGTTGTTCAAGATTGGTTAAAGATGAAGCAAGAGAAGTTTTCTTGGAAACAACTGGTGTTCTGTGAGAAGATGAACTCTTATCTGGCTCTGATACCTCTTCTATAATCAATCCACTATGAGGGGCAGGTAGTCTGACATCAATTATGGTGTCTCTTTTAGCTCTCTCTAACTCAGACAAGTTAAGCCATCCTTCTTAAATTAAGGCAGCTTTTGTTGTGAACATAAAAATCTTAGGAAATATTGGAGGAGTTGAACGCTTGTGAGATTTCTAAACTTCTCTCTCTAGATTTCAAATTTGAAATTTTTTCTTACTCTAAAATGGAAACAGTAAAAAAGTATACTTAATAGTTTACCTGCATAAGTGAATTGGCTAAGTAATAATTAAATTCTATTAACTATGGCCCTATTAATTTTAGAAATTTAGGTGCATGACCCTAGTGTAAAACGGCTAGTAGATCCAACTAGAAACTAACACATGTAATAGAGGACTAATAATAAAGTCGCGACCTTTGAACTGATCGGTAGACCCTTCAAATTCACTTCGAATGCAGATCAGATATTATTTGCCATGGTTAGCTCTTATAAAGGTTTTTTGAAAGAGCTAAGAGGGCTATATGATTAGTTCGGACCTAATTCTAATATTATCCGAAAGGAATTTCGTACATATCATATAAAAGTCTATGGATGAACAGTAGCTTGAGTGGAACAATAACTCAGCTATGTGCCTAACAACTCATTTCATAGACTTGGGGACTGATATGAATGACTCTACTATTAGATCCAACCCGCACGGCCAATGGGTGAGAGAAAATAATATAAATACCTCAACCAAAATCATTAAGAGAGTGGCAATTTTTCGAAAGATATTAACTATAAGTGTACACCTCCTTTCTCTCACAACCTCTTACAAAAATAATTCATATTAACCAACTATTTTTTTTTTCCAATTTTACTCTTGATCTGTGTTTTACCATCACCAAAGTTTATCCATTATTCCCTCCGATGCTTGACCTTTTTGTAGGCATTGAACTCGCATGTAACTAGCGTGATATATCATAGTCGGGATAAATCCTCTTCCGGCCTCTCCTTTATCTAAAGTGGTATCCCTTCGGAAGACACCTATGGTTAAAAAAAAAGTAACCAAATGTCTTTGGTGCCACTCATTATGGTAGGTGAATACTATCGTACCAATAATACTCTTCTTGCTAAAGATGTAAGACGATAATGTGTTGAGCCTTCTCCGTTCTGCAATTCAGAAAAGATTACTTGAGATTCGTTTTGGCCTAAACATCTTAGTAAATACTTGAGATTTATTATACAAGATTCTTTCAAGAATTGTGTACATATGCGCCCTAAATCTCAACCGTTGAGCTAACTTTGTATCAAGTGGTAACGTACCTATAAGTAAAAATTATCTTAGATCAGACCTTCAATCTTTTTATTCTTCCTCGGCAGCCATAAATATCTCTTCAAAATATTGGCACTACATGGATATCATCATTATAGATCAACTCTTTTGTAATAAAATCCAAGGATACCCCTACAAATAAGCAATTGTTGCAAAATAATCTTCAGTAGTGTTTCTCCTCGGTTAATATGTTCAATAACCACTTTGCTAAACAAGACTGCCAACCTTCTTAATTCTCGCAAATCCTAGATAAAACGATCCTTCTTAGCCTCATATACAAGTTGTGCATCCGTTTTCAAATGAATTTTCTTAGCTCCACAAATATTCACAAGTTTAAATCTAGCTAAAGTCGCCTCGTATTCTTCCTCGTTACTCGATGCACTAAATTTGAATTGTATTGTTTGATACATAACCTCACCAGATGGGGCTATTAAGGGAACGCGTACTCATGATCCCAAAGAACTAGAGTCTTGATCGGTTTTAACTACCCATTTATCTATTGTAGTTGATGTACTTATATCATTTCATTCCTCATCATAACGATCCAGATGGAATTCAACGAATAAATTTGCTAAAGCTTGGGCCTTGACAGTTTTTCAGGAATAAAGTCAATGTCATAGTATCCTAATTCCACATATCACTTTTTTATTCTCCTAGAAAGATATTGTTTATGTAGTATATTTTTCAATGGAAATGACGTTCTTATAATAATAGAATGGGCTTGGAAGTAAGGACGTATCTTTCGAGCAGCTAAAACAAAAGCAAAAGCCGATTTCTATAGCTTCAAATATCATTTTTTCAAGGCAAACAAATTTTTAAATTTACTAGTCGTGTATATCCATCTAATGCCCTTACCAAGATTACGTTTACAATATAATTGGGGACGTCGATATACAAGAACAACTGCTCACTTAAAAGCGGCTTAGATAAAACATTCGGAGAGAATAAATGTTCTTTAATTATTTAAAATGCTACATTGGACTCTGATGCCCATGAAAATTCCTTTGACTGTCTCAACACTTAGAAAATTGAGCATATTTTTTGAACATCTAGATATGAATCTATGTAGAGTTGCTAACCTCCATGTCAAAAATTTCACTTATTTAATAGACCGAGGTAGATTCATTGTTATCAAGGCTTTCATAAGCTCATAATCAGCTTCAATCTCTTTTTTACTTATTATGTATGCCAATAATTTTCCCAAACTAACTCTAAATGTTCATTTCTATAGTTTTAATATTAAACGAATAACTCTCCAATTCGAGAAAGTTTCTTTTAAGTCATGTATGTGTTATTTATCCATCAAGCTTTGAATAACATGCTATCTATGTAAAATTTCACATTCCTCCAGATTTGAGTGGCAAAAGCTTTGTTCATTAGTCTTTGATATGTAGCTCCAACGTTCTTGAGACCAAAAGGCATAACTTGATAATAATGCAATCATGTATCAGTAATAAACGTAGTGCTTTCTTGATCCTTTGGATTCAGCTGGATTTGATTATACCCTGAAAAAACATTCATGAAAGAAATAAGCTTATTACCTAATGTTGAATCAAAAAGTTGTACTATTGGGACAGGAAACAGATCCTTTGGACATGCTCGATCAGATCAATAAAATCGCCACACATACTTCATTTTCATTCTTCTTCTTTATAAGCACAGAATTTATAATCCACAATGAATAATGTGTATCTCAAATACGCCCTAATTTAGATAACTGATTTACTTCTGCCACTATTGCTTGAAATTTTTCTACCAAAAAAGTCCTTTGTTTTTCAATGATAGGTCTCACTTTTTGGTTAACTATTAAGCTATGGAAAATCACCTCTCAGGGAACCTTTATAACATCTTCAGTTTTCCAAGAAAAAATCTATAAATTGTTGGACAAGTATTCTAATACCTGATAGCGTAAGGTTGGCGATAACAATGTTCTTATCCATAAACTTTTTAATTAGGAAAAACATAAACCTCCACATTCTCATCGGTAAATGAATGAAACTGGGTTCTTCCTCATATCATCGATTTTTCCACATCCGAAGAAGGACCCTCTAACTGTTATTTAACTATTTTGTTAATACTTGTGCATTTCTTGGTGTGCAAAGTTGTTTCATAATACTTCATAGCCACTTGTTGGCTACTTCAAACGACCCATAGAAGGTCTTTAATTACATATTTTTGGCATTGATGAACTGTAGAAGCTAAGACATGCATTTTTAACAGCCATGATCTTCCCAAATGGCATTGTAGCTCGTCGGACAATGAACAACCATAAACAATACTTGAACTTTTTTTTAAAATGGACCACGTCTCAATAAATCCTTAGCCTCAAATTCCCCAATAAATTGTGTTGTTGCCCCAGTAAATCCTACTATTTTTTGCTCAAATTGAAGAATCACAGGTGGATTACACATCTTATCATATGTTGACTAAAATAGCACATTAGATGAACTACCAGTATTAGTGAGTATCCTTCGAACCTCGGTACATGCCATCTTTGCTCAATCATTGCTGCATCTTCATGAGGACCAGCTACCTCTCTTAAATCATCTTCATCAAACAAAACGAAAGGTGTAACATTATGTTCATAAAGATGAGTAGAAATTCCTCCTTCCAACTGAGTAGTCAAGCTCACCACATGTCGTTTTCCACAACTATTAGTGTCTCCTCCAAAAATTGAAAGAAACTCAAAATACTCGCATAAGCTTCAAACTCTTCCATGTACAACTGGTTCATTTATAACCAATACTACTTCCTGATTTGGATTGAGATCAAGATATTATGAAGAGACATTGATGTTATTTCTAGGCTCATTTATCAAAAATGTATTTTCTTGCTGCAAAGATAGATTTACACCCTGTTGTGTTGATGGATTAACACTTGGAATATGTTGACCAGTTCATTTCCTTTTAACAAAAGTAATCATCTTACCATCCTCTATCAGAATCGATTTGTTTTAGATTTATGAAATCTCCAGTATCATGCCCAATTTCATTGTGATATTGATTAAACTTATTACGTCGCTCCTCATTTGGTCTATTTATTGGTGGAGATTTTTGATAATTAATATGGTTCTTAGCCCTTTCAAAAATTGTTGCCACGTGTTCTATTAACTCTGCAATATAATCTGGTCTCTTCCAATGATTCTACCTAGTACTTGATGAACTCAGAATATTCTTAGGTAATTTTGGAAGAGAAAATGTTCGCAGGAGTGCGATTTACTAAGAAATGTTCGTATAAGGTAACAGTAATTATAAGATTAATGTTTTGTAGAGAGAAAGAGACAAAATGAATAAATGTAGCAATAATTGACTAATCATTGGCCCTTTTCCTAAAAAAAGAATGTTTTTTATAGTACATGAGGTGGATAGTAAACTTACATAATTACCACCGATAAATTGGATTCTTCACCCTACTCCTTTACTATTTACAAACAAGTTCTCACGGTATATCATCTAAACCCTCTATTTCTGATGTTTGATTTACTTTGGTCCTTAATCACTAAATACACAAATTTAGACCTTATATATTATATAATTCACCTCATGGTTATCTATATTTTTCTCCCCTTATGAGTAGCCCCCAGTCC
The DNA here is from genome assembly GCA_036936605.1 of Limnanthes douglasii subsp. nivea. Classification (NCBI taxonomy): domain Eukaryota; kingdom Viridiplantae; phylum Streptophyta; class Magnoliopsida; order Brassicales; family Limnanthaceae; genus Limnanthes; species Limnanthes douglasii. The sequence continues at coordinate 263,008,119 of JAUPFV010000002.1, forward strand.
TTATGAAGATATCTGAATGAGGACGGGAATTATTCCTTCCTTTCGAACTTCCTCGGATTTTATGACTTACCCTCGGATCGGACAACTTCATTATTTGCTTTTCATAAACGAATTGTTTTATGGATTCCCTTCAGATTATGTGGTATAAGACTTGTTCAAATTTATGACTTCACTCTTGGTTATGATGACCTCACCAAAATCATCATTTATTTTGAGTTCGCATGCTTCTGCCTAGCCGTTATAGTGTCAGAGATTTTTTAGATGATTAGGTCACTTCTGGCCATGTGTCGCGTCCCTCCCATAGCCTGCCAGTGCATTGTGTGAAGCGGTTTGTGAGGGGAAATGTGTCAAAACTCCTTTAACCCTACGTCTTCTACTCCCTAGCTCTCAAAACATTTACTATATATACTCACTTCCCCTTCTAGTTATAGGTTTACACTCTTTAATTTCTATTCAACCTTGAGCCGAGAACTTCTGTTCTAGAGAGAGAAAATTCCAATCTCAACTTCTCTCATTGCTCTTTCATGCCTGAGGAGTTCATCAATCTTGAACGATATAAGCTTTGAAGGTGGTTTAATATCTCAAATCAAGCTGCTGTTTGCTGAAATTTTGGTGGAAGAGGGCAACCCACACCTGCAGACATTTGGGTCCCAACCTTTCGCGACAACTGGTCCCCCATTCGAGACCGTTCTTTCCCTGCTGCTCAGCCACCTCGTCGAGCTTGTAATAAGGATAACAAGGTTGACCCTTTTTCGTCTGAACCTGCTTCCAAGACTTCTCCCTTCTTAACCATGGGTAATGAAAAGGGAAATCCAATGAAAGTAAATGTTGGGGAACGCATTAAAAGGAAAAGGTCCCCCGATCCACCTGTAAAATATATTCGGGTGAAAATCTCGTCTTCTGCTGCGACTCCTCAAATGACTCCGCAGGGGTCCCGACAAACAAGTCTAGAAGTGAGTCCCAGGAAATCATCGACAAGGGGTGTTTGTTTAGAATATGTTTTGAAGTTCATCCCTGAAATCCAAGAAAAAAAACTACTTGATGAGCCAGATAGTGATCACGAACAACCTAATGTGGTAGTGGTTGAGGTGCAACCCTTACGAGCCGTACCCGCTGCGATTCCTCCCCCCGGTACATCTGCGCCAAGCCAAGGTGTCTCTTCTCCTCCCCTGGAAATTGTCACTGATGCACCCCCTCGGAGTGGAAAAGCTTCATTTAGGAAGAAAGACAAAAAGAAGAGGAAATACACTACAGATCTTCCCTCGAACATAGAAAATATTTTAGGTGATAACCTTTGCGATACTGAGTCCAAGCATCTTCTTGCCCTTTATAGAGTGAAGTAAAAATGCTTCCCTCCAACCGAGGATGGAAAGCTGAGAGATCGTGGGCGATACCCAGGAATATCACAATTTGTTTTCCTACTATCGGAGAAACTCTGTTGTCTGTTCGCAATCATGAGTTGATCCTTTATACCGAGCTCATGAACTGGGGCCTTCATCTACCCTTTGATCCTGCTCTAGTAGACTACTTCAACTTCATCGGACTTTGTCCCTCTCAAGTTGGCGTTAACATTTGGCACACACTCATGGCCTGCATCATGGCCTCCAGACTTTCTGAAACAGCATTTTCCATGGAGCAGCTTATCTCCATTTCAGGTGTGGCTAAAGAACTCTCATTAACCTCTTTACTCTCTTGGTTTTTCAAGGCAGTTCAAGGTGATGAAATATTTTTTAGAAGCTGATAAAAAGTGGGAGCAACAATTCGTCTTTATCTCCGGGCTATGGGAAACTAGCCTTGGAATCTCCGACGACCTTCCCTATCGGTTAATTTTGAAGTGGTCTGGGCAAGGTACGTATTCTTACATAGTCTTCTGTTTTATTAGTTAAAGTTGGATAGTCTTAAGATATTTCTTTCAAACAGTTGTGAAGGGAACTGCCAAGCCCTTTAAAAGTCACGCCAAAGCTGCCAAGGACATCTTGATGAAGTTGAGCGTCTGGGAAGGTGAACATTGGGATCATAAATTTCATCAAAGTTTCCTGCCAATAAACTTTGTGAAAAGAAATCTTTGGAGGTATGAATTTGGAGAGAATAAGTCCATGTCCGATCTCATGATGCCTCCCCCAAATGATGTTATCCTTAAATGCCTAGAATGCATGAACAACGCAGTTTACATTCCTACCCGAGTTGGGGCTCCGAGTCACCAAGATGCTCAAAAACCTGAGGAAGGTGGTGAGGGAACCGAGGAGGATGCATATTTGGAGAGTGATTCTCACGAGGAACACGGAGTTAAAGCCCAAGGAGATCACCAAGATAAGACTCAGGAAGAGGCCATCCGAAGTTTAGCAAGAACATCCAGTGATCCCCTAGACAAGTCCTCCGACCAACGCCTAGGAAGAAGAACTAAGGGATGTTGATCATTCTATTGAAGTGAGAACGGTTGGCAGAGCCGGGGTTGTGAGACCAAAAAAACATAAAACTGAAGAAAAGCAAAAGAAAGTGGTTGATAGTGAAGGAGAAAGCAACAACACAACCTATACGGGCTTGCCTCCAATAAAGAAAGTTGTCATAGCCGACTCAGACTCTGGGGGGAATTTGATCTTTCGAAAAACTAGTCTGCCGGTCGAGAAGATAACTTTGAGGAATGTGCATACCTCTTCCACGCCTCAGTTTACTTTGATGTTTATGAAAACGATTTTGTTGCCAATGAGATAAACAAATTTCTCTATGTTGCTGCTCTCCTCGAACGAAAATCCAACCGTAAGGATCGTTACAAGTATGAACTCCTCTAAAGAAGATCTTAAGTAAAGACACTAAACTCTGAGGCGATTAAATTTAAACAAAGGTGAAAGACTTGACGGATGAGCTTGCCAAGAAAATAGAAGTATTGTCCCAACGGAAAAAGGTTGAGCACGAAGTTTCCAAAACAAAGAAGGCGTCCGCCGATCGTTTAACCAAAATTATTTCCTTGGAGACTGCACCTTCTGAACAAGGAAGAAGTTTAGACGACGAGCAGGAACGGTTTATTACCAGAGATACCAAACGGAACACTCTGGTTGATGGCCTTATCGAGTCTTGTGCGAAGACTAAGGCATACTTTCAAAATGATGTTATAGATATTGAGAAGTTGTCGAAGGAAAACGAGTCCCTGAATAAGGAATTTGAAACTGAGCAGAATAAACATCTCGATGCATACGTGGTCGGTAATGTCTCTCCCTTCGAAGGAAAAGATGTTAACATGAGGTCCACCATGGTACTAGAGATGCATGAGAAGTTTCCAAACCTGAATCTAAAAAACCTTTGGCTACGTGTTATTGAAATGCATCGTCCTGTGGGCATTTCCATGGAAGATCTAGAGACCAACGACGACTCATAAATTTCATCCTTAAAATCTGCCTCCCCGGAAGGCAGTAAGGAAAACTCTGCATCCGACTAGCAAATTTTGAATATTATTACCCTTGTTTTGTTGATTATTTGTAATCGCAACCTATTGGACCTTGGTTTTGTAAAATTAAGCTCCTGTTATAAGGATTTAGGATGTCATACTTCTCAATTTTATTCCTTATCGGAAAATTCCTTATGTTAAAATATTTAACCTAAAACAATTTCCATCGGACAAAAGATGAACTTTCTTGTCCAAACTTCTTTGGAATGTGTTTTGAATTCAAAAAGATGAATTCTTGTCCAAACTTCTTTGGAATGTGTTTTGAGTTCAAAAAGATGAACTTTCTTGTCAAAACTTCTTTGGAATGGCTTTTGAGTTCAAAAAGATGAACATTCTTATCCGTACTTTTTTGGAGTGCCTTTTGAGTTCAAAATGATGAGCATTCTAGTCCAAACTTTTTTTGGAGTTCCTTTTGAGTTCAAAAAGATGAATATTCTGCGAATTATTTTAAGAAGGCAGTGAAATTTTATATCTAAGTCGGCTATTAAGGACCCTCATTATAACATTCGTGCGCCACCAGGGTAGGAAAGAGTATGCCACTGATACTTACATAAACTGGTAAAGAAAATGTTTACATATTTACACGTTTACTCTAACTAAACTTTAGGTGTTCAATCTTCTAAGGATGGGGAAGATCTCTTCCTTTTGTATCTTTAAATTTGTACGTCCCCGGATTTATCTTCTTGGTTACCATGTACGTACCTTCCTAATTGGGAGCTAACTTTCCCACCCTCTTTTATTTTGTGTGAAGGAATACTTTTCTTAAAACTTTGTCCCCAACTTTGAATTCTCTTCTTAAAACTTTTGATGCATACCGACTCCTCATCAAAGTCTGGTAGGGTAGAGAGTTTAATTGCGCCCTTTTCTCTTTTCTTCTATTAGGTACAACTCGGTGCGCTTTCCTCTATCATTTGTTTCCTCGGAGTATTCGCTTAACCTGTTCGATGGGAAAAAAAATTATGATGGTATAACCACAACTATCCCATAAACGAGTGCAAATGGCGACTCGTGCGTTGCAGTCCGAGGAATTGTCGTATAAGCCCATAGAACTTCTTCTAGGTAATCCGGCCATTTTCCGACCTTACCCTCCAAATTCTTCCTCAGCCCATCTAAGATTGTCAGATTAGTTACTTCAACCTGGCCATTCGCTTGAGGGTGGAAAGGTGCTGAGAAGCATTGTTGTATTCCTTTGGATACACAAAAAGCTTTCATTTCATTGTTATCGAATTGCGGTCAATTATCCATTGTAATTTTCATTGGTACACCAAAGCGACAAAAAATGTTGGAAATGATAAAACCGATCACATCCTTCGCTCTTATTCCTACTAACGGCTCAGATTCCACCCACTTGGAGAAGTAATCTACTACAACAATGATCGTTTGACGACCTCGTGAAGCCATCGGGAGTGGTCCGACTAGGTCAATACCCAATTGGTCAAATGGAAAAGACTCTGATATTGATTCGAGGGGCACGTCGGGTTCATGGATCGAGTTAGTAAATCTTTGGCAAATTTCGCATTTCTGCACTAACTCTTTTGCATCAGAGGAGATGGTCGGTCAATAATATCCAGCAATGTGAACTCTGAGTAAGATGCTCTAGCTAAGGAATCAGTCACTAAATTCCCAGCCCTATGAACATGTATTAATCTGAAATCCTCGAAACTCAAGATTAAGGCCTTCAAAATCCCCAAATATTTTACTAAATGATATTTTCTTGCCTCTGGCCGTCCGGAAGCATGGTTCACCAGAAGTTGTGAATCACTTATCAACCTGACTTTTTTGGCTCCACAAAATTTTGCAAGTCTTAAGCCAGCCAAAGCTGTTTCGTACTCTGCTTCATTTTTTGATTCTTTGAACCTGAGTCGGATAGCTTGATACATAGCAATTTCGTTTGGAGATGTTAATTGTAGTCCTGCACCACAACCAGATAAGCTTGATACCCTGTCAGTTCGGACTACCCGCTCTAAGCTAGATTCTTTTTTATCAATATCCATTTCATTCTGATTGGGGTGGAATTCGACTAAGAAATCAACTAATGCTTGTGCTTTGATATCAGTTTGTGGTTCAAATTCAATATCAAAGTCTCCAAGCTCGACCGACTTTGTCATTCCTCCTGATACATCAGGCCTTTGTAGCATGTTCTTCAATGGAAAAGATGTTCGTACCGCGATTTAATGAGCCCGAAAGTAAGGCCTAATTTTTCGCGCGGATGTTAGCAATGAAAGTACCAATTTCTCTAGCTTGAGGTACCGCTTCTCTGCATCCAGAAGACTCTTACTTACATAATAAAATGGCTTCGGGACGTTTGACTCCTCTCGGATCAAGACCGCGCTCACAGTGAAATCTGGCACTGCCAAATAAATGAACAACTTCTCCCCCTTATTTGGCTTGGTGAGGATTTTCAGGGAAGAAAGGTATTCTTTAATCTGGTTAAAAGCATCCAAACATTCTTGGGTCCAATCGAAGAAATTTTCTTTTCTCATTACCTGGAAGAAAGGGGCATATTTGTTTGAGGACCTCGATATAAATTTGTTTAGCGATGCCAACCTTCCAGTCAGGATTTGTACCTCTTTTATTGTTCTTTGTAGGGCCATAGTACACAGAGCATTTAGTTGTATCAGATCGGCTTCAATACCTTATTCACTGACTATGTAGCCTAAAACATTTCCGGATCTTACCCCGAACGGTAACTTCTTTGGGTTCAATTTCAAATTTACTTTGGTTAAATTGGCAAACATTTCTTCCAAGTCAGCTAAATGATTCTCGTCTTTGAGGCTCTTAATTAGCATGTCATCGATGTAGACCTCAAAAATTCTGCCAATCTAACATTTTGAATCTTTGTTCACTAATCGCTGCTATGTTGCCCCAGCATTTTTTTAATTCGAATGGAATCATTTTATAACAGTGTAGACGCCTTCTAGTAATAAAAGTTGTACTCTCTTGGTCTCTTCGGTCCATTTGGATTTGATTATACCCGGTATAGGCATCCATAAAGGATAATAGACGATTTCCGGACCTCGAGTCGACCAACTGATCTATTCTAGGAACAAGGAAATGATCTTTCGGATACGCTTTGTTCAAATTGGTAAAATCCACACACATTCACCGCTTGTCATTTTTCTTCTTTACTAAGACCGAATTAGCAGTCCACAAAGGATACTGTGACTCACGTATGTGGCCTACTTTTGTCAAACGGTCCACCTCTGTCATTATCGCTTCAGTCTTTTCTTGAGCAAAGGACCTCCTCTTTTGTATTATTGGATGAACGTTGTTCCGCATTGCTAGCCTGTGACAGATGAGTTCTGCTGGAACCCCTGTAACATCTTATGTACACCAAGAAATTATTATACTTTTTTTGATTCGACCCCCTTCAACTACTTAGGGGCCAATGCAGCTCGATAAAATTCTCTCGACATCTTTTGGATACTTCTTACCATTCCCACGTTGCTACATACCACGTACTTCAAACACTGATGAACAGTAGACGGCACATCGTGCATTTTAGACAACCAAGACCTTTCGAATATAGCGTTGTATAATGTGGGAGCATCCACCACTACAAACAGTACTGTGACTATATTCTTAAATGGCCCTCGGCCCAACTCTACCATTCCTTCAAACTCTCCGACTACGTCAGCAGTTCCTCCAATAAATCCCACTATCATTCTGCCAGATCGCAAGATTGATGGTGGGTTTTTTATGTGGCTATAAGTAGATATAAACATTATGTTAGCTGAACTCCCAGTATCAATCAAAAAAATTATTATCTCATTTCCCGCTCTCTCTGCTTACCACTTCATCCTCATGCGGACCTGCTACGTCTCTCATGCCATCATCTTCGAAGCAAAGAATCGGCGATGGATTTCTATACAGGTATGATGAAGCACCTGCTTCCAACAATGTGTCTCTTCCAAGAATAGTTTGATATTCCTGCGACTGTATCCCCACCAAAAATGGTTGGTGACTCAAAAAATGCGCATAATTCACTAACCTTTTCTCTAGCAATTGGTTCTTCAACCATGTTTGTACTGTTTCTGCCGAAATTTGGATCTAGATACTCTGCACTGACATCAAATGCTTCAATAAAATCTTCATCGACCGCTTCAGATATCATCAGAGTACCCTCTTATTTAGGATCAGTTTCTTGCTTAGGAACAACCGCGGAATTCTTTTTCACACAATGGAATAACTTTCCGTTCTCTATCAAATACTGGACTTCTTTCTCCAATGCCACACAATCTTTCGTATTGTACCCGATGTCTTCATAAAATTGACAATATTTATTCTTCATATGCTCCATTGGAGTCTACAATGCGAAAGGCTTATGAAAGTGTACATTTGCACGTACTTTCTCGAAAATGTTTGATACACACTCAGTTAACTCGGCATAGTGACTTGTTGCAGATATATACAGTTGATTGTGTACTGCCCGTTGAGGAGTTTGACTTGTTGCTTGAACTGGTTCTCGGGGTCGAACGGTTGTTGTTGGTTGTGATATTTGTGATCGTACATGCACCATTGGTGTACTAGCTCTTATCAAGGTCAGATCCTGATAGAATTGTTACATCGATTCTATCTCTAAAGCTCTAGTTTATTCTACTAGAATCAGCTTCTCTATCTGATCCAAAAATGTTTCGAATGTTATGGTTTGTGTCTTCGCCGTATTATCTTTCATTACCCTCAGAAGCAGACCCATTCGGAAAGCAGCCAGTGCCACCTTGTCCTCACAAAACTCCATATTCGTTTTGACCTGAATAAAATGTTCTGTGCACTCTTTTAAACTGTCCCCAACTTTTTTTCTGTTGTAAATGATGGTATCCCTATTTGCACGGAATTTCTTGCTACCAACGAAATTATATCGGAACATACTCCAAAACATATCAAAAAAATTAATACATCCCTGCGGTAAAAGATTATACCACTTAGATGAAGCGTTCTTGTTGGTTTGGGAGAATGTTATGCACAATAGCTTAGCATCATCATCATAATTAATCATAAAGTTCTTGAACTCCTTAATGTGATTATCTGGATCTTGAGTCTCGTCGAACGTTTCCAGCTTGGAAATATCGAACCACTTGGGAAGATGTCCGGATAAGATCTCCAGAGAGAGTGGAGATGACCTCCAGTTATGTCCGACTTTGTAAGCACTTCTTCCCGGACCATCATTAGTTGTCATATGGAGCCTTTCCTCAATCGGAAAAGTAAAATAATTATTGAATCGCTAATCTTGATTGTAACTGTCGGATTGAAGATGCCTCTGTGGAGTCACATGTTGTAGTCGGACATTTCCTGTTTTGTCAGGCTCCTTAGAATACAACTTTCTTTTCCATGATCATTTTTCTTCCTCGACTCTTTCCTTCTTCGACTAGTCTAATGAGAGTTCTTACGCATATTTGAATTTTTTTGCTTCTGATTACTTTATACCTGGCATCGGTGTCCGAGAATGAAAATTCATCTGAGCTAAGAGAAGTATACTCACTAGATTCTGATGAATCATATCTTTGTTCCAATCTAGCTCGCCTTTTGGAAGATCGATGACTTTTCCTCTGACGCCTTTCTTCATGTTGAATGACATCTTCAGTCTGATCAGCCACGATTCTCTCTAGTCGGACTTCAGATCTGACTCTTCTAGAGCTTATTATCGTTTTTTTCTCTGCGTTTAGTCTTTCGATATCCTCCTACAATTCTTTATGCCTAGCAACCAAGACAGATTCTTCCAAAAGCTTTTCTGTGTATCGGTCAGGGTTGTTTCCTTCGTTTGTGACTTTTTCTTCCATCAAATGGTCACCAGATTCAACACCAATCAGATCCTTGGTCAGATTTATCTCAGCCTCACTACGAACTTTTGTTTCTACTTTTTTAAAATATTATTTTTATGGTTTTGGAGCGTTTATTCTGGGTACCACTCAGGTACCTACAAACGGCGCCACTGATGAACTCAGAATATTCTTAGGTAAGTTTGGAAGCGGAAATGTTCGTAGGAGTGCGTTTTACTAAGAAATGTTCGTATAAGGTAACATTAATTATACTATTAATGTTTTTTAGAGAGAGAAAGAGACAAAAGGAATAAATGTAGCAATAATTGACTAATTTTTTTCCTTTTTCCCAAAATAAAAATGTTCTTTTTATATTACATGAGATGGATAGTAAAATTACATAATTACCACCGTTGAAGTGGATTTCTCATACCACTCATCTACTATTTACAAACAATTTCTTGGGGTATATCATCTAACTCCTCTATTTCTTATGTTTGCTTTACTTTGGTCCTTAATCACTAAATACACAAATTTAGACCTCAGATTTTATACAATTAACCTCGTGGTTTTCTATATTTTTCTCCCCTTATAATTACTAACCTGATAGCTTTAACTAGTGGGGGTATTTTCTTCTCCTGTGTTCCTTTGAGATAAACTAAGCCATATTCGAACCCTTGTTTAATGATCCACTTTAATCTGCTCTTATACATGAGGAATTAAAGCCCCAAATCAAGTACCCTTCTCCTTGTAATTTCATTTGCTAAATCTCTAATGAGAAATCCTTGTCTAAAAGTTGCACATGCTACAAGCTCGTCACAGTCATGTAACTTAGTCTTGGTTAACACAAAGTGTTTAGTATATTCTTTCAACTTTTTTCCAACTACCTGCTTTGCATTGATTTATGGTATCCCATTAGCTAGCATTTATTTGCTTCCCACGAACTACCTTCAGAAAGTTTTGTAGAATTTCTGAAAATTAGTTATCGATCCCCTCATAACTCTATTATACCACTTCAAGGTTGTGCCCTTGAAAGTTTGGAAAAATCCCTATACACTAACTTGTTATCATCCTTGAAAAATTTATTATTTAGTTCTTAAATTTCTCGATATGGTCGTTAGGATCTTGTATGTCATCGATTTTTTCAACTTTAGTAATGTTGAAGTGCTTCGTAAGCGATATCGATCTTATCTCAACTGATAAAGGAGAAGTCCTTCAATCTACTCATTGCCTGGATTGGTTACCTCATGTACAACTTCCCATGATTGCATACAAGCCTTATTACATAGGATTGGTATATTGATTAACAATATTATATTCTAAGAGTGGATTCTCAATCACAAACCTAGATTCATCTTGCTTTTTTAAATTTATGCTCCTTTCGATATTTTAGATGTCGACTAGCATGCTTCTTTGAAGAATGCTAGGTTTTTTCCTTTTGTAAGAATCACATCTCTTGAGTTTTGAGAACATCCCTTAGAATTTGACCAAAGAGATTCACTAGCGTCCGAAGGAATATAATGATTATTATATTTATTAAAAGAGTAATATCTTATGTATACCTAAAATTTTTCTTCTCGATGACCGTTTCTTTCCCAATGTAAATTGTAAGACTCACCAGACCGATTTCATACATATTTTTTCCATTCACTCGCTGCACCTTGGATCATAAACCTAACCGATTTAACTATTTGTTCCCTCTGAATCTACTTGTTTATTTAACTTAGTTATTCCTCTAATAGTTGATTCATTTGATCTTCTATATTTGACTGCACACGTTGATCATTTGTTTGTACGTTAGCCTGATTTTCTTATCTACCCATACCTGACTCCACCGCTTAGCCTTCCACAAGTATTGGTGGATCGATTTGGACTTCGTGATCCATAACACATTTGTTATCTCGTCGATTCTCTTTCGTTTTAGATCTTTAATTTGAGTACCAAGTGTTTCTCCCACTATGGTCGCCAATGATAAGTCTAAATATTTTTATGAGTGAAAGAGAGGTCTAAAAAATCTATAGTTTGATTAAAAGAGTTTTTAGAAAGAGAAAGCTATTAGAGAATCTTATAGAGAGAAAGTTTCCAAATATCAAAATTTGTTAAGTCTTCTTCTCAATACCAAGAAAAATATAGGTCATTTGGTTATAAGCAACAAACTTTGTTTGTTACGTGGATATCTCACCTCACTTTACTATTCTTACACTTTACAGCAAACCTCCCTTACACATTATAAAATAATCATTTTGCCTACTGTAAAGTAATTATTTTTACTCTTGATTTATTTATATCCTCGCGAGTTGGTAGAAAAGGGTTTTATTTTTTGTGATTGGATGACAGTAAATAGAATCTGACTTATCGTCTTGGGGCAAGGTCTTCGAATAAAGCTAGGTCCATTGGTGGTCATAATAGTACATTGAGTGGGTCTCACTCATGGTTTGAGGCGTTACATATTGAGGAGCCTACTAACAAAGAGTCTGGGTTTATGATGGGAGCTAGTACTTTTAATTGTTCAAATGGGAAACGTAATGGATCTAATGGATAAAAATCACTAAAACAAATAGAGGAAACTCATATCATAAAGTCATCACATTGACTTAATTTGAAAAACTGAAGTTTTTAATAACAAAACCCCAATGGCTGTTGGAGAGATTGATTTACAAAATAAATAAATAAATGTGTAAAGGAAAATATGGGGAAGAGTTGGGGTCATAATTGTGCGAAAATAGAAGATGGACATGTTGGGAAAACTTTTTGTATGTTAGGGGAGAAATAAGTAATCCTGGAAGAGCGGGTTCAGTACATGGGAGAGAAGTAAGAGATTTAGATGTGCAATATGGTCTTATTGGATTCTCTAGGATTTAGAATCGAGCAGAAAGTGCTTTATTTAACAACAAAAATTAAGTTTTGGATAAAGTACATAGATCAACAAGCCTTGTAAGGTTCGATGAAGTTGTCATACCTCCAGAGAAGTCCAATGGGATTAATGTGATTGTGCAGTTCATAAAAGGGGATGAGTTTTCGGTTCATTGTATTTCAAAACTATATGAATTAGACTCGGCATCGAGAGTAAATTGTTTGAGGTTTAGCGGATTTGGAGACTAATGACGTTCCAAATGTTAACCTGATGGCGAGTATGGTTCCAGAATTCTTGGAACAAAATGAAGTAGAGAGAATTCACGAGCAAGTCATCACCAATGGTGCTTCACACATTGTATTTGAAATGTAAGAAGCATATATGTGAATGTTTTAAGTCATAATTTTATTATGTGTACATTAAACACAAACATTATTGGGTAGAATTCCATCATTCACCTATAAATATATTAGTTTGGAATTTTCACAGGGCAGCGGCATATAATTTTCAACGTGTAGTTAGTTTGAGAGGTGATACACGTATATCGTGTGTGGTTAACTGCTATAGTAGAGCGAAAGGTAAGTGGTCACAAGGCAAGTGGGATTATCCATAGTTTTGGTAAGAAATGCTCAATAAGAGTACATGTAGAAACGTTTAAAAATGGAATTTAGCTTCTTTATGATGACTCGGACATTGATATATGTATCTTACATGTGGGTCAACAAGTCATCAATATTGAAGTTTCTAAACAAGGGTGTGAGCCGTGGATTTTCTAGGCAATGTATGTTAGGACCCAAGACACAAAATATGGGGAATTGTGGGATGAAATTAGGGTCGCTTTACAGGGTCTTTAGACTTCATATATTGTGGCTGATGACTTCAATCAAGTGGGAAACGAATATGATAAGAAAAAATGGGTCTTTAAGATTACGAGTAGAATGGAAATATTTGAAGAATAACACCATGAGTGTGGGTTGATTGAATAACACCATCAGGCCAATAGATTAGAAAGCGTTTGGATAATGCATATGTAAAAATATGATGTTGCATACTCTCTTTTCGCATGTGAGGGTTATTCATTTGGATCGGCGCGCATTTAAACCACACTCTTATATTGATAAATTTTGTAGGAGTTAGTATTCCACTTTGAGGTCTTAAGTACTTCAGATTTTGAGTCGGCTTGGTATTTGAACAATAAATTTCAAGATTTTATTTGGGAGAAGTGGGACACGTCTAAACCGGACTTATGATAAAGTATTTAATTCATTCAAGGTCACATCCGATTATGGAAATATGATATATTTGGGTATATTCATCTATGAAATAGATTACTTCTTATGTGACTTTAATAATTTAACTCTCGTTTCAAGGATCGTATAATTCTTCTATTTTTATACTTGGTAAGAGTTAAAGGAATAGTACATGTTCTGGAAGAAAAAAAGAAGTTGTAGTTTCAGCATACTAAAGGGCAATGGATAAGATTGGATGAGTGTAAAATATAATTTTACCACCTCTCACCCATACGGAAAAGAAAAATTCTGATAACTACAGGTTTAAAGAATGATCGGGGGAGTGGATTGTGGATCTGTCTGACGTCCAAAGTTTACTTTAATCATTTTTCAAGAAATTGTATTCCATGGATATCGACTTTGTTTGTTTTTTCCCTTCCGTATATCCCTCACCTAGGGAAAGTAGAATCGGGTATTCTAGCTGCAAGGTTTTTGGATGAGGATATTCACAAGGCCGTGTTCCAATCAAATCCATCTAAAGCTTTACGATCATATGGTATGACTTATGCAATTTATTAGAAATGTTAGGAGGTAGTTAGTCCGATTATTTTTAATATGGTATATAACGCGACTGTTAGATGAGAGATCCCTACTCGGCTTGAAGATACGATTGTTCATCTAATTTTTAAAGTTGTTGAACCAAAGAGAGACAGTTCGTTTGACCTAATAAGCTTGATCAATGTTTCAGTAAAATTTATTATGTCAGAAATGGTTAACAGCTTATAAACTTTGATAACCGAACGTATTGGAACTAATCATATAATTGTTCTTCTCGGTTGGCCTATTACAAATAACATAGTATTGGTACATGAGGTGGACGATCGGTTACGTAAAACCGATGGGGCTTAAGGATATATGGCATTTAAAATCGACCTAGCCAAAGCATATGACAAGCTCATCCCGTGGTTCATTGAGGATATTATCACTCATTTAACGACATGGGTAAGGCTTATCATTACCGTTATGAGGTCAAATTTGATGCAAATTATATGGAATAGAGAATCGCTTGAGCATTTCAAACCGCAACAAGATATCATGCAGGGGGATCAGATGGCTTCTTACCTTTTTGTCATGTGTACTGGACTACTATCTCTTATCATTTTGGGTCTTTGTAGTAGTGAAAATGGAGTCCACTACAGTTTTTGTCGTGACAAAAGCGTACTTTAGGTCTGAAACCCAAATTTTGTTTATGATGTTTCAAGTGAGGTTGTTGTACGGATCCCATAAAGAGGTACAACCAACTAATTTGGAGATATATGATATAATATATACTTATGTTTAGTATAATTAAGTTATGTATGTATGATGGGACAACATGTTTGTATTGCATTATGTAGCATGTTTGGCATATTTAGGTTGGCTAATTTTGTTATGTGGATGTCATGTTTAGGTGTTGTGCTATATGTTTAGGAGTTCACAATTATGCTACCTTATTATGTGCACATTTGGAACCATCTAGTATTGTGAATGTATGATCACATAATGGGAGGCAATTATCAATTGTTGTCGTCGCTTGGACTTTGGGGTGTACGGAATCATGACATGCATGTCCTCGATTGTTTTATTTTACATACACGAATTTTGATTGACATTCATCTCTCTTTAAAATGTATAATAACTTTATGGGATATATCACATCCTTGAAATGATTTAGACACTCAAAGTGTATTATGGTACGACGAGTTTAGGTCATCTCTAGTAAAATGGACATCAAGTCGTGATGGTTAGCGATATAATGTGAGCATTCAGAAGCTTATTATCTGGAACTAACCAGTGGACCTTGTTTTCCATATATGTGGGTAATGTCAAGAGAGTTATGAAATAAAATGAGTTTGGGCCATCACATCTAAAGTAACAATTGTTGTGTATGTATTTCCTCTCCTCCCTAAAAAAAAATTACCATACATATTTCCTGATGGTGAGCATATGTTGTATGAAATCATTATTACGTTACTATTATAATCATGCATAACTGATTTTAGTTGTTGAATATTAAATATGGAATTCTCCATCTTGCATAAATTAAATTAGGTTCTTCGTGTTTCTAAGCTTTTACAATTTATAATATTTAAGTTCAAATTTTGAAATATCTAATTTAGAATTTAATTAATATCTAATTTATAACCTCGGAATATGTAATTGAAACTTGCAATAAAAATTTATAATATCTAAATGATAACTAGAAATATCTAATTTTTAATTTCTAATATCTAATCTAGAGTATTTAATTTATAGCTTCCGTATATTTAAATCATAAAATTTTATAAGGTAATTTAATTATAACTTCTAAATATATAATTTATTTTTTAATATCTAATTTAGAAATATATAATTTATGATCTTTGGTAAAAAAATTAAAATTTTTATATAAAACAAGTAGCTTCAACTTCCAATTAAATTGTTTGTTTATTCGCGATAACATATTTTATAATTGATTTAATTGTTGTAAACTTATAATAGAGAGTTATTTTGCTGAAAGCGTAAAAAACACGACTAGTTTAAGTTTAAGTTAGTTCTTCGAATGGTCTAAGTAATAATAGTGGGATACATCCTAATCTGATTATTTGTATATCAATACCTAATTTTGATAGTATAGAGTTTCATCGGAATGA
The DNA here is from genome assembly GCA_036936605.1 of Limnanthes douglasii subsp. nivea. Taxonomy (NCBI): domain Eukaryota; kingdom Viridiplantae; phylum Streptophyta; class Magnoliopsida; order Brassicales; family Limnanthaceae; genus Limnanthes; species Limnanthes douglasii. The sequence goes on from JAUPFV010000002.1 coordinate 263,024,072, forward strand.
AATGAGACTTTACAAATCTATTGAAAATTTAGTTTAGTCATTTTTATTTTTATTTCTCATTCCACATGGTCATGGAAGTCACAGTGAGAATCGGAAACTTGTTATTTAAGGGACATTGCAAAACAAAAAAAGTGCATTTCTAGAATTTTCTCCGATTAATGTTATAAGCTTGAATTTGGTCATGAATTGTGGAGATTCAAATGAATATTAGTATTTTGCCATGGGGGATTGAGATTTTAGCCAACTTTAATGTAGGAAATAGTTTGCGGTTCCTACTTACTAATTCATACCTGGTTTCACGAACGCCTTCTTTTTTGTTGAGCTTAAGGATTGTTTTTAGGAATATTTTAAATTTTAAGTGTGAAAAAATGGTAGAAAAATTTAATTTTAAAAATAAAATGTTGACTATTTTTAAGAAATTTTTAAATTAAAAGTCTCAAATAAATGTGGAAATTTTAATTTAAAAATCTTGGATTATGGCTATTTTTACAAAAAAATTTAAGTTAGAAATCTTGAATATTTAAAAAAAAAAAAGTTAAGTTGATATTTATAAATGGTTAGATGCAGTCTCGAGCATCTCAATCTCTAGAAGATTAGAACTCGATTGATTTTATAATTATTCTCAATTTTGTTTTGCCATAATTTGTATTGATTTTATATTAGGTTATTTAAATTAAAGAAATTAAAGAAGAGGAAAAAGGATGAACACGATCTGAATGAGGAAGATTGCAAGAATAAATTTGTGTGTTTAGTTTATCCAACTTAGACATCCTTATATAGAAAAGTAGAATTTTAGTTTGGCGGGAATTATAGAGCGGGAATTACAAGGCGGGAAGAAATTGATTAAAAAAATCTGTGCACCATAGGTACTACCTGTTGTGTACCTATGGTGCACAGGAGGGTGCCTAGTCGACAGCACCATCGGTGCACAAGGTGAGGCACCACCGGTGCCAATGATTGTGCACCAATGGTGCCTAGCACCGGAAGATACAGCGTATACCGTTTGGTGCATTGTACCATCGGTACATGGAGCTTTTTCCTTGATGGTACAGGCCCCATGTAGAGCTGGTACAATGCACCATCGATACGCCATACGTTGTACCAATGGTGCACACCCCGTTGTACCAAGGGTACAGAGTGGTGTGCATTATAGGTTCTCATGACTGCGTACAAATGGTGCAAGGGTACTTATACTTTTTTTGGTTTTTCTGTTGGCGATATTTTATTCACGGACTCTTTCTCGGTTATACTTTTAGAACGCTTACTGTTACTTTTTGTGAAGTAGTCTCTCTCCCGGTTTTAAGATTACATTTTTATATATTATCGAGTAAAATTTACAAGCGATTCAATGATACAATTAACCGTAAAATTGATTATTGTTTCAATACTTATAATTTTTCATTTGAAGTGGATGTTCATTGTTCCAGTATGTATAATTTGGGTGAATTTATAGTGGATGCTAATAGTTGAATGGAATCAGTAAATATAAAGATGAAAAGAAAAGACTAACATTCATAACGAAATAAAACAGTCATAGTACCAACATACAATAAATCGTCTAAAGTGATAACAAACATAAAGATGAAGACAAAGAAAGATCAACCTAGCATAGCTAAAACAAGTCCAATAATGAGAATAACTAGCCAAGGAGAAAAGAGTTGCAACACTTGTTATCTCCACGGAAGCGCACCCTCTAAATCTCGACGTATATGTAATGTAACAACTAATCAAACGGCCTCCCACAATCTATCTTCTGTGGTGCGTGTATGCCAACCATACTCAGCTAAGTACCTTCAATATGTGTTCATCACCGACTGTCTATAAGTATCGACAATAACAGTCAACCGATCATCTGGAAGTAAATGTTGACGCCAATCCAACTATACACTCGCATGCCATGTGTATCTAGCCAAATCTCTCTTCTTGTAACTCGGTCTGAGTACAAGTGGGAGTTTGGGTTTATCCAGAACCCGTCCAAACTAGCGCATAACGTGATCGGGCATGTAACCCTCAACTGTGTTCATCATCCACAAAGGATAAGCGATGGCGTGGATCTCCTGCACGGGAAACTAAACCCTGATACCCTCGTCTCATTCCTCCGGCGACATCAACTCCTTCATGCTAATCCCTAGTTTTGGGTGAGTCATGATTGATTATGTGTTTTTCTTTAAAGCGAGGTTGAATGTTCTTGAGAGTAATTTGAATTTTGAAGTTGATTTTGAAGATTTTCAGAAAACAATACCAATATGGTGTTTGATCTAGTAAGGAATTGTGTTTGTTTGGGTATAGATAGCCAAATAGGTTATTTTGTGAATTGGGTATACTTAGGATATACTTAGTGTTTTTTTTACTTAGTGGAAATTCGGTAATTAAATGGAACATCAAGGGTATTTTCGTCCAAAAAAAGTCAACGAAGGTTTTTGGGTAAACTTAAACCACATTTTGGTATATATAGCCATACACTCTTCATAATTGCTAGAGAATACCTCATTCGAGGTAACAATCATATATTTAATCATAATCCTACAATATAATATAAAATAAGAAGTGATGGTTTTGTCATCTTTGCAAATGGCTCCATGAATAACATTAATAAGTTGATATCTTTTTTTATACTAAGTTACATCTGTCCAATCAATATATGCAGAAATATCTAACATTATAGTGTCAAAAAAGATAAACCATACTAAAACTAGACAACTTAAAAGAGTCATTCGATTAAAAAACAAAACATTACCCTTGAAGTATTTAAGTGTTTTAGTTCACAGCAGTAATAAAGCCTGTTTATATGATGAATTGGTAAGGAAAATAAGTTCTAAAATACATTATTATGATAGAAAATCCTTATCATTTGGTGGCAGATTAGTATTGATACAATCAATAGTAATGTTTATATACAATTATCATATACAATGTTATAAACTACCTAAAACAACAACAACAATAATAATAATAATAACTCCTTAATAGATTTCTTTGGGGATTTAAAGAGTCTTCTCAATTTATAAATTGGACCAAATGGAACAATGTTACCAAACCTTGTAAATAAGATGGGCTACACATTAGAAATCTCACTAACATTGAAGATACATTTTTATATAATTTATGGTTTAGATATCGTGAAAACAAATCACTTTGGGCTAGATATTTATAATATGTATACCGTAAAAATAATCCTCTTCTCATTACAAATTTAAAAGGATCAAAGACTTGGAAAAGATCAAATTCAATCAAAACTATTGTTATATTACTTTGAAATTAAGGTATTGAAATATAGAATTTTGGTTGGATAAGTGGTTTAAAACCTTTAATTATGCATTTGAATGAAAATAATCTAGATTGGTATTCAAAAAAATAGTAAATGAATTATAGACAAATGATAGATTGGACTTGACAAAGCTCAAATTTAATATTACTCCATCATATATTAATTTAATAGATACTGTTACACTTCACAAGGACCATGAAAATAAAATATTACGGTCTTTAAATAACTCTGCAGACTTCGTAACTAAAATAACTTGGAATCAAATTAGACATAAAAGCATTACTTCAAACTTTTTGACAGGATTTGGAATAATTTCATTGTAACCAATATTCGTTCCTTCTATGGAAGGTTATGAAAGGTTGGGTATTTGTTCATAGAAACCTGCAAAGAAAGAAATTTCAATCTTACCTCAAAGTGTCAGCATTGTCAAAATATTGAAAATGTTAACCATACATTTGTTAACTGTAATATATCTTGGACTGTTTGGTTTGATTTATCTGATCTTTTTGGAATAAAGATTGGTAAATTCATGACAATATAACATCTTGTAAGATGTTGATTTTGGACTACCAACAAATCAATCCATATAAGAACTATGTTATCATTCATAATATGTTGTGCTATCTGGAAATAAAGAAAAATTTGACAATCGAACTGTAACTCCTAAAGTTATTTAGACAAGATCAACTTCACTTTAGCTAGATTAGACAATGTTAATATCCTTAAGAGGAAAATATTGTATTCAGGTATGAAAATTGCTAGCAAACTTGGTTACTTTTATCATTTGAATAATGTTAACAAAGTTAGTTTTCTTATATGGATGCGCCATCTGAAAAACATATTAAAATTAACTACTGATGGTTTGTGTCTTTATAATGGTGGTCTAGTGGGATTGGCTTAATGAGAAAAAATGGAGATGTATGTGTTGCTTATGGTAGGATTTATAACAAGCAAACTCCTATAATTTCTCAATGTAGGGTGCTTTTAGATGGCCTCATTGTTTACAATCAAAATGGTTTTAAGCATGTTAATATTCAATGTGATTCTTCTATCTTAATTGAAATGCTTGACAAGGGTCATGCTTTTGGTATTCGAATTCGTTAATCATCTGCTATAGAAAGCTTTTTTAACCCCAACCATGACCATAAGATACATATCTAGAACTCAAAATCAAGTTGCGGACGGGTTAGCCAGTTGGAGTCTCAAATATAAAATGAAACAAAATTACTCAAATAATCATATCTCTAACCTTGTTAGGACCATAATTTTATTAGGTCTTGGAATAGGTTATCTAAAACTTGAGAAATAACAAGGAATAACTATGCTCATTTTCAAAACAACCAATTATATTTATACAATCTTACTTGTTAAATTTTGGAGGTGCAATTCTAAATCTCATCGCAAGTCAACATTAGAAAGTAAAGCACAAATAGAATAGAGCTGAAGCAAGATCCAAAGGCAAAAATACAAACAAGATAGATTTGAAGCAAGAATTAAAGACAAGGTCTCCTTGATGTTTTAAGAAGAGAATTATATTAATTTTCTGAATGTAATGAGTAACCATATTACTCAAATATATAAAAAAACATTTTCTTTGAATAAAATTTTGTTAATTAAAAGAAAATACATGGCAATTACTTAAGATAATTGAGTATGTACCCGGTTAGAACAGAAACCAAAAAAGTGTTAACTATACATAGTTATTACTTAACAGTATGTACGTATTTCACACTAACTAATTACAGAAGATGTTTAATAACAGGTACACTCCTTGTAACTAAAGCTACAGACATGGTGATGTAACTAGTGAGATACAGAAAACCTATTAAGATAAATATTAAATTTCCCAAGCTGTAGTATTAGACTGGAATTGGGTGGGTTGCGCCAGGCCAAAGCTGTAGTGCAACGCTTAGGCGACACTCGAGAGCCCAAGTAGCAAGCTACCGATAGGACCCTCACCCTACAAAAATAGAGTTAATATCGTGTGGACCGATGGTCCACATATCAGATATTAAACTGATAAGAACAGATACTACACTTGATCTTAGCCAAAAGGCCGAGAAAGGTATGAGTTGAGAATGCAACCCCATCCTCCTTTTATACTTACTTTGGTCTCTTCACTACCCTCCCAACGTACGATGTGGGATATCTCTCACTTTACCTCTTCTCATCCTATTCCCCTACCTAACTGCTCAAGGACCAAGCTCATACTATTCTTACTACCAACGAATGTGTAAATGAAACTGCTCCCATATAATTAATTGCTTCCACAAAATATCAGATCCTGCCTCACAAGTCACAAGCTTTATTTATTTTGTGAATTCCATAATGCCTTTAGATTTTTATAGGAACTTCTTTATTTGAAGGATAAGCTCTTTGCCCACAACCCTTATGTACAAGCTCCACAAAGAGCTATCCCTTACAGCTATAAGTATCATTTCGATGATGAACCCCTTACAACTATAAATACCTACCTCACCCACATCTTATCATATTCTTGACGAATTTGACAGGAACCAAATCAAGGACTCCTTTGGCCAGAAACTCCTGTAGTTGGTCTATGTGTTATGAATCACATATTGTAATTGGTTTATATATAAACCTACTTGCTAGCTACAAGAATCAGCTTCCCTAGATAACCATCTAACTGCAAACCCTTTCTAAAATATCTCGTTTCTAAATCTTCCATTGAAAACAAGAATGGATCGGCCTCTTATCCATTTGACCATTTCTAATCTAACTAGCAAGAATGGATCAGGATCTACCCCTTGTCCATCTCCCCATTTCCAAGTAACAAGACTGGATCAGGTCACCACTTATACATTTTTAAGTAAGTGGAAATACATTCAGAAATCATATTTAAACTTGTGGGAAGGATTAGAAACGACGGAAGCAGAGAAGAGTAGATAAGCAGAGCATCAATAGCAAGATCAGCAGGCCTTAACGTTAGAAGGCAAAACAGCAGGCCTTAACGTTAGAAGGCAAAATTTTGACTTAGAACTGATGGGGTTCCTCTGACAAGGAAACCCTCCAAAAATAGGCGTATGCCGCTTTGAGCAGCAACTACACGGTATTCTTTAGTAAAAGGCGAAAGAATAATTCGCTTTGTAGTTACTGCACGGCTGCGTGACTTCTTCTGCTGCAGAACTTGTTCTTTATACCACTCCACTCTGCTATATCATTGTTAGTTGCTCGATGTGGGATTGTATCAACCTTCTCTCTACTTCTTTCATCCTTCTTTATTTGATTTACGACATTCCACCATTGATTTTTCGAATTCCAATATTGGCTACAAGTACAAAATTGTCTCGCTCAAAGAGTGCACATATAGAGAGATCTTTATTCAAGTTAATTTCAATTAAAATTTTCATAATTAATATATATTTACGTAATTTTTTTTATAATTAATAATTATATATATCGGGTGTTTATAGGTTCTATAGGTCTGGAAAGGGATTCGGAGTGGACTTAAATCTTGGTTCGTAAACGGTTCGATAACACTGTCAAATTGGTCCGGGTTGGGCTTTACCAAACCGGTCAGAGGCGGGTTATCGGATCTGGTAGCCCAATAACAACCATGTTGTTTAGTACATTCAGAGGGAATATACCAAATAAATAAAGTTAGGTGCATACAGAACAATGAAAATCTTAAAAAAAAATAGGTGCATACAGAACAATGAAAATCTTAAAAAAAAATCAGAAAATTATCTGTAAATTATTTATATATAGAAAAGGTCGTGATAATATATATATATATATATATATATATATACATATATATTGTTCGTCAATATCATTCAGCTATATTTTAGCTATATTTCATGATATGAATCTTAAGTAAATATTTGAATATTATAAGGATGAATCATTTTATAGTAGGACATAAGGTATGTAATGTTAGGATTTAGTTTTACGTTAATATAGTGGGCAAGTCACTGAGTTATTATAAGGTTATCGAGCCTCACATTTTGTTGATAGATTATGTCGTCATATTCTTCTTAATCATCCAAATGGATTAAAGTGACATTATCATATGAATTACTGTTGGGAGTAATGACTGATTCAACCTAAGTTGACTCCCTCGTGATATTTTTGACAAACATGGGATTAGGACCCTTTTTATGGGATATCTCAACCTCAATAGGTTGACCAAATAATGATGTTCTTGAATTTATGATGGACAATCTACCCTATCGCAAGTTCATTTCAACGGGTCTGATTGGTTAGGATAAAGAAATCTGAACTTGCTCCCAGTAACGAAAAAAATAGTGAAGTAAAAAATCATCCAAAGATCTATTGGTATACCGACCTCATTTTATATGAAGACTTAATTTTAATAGAGAATGTATAGGTCGATTTGTAAAGTGACCTCATTTTATATTAAGAATTGGGTTCGAGAGAGAATATGGAGGTTTATTAGTAAGCTTACCTCCATTGATATGAGGACTCGGGTCCAAGGGAGAAAATAGAGCTCAATTAGTAAATCGACCTTTTTTTATATGAATACTTGGGTTTAAAGAATAAGGTAGTGGTTAGTTAGTAAACAGGCCTCATTTTATACGATAACTTGGATCCAAAGTAGAAGGTAGTGGTCGGTTCATAAACTGGACTCTCTTTACATGAAAAATTGGGTACAAGAGAGAATATAGATGTTGATTAGTAAACCGACCTCTTTTAATACGATTACTTGGGTCTAAGAGAGAATGTAGAGGTTAAGTAACCGACCTATTTTCATTAATTCTTTGATCCAATGGAAAAACGTGGAGGTTAGTTTATATGATGACATAGTGCCAAGGAGAAAGGTAAAAGCCGGTTAGTAAATTGACTTATCTTTATTTGATGATTTATGCTCAAAGGAGAATGTAAAGGTCAGTTTTCTAACCAACCTCCATTCATATGAAGGTTTGGGCTCAAAAGATAGGTCTAGGCTGGCTTGCGGACCGTACTCATATACTTACTGTATTTGTTTGTTGATTTAGAATCAAGGGAGAAAATAGAACCCGGTTTCTAAAGCGATCACTCTTAGTCTGATGGTTTAAGCTCAATAGAGAAAGGAAAGGCTGGTTAGTAAACCGACCTCTCTTTAAATGATATTTTGGTCTCAAGGGAGATGTCATGGTCGGTTTGGTAACCGACATCATACCTTAGTGTTTTGTCTAAAGACTTGAGATCACGAGAGAATATCAATGTCAGTTTGGCGATTGACCTCCCTATACTTTGTGTTTTGGGCTCCATTAAAAGGGAAATGTAGGTTTGGTTCCCGATTTCCCATTATTTGATGGCCTCAATTAAAAAAGAAAGTAAAGGCCAGTTTAACCGCCCTATATATACTTGATTTTTAGGGCTTGATCGGAAGAAATATGGATCGTTTGAGACTCTGACTTACCTTTGGCTTCTTTTTCTGACCATATCAAGATTTATGGGCTTTATCAGCCATGTCGATGAATAGTTCGACCAATAAAGTATCAGGGCCGTCATAGGCCATGTTCATAAAGGTGTTGAATATTCATAGAGGATGTGAAATGATTGTTCAAATTGAGATTATCACATATAATAAATGAAGTACTCGTATAAGCTCTATAAACACATGCATAATAGTTTACTAATTAGGCCTTTTAGTCTCTCTATGTATAATACAAACTTGAAATCATCCCTTAGAATAATTTATAACTCTAAAACTTATTTTTTGAAGTATGTAAGTCCAGTCCAACAAAATAAGCTTTTTTCTTTATAACCTAAAAATATTAATGTCACAAAACAACTCATAGTAAGTAAATATTTAAAGATGAACATTGATGTTTTTGAATGGAGTATATTTTATGTTAATGTAATTAATAAATTAATTATTTGTCATGCGATTTGATAAGAGGCTTAAGTCAATATATAAAAAACGAAGAGTATTTTTATTATATAAAGTTGAGGCTATTGTCAAAGAAGTAGATAATTTATTTAAAATAATCTAAGTGTCCAACATGGTTAATTAATCTAGTGGTGATTAAAAATAATAATGATAAATAAAGAATGTGCGTTAATTTTACATACTTAAATCGTGTTTGCTCAAATAATATTTTCTCTTTACCTCAACTTGATAAATAAGTATATACAACACCGTACATGATTTGTGTATCATTCATTGATGCTTATTTAGGGTATAATAAATTTTAAATAATCCTAGATGATTAAAAAGTATTTTATTAATGATAGAATGAGGTTCGTATTGGTATAAAGTAATGTCATTTAGATTATAGACTACATGGGTCACTTATCAACGTCTCGTTAAATATATATTTTCATGTGAAACAAGATGATTTTTAGAAGAAATGACAAGATGATATGTGTGTTAGCATTGTCTGAGACCTTTGATAATCTTTAGACATGCAATTTGAAGCTAAATCCAGCATATTGTTCTTTTGTAGTACGAACGGGGAAGGTTTTAGGATATGGGATAAGTAAACAAAAAATTGAAGTTGACCATGTACAACTGCAATATTTGATGGCTATGACTTCACCAAAATCTATCAAAGAGGTATAATAATTGATGACATGATTGAAAACTTAATCAAGGTTTATATCTAGAGATTCATATATAAGTCATATTTTATTTGACATATGAAAAAGAGCCAACCATTTGATTTGGATTGATAATTGCTCCAATGTTTTTAACAAATTAAAATAGTTTCTAACATCAACTGAGATTTTATATAAGCCAAAAGAAATAGAATTTTTGTTTTTATAACTATTAGTTTCAAGTTCTGCAGTTAGTGTTGTACTCGTTCATGAAGAAGATGAGGTGCAATGACCAGTGTATTATATGAGCAAAAGTTTGGTTGATGCTGAAAAATGATATCTTTGATGGGGTCGGAAATCCTTGAGGGTAGCAGGCAGAAAGTGGGTGTGATTTATCTTAGGGAACATTTTAGACCCACAATAAAAATAATACTTACTAAGCTATGTGTTAGCCGCATATCTATGCTGAATAAGTTGTGTACTAGTCATATATTTATTTATAGAATATGTTAAATAAACCAATATTAATAAGATTGGAGGTTATGTGCATGACTTATGTCTATGACCCGACCTGGTCGGCCCATTGACCTAAAATTAATCTATAAATACTCAAAAGTGCAGCATTTAAGGGGGCTGGAACATTCTCTCTCTACATATAAAATACAAACACCTCAATTATTTATTTACTCTCTACCGTGAATTTAATACGCCACATAAATACTTACCTAAAATACCATATGATTAGGTTTTATCTTCATCAGATTTGCGACCATACTGGGAGCGGAAGGTACCAGGATAACATGTTTCAAAACCTAACTTGCAAATTAACCTTCAAAGTTCTTTGAGATATGGATCTCGACATGCAGATAGACCCTCATAGAAAAAAATGAGGGGATCAGAAGCGATGGGGATATTGTCAACACATCTCATGTGAATTATAATACCGACGAAAGACTTTTCATATAGGAAGAGCGTGATCAGATGTGGGCAGAAATTGAGGCATTAAAAGCCCAAAATCAAACTGAAAATGATCTCGGTGGAAAGAATCCATCAGAATATCCCAAACCTGATGAGTCATATAGTAATCTCAAGCATAATTCAAATGACCACTCTTCTAAGGCCCACAAAGAGTTTAAAAAGTAATATCGGGCTAAACGATGTCCAAGCACATCGAATTCTGTTGAGGGCTCAACAACAGAATCAGAATCATAAGTTTTCTTTTCCTCTTCGAGTAGTGATCAAGGTCGTAAAAAGAAGAAAGAAAAGTTAGATAAAAAAACATTTTAAAAAGCATCAAAGTTCAAGTAAGCAGGATTCTTCGAAGAAGAAAATGGACCAAAATTGTATAGGAAAAAAGAAATATTATGAAAGAAATATAAAAGGGTCAGCAAACCATAGCATAGATCACTTGTTGAGTGATCAATTTGTTGTGCAATCCAAACTTGAGATCTTTGTAACTCCCAATAAGGATCATATGTTTATTCAAAGATATAATTGGAGGTAGTCTCTGTTGTCCTCAATAATACTCTCCAAATATTTACGCAGACATTTTGAAAATTTTAAAATGAAAAAATATGATGGGAGTGAGGATCATGATAATCATCTCGGGCAATTTAAAGTTTTAATGATGATTTTTAATGATGATGGCTAGCTATTATGGTCGCGTTTTTTCTCAAACATTCAAGGGTAGTGCGTTGAAGTGGTATAATAAATTGGTACGGGGATCAATCAATAATTTTGATATGTTTTGCATGGTATTTTGAAGGTAGTTTGTGTGAAGTAAATAACTCAAAGGAAATGATGATATAGTAATTCACTGTGGGCAATATCTGAATGAATCTGTAAAGGATTAAATAAACCATTTTGTGAACACTAAAGATGGGTTGTTAGATTGTTTCGAGCAAGTGGTTATAACTTTGCTGTGACAGGATTTATTAGCTGGTGAGTTGGATGATTCGACTCGAAAGAAAGCAATTACCTAGGGTGGATTGTTGAATCAGGTCAAAAGTATATCACTATGGAGGAAGCTAAGATATCGAGGCAACCTCATCAATATAGGCATGCCCAACAACCTATATCCCACAAGCTAGTAACCAGTCGCAAGCCACAGTCAACAACCATCTAAAGGACGCAAGGCAAGGTTCTCATTAGCCCAGACAGAGAGGGAATCAATAGGTCAAGTCTAATTATTATATAGAACAAATTGAAAATATGGCTACCATCTATGATAGGGCCAAGAACGTTGTGCAATTTCGAAGGCCAACACATATTCAAACTCCGAGGATTGTATCGCTTTAATACAAGAGATCAAGCGTTGATCGAGAATTAAAACTCATTACTTTTGTTAAGTCACAATAGGGTAATAAGCAAGTGAATAATAAGTCACAGCCTAGTACAAGTGGGGCTCAAGTTGCATCACTCAATGTCAAAAGGAAAAATACAGAAGTTTCCAAACAAGAAAATACGATGGTAATTTGAAAAACTTCTATGTGGATTTGGAGTATATATATATATCCTGATTTAGATCAGGGTCGAATCAATATAGTGATATAAATTACTAGAAACGTTTCCTAACTATGTCGCTTCTTGGAACCGTTAACCGCTTTCGGGGGAGATACAATAACATCACCTTCGAGTTGCTCCTTGAAAAGGCATGTGGTCAGTTTGAGCACACAATTGGAAAGTAAAATGTCTACATGCCTCTATGGAAATCTTGTTCCTTTCATAGATTTTTATGAAGATGACTTGAGAAACATAACAGTCCCTTATAAGGATGAAGTGGTGATAGGGGCATCTATTATGGGTATAGAGGTCCGAAATTTTTTTATCGACGCGAGTAGCTCGGCGAACATATTGTTTCCATCTAATTATTAACATATAAAGAACCCATCAATCATAATCTAATCAAACAGAACTATAGTGGGTTTTACGGGAAATTCTACTGATATCATTAGAGAATTCGAAAGAGAAGCACCGTTAGGAAAATGATCATTTAAGAAAATTGTGAGAGTTTTGTTTGTGGTAGTGGATTGTCCGACCTCATACAATGTGATTTTTGGCATATATTGGTTGTCAATGTTGCATGTGGTTGCATCAATAGTTCACTAGGGGTGGCTCGGAGCAGCCAAAAAGTTGATAGGAAATGTTATGTCACCGCTCTTGCTCCAAATTTATTAGAAAGTGTAATAGAATAGGAATAGTAATTACCATAGTCTCTTAAAATCTGAACAAGATATATGATCAAAGAGAGACTTATGGTGTTGTTATCCCAATAGGATAGGTTGAAGTGCACAGTTGAGCAGATAGAAAGAATGTTAGAATTGGAGCCAGATTGCCATTAAAATTAAAGGAATTTTTTTTTATATTTCTAATTAAAAAATTTACACGTGTTTTTTTCGTGAAATGAGGATGTAACTGATGTACCAACAAATTTCATTTACCACAAACTGTTTGTACGATCTAATGCAGGTCCAGTAGTCCAAAGAATGAGAGTTTTTTTTAAAGAGAAATCTAAAACCATAGTTCAAGAAGTAGATATATTGATTAAGGTGGGCACATTTGAGAATCCTAGTATCCACTTTGGACTGCAAATCTGATGCTTGTTAAAATAAGAATGGCAAATGACAAATATGTATTGATTTCACAGATCTCAACAAGACGTGTCCCAAGGATACTTTCAAAGTTTCTCGAATAGATCAGTTAGTGGATTCCCTTTGGGAAATAAATTTTTATCTTTTATGGATGCTTTTTCTAGGTACAATCTGGTACAAATAGATCCGAATGATCAAGACCACACCACATCCATCAGTGATATGGGGCTGTATTATTACAAAGTAATGCCTTTCAGGTTAAAGAATTTTGGGGCCACTTACCAGGGATTGGTCAATAAAGCATTTACTAGTCAGATCAGAAGAAATGTGGAAGTTTACATTGATGACATGATGGTGAAAATCACAATGGTGGAAGATCATTTACTTGACCTCCAAGACATTATCTCTAACTTGGAGGCCAACAATTTATAAATTGAATCCTGAAATGTGTACGGTTCGAGAAATTTATCGGTTACATCATCAGTGAGAAAGGGATCCAGGATGACCCAGATCAATTGGATGCATTATTAACTATGGACCTTCCTTAGACCAAAGAATTTCAAGTATTGACTAGAACTTTGGTAGCCTTGAATAGGTTTATTTTAATATTATCTGATAAATGTGCACAGTTCTTCCAAGTAATAAGAATTGCAAATAGTTCAATTGGTCACCAAATTTTGGAAAGGCATTCCTTGAAATCGAAATACATTTATTTTCACTTAAAATTCTATTCAAACTAGTCATTGGAGAGAGACTCTACATGTATTTAACATTATTAGATTATAGTGTAAGCATAGTGTTAGTTCGAGATGTTGAAAATTATCATCGCCTCATTTACTACATTAGTAAAAGTTTGTTATATGATGAGAAAAGATACCTCAAGTTGGAAAAACTAGCTTTAGCCTTGGTAATAGCGGCGAGAAAAATGAAGTTTTATTTTAAAGTGCATTACATCCCAGTTCGAACTTCTTTTCCATTAATAACATATTGCAAAAATGGAATATATCATGATGAATGACTAAGTGGTATGTGGAGCTAGGAGATTATGATATTGAATTTTCCTCAAACGGTAATCAAAGCTCAAACTGTAGTCGATTTCTTAGTCGAGTTCCATAAATAGAGGACTTATGAGAAATCTTCAATTCACAAGCCTAAAAAATAATAACTAATTCGAACGAATGGAGATCTAGTATTATGCGATGCTGGGCTAGAATTTGCTTACTTTCCCCTTCAGGGATTCAATATACGAAGCTATACGGTTTGGTTTTAGGGCATTAAACAATGAATCAGAATACGAAGCAACTATATAAAGTTTAAGGCTAGCTCATATATGTGGTGCCAAAAGAATCCGATTGTTTAGTGATTCACAGCTACTCATACATCAAACACAAAGGTAATCTAAAACCAATAAAAATTAGTTGGTGATGTACTTACGAGTGTTGAAGGAAATTTCTGCTTATTTTAAATATGTAAAATACGAACATGTGCCAAGATCATAAAATTTGATGGCTAACTTTTTGTCCACTATTGCATATTCGGAAGCTTACCCTTGGATTCTATTACATGAGTATCCTTCTATAATAACAACTCTTGAAAAGAAAGTTAACACTGAAGAGAGTTTCCAAATATTAACCATAGTTAGTCAAGACTGGAGGTATAGTATCCAATAGTTTATTACTAAAGGAATTTTACATGAAGATAAAATTTTAGGAAAGAAGTTAAAGTTCTAAGCACACGGTTTTTGGTTTTGAGAGGGGTCATCTATAAAATATATTTCAGTAAGACTTTATTATGTTGCCTCGGACCCGGTGAGTCCTAATCAGTTTTGTTTGAGTTACATAATGGGGAAGGATTGGCTCATTATGGCTACAAAGCTTTGACTATAAGTGTCTTATTTGTATGGTATTATTAGACATCTATTATGGCATATTCTAAAGAGTTAGTTAGAAGGTGTGATCTATGTCAGTGATATGGAAATACAATACACGTACCAGAAGTTCTAATGGAGTCAGTATTCGAAGTAGTACCCTTTGATAGATGGGGACTTGACTTGGTTGGACCCCTTCCGATGTCTTCTGGAGGATGTCAAATTATTGTTTTAGAAATTGATTATTTTTCTAAGTGGATAGAAGTTGCACCCCTCTCCGGAACAACTTTAAAAGCGGTAATTAAATTTACCTTATCCATTATTTGTTGTAGGTTTGGAATTCTTAAATACATTACTACAGACAACGACCTTCAATTCGATAACATAAATATGTAAATCTTCTATGTATCATGTAATTCATCATTGTTTCTCATCACTTTTTATCCCCAAGCCAATGGACATATAAAGGTTGAAAACATAACTATTTTGATGGGTCTTAAAAAGAACTTAGAATGAGCGACATGTAAATGGCCTAATTACTTGTAAGAAGTGTTATGGGCTAATCAAACCACTTCACATGCTGTCACACCCCAAGAAATTTCCTTAATTCATGGAATGGATTCAATCGCACCAATAGAAGCTATTCTTTCTTCTTTCAGAATTCAAAATTATTTCGAAGAGAAAAATAAAGCTGCAATAAGAACTCAGTTGGATTTCATTGAAAAAATAGAATAAAATTCCATTTAAGAACCGTACATCACCAGAGTTTAATGAGGAGTAGGTATGCGTCTAAAGTAAAAGGAAGAGACTTCAAAGTGGGGGACAAATTTTTGAGAAAAGTATTTATGCATACCAAAGATAGGAAGTTCGGAAAGTTGGCTCCAAACTAGGAAGGGCCATACATTGTGTGTGAAAAAGATTTAAAAATGGATATATCGGCCAGTGGGGGCATACTCTTTCTTACATCGCGCGAGAAGGTTTTAATGAGGTGTCTGAATCATTATTAATGTTCCATCTTTTCCTTTAAAAATGTGTTCATAGCTATATCAATTTTTTATATACTTCGAATGACTAATGTGTATCAAGTTTTATTGCCTTCGAATGAATTACCTTCAAATTACTCATGTGTATAAGGTTTATATTGCCTTTGAATTGATTACCTTCGAATGGATCATGTGTATAAATTCTCTAGTACCTCCGAATAGATTAACTCTGAATGGCTCCATTATTTTTGTATAAATTAATACTGAAAAATAAAGATAAGAAATATGTAAAGAGGTAAGTCAAAATGATAAAATGATAGATGATTTGTTATATCTTGGACTATCCAAAGACTTAATAAACTTATGGGAGAAAATTAGAAAATGTCTTGGCCATGCCAAAGACTTGCACAAAAATATTCGATTGAAATAACAAAATTCTTTGTACATATCAAGGAAATGTATTGAAACAATTACATCAAAACATATTGAACTTAAGGCTCGCTCCCATCGGTTTTTCCTTCTTCTTTCTCTTTTGAACTCCCACCATCATAACCCTCTATACTATTATCAGAACCGTTATCGGATGAGTCGTCAGAGATACCAAGATGATCGGTTACAGGTATGTCATGAGGTAGAAAATCCATTGGCATATGTCCCCACAAAGGCCAAAGGGCTGATTTAGGATATTTATTATGAAATAGCAACACCATATCCGATTTTCCTAAGTCATCTCTCCATTGCAAAGATTTCATCATCATATTGGCGTATGCGTCTACAGCATTGGCTATCTCTTGGGTAGATTTAGCTTTGAGAGAGGTAATCTCATCATCTAGCTTTTTTATAAGAGCCTCTTGGTTTTTCTTTTCATTTGACAATCGCTCAATGTTAGCTTTGTCACCAGTTTGTTGGTTCTTTAATGAGGTAATCTCCTCGAAACTAGATGACTACAGACTTTTTTAATCAACTTATAATTTGTCATGATTGGATTTTACCTGGACTGGATCATCTTTAACAAATTTTGCCTCTTCGGTTAGACTTTCAACCTTGGTCTTTTCTTCCTTAATTGAATTCTTAAAATTCTGATGTTCCTCTAAAGAGAAATGATGTCTCCAAATTGAGACCTTACTTGTCTCTCCAATTCTATTATTGGCCTCACAAAGCCCATGCATGAATACCCTAACACGTCGTTCTCTTTTAATAATTCAAAGAGAACCTCATCGAGTACCATAAGGGTTGTGGTGCTTGTAGACTCAGGGAAGTAGGTCTCAAAGGTTTCAAAGTCGTAAGCCTCCATATATTCAATTGGATTACCATATCTAAAAAAATTCATTTTAGATGGGTGAAGTAATGGAGAAAGTGGATCATATATCGTCATCGTATGAGGAACATCAACTGGGATAGTTGGAGGGGGAAGTTCTGAATGAAGTATTATCTTTGAACCAATCAAAGTCTTCTTATTTTTCTTATCTCTTTTGTCGCTTCCTTGTTTTCCCCTCTTGCGTCCTTTATTTTTCTTGGGCACATGATATTCTAGATGCGCCTTACTCTTCTTAATATTATCAGCAACATCATTCAACAAGGCTGACTCAATTTCATCTGGTTGCCCTTCATTTCCAATTTAGCAATAAACTGTGAAAAACCCTCCTTGTACTTCTTATTCTTATAATTTTCCATCGCCTGTCTCAATTCTCTTAAGAATATTAGTAGCTCGTGGACGACTGAAAAACTGCTCACACTTCAGTTCCCGAACGGGGTTGGTCATCCATAGATGAGATCTGAAAAATGGCCTAGAGTGATACAATCATGGAACTCATTGCACTTCATTTCCAATTTAGCAATAAACTGTGAAAACCCCTCCTTGTACTTCTTATTCTTATAATTTTCCATCGCATGTCTCAATTCTCTTAATAATTTCAGTAGCTCGAGGACGACTGACAAACTGCTCACACTTCAGTTCCCGAACGGGGTTGGTCATCTATAGATGAGATCCTAAAAATGGCCTAGACTGATACAATCATGGAACTCATTGCACCCCTTTTCTTCTGCCTATTGATTCAAATACCTGAATGTGACTTTTGTGTCGTCCAAATGTCGTAGGTAGGATTTCCAAAATAGGTGATATAAAATAGCTGACTCAATTTCATCTGGTTGCCATTCATTTCCAATTTAGCAATAAACTGTGAAAAAACCCTCCTTGTACTTCTTATTCTTATAATTTTCCATCGCCTGTCTCAATTCTCTTAAGAATTTCAGTAGCTCGAGGACGACTGACAAACTGCTCACACTTCAGTTCCCGAACGGGGTTGGTCATCCATAGATGAGATCTGAAAAATGGCCTAGAGTGATACAATCATGGAACTCATTGCACCCATTTTCTTCTGCCTATTGATTCAAATACCTGAATGTGACTTTTGCGTTGTCCAAATGTTGTAGGTAGGATTTCAAAATAGGTGATATAAAATAGTTATGGATAAATAATAAATGTTTCAAGAAGTAGTAGAAATATAAAAACAAATCCAAAATGACTTAGGTGTATTCTTCTAGTGCCTGGTGAGCTAGTTCTGATTTCCTTTGGAAGTGATTTTCTTTCCATTTTCCCAATGATCACTAATGAAGAGGAATTGGGTTTTCCAGATTTTGTCTGACTCCAAAAGGCAATTAATCACTTTGCAGTTATTTGTTAGGTGCGACAAAAAGTCCCACATCCCACATCGGTTAAACATGGGAAGAAAGATCACTATATAAGTTGAGAATATATCTCCATTAGTGTGAGGCCTTTTGGGAGTGGACCAAAAGCAAAGTTGTGCGGGCCAGTGGGCCCAAAACGGATAATATCACACTAATATGGAGATCGGAGTATTCTTACTTATATACAAAGGCGGAATATATCAGAGCAAGTGGACAATATCACTCCAATGTGGAGATCGGAGTATTCTTACTTATATATAAAGGCGGAATATATCAGAGCAAGCGGACAATATCACACTAATGTGGAGATTGGAGTATTCTTACTTATATACAAAGGCGGAATATATCAGAGCACCAGGCCTAGACAGAACGCGATGTGGTGGGTTGTAATGATGTGGGTGAAATTCTCAGGATGTCGAACATCTTGCGATGAGCCATACTCAAGGTGATTGATCTATCGGATAGATGGAGCGCCAGATGGCTCATCAAGCAGGTGGCTTGATCAAGGAGCGGCGCAGATTCATCTAAAGATGGAGTGCCAGATGGCTCATCAAGCAGGTGGCTTGATCAAGAGGCGGTGCAGATTCATCTATAGATGGAGCGCCAGATGGCTCATCAAGCAGGTGGCTTGATCAAGGAGCAGCGCAGATTCATCTAAAGATGGAGTGCCTGATAGCTCATCAAGCAGGTGGCTTGATCAAGGAGCGGTACAATGTCATCTGATAGTGAGCAGATAGATCCGCCCTAAAGCTCTAGAGTTCAGGTTTCTCTCCACCTGACTAGAGTAGGTGGATGGAAGTCAATTGAGAGAAGGCTATAGTGGTACTTTGTTCGAGAGGAGGATTGTTAGGTGCGACCAAAAATCCCACATCCCACATCGGTTAAACATGGGAAGAAATATCAGTATATAAGTTAAGAATAATGTCTATTAGTATGAGGCTTTTTGGTAGTGGACCAAATGCAAAGCCGTGAGGGCCTTCGGGTGCCAAAGCGAACAATATCATACTAGTGTTGAGATCTTGTTGTTCTTACTTATATACGGAGATGGAATATGTGGACCGAACACGCATATTCCCAACATTGTTCCCCATATTAAAATAATAAAAAAGGATGCCAGCCACAACAACCAGCTGCTCCATTGGTATCAGAATCTTAGATAACCTTGAGGCTATGATGCACCCCAGTAGTGAGAACCTAGAATTTGTGCTAGCTTGGCTTAGGAATAACCTTACCAAGTTAAAATATCTCACTATCTCAAGGTTCAAGGGAAACTGAAGGCCCAAGTTGAGCACATCGGTGCCAACTACCGACTCTTTAACCCTATAATTTATCGTAGTCTCTCTGGGTTGGGTTAACCTAACTCTAACTATATCAAAAATCCTCATGTGGCTTGAATGCCCTCCGATTCGGATTCGTGGAAATAAATGTAAGAGATTGTTTCCAAAGAAAAAAGGTACTTGACACTAACCTTGGTATAGTTAGGTCTAACAAGTCCAACGAGAGATATAGGAAGAGGTTCAGATTCTTTTTACATGGATTTATTTTTACCCTTGTCATCACCAGCTTGTGGGGCTTTAGATTTTTTTTCCTTGCTAGCCTTAGAGTCTCCCCATTCTGACCATATATCTCGGGGGAAGAGTTTTTGCTATCATCTTCTATATATTCATCCATAACTTTGGGACTAGAACCCGAAGGCTTGGTAGGCTGAGTTCGAATGTTTTCTTCCTCATGATGAGAAGATTCAGTTTCCTGTGTTGTAGGATTTTCTTCTATATTCCAATTCAGGGGTAAGCTCAATTGGAAGGGTAATTGGGTCTTCTACTCTGTTCGGAATTCGTGGAGAGGAATTACTAACAGTTTCCTGTTATTATAGAATCTATTGTTTGATAGGATGTTTGTTTTTTTGTCTTAAAGAGCTTAATAATTCTACGCGAAGTATTTTTCCTCTATATCTAACCCCATAACTCTGAAAGAATAAGTGTTTTGATGGTTGGTGCCCACCTGAGATTGGGATGATTTGAAGGGATTAGGATAATAGCTGGGAGATGTAAATGATTGGGCAGTTCAATATGGTTCAGAAGGAATGTTCCACTTGTTATATGGATGAACTCATCTGTAATCATGGAGTGAGTTACCACAACCGTACCTGAGGAGACAAGAAAACCATCAGCAACTCTTTCTTTCTTCTTCTCTTCTTTTTTTTAGCTAACTTTAACCAACCACCTTTGGTTAATGCCTTTTTGACAGTAATCATATAAACCTTAAAATGATACTTGAAAAGGTTTTCTACGGTGACTAATATGGTGGGGAAAAGGAACTATCGCCAGAAATAAATTTGATATTAATAGAGTTTTGTCTAGAACTATAATACAAACTATTTCTCTCTCTAAAAATACTTAAAGTGAAACAATAACAAGAAGTTTATATGGAGACTAAAAAACTTTTGAGTGCCCCACGGGGGGATTCAAATCGAAGTAGTAGTAGGAGGCTCTAAAAGAGTGTAACCTTTTCTCGCTTTTGATTAGATATTTTTACCTAGGGTAAAACAAGTTCGTGGCTCCAATAAAGAACTTACGCGTCTCCTAAAAATAAATGGTTAAAAACTACTCTCTTTGAATATTAACCATTTCCACGTGACTCCATCAGAGGCAGTTCAGGTAATGTGTCAGTTAGCTCTCCCAAAACACCTTCGAAAGAGTTAAAGCGGCTAGATGATGGGGTCAGAAATCCTTGAAGATATCAGAAAGACGGTGGGTCGGATTTATCTTAGGAGGCATTTTAGACCCAGAATAAAAATAATACTAACTAAGCTGTGTACTAGCCATAAATCTATAATGAATAAGTTGTATACTAGCCATATATATGTTTATGGAATATGTTAAATAAACCAATGTTAATGGGCTTGGAGGATGATGAACATGACCCGTATCCATGACCCGACCCAATTGGCCCATGGACCTAAAATTACTCTATAAATATTCAAAAGTGCAACATTTTAGGGGGGGTCAACATTCTTTTCCCACATGTATAATACAAGCACCTCGATTATATCTTCACTGTTTACCTTGAATTTAATACACCATCTAAACACTTACCTAAAATATGCTTGATCAAGTTTTATCTTCATCAATATTAATTTTTTAGATCTAGAATTTGATTTAATTATGTCATCACGAAAAATGAGATCATACTTTCAAGATCATACTATTGTGTTGTATACTTCGTATCCTCTAAATAGTTTATTGCAAAAACCATATGCATAAGGTAATTTCATGATATGTTTGATCAATCTTGGAGAGAATGACAGTTAGTATAAAACACGTACAATAATTAAAAGACAATCGATTGTAGATTTTATAATGAGTTTCACAAAGACATAGTGTTGAAAATGATAATTCAAGTGAATTGACTAAGGAACAAGAATGGGTCATTCATAAAAATAGAGCTTATAGTTTGAATTGTAATAGAGTTGATATAATTTTAATTACCATGCATGAGAAATTAAATACAACAAGATGTTAAATTTGGATTCATTACAATAAATAATGAAGTTTTGTTTGTTTTAAGGGATTTATATAAGGGTGTTGTAGGAGCACATTATAGATAGAGAGGGTTAATCAAACGCTTTATTTTACCATGATATTATTGGTGTAAATTAACATTAGATGCAAAATCTATACAGCATAATTATGTCCATTATTTAATCAAATATTTATGCATCTTAATTTGATGGATAAGGAATTGACTTGGAAAGTTCATTACCAGTGGTAACGACAACAGAAAGAATATATTTTTTATAGTTGTTATGGATTATTTCACTAAGTGGGTATAAGTGAAACCTTTAGCAAGGATTTGACCTCAGGAAGTTTGTAAATTTTAAAACAACATGGCTACAACATTCTGTCGAAAATAAGGTATATAAAAACATTTTTCTACCTCATACTATCCACAAGCATATGGACAAGTGGAAGTTACTAATCGAACAATTCTAAGTGGTATTAAAAGAAAAATTGAGATTTATAAAAGAAAATGACATGATTTTCTTCATGAAATGTTATGTGCATATCGAACTACTCGTAAATCATACTAATGAGACTATATTTTATATAGTTTATGGAATAAAGTTCTGGTTCCGGCTGAGGTATTAATTCCCAATCATCAAATTCAGTTTACTCATCATAACAAGTGGGTATTTTTTATGGTTTTATTTCTCTCGACTTTATGATTTTCTACCTTTAGATATTTTGACAAACTATCACCTACATCCGCAACACGTCATTTTCTGGAAGAAGTTTTCTTATTTCTTAAATCACCAAGTTCATTTATTAATCATCATCTTACACTAGTCTATCGTGAATGTTTTGACAATATTAGATTTTATAACACGAACAACCATCTTTGTAATTCTCATTTCATCATTGTCAGATATTGTTCCTTATAATTTCCAAAATCTTGAACAAAAATAAATATAAAAAATGGGTAAAGACGTTTTCAAGTGTTACCAACATCAATTGATATTTTATTTAACACCAATTGATTGAGATTCTTCTGCAACGGTAGTTATATATTCGCCTACCCATTTATTGTGCAACGTATTTTTCCTTTTTCACCAAAAACTTCTAGTCTTATCATCCAAAAAATTAAGAAGTAACAACCCTCATCATGAGGGATAAGATCCAGAAATAAACAACGTAACCAAAATTAAAGGTTTTTTGACTATTTTGCGAGAGAAAAATAAGTTCAGAGTTTTGGTCCCTAAAAGTGACAACTTAACAAGGTTTCGTTTCCATTTATATTAGAGTTTGAATTTCACATTCAAAATTCATCAAACTATATAAATGGAAAGGTGGTTTGATATTCTTTTAACCTTTCATATATTAACAAGAACAAAAACACGGGTTTGTATTCTTAAGAGAAAGACTTTCAGATTTATGGAAAACCAAAAACAAAGATCAAATTTGTTTATTCTTTCAAAACAAATCATTACATAAAATCAAGATTGCAAAATTTTATAAGATTCAAACCCATTTGAGCAACATTTATGAGCAACTTCAAATAACTCAACATCTAAAATTTATGGGTTTGTCGTGTAAGTATATTTTTTCGAATTCTATTACCAATTACAATCTTATGGTGTTTAGTATAAGATGAAAATGCAAATTTCTAAGAAGTGGTATTAAAGCCACCAATTGAGAGTGAGTTTATAGGGTTTTAAATTCCAAATTTAATGATTGAACATGTTTTGTTTTAAATTTAGTAAAAGGTACACATATTGGGTTTGATTGATGATTGTAGCTGATAAAAGTGTGTATCCAAGAACAAAATTACGTAATATAATTTATTTTATGAAAATTCATGTTAAGGTTTGATTTTCATACCTTAAGAAGAATAAATGGTTATTTTCGAATAAATTCTGAAATTTTTGGATTATAGTTGTGTCAAAGATGTCAGTCGCTCCAATGAATTTCTATAAACTAAATAGCTGATAATTATCCAAGACAAAGAGGCCATTCGATGTGGAGAATGTCATAATGATAATTACTCGTGACAAATAGGTATGTTGTTGGAATGATTAAGGTAAAAAACAATAAAGTTTTTGGAACTTGGTCGCCACGACGAATGAGGTTGTCACTGTGATTACCGCAACATTCCATGTTTACACCAAAGATATGACAAATCTCTTGCAACGAGAAAGCCTACTCGTCATAAAAAAATTGATACACAAGTTATGAAATGAACTTTATTTCGGTAAATTTTGGACTAAACTATATAGCTGCTTGGAACTTAAGTGTATATACATTTGTATAAATATCTTTCAATCTGATTAGTATGCTTTAAGTTTTCAAAACCCATGTAAATAATTACGGGTCTATTATATCGCTAAAGGGATATATATTGGTGAATTGAATCATTTTAGAGTTGACAAGTTTGTGGTTAGAAAGATTGCGGGCATTTATCGACCTTAAGGAAGATTAAGGTTCGATAGTTAATCATGCACACAAGATTATTAAATATGAACTAGTCATTAAGTATCAAACTATGAAAGTTTGCCATAATGAATGTTTTTTAATTAAAATGGATCAACGTTATTTTTTATGAAACGTATACATGTAGAAGTTAACATATTTTCATTGAAGTATCTTATTAATCTTATGAAAGGTATGTTTATTATGCTACATTCAAATGTTAAATGTTATTTTAGATTAAATGTCATGGTATTGTGTGTTATATGTTATATGTGTATTGTTTTATCTAATTCACGTCTCTAAATGACTAAAAGGCAATACAGTTCTTATATTTGATGTGACTAATTTTGAATTATGAAAGGATAATATGCTCTTACATCTCAAGTGTTTATGATTATGAATTGACATTAAGAACTAAGGAACTTGAACACCTGATTAAAGAAAGTTCTCATATAGATATAATAAGCCATATTGGAAAGTCTACGTGTTAAATCTCACAACCATGAAACATGTGATACCATTAACATTTTATGGTGTAGTTCTGACAGAGATCACTAGTACAAAAATATTTCTCGAGGAGGTAGAAACATTATTTGGCAATAACAATTAGGTAAATATTAAGATGTTGCTAATTAAGTTAGCTTTCATCAAGTAATGTGGAAAATGAAATATTTCATAACACATCGCGGAAATGTAAAATTTGCTTCTAAATTGAAAGCATTTAAGATTGACCTTTCAGAGGATGTAGTTGTAAATATTATGTTTTACTATTTCCTCGTTCAGTATAAGAACTTTGAAACTTCGATTAACTGTTAGCGTTAGAAATTGACTCTTAATATGTTTATTTCTTAAACAACACAAAAATGTAAAATCTTAAATAAGAAAGTTAATATGTGTAAATGGTGGGTGCTCAATCGAAAAAACACCAGAAAAAAGGTAGGTTCCAATGCACAAGCATATAGTTATGGTACAAAAAAACTAAGGTTTTATTTGGTAAATGACGTTGTTTCCATTGTAAGAAGATGATGCATATTAAGAAGGATTATGAAAAGTAAAAATCTTTCATAAAATCTAATTAGTAAACTCACTTCTATGGTATGTTCAGAATTCAATTTACTTGTAGTCCTAGAAATACTTAGTGGGTTGATACATTTACAACAACTAGTGTTTTTATTTCAATTGTATAGTAAAACAAGAAAACGGAGCTTAAGTGATGCTAAAATATCTCTCTAAACAATAAAGTGTAGTTCATATTTATGATTTGTTTCCTGTTATTATCTCGTGCGTATTTTCATTATTTAAAATAAATATTATGGATACTTTATTTTCTAAGGAATCTCATTTTTTTAATTGTATAACAAATTAATTATTCTTTTAAAATGGTAGTTTATGTCTTTATTTAGAAAAAAATATTTTTGGATCTCTAAAACTAATGGTGAATGAAAATATATATTAAATATTATAAATAAGTAATGAACATAAATGTTACCAGAAAACTAAATTGTGAAATGGAAAATTAAGCAAAATTTTGGTACAAACGATCAAGTCATGTTTCTAAAATAATATTGAATATGTTTGTTGCATGAGGTTTATTAAGTTCTCTTAATCTTCAAAATTTCATTATTTTCATCGAATATCTCTAGGGAAAATATACCAATGTGTAAGGGTTATATGCATATAATGCGAATAATGTCTTGAAATTGATATATACAAACATATGCGTACCTCTATCTGTAATATCATATAATTTTCAACGGTATTTTATATTGTTCATTGATGATTTTTAATGATATGGGTATCTATATCTTATTTATGAGAAATCAGATATCATTGGAAAGTAAAAAATCATTAAGACTGATGTTGTAAAAGCCCTTAATAAGGACATTAAGTGTTTCAGATCTGACTGTGGTACTGAATACTATGAAAAATATCAGGATTCATATGAACAATATTATGGACAGTTCGTAAAATTCCTAGAGGATTACATAATAGTTTTTCTAGTATACGATGTCGGTTTTCCTAACATCAATGGCGTAACTAACAAACAAAATTTTAAGAATTAGTATTGGTTACCTATATCATTCTAGGGAGAATCAAGAAAATGTGTGACCTATATTCTTAAAAGATTTCTAACAAAACTAACTACCATAACATTGTATGAACTTTAGGTTATGCTTACACCTAGTTTGTAGTACTTATATATTTGTGGATGTCCAGCTGAAGCGAAACCTTATAGGCCAAATAAAAAGATATATGAATATACGATAATTAATAGTTTTTTCATTTGATATCCAGACCATACTAATGATTTTAAGTTTTATGATATTTTCAGCATGAATATTTTTTGGACGTGTATAATGAAATTATTTGAAGATATTGAGTTTGGGAATGATAATTTAGTAATAAACAATCATTTCTATGAATAATCTTTAGATATTAAAATTTTTATAAGAATGATACTCCAATATTGGATGATTTGGTATTTAAGGCATTCAGTTGAGAACCCTTAGAATATATAGATTTTCAAGATGATTTTTGTCTTCCACTTATGGATATTGTCAAAGATAAACAAAATTAAGTGGTTCCAATTGACCAAAATACATTTGTTCAAAAGAGTAAGCTCTACCTCCTCGAGATATATAAACTGAATAAATTGTGTCTTTTCAAATATCTACTAGATTAAATAGGATCACTATATCTCCAAACTATATAGTGTATCTTGAAGACTATTATGAATTTTATAATGGTAATAGAAAATGATCCTTTAAATTTTTATGAAGCCATAAAAAGTTATGATTCTCATATGTGGATAAGTGCAATAAATAAAGAGTATAAACCAATTCAATATAACACGATGTAGAAGTGTGTCCCGTTACCCGATGGAAATAATTAAGGATAACGTGGAAAAATAAAAAAAGGGAATTTATGGCCACTAGTTTTACTCAACATGAATGATTTTCTTGAAAGAAACCTTCTCTCCAGTTTCGTTGAAGGGTTCTTTTTGGAGAATCACGACACTAGTTTCATATTTTGACCTTGAGCTATATCAAATAGATGTAAATACCATTTTTCTTAATGGAGACATTGAGAAAACCATCTATATGATGCAACTTAAAATTTATAGTTATGGTAATCCAATAAATTTATTTCTAACAAAGAAGTATCTTGGTGATACATCTTTTATGTTAGGAATTCAAATTGATCGAGATCGATCCTACAATATTTTGGGTTGATCATAGAAAACATATATTGAGAGCATGTTGCAACTCTACTGAATGACAAACAAAAAGAAAATAAATCTATATTCTAATATGAAAAGATTGTAATCTCAAACAACGTCCAAAGATAAAACTGCAGACTGGGAAAATGCAAAAGCTTCTTTATGTTTTGGTTGTTGGATGTCTTACGTATGCTCAAGTTTATACTAAATCAGACATTTCATTTTTTTGTCACTGTGGTAGAAAGATATGTAAATAGCTCGAGGATGAAACATAATAAATATATCAAAATATTTCTCTGGTATTTACAACATACAACCCATCAAAGATTAACATATATGAAGTCAGATAAATTGAATATCATTGAGTATTCTGACTTGAATTTTTATTGGTGTAAAGATTCTCGATGTTCAACTTCAAGAATCATTAAATAGTGAAATATCATGTAAAATTGTGAAGCAAATACTCATCACATCTTCCACTATGGCATTATAATTTTTAACATGTTTTGAGGCATCCAACTAGGCACTTTGAACGTGGAAATTTGTTACGACATTACAAATAATTGAAGGGATAGAAAGACCTCTTTGATTATACTGTAATGATAATTCAATTGTTACATATTAATATGGTAACAAGAGCTCGGTTAATTATAAACATGTAGATATCAAGTTCATGTTTGTTAAAGAAATAGTTCAGAGTTGGCAAATTAGTATAGAGAATATCATGATAAACTCTATGTTAGTGGATCTTCTATGTAAGACATTATTGTCTAATAATTTCATTAAATACGCCATTAATATGAGTTATGTTGTTTAGATGAATATCAGCATCAGTGAAAGTTTATATAAAAAGTTTTTTTTAAGATTTATGAAAAACCAAATGAAGGATCATATTTGTTTATTCCCTCAAGACAAATTTTAAGTAAAATCAACGTTGCAAATATTTAGAAGATTCAAGCCCAAAATCAACATTCTCTAACAACTTCAAATAATTTAGAATTTATAGCTTTGATTTATAAGTATATATTTTTATATTTGATGATGTTTCACAATCTCATGAGTGTTTAGTGGAAGATGGAAATACAAATTTCTAACAACAAGAATAAAATATAACTTGAAACACAAAGAAAACAAAAAAATTACTTTAGTCTAAATTTTATTCAATAAATCAATCTCTTCAAAATAAGTTAACAATCCAAATTTGGCTAAAAATCACCATTTGTCCCCTACGTTTCACGTTTCTATCAAACCATATTTTGTGTTTGTATCAAACTAGTCTTCTATGTTTACTTTTGTCTATCAATAGTCTATTATGTTTAGAATTTTGTATTATTAGTCTCTTAGAACATGTGATCACCGAGAAGTTGACACATATCTTCTCAAATATCAAATTTTGGTATCATCATTGGTCCCCCAAAATTTATCCAATTATTCATTTTAGTTCCCTAGTCATCTGCCGAGTTAGCATCCACCTAGATTTTATCATTTATTATTATTATTTACAATTTATCATTTATCATATTTTTAACCTTTAACTATTTACTAACTTATTGGCTTCGACCGGTTAATAAATAAATAATGACTGAACTCATTTACGGCTAACTTACTTACCAATTCAATATCCAGATTAGGCTTAATTCATAATTCATAAAATTTAAACCCTACCCTAAAATCTCTATTTATGCCAACACTATTCTTCCTTTTAAAACTGGATCATTTTTCTCTCTTATTCTTTCTTCATTGATTTCATATCGATCTCTTCTTATCCCATGTATTTTCTTTATCCCATGTATTTTCTCTATCGTTTTTGTTGTCTTCCATTAAACTTGAAAATTATGAAAGTTTGAGCCCATTATGAAACCTATAATACAACTAAACCTTTAATATCAGACGATAACTTTTTCATATGTTGCTCTTGCTATTATGTTTTTTACAAACGTTCTTATAAGTATACAAAATTTTATCTATCATTTATCGCCACCTATTTATTAATATGGTATATATTGAATATTAAGACTTGTTCGTCACTTATCAATAACTATAAACAATATTTCATCAATCATTTATAAATAAACTTTCATAATTTAACCAAATAAATAACTATTTCACCAATAATTTATAAATAAACTTTGATAAATTGTAATTATTGAATATTATTGGTCACTACTTGTCAATAACTATCATATTTTTTTTAATTATCGATAATATCCGATTAATTTAAAATTATAATTTGATCTATTTGATCAATTTAATATTACTTTATATATATATATATACACGTCGGTATTGATAGGCATATTAAAAATTATAATAATTTTTTAATTTAATCAACACGGATCTCTGTTACGGGTTGCATCATGACTAGTCATAATATGATATTGGTCTTAATTCTAAAATAATTACGTGCTCAACTTTTTCAAATTGTATAGCAGTTGGCTAATAAAAGACAAAGACTTTATAATTTCAAAAGAATCTTCCATTGAAAGTTTTGAAGAGCGACAACAATGAAGAAAAGAGATAGGAGGAGAATAGATTGGATTTTTGGAGGAAGAATGATGGAGGCATAATTAAGAATTTTAGGGTTTCAGGGTTTAAAATGTTATGAATTAGAATTTCGTTGTGATTTGGATATTGAATTGGTAAGTAAGTTGGGTTTGAATGATTTGGATCATTTGGTTTTATTTGTTAACCCAATCCAGCACAATAAATTAGTAAATAATTAATGGTTAAAATTATGATAAATGGTAAAATCTAGATGGACGTTGATTTGACCGTTCAAAATGTATTATCATACATATTTTTTTGGGACCAATAGTAACTAAAAGATGAAGCTATTTCCTCCATAATTTTTTTATTTCACCCATATTTTTAAAAAATACTCCACTTTGTTATTTCCTCTGTAAAGGAAATTATTAATTTTACTTTTTTTAATTTTACTTCAAAAACTCATATTTACCTTCTTCTCCAACAACCACCCAAACACGATATCTAACTTAATTTTTTTTCCGGAAACCTTATACCAACCAGATTTAATTCCACCCATAAAATTTAATTCTATTAATATAAATACACATCCATCAGCTATTTTAACCGAGAAAAAAACCTGACCACCACTTTCGATTGAAGCAATCTATCAAAGGTAAAAATATCTCCTATTTTTTTTTAATCAATCGGTTGGCAAGAGTTCCACGAAGTCTAATGTACTCTGCATATCGAGTTCACGAACTCGATATGTAGAAAAATTTGCAATTCCTATAACTCTCTTGCTATGAATTTTTTTATAATTTCTTTTCTTGTATATTGAGTTCCAAGAACAAAATTCTAGTTATTTCAGTATCGAATTACTTTTATAAAACTTTGAAAATATGTTTTTGATTTTTTGATTTTTTTTTAAACTTTAACTTGTTTTGTATTCCTCACTTTCTTATTTTTGTTTGTTTCTATTTTTACAAGATTAAATTATATTGTTGGTTAATTGAGTGATGTTGTGAGATGTTGAATCTTTAGTTTGAGTGTCATCCTTTTCTATGATTAATTTTTAAGAAAGTTGTGTTTTTTTGTTTTTAAAGTTTAATTTTAGAAGTCGAATGATATGGGTTGGATATAATTTGATTCAATGATGTGTTTGTTCGAGTAAGGGTCATATACTGCATAGTGGAATCAAAATATAAATTAGAAAATAAATTAAAAGCAAAAAGGTAAAAAAGTCTTGAATACTTTTTTAGAAATTTGTGATATAAGAAATAATAAATCTTATGAAAGAAATTGTTTCACCCTAACATAAAATGTGAACTTCTCAGTACTCACACGTTCCGAAAGACTAATAATATAAAATTATAAAACATAAAATGGTCAAGCTATTTCTCCCATCATTTTTTTGTATTCCCTCCATAATTTAAAGTCTAAAAACACTCACCACTTGCTTTTACTATTTTACATTTACTTTATCTTTTAATTTATAATTTTATGCTACTAACCATTCTCAAACACTTATATCAACAAACAAAAGATTTAACCCAATTGAATCCAAGATATATTTTTTAACTTATAAAATTAAACCCTAAAAACAAAAAAAAAAACCCTAAATTTGATAAAAAATTATCCATAAAAGAGGAAGACATCCAAACCAAAGATTTAACACCGGAAAACATCACAATATCAACTAAAAATGTAATTTAATCTTGTTTTTAAGTTGTATATTCATGTAACTTTAAAATCTGTGTTAAAAAAACTCTTTTAATCATAAATCTCGATCTGCAGGTTGAGTACAAAAACAACTGATTCGAAATGACATCTTGGAATCAGTTGTTTGTCGCTAAAACCTGCAGAAATCGGGATTTATGATTAAGAATAAGAAAATGACAAATATGCCATTTCTTTTATGGAGGAAATAATAACATTGAGTTTTTTCTCAAATATGGAGGAAATAACATATTTGATGGGGAAAATAGCTTCACCCAACACAAAAAACTACAAAAACAAAAATAGACCTAAGAAACTAGTTTAATTTTAGGGAAATTGCACCTAAAGTACCCACTCAACTATTCAATTGTCATGTCATATGGTACCCAAGGTTTGCATAATTGTCACTTAATACCCAACTCAACTACCTAATTGTCACTTAATACCTAATATTATTTTAATATCATAACTACCCTTAACTCACTATATAAGCATGATTTTCAGTTTTCTTTCTATTTTTTCTAGTTTTTTGAAGATTTGAATTTGTTAGCCGCTCTAACCACCTAACCCTACGAATCACCACGAAGCATGGTTGAAAGCACAATTCCGGTGATCGGAGCGTTAGAAGGTCTGTTTATTTATGTAGGTTGTGGTGTTAAACTTGTCTAACCATTGTTTTTTACGTACATGAACTAAGTGTGCTTTTTGGAATCTATTGTTATACAAGTAATCATGTTGCTGCTTTTAGGTAATCATAATTACCCACCGATTTTGAAGTTATTTGTTGGTTTTCTCAGTTGGAATAGGTTTTATTCTACTGTTTTTAGACACCATAGTCTGATTTCGAGCTTTTCTCTATTTTTTTTGTTTTTTGTTCCAGTGATCTGTGCTTGTTTTGTTAGTATTTGTCGTTATATACTCATGTCCTTGTTTATGATGTTATATACTAATTTTGTAGTGTATTAGATTTTTATTTCGGACGTGAAACATGTGTAGACTATGAGTTTTGGCTGTCTAAACGTTCGACACAGTATGCGAATTATTTGATGTATTCAATGAGGAAGATGCTAATTGTGTTACCAGTTCGCATGGTTACATACGAATTACATGAAACAATTTCAAAACATAATGCATGTTTAAACATATATCAGGACTCTTAGTTGCTTATAAAACTCAAGATGGGTTGCGAACTGTATTGTACTATAAAGTATTACATTTTCAAACAAATATCAGTACTTTTAGTTACTTGACAATTCACATGATATGCTGCGAACCATGTGGAACTTTTAAGTATCTAATTTCCAAAGAAATATCAGGACATTTTTAGTTGCTTTACGAATCGCATGAGATGCTGCCAATTGTGTGATATATCATACCTTATCATCTTTCAGACAAATCTCAATGAATTAATAGTTGAGAGAAAATCTCAGGTACAATTGCGAATTGTTTACATTTCTGGTTAGTGTGAGTGTACCAGTTGATTTACAAACAACTCTCATGACATGATGCGAATTTGTAAATTATAGACTAAAATTATACACCGTTCGCAGCTTATAGATATACACAAATCACAAGATAGGATGCGAGTTGTTTGTTGCAGTAATAACTTGCACTTTATTTTGGGGATTAATAACTAATAGCTTGTTCGGTGCAAGGTAAGGTATGTCCAAATCATGAGTTTATATTCTTAAACATGGTCACCAAACCGCAATTGTGCCTTTCACGAAGTTTGAAAGCTTTCAAAATATCCAAGCTTATGTGGAGAACACATGGGAGGAGCTTGTCACAGGTGACTACCTAATTACTTACTCCTACGAGGATCACAATTTTTTTTCTTTAATAACTAGAAGGATTTTGTTAGGTTGGTGTTATATCTTGATTTGGAGCGTTTAAAACGGGTTAGTTTTCTCATAAAACACGTCTTCGATAAGGGTTCTGGTGAAAAAAGTTATGGGGATAAGAGTTCTGGTGGTAAGGATTGTGGTGTAAAGCGTAAAGAGCGTAGCTTGAGTTTGGGAGAACCATCTCTTGATCAACTAGTTAGCGGGGAGAGTAGTAACGGTTTAGTTAATTCTGATCAGAGAAAATACAGCTTGCTACTGCTGGTGGGCTGATGTTATTACAGGAGTGTGTCAAAATTTTGAAGAAGGTGCTGCAGGTCTCAGTTTATCTTTGTGCAAGTTTTCTTTAGAGCGTGGTTTTGCTTTCAAATACCTGAGAAACACAGCAACCAAGATGACTGCTTATTGTGAAAATAAGTTCACAAGTGGATGCAAATGGAGGCTTTATGCACCTATTGATTCCATCACCGGTTCGACGACGATCAAGAAGTATGTTCCGCACCATACTTGCAGTCCCGTTTTCCTAGAAGCATAAGAGGCATAGGCATTTAACATCAGATTTGATTACGGAGAAGATTCAGGATTCTCTCCGGACCTACCATTCGTTGACAGCCGAAACCATACAATCGACTGTCAAACAAAATTGCGGTCTTGACATCTCTTACCGTTTGTCATGGAATGCTTTAGAGAAGGCAATGAGGGGAGTTTTCAGAGATAGTTCAAGTTCTTTTAGTTTACTAAGCGGGTACTTCAAACGATTGAAGAGCCACGATATTACTTCAGACTGCCAGTTTGAGTTATCAGCTGGAAACCGATTCAACCGTTGTTTGTAGCATTCAGCTCACCTCTTCAGGTTTTTCATTCATGTCGTCCAATGTTTTTTGTCGATGGAACCCACTTATATGGAAAATATAAGGGTACCTTGCTTACTGCCATATCAAAGGACGGCAACAACGGTTAGTTACATTTAACTAGTTAATCTGAATGTTTATGATGTTTTGTTTGAAATTTTGTGCAACATTTCGTATCCTATAGTTGCACACCATTGTCATGGAATCCTGATATTTGAGAACGATTCGCATTAGAGGCTGCGAATTAGGCAGCGTTTTTTAGTTGATGACATTTCACAAGAGAGGATGCAAATTAAGTGATGAAATTTTGTGAAACATTTCGCATCCTATAGTTGCACACCATTGACATGGAATCCTGATATTTCAGAACAATTCGCATTAGAGGCTGCGAATTAAGCATTGCTTTTTATTTTATGACACGTCGCAAGAGAGGATGCGAATTAGGCGATGTAACCATAAAACTATGAACAATTCGCAGCTTATGTTTGTACATAGTTCGCAGTGTTCATTTTGAGAACAACTCTCAGGACAACATGCGAATTGTTTATATTTTTTAAACGTTTGAGTGTTGTTGTATTGTTCATTTGAGCTGCCTTTTTCCAGGACTATTCCCTGTTGCTCTTGGTATAGTTAGCATTGAAGATTGGGACAATTGGATGTGGTTTTTGGGGTGTTTGAAACCACATTTGTTGGATCGCCAAATCACATTTATTTCAGACCGTCATTCTGGTATCGTTAATACTGTTTCTGTCTTGTATCCAAACTGCTATCATGCGTACTGTTATTTCCATCTCATGCAGATTTTAAAAGCAAAACTGGAACATACTAATAGAGACTATAAAAAAAGGATGTTGAGTTTCTTCTATCGTCTTGCTTA
Source organism: Limnanthes douglasii subsp. nivea (assembly GCA_036936605.1). Taxonomy (NCBI): domain Eukaryota; kingdom Viridiplantae; phylum Streptophyta; class Magnoliopsida; order Brassicales; family Limnanthaceae; genus Limnanthes; species Limnanthes douglasii. The sequence goes on from JAUPFV010000002.1 coordinate 263,059,912, forward strand.
TGCTCCCAGTCGAGAGCTTTTTAAAGATATACTAACAGTTTTTCTATGTGAAGGTGGTGACAGAATGAGTGATTGTTTTGCTAATTTAACCCCGGAAAATTATGCGCAGGCTTACGTAAAAGAGAAACAATACGACTCTATGGCTTCTACTGCAGCAAAATCGTTTAACAATCAGATCAAAAAATATTACGGCCAACCGATTGTTGAGTTTATTGACTGGATTAGAGTCTTGCTTATGACTCAAGTTTTTCGAAGATACGAAGAGGGTCTAAGATAGAGTACTAACTTGGTCCCCGAGTATGAGAAGAAGCTAAAGCAGAATGTTGACATGTGTCGAACTTGAGTAGTAAGTAAGTCGTCTTCTGCCATGTTCGAAGTCTTTTCAAATCTTATGGTTGTTGTTAATTTATTGGATTTCAAATATTCTTGCGTATCATGGTAACAATAGTGTTTTCCATGTCCTCACGCTTTAGCCGCAATACAGTATACTGACCAAGATCATTTTACCGTAATAGAGACCAACTTTACGGTTAAGAATTACAGGGAAAGTTACTCTTTCAGCATACCAGCTAGAGGAGAAATCTCAACAAAACAGTTGAGATGTGGCCGTTGTTCGAAATCAGGCCATAATAGGAGGACTTGTGATGTTCCAGTTTAAGCACAGTTTAAGCACAATTTTTTTACAGTTGTTTGTTCATCTACACATTTTTTTTGTTTTGTTTTTATTACAGTAAAGGAATGCTAAATGTTTTGAGTTGCATGAAATTCGCATCCAGTATTGCAAATTGTGTTCAATATCTTGATATCATGTTGCAAACATCTATCAGGTTTCCATGCGAGTTGTGTGAAATTTCACCAGGATGCGTATCGTTAGTAAAATCATATCAAGCAACTATCACTATTTATGTTGCGAATTGTGTGGAGCTCAAACGTAATGTTTTTTCAAACAAATATCAGGACTTTTATTTGCTTACGATTCGCATGATATGATGTGAATTGCCTTCAACTCTAAAGTATTGCATTTTCAAACAAAATATCACAAAGCGCATGTTATGTTGTGAATTAAGTTTTCAAAAAAATATATGGACTTTTTAATTAACTACGGATCGCATGCTATGCTGCGAATTATGACCAAAACAAATATCACGACTTATGGTTGCTTGTATATCGCATGATATGATGCGAATTAAGAACAACCAGAAGTCCTGATATTTTCTTACACATTGCATGCTAAGCTGCGAATCGTGGTTTCATACAAATATCAGGACTTTCGGTGAGTTGCAAATCGCATGGTATGTTGCGAATTGCATGGAAATCAGTAATATTGATAAACAAGTAATATATCAGGTTACGATGCGAATTGTTTGCAAGTGGTAATTTGATGCGAATCGTATATATGATTAAAAGTTTGTACAAAAATTGGATTCGAAAAAGAGGATTACAGTCTTCCTGCACTAACAAATTTTCAAACAAATCACTACAACCTATTAGTGTTTGTTAGTTGCATTCCAAAAAAGCAAACAAAAAAAAACCAACTCTATGAGTCATCAGTAGAGGATTTTTCACCATCTTTCTCCTCTTCGTGCTGATCATCAGCCTTTTCATTTTCCTCTTCCTCTTTGTTATCTACGTCCATCATGCATAATTTTTTTGTCCTTGATGGACCGACTTCGTCGTTCCTCTTCCTTTTGTTGTTTGGAACCTCTGCCGTCTGAGATGGAACCTCTGCTGACTGAGGTACAGCAGCAACCATTGGAACAGCTTCCACTGGGTGAGAGTCAGCAGAAAAGTAGTCTTCTATGCTTAAATCAAGGACAGAGACTGGGTTGTTTGGTGGTGCTGATGACATGATCAAGTCATCGCTCCAGTTGGTGGTTAAGGATGACCATGAGTCACTCAGAGAACCAACTGAACCAGAGTACGAGTATGTGGTGGTGGTTGTGGTGGTGGAAAAGGACATGGCTGTTAGAATTTGAAGAGAACAAGAGGTATTTTTAAAAGAATATAGAGTTTGTTTTAAAATTACCCTCTGGTTACTAGTGTTATTTATACGGAAATGAGGGAGTCTGAGCTTATGAGGTGGTGTGGCTATATTAATCATTACATAGCCTCCATGTCCAATCAGCAATTAATGGGCTCTGGACCTCTGGTGATTAGATTTTTTTTGCGTGCTCAATGCAGTTAACGTTTAACAAGGCATACGTCATAGCATGTTCGTATTCTTGAACAATAGATTTTGAATTATTTATTTTATACCACGACTTGATGCGAACTGTTTAGTGATAATTTCGCAGCCTGTAGTTTGTTAACAGTTTATACCAGGAGTTGATGCGAACTGTTTGTTAATGTGGTATACCAGGAGTAGATGTGAACTGTTTAGTGATAATTAAGCATCTATCAGGTTAGGATGCGGATTGTTTGGTGATGATCCTTTTTTTAATCTATATTAGGGATTTGTGGGAATTGTTCGAATACTAACTAACACTTATATATCAGGTTAGCATTCGAACTGTTTGATAAGAAATATGTCTTACATATATCTGAGAATTGCACATTTCTAAAATTTAAAAAAGTCTACGTACAACAAAAAATATTGTGAATGTATGTACACCAAAAAATTACAATCAATGTATGTACACCAAAAAACCATAATGTCTTACAGAGAATCACCGGTACTTGATGGTGTCTCCGTCGTTTAAGAAGAAATCAAACATTTCTACTCTGAAAGCATTGACCATATCTTCATCGTATTTTGTCTGCACATATCCATGCTGGATAATATCTCTGGCGTATTTGCAGACAAAAATACCACAGTGTAGGGTGCCACGCTTTTGTTGTGGATTTTTTTTTTCATTTTTCACCTTTCACTCTGTCTTTGAAGGAGGTAAGAATCCTTTGTCCAGTAAATATTTGATCTGGTTATAATAATTAGTGTTAGGAATCAGCACAAAAACTTAAACAGTGGTTGTCAAACAATTCGCATCGTACATTGCGAATTGTTTGGTATCCAATCCATTTTGTCTGCAAACATTTCGCAGCCTATGCTGCGAAATGTTCATCATCCAAAAAATTTCAGATCCTAGGCTGCGAATTCTTTTACGGATACGCTGCGAATTGCAACTGATTTGCTCACATTTCGCAGTATATCTTGATCACAGTTTGCAGCATATCTTGATCATGCATAATTTAAAATGAGTTTAAAAGTAATTGAATAGTTGAGAATATTACAAGTTTGATAGGTGTCCTTGTGATGTTATCTATCGCTTTGACTTTAGGCAGCAATGGGTTGTAGTTTGTTACCGAATTGCCGTCGACATCAATGACGAGCAAAGTCCAATGGTTTATCTGGTCCTTTGTCTCGGTGCATATTGGAATGATGATGATGATGGGGTTTTCAGGCGTTTTGCTAAAATCTGCGTCCACCAAATTTGTTACTTCCCAGCCTGATTCCATTTGATGCTGTATCTAAGCGAGAGTACATTACAATGAGAACATTTTTCAAAACTTTGAAATTTACCTTAGCTAAACTTATCGTAGTCATGCCCGAAATCATTACGCTGTCATGTAACACTTCTTTAACATTTTTGCATGGAACTTTGAAGTTTGTTTCTACAAGCATCTTTCAAATTCAAGCGTCCACAACTTATGAAAGGAGTTGTTTATTTATGTTAAATATACAATACATGTTTGAAACATTAAAAAGAATATTGGTTGACAATTGGATACCTTTACGTCCAGCTCCAATTCTAAAGGTAGCGGCATCGCATCATTCACTTGCACTCTAATTCCGTATGTAAATTTGGATGATGGTAAATTCCATACTACTGGATCAGGGGTGTCACTCTCGTAGGTTTTAAGTAACTGTATTTTGTGGTATTATCCGACATCGATACGGTCAGTTACTTTTGTTTCCTTTGGAAAGCCGCTGTATTTTACTTTTGGCGGTTCCTATTCTGTTACAATTATCTCTTCCTCTTCCTCTGCCACTAGAGGTTGTGTTGGTGTAAGTAGATTAAAATTAGGCTCATCTGTCTCTTTACTTGACTCGAGCTTATTAAATAACAAAAATCAAAAGAGTGTGTCAATCATTATAATGTTAACGACCCCAAACATTTCGCATGCTAACATGCGGATTGTTTGGTTCTAGCTGAATACATTTTAGGGTATCTATCAGGATAGCATGCGAACTGATCGAGGTTCCACTGAACAGTTCGCATGCTACCCTGATATTTGTTTGTAAAACTTGAAATACATCCACACTATTCTCATGGTATGATGCGAATATAAATAGCCCCTACCACACGGTCAGCGATAACCAATGCCGTTGACTTGTTCGACATAAGATCTGGATCGTGTCGACAGAAATCATTAATGTCATCCTCCGACATGTTCTCCAAAGACCGCTGTATTACACAATCGTAATATACATTATCAATTTCATTTAAAAGTGTTTGTGAAATTTGTGTGTAAATACCATCAACAGAAGCATCGGGTAAACCTACCGTGTTATCATTTGACTCTGGATCTTGCAGTTGATTTGGTATTGGTACTAGAATTTCAGGTTGGCTTAGCAATTCTGACTTTGTGCACACCACCGTTGGTCTTTGAGGTGCATCTCCATATTTGGTATTGTCTTCTAATGATGGTCCTTCTTGGCTGAGTAGTTCCATTTTTTCACAGGGATTGGCATGTTCCGACTCTTCCGACGCTATCTATTGTGTTAGCCTTTCTCTCTTTGCCAAGGCTATTTGTTGTTGTTGTTATTCTTGTTGTTCTTGTTGTTGAACTTGTTACTGTTGCTGTTGCTGTTGCTGTTGTTGTTGTTGGTGTTGTTGTTGTTGGTGGTGGTGTTGAACTTGTTGTTGTTGCTGTTGTTGTTGTTGTTGTTGGTGGTGTTGTTTTTGGTGTTGTTGTTCTTCTTCTTCTTCTTGTTGTTGTTATTTTTGTTGTTGTTGTTGCTGGTGGTGGTGGTGTTGAACTTGTTGTTGGTGTTGTTGGTGTTGTTGTCTGTCGGCCTCCTGTTTCATACAAATTCCAAAATAAAAAGGTGGAAGGGTTAAGCATACTATAATCATAGTTGCAAACGATTTGCATGCTAACCTGATATTTGTTTGGTCCATCTCAAACAATTCGCATTATGCGCTGCGAATCATAAAATAACCAACCAACTAGAGTAAAACACAATTCGCAATATACGATGCGAATTGTTTGGATATGACTACACAACAGTCATGATATTTGTTTGATAGCATCATATCATGTGATGCATTGTTTGAATATGTATTCAACTAGAAAATCCCGCTGATTGTTTTAAATACATACACTGACTTTGTTTGAATATGTATACGACAGTAAATATTATTATAGAAACAATTTAATCACAACAATAAATAAGATATTTGAATCTTAGTGAAATTTTGATCCACTTATAACTTCGAGGTTTTCTGGGTCTGCCACTTCTTTCTCACGATCTTCTATCTCCTTTGCCACGTGAAGTACGAGATGTTGGTCATTCGGAAGGGACTCGTGTCTTTCTTTCTCCGTCTGTATCTCCGTGGTGTCTATATCTGTGGACACCAACAATTCTGCTTGCATCCTTCCAGATGGTACCGGTATGGGTGAATGGTTCCCATCATCATCCCTCTCTTCTGGCAGTACTCCAGCAGCATCATGCTGATCAACATCAGGCACAAATACTTGTAATTCAGTGGACGCTGCTCTATCTGGAAATGCTGCTACCTTCTCAACTTCTGGGCTTCCAATCTGGCAAATTGGCTGAGAGATAGCATTGTGGAGTTGTTGTACTTCAAGCTCCACTATCTTCCGTTTCAATTCTTCCAGCTGAAAAAAATGATAGCAGACATTTTATAAACATATTAAGTGCTGATTATAGCGATTATTTAAGGTTTAATTTCATACTTACTTCTTTGGCCTGTTTTTCTATCTTTCTCTCGTACTTGTTCTTGTCGGCGTATGTCTTCAAACGCTTTGATTCAGCAACAGTTGCAGACTTCTTTGGAGTAGTCGCTTTGCGTTTGAGGACAAAATTACCGATTGTTTCACTCATGCTAGTTGTGCCCTCGTCGTCGGGCTCCTGCCGGGATGTGCCGATCGGTGGTGGTGGAATCGTTTGCTGGAGGAGTCTTGTTGGTGGAATCGTTGCCTCGGGAAGTCTTGGTTGTTGGGGTCTGGGATATATCACGTGATTCGTTTCTTTCTGTTTCTGTGATGCTCGTCTCCTTGGTTTTGGGGCTGTGTTTTTCTTCCTCTTCTTTGGTCTTTCTTCCGGTGAAATAGATTCAGCATCTGTATCTCCCAACAGAGGTACATGTAATTAAATAGTTGCAAGCGGTTTGTTTTGAAAGTATGAAGGTGTAGACAAACAAATTGTTTTTTACAAACAGTTCGCATTATATGCTGCGAATTGTGTGAAACTCTATCCTTGTTAGAGTTGCAAACAACTCGCAGGTTAGCATGCGAATTGCGTGTAAACAATAAGTTGCGAACTCATAACGCATCCCATGCTGCAAAATGTTTGATACATTGTTCTAATATAACACCAAACAAAAACGCATAATATGATGCGAACTGTTTGCAACCCCAATTCAATACATATATAAAGCTCATACCTTATCATCTTTCAGGTTGGGTATTCTAATAAGCAGCGCCACAGTTGCTGCTTGGCACTCTAATCCCAACCATTTGAAAAACCTTGGTATCGAGGTCAGCTTCGCTACCTCGAGGCCGACTGTTGTGTGCTCCATGAAGAAGGGCTACATGGGGACAAGTTTTATCATCAAGATGCTTTGTACATAACTAATTTTTTTACTGATAGATCAATCTTACAATTAAAAGGGCGACGCAGCCGACGACTCTATCAGGTTTTTCGATTGCTAAGCAACTCCTAATAGACTGTCGAAGCTTGAACTGTATTGATCTGGACCAGTCGTAATTATTTATTTTGATGAGGTCTTCAACAAAATAAAGCGTGCTCCAACCCAGGATATCTCCAGATACAGAGTAGAATATGGTGGAGCACAAAAACAGTATCAACAGCCTTGCAACGTCTTCCAACTCATGCTCTCCCTTCGCTTACCTGCCTGTAAAACCCACGACAACATGCTATGTTAGTAAAGTACAACATCCTGCTTTATAAAATGAAGTCGATTTTACAAGTACCTTTATAATGACATTCGTTATTGTTTTAGTATTTGTCGGTCCTACTTTCCTGGCAGTTTTAGCCATGAAGTATTTCTTCATCATCGTCGATTCGTCCTCCTCGCCGGGCGCGTATTTGTTGTGAAATGCTCCATTTTTTGTTAACGGCATTTTCTCCGTGCCATGCTTCATCCCGAATATGACCTACACATCGTCTTCAGTTAGCTTTACAAACTTTGAGCCAATATGGAAGGCGTTTTTATCAATAGAGAACCTCTCGACAAGATACTGAATGAGCGAGTATAATTTCTTCTTTAGCAGCTCTGCCTCATTATGGATGTCGAAAGCCGTGTTCAAAAGCGTGTAGAAGGTTGTGTTTCTTGCAGCTTCAATGTGGGCACGAGTAATACGGTTCTCTTTAAGAAGCTTCAGAAGGCTCACTAACCCTGGCCTGTAATAGCTTGGTTTTGTTGTCATACTTCCTACACAAACACAAATCAGTTGGAGTGTCACACACCTCGTATCACAAGCTACGAACTTCCTATCTATCAGTTAAAGTGTCACACGATTCGCATGAGAAGCTGCGAATTGCATATCTGTTAGTATAATATTTACAAGCAATTCGCAGGCTGGCCTGCGAATTGTATGTAAATATAAGCTGCGAAATGTATGGCATACACATTAAATCAAGATGCGAATTGGTATGAAATATAAACAGATATGAAGCTGCGAATTGTTTGCATCCTATGTGATTAAGATGCGAATTGTACTACAACGCTCACGTACAAGCTGTGAATTGATCTAATTTTTACATGCACGTTGCAAGGATCTGGGAAATATCGAAACAACACTAAAATCAACAATCAACTACCTAATGCACATCTAACATACATCACAGTTGTCATGAAAGTATTAACATTACATGCAACCAAACTTCTACCCTGCGTTCGACGATAAACCCAGAAACTGACCAACTATCGTCACTAAATACTTCATTCCGGTATAAAAAGCAACGCCGACCTTGAAATAACAGAAAATAGTGGTTCGAAGTAATAAAAACGCAAAAAAAAAACTTTCCACGATAATGCTTACCTGGTTACTTCTAAACACTGTAGTATTCACCGGCCGGAGACGACTAGACGACAAGTTGTCAAACAAGAGGCCGTTACTCGCTAGACTGAGTAAAAGACGGTGACTTGTCCGATTCCGTTTGAAGGTGCGAACGACGACTGATTTCACAGAGAAGCTGTAGGGGTTTCTGGTTGGAGAGAGAGTATCACGAAGTCGAACGGTTTCTGGTGGTTTCTAAAATTAGACGTGTTTGGGTTTGTTTAGGGTGATGGAAAGAGGAAAAAAGTGGGTTTGAAATGAAAAATAAGTATATATAGTCGGAGGTAATTTTGTCCAATTTTTTACTCGAAGTACTAAGTAACACTATACAAAATTTAGATACTACCGCGTAATTAGATACTTGAGCAGGCATTTACCCGTACTTTTCTCTTAATTTTAAATTAAACAATTTGAATATTTAAAAATAATAAAAAGATTTCTTAGATAATGCCATCAGGTTATTTAACTTATTTTAAGTTGGTAAGGTTGTCCTGGTCGGGTTTGAGTCGAACCAAACTAGACTAATAAACTCCGTTTACTGTTTTAAAAAGAGGATCCCAACGGAAACATTTTGGTCCAGAAACGGGAATCCGTTTTCCCCGGGAATTTCAATTTTGTCGCACCATTTAATTCCTTACTGACTCACCCTTATCTAACTTTTAATTTCCTCTGTTTTATATTAATCAAAGCTTTCGAACTCATATTTATACCCTCCACCATCAACAAGAGATAGCCACTCCACTCTCTCTCTACTCTCTCTCTCTCTCTCCCTATATATATATATATATATATATATTTATATCTTCTTCTTCCTCACACGCATAGCTCGTTACATCATTTCTCCGGTCTATAACAGAGATGGATAGAGAATGAGGATTCCTCAATTATCGTAATCATGTCAGTTTCGTGCTCCGATTCCTGCAACATGAACCTTCTATGCGGCGAAGATTCCAGTATCTTCTCCGACGAGTCGCCTGAAAGTTGGTTGCTATCGTCAGATATTGAATCGTCAGCGTGCAGCGAAGAATCCATTGCCGGATTAGTCGAGGACGAGATACGTTTCGTTCCCGGGGTTGATTACCTCGCCAGATTCAACTCTCACTCTCTCGATGCTTCCGCTAGAGAAGAATCAGTCGCGTGGATTCGTAAGGTAAATTTAAGTTCTAAACAACAAGTTTGAAAAGTATTGATTATGATTTGCATTAGTAGATATCGAAATCACTGACAGTTGCCTTTACGCTATTGAATACCTAAGAATTCCGGCTCATTACAAACGGAATCGGAATTTAGCATAGATCTAAGACATCGATGCAATATTGAGAGAGTTAGTAGTAGTGTTTTATAGGTACTTCCGTCTATGTTAAGTTCATTGATTTGTGTATTGATATCGAAAATTTGCAGGTGCAAGCATTCTACAATTTCCAGCCATTGACGGCTTATCTTGCCGTCAACTATATGGATCGGTTTCTCGATACACGTCAGTTGCCGGTAAGCTGGTTAATCAGTACAGTAGCTTCTTTTACTATTTTATTGAAAAATTGATCACATGAGTTTTTAAAGATGAAGTTGAAAATGACCTGGAAACTTTGTACAGGAGAAAGTACGTAAACTGTATGAGTATCTTCTGGGTTTTGGTTGTATACGAAAAAGGAACATAGTCAAGTACATTATTTGAGTATTTCGTATACAGTGGATTGGATTGGATTGATTGTTGTTATTGTATTGTATTGTACATCATGTGTTAATAGTGTTTCTTAAAACTTCTGTAGCAAAAGAGTGGATGGCCAATGCAACTTTTATCAGTAGCTTGCTTGTCACTAGCTGCCAAGATGGAGGAATCTCTGGTTCCTACTTTACTAGATCTTCAAGTACTTATTCACTATTTTAACTTCCTTTTATGTATATTATTAAAGTGGACTTGTGCTGTAGTTAATTTGGATCTATATCATTAAAGGTTGCAGGGGCCAAATATGTTTTTGAGCCAAAAACTATACTGAGGATGGAGTTTCTTGTGCTGGGTGTATTGGATTGGAGATTGCGATCAGTAACACCATTTTGTTTTCTTGGCTTCTTTGCGTGCAAGATCGATTCGACAAGAGATCTTATCGGAGTTATAGTTTCTCGTGCCTCTGAAATCATTTTATCCAATATTAAAGGTATATATACAGCTAGTGTTTCTTGTGTTATACAATGCGTATTAATCGAGTATAAAATAATATATTGTATAGAAGTTTAGTTACTAGAAACTCACTTGGTACTAGTGACTTGGAGCTCAGAGTCATTTATTCACCAAGGGGATAGAGAAAGTTGTAGGTTTTAGTAATTTATCTCTCTTCTTAGCTGATAAACGAGTTGAGAGAGCTCCAAGCAATGGAACTCATAGTAATGCCGTGGTGGAAATGGTCATTTGGACGATTGTTTGATAGATATCTTGACACATTTTTTAAATGAGAAATGTTATACATCACCAATTAACTTCACGAATTATCATGAATACATTGTACCCAAGTTATCTTAATCAATCAGCTTAGAGATATATGTCTGTTAATGTAATATGAATGCCGGGTTCGTGGCTTCTTGAAAATTCAGAAAACAAATTCTTCATGTGTAGCATTACTCTTGTTTAAATGTATCTACATGTATTTATATGTAGCTAACTGCATAATGTATGTTACAGATGCCAGTTTTGTAGAGTATCTTCCATCGACCATTGCTGCTGCAGCTACACTCTGTGCTGCCAGTGAAATCCCGATTCTCTCTCTTGTTAAACCTGAAAATGCTGAGTCATGGTGCGAGGGTTTAAGCAAAGTAAGCTTCATGTCCCATATCAATAAAATAGAAATCTAAGGTGGTTCAATTTCACTAAAAAAAGGGTTATTTTTGTGCAGGAAAAAATCAGTGACTGCTACTGTCTAATGCAAGCACTTAGGATTGACAATCACGGCAGGAAGCTACCAAAACTGATTACACAACTTCGAGTAACCGTTAGAGCCAGAGTAAGCAGCTCCACTGACTCATCATCCGTTTCTTCGTCGCCTTCATCTCATAATAAAAAGAGAAAATTGAATAATTGGTCGCTCGAAAATCTTGCATAAGAAAAGAAAGGTACTTTTCGCAAAACAAATCAAGGGTATGATATGATCAAAGTTCTCTAGAAACCTCAATATTTTTAGGAGGATTAATTAGAGAATCAACCCGAATCCAGTGGTGTAGAAATCATGTATATCTCCATAAGAGTTTGGTGAGAGTTTTTTGGGTAATTTATTTAAATTTTGTTGGTGGACATCACCACTCATGAGAGTGCCGATATAAATTAAAGTTTTGTGTTACGAAAATAAAAAAATACTCCCCTTATGGAATGGAGCGTAGAAGAAAGACTAATAGAATTCAGCACTTGGGTCCATCATGCAAATCAAATTCGGATCGGAGTTGGCAGATAAGGAGGATTGCAAGTCATGGGGGCTCTGTTTAATATTTATGTATGGGTAGTGTTTTGAGACTTTTTTCTGAGTGTTTTTATTTTAATTTGTTCTTTCTTTCTTTAATTTGTTTTGTTAGAGGACAAACCTCTAAATAGCATACAAAAGGTCTTTGGGGCCTTTTTTTTAGCGTATTGTTTGTATTTGGAGTACATCAAATAAATTTGATCGATTGCTTTCCCTATCATTTCTATAATCGACTAACTTATATTTCACTATCATTTCTATATATGTACAGTAAGTAACCTACAAGACTTGGATTCTAATCATATATAATATGAAAATCTAGAATAAGTCGTGAAACATGGGTCAAATTGTTGTAGATTATAAATGTGATTGATAATTGGAGACATGTGTAGAAGGAAGGAGCGTATGTTTTGGTCCCGCAAAAGAAATAAAAGAGAGCTGGTACTGGTAGTCCTAGTCCTAGTCCAATCCATTATTATTAACAATTATTAGATTTAGATAGTTGTTTTATATAAAAACTGTGAATGCGACTGCTTTTAGCTATTGTATCTATTTGCTTCCCGTGATTCTATTCCTTTTGGTATTCTTTTAGATAGCAGACAGCTCTGCTTCTTTCCAATAAAAATTTATCAGTTGAACATGTTTGGTGTAAGAATCATACTGAGCGCCAGCGAGTAGGGGTGGAGCCTGGTTCAGGCTTGACCAAACCTGTAAATGTTAATGTAGTCTTTGAATTTGGTGTTTGGTTTTATTTCCATGTTTGAACTCATTGCAGTGTTCTGAATAACGTTTTAGGGTAAAAGATGTCACGGAGTGTTATATTTGTCATTTGCCTCGCAATGTCTCTCACTTATATGTCAATTATTTTTGCCAAGTTTTTATTATTTCACATTTAGAAAGAGTTAAAATTTGAAGAGGATTATTTATTCAGGTATAGGTTTTGGGGTATATACGAAATGAATCCTAACAATGGGTATGAGAGCTATTTTCTTAAGATAGAACGTTAGATTTTTTTGTTTTTAATCAAATATAAAACATATGATTTTATTTTTTATATATGATCCATATTTGTGAATCTATAGTGTATATAGAGAGTTTTAAATCGAATGATTGTTGATTTATTAAGGATAAAACATGTTAGATTGTGTTTTTTTATTGATTAAGAACCATTTTGAAGAAATTTAGGTTTTTTTTTTACGATTTGGGATCGTGTTGACACGATAAAGAAGATGTCACTATAGTTGTCACGACAAACAGTATAGACGGGTCATACTTTACCAATAAAAAGATGATATGGATTTATATTTGAAGTGTTATGATTTTGACATAAAGTTAAGGATTAAGATCGACACACCTTCACTGGATATAGTTTTACTAACGAGAAGAAAGAATTTGAGGCGTGAGAAAAGTCAAATATGTTATGTTTGAAAATTATGAAAATATAAATATCTTTGGCAATCCGTGGAAATATTTCGACTGAGATCACCAATGGAATTCAGTTTCTCAAAGTAGTTGAGAATAATTTTACTAATATTAATAGGGTGTAGATTAAGATAAGCTGACGCAACTTTTCACCATGAGGTTTTATGGCAGTGAGAAAATAAGGAAGCATATTCTTGAGATGTCAATGATTACCTCAAAGTTAAAGGCATTTAAGATTGACTTTCTCAAAAAAAATTATGGTAGGGTTTGTGTTTCCGTTTATTCCTCAACGTAAGAAATTGATGGTTAATTAACTGATTTATCATGCTAATGATGAGGAGGATATGATGAAATAAGAATTTCATGAGGTGCATATGGTGAGATCTCAACATTGAATGTTCAGAATGATTGTGAAAAAATAGCATTGGTATTTGACTTCAAAATGCCATAAAGTTTAGTATATCTAGCATGTGTGTTTATTGTCCCTGATTTCAACAAACCGATATAGTATAATTTTTAGATAATTTAACTTTTTTATTGCATGCGAGTTTGCTGTGATTGAATCCTTTTAGTAAAGTATTACAATGACAGGATATCTATAAAACTATTGTACTAGACTACTCTTATGGTAAGCGAAGTATATAAGAACTACATTAAATAGGGTATATTATAACAACATATAATCATGATACTATAGGGTACATTTTGTAAACATATCTATAAAGAGAGCATTTAAACCCTTATAAATTTCATTGACAAAATTCACTTATTTTTTCGGTGCTTTAATCTCAGTGCTTCAATTGTCAGTTATTCCTAAGTTGGTTGTCTTGAATTGATGCGAATTAACATTTTATTACATATAAAGACAATGTTAAAATTTATAAGAAAATAATTTATAAGTCAATTTACATGATCAATTTTTTAAGATTTGATATTTGATCGATTCTTGAACAAGATCGTCAATATTAACTACAAACTTTCATATTTTCCAATATAAATATAGTTGTGATGATATTAATAAGTATGGTTAACATTAAAAGTTGAACAATAATGGGAAAAAATAATAGGAAACAATGATGAGAAACAATGATGATTCAATATTCACCAATAAAGAGATTTATAAATTAAAATATCTAAATAAAATAAATTAAGTAATAAAGATAATTATGTTTAACAAAGTTGAGACCTTAAGTAGGCTTACTCTAGTTTTCAATTTATATTTAAAGATATTTGATGGATTGATACACTTCAACCATCATATTTTATCTTCATTTAAGAGATACATTAGATCACCAAATTAAGTGACGTTAACATATATCTACAGATAATGGTGATTTATTATTATCTTAGAGCTCTTAGATATCTTTGATGAATTGATACAGTCCTAACCATCCTCCTTTCTCTTTATTCAAAAATACGATAAATTTTCAAAATTAAGTGATGATAAAACACATTTTCTGATATTGTAGTTCATGTTCTAGAGTAGTGGCAAAATATTATATAGTGCGTTGCAACCAACCATCTCTACTAATAATTATAATTAATTTTTCCATAATATTATACATATTTATATATTTTTTCCATAAAATAAATTGAAATTTGATGTAGTTGCACGGGCCAATGGCTATATGGCCCTTTTGGACAAATGAAACGGGCTTTATTTGGGGCCTAGGTATCCGAATTAGGCACTGCGACCACTCAAATCGAACGTGTCGAGAAGCCTAACGATTTTCAGAAGCATTATAATAGTGATGAAGTTCAGGCCTAAAATTCTATTGTTTAAGTCCTCTTTTTGCTCTTTTTGTGAATTTTCTACATTTTCCTATTTTTGTTGGATTTTATTTAAATACTTAACCAGCTCCAATCGCTTTGAAATTGGGCGGGGATTTATTTTATTTCATAAGGAACAAGCTTTAATTTTGGGCTAGGGTTTTGAGCACTTTTATAAAAGGCTCTCAAATCCTAGTTTTGCCTCAAACCTTTTTTGAATAGAATTTGAGTTTTCTCTAAAGTCTCTTACACTCTAACCTATGGTTAGAGATTATCCATCTTTTTTGTTTTTCGTCTTTCTTAATCTGTGTTTTCCGCCGTATGCTTCATCTGGTAGTTCAGCGCTACCATATTGGTGCCAGAGCGACAAAGCTCCTACGGTGTGGGTGACGAAGGTATGCCACCAAAGAGATCCTTACGGGGGAAGTCCACTCTTCTGATGGAAGAATCGGTCGAATGTGATGAATTCGGTTAGTTCTGATCGCAGGTTGGTGAACAGATGCACTCGTTGGGAAATCAGTTGAAAGACGTACATGAAGCATTACACAGGCTGTTGAATAACCAAACCAACGGATTTCGAGCTGCAGATTCGAGCAACCAGCCGTCGAGATTTGAGAGAGAGACCGGTCGCGAGAAGAATCTGTTTGGTCCTCTGAGAGAACAAGGTAGGGATCAATATTACCCACAAGACTGTCGCGAACAAGTCATTGAGTAGCCGCCAGCGAGAGATTCTGATCTGAACACCAACAACCGTTGGGAACTTTGATTCAGACTGAAGATCCCAGAGTTCCAAGGGGGTTTCGAACCGGAGGAGTTTTTAGATTGGATCGCCTCAGTCGAAGAAGTCCTTGATTTCAAGGAGGTTCCAGATGCAAAACGAGTACAGTTGGCTGCAACTTAGTTCTGAGGCCGAGCTGCATCTTGGTGGCAACAGCTCAAGCAGACTAGATCAAGGCAACGTAAGCCAAAAATAACGACTTGGAGCTAAGTTTGTGAAACACTTGAGGGCTGCATTTTTTCCTTACAACTATGTGTGCATAATGTATCAGCAGCTTCAAAACCTTAAACAAGGTTCAAGGACTGTTGACGAATACACTAACCATTTTTTCAAGCTACAAAACCGTGTCGATATTGTTGATTCAGCTGAACAATTATTATCTCGCTACATAGATGCGATGAGACAGTAGGTTTAGGACCAACTTAACATGTTCGACCCTGTGAATGTGTCTGAAGCACATCAGCGTGCACTACATCTGGAGAAAGCGATTTCACGAAGGCCTTATGGAGGAGATACTGCTAGAACAACTCCAATAACGTTTCTAGAAATAACGATTCCAAGCCCTAGCCCAGGAGTACCAACTGTTTCTCCTATGCGTACAGGTGCTACTTCGCAGGTCCAAAATCGCGCAGGTACTTCCTCACAGGTCTGGTGCTACCATTATCATTAACTATGGTACGTTTCTTTACAGTGTCCAAAATTATGACAACAACCGCAACAGTTGAGGGGTTTGCTAGTTGAAACTGCTGATTTTTACCTAGAAGGTGACCTATGGTTTGATGAAGAACCAGAGGATGTTGTTGATGAGGTTCAAGAGGACCAGGTTACAAGAGGCAATATTGGACATGTATTGGTTTTAATGCGTATCTGTTTGACGCCCAAGGCAAGAAGGGAAGGGGATGATTGGCTACAAAACAATATTTTCCAGTCCACTTGTACTATTGGGGGAAAGATATGCAAATTCGTTATTGATTCAGGGAGCTGCAAAAATGTTATCTCTGCAGAAGTTGTACAGAAGTTGACCCTGAAAACAGAAGACCACCCAAACCTCTACAAGCTCGTCTGGCTAAAGAAAGGTAGTGAGGTAAATATCTCTAGAAGATGTCTGGTATCTTTCTTTGTCGGTAACTATATGGATAAGGCATGGTGCGATGTCATTGGGATGGATGTGTGTCACTTATTGCTAGGCCGACCATGGAAATATGATAGAAATGTCACATATGATGGTAGGATAAACCGCTCTAGTTTCATATGAAATAATGTTAGGTTCATAGTAACACCAACTAGGGAGAGATCCCCAAAACCTGCCCTTGTTGTATCACAGGAGTCAAGTAAGAATTTTCTAGCTCGAAAGGCATTTATAGAACATGCTAGTGATGCAAGGATTGTCTATCTTTTGGTGGTTAGAGAATTTAATACTCATCCATTTGCTGGTATACCTGAGCGAGTTCGACCGTTATTATTGGAATTTTCTGTTGTCTATCCCAATAATATACATATAGGCCTTCCTCCACTGAGAGATATCCAGCATCAGATTGACCTAGTACCGGGTGCTAGCCCGAGAAGGTCTGTTTGGATGGATGGTAATGCCATTCGGTCTTTCTAACGCTCCTAGCACGTTCATGCGGGTTATGAACCAAGTATTTCCCCCGTTCATCGGAAAATTTCTAGTTGTATACTTTGATGATATTCTTACATATAGTACTGCGGAGGAGCTGCATCTCCAGCATTTACGAGATGTGTTGGTTGTTTTGAGACGAGATGAGTTTTATGGGGGACTCGATAAGTGTTGTTTTATGACAAATTCGGTCATCTTCCCGGGGTATGTCGTTTCAAAGGATGGACTGTCAGTGGATAAGTCAAAAGTGGCAGCAGTGCGTGACTGACCTAAACCTACTTCTACCACTGAAGTCCATTCTTTTCATGGATTGGTCTCCTTTTACAGAAGGTTCATACATAATTTCGGCATTGTCATGGATCCTATTACAGATTGTATGAATGGCAAGATATTCTGATGGACCCCTGAAGCAGCTACATCGTTTAAAAATATCAAGGTAAGACTGGCCACTACACCAATTCTGGTTTTACCCGACTTATCTACAGGTTTTGAACTCCATTGTGATGCGTCTGGATTGGGCATTGGAGCTGTACTCACCCAACGACTCTAACCTGTAACATACTTCAGCAAGGAGTTAAGTGGAGCTAAACTCAACTACATCACATATGACAAGGAGTTTTATACAGTTGTACGAGCTTTGAAGCACTGGAGTTCCTACTTGGCCTACAATAACTTTGTCCAGTACACTAATCATGATTCCTTAAAGCATCAGCAGAGTCAGGAGAAACTCTCTTCCCTCCATGCACATTGGGCAGCATTTACTCAACAATTTACCTTTTCCATCAAACATAATTTGGAGGTAGTTAACCGCGTAGCTGATGCACTTAGCCGACGCAACATAATGATTCGTATGGAAGGAGAAGTTGTGGAATTTAAGATGATGAAGGATCTATTGGCTATCGATCCATATTTTGGTCCTATTCTAGAGGACGTCAGCGCAGGTTTGGGAAAAGATTTTGCAGTGAGCAACGGTTAACTCTTCAAATGTAATTTACTATGTGTTCCCGAGGGCAGTTTGAGGTTACTGATTATACAGGAGAGACACAACGAGGGGCATGGGGGTAGAGATCAAACCCTTCACTCTATATCCAGTCAGTTCTTTTGGCCACATTTGAGGTGATGTTATCCGTTTTGTAGTTGGTTGCCAGGTTTGCCAGGTGGCAAAAGGTACATCCTCCAACACAGGTCTATACCTACCAATCCCAATACAAGAAGGACCACAGCGAAGCATCGGCATGGATTTCGTGTCTGGGTTGTGGAGAACATAGAGAGGTAACGATTCTATTTTTGTGGTGTTTGATAGGTTTTCTAAGATGGACCACTTCATTGTCTGCAAGAAAACCACAAATGCTGTGAATGTTGCTAATTTATACTTTCGTGAGGTCTACCGCTTACATGGTCTATCCTTGAATATCGATTCTGATCGTGATACACGGTTTGTCCAACATTTTTGGAGGAGTTTGTGGCACCTGACTAACACAAATCTTAATTTTAGCAGCGTGTATCACCCGCAGACAGACAACCAAACCGAGGTAACTAATCGAACGTTAGGCAACATGTTACGCACATAGGTCTCTGTGAACTTGAAAGCATGGGATTCCCGCTTTTATCACGTTGAATTCGCCTACAACAGGCACCACAAGCGCAATACGGTGTATAATCCTTTCATGGTAGTCTATGGTTATAACCCACTTGGTCCTATGGATTTGGCTTTCTCAACGCTTGATAAGGTTCCAACTAAGATCGAGAACGTCATTGCTGATCTATGGGAGATCCATAAGAACACACACAAACACCTGGAGGAAACAACACAAAAGGTTGCCGCAGATAAGAAGCACCGACTGGTGGAGTTTGCAGTAGGGAAATTTTTATGGGCAGGTGTTGACCAGGGATCATTATCTTGCGCACGAGTACAACAAGTTGGCTGCAAGGAAGGTGGGTCCGTTTGAAATTATTGAAAAAATTAATCCCAATGCATACAGGTTGAAGCTACCCAGCCACATGAAGACCAATAACATTTTCAATGTGAAGCACCTGGTGCCGTTTACCAATGTTGCAGAGGATGATGAAGCTGAGAATTCGTGGGCAAATTTTTCCGAAGACAGAGAAGATGATGTAGTTGCACGGGCTCATGGTTATATGACCCTTTTGGACAAGCGAAAACAGGATTTATTTGGGGCCTAGGTATCCGAATTAGGCACTACGACCACTGAAATCGGAAGTGTCGAGAAGCCCAACGATTTTCGGAAATATTACAGTTGTAATGATGTTCATGCCCAAAATTCTATCGTTTAAGTCCTCTTTTTGCTGTTTTTGTGAATTTTCTGTATTTTCTGTATTTTTGTTGGATTTTATTTAAATACTTAACCAGCTCCAATCGCTTTGAAATTGGGCGGGGCTTTATTTTATTTCATAAGGAACAAGCTGTAATTTTAGGCTAGGGTTTTGAGCACTTTTATAAAAGGCTCTCAAACCCTAGTTTTGCTTCAGACTTTTTTAAAATAGAATTTGAGTTTTCTCTAAAGTCTCTTATACTCTGACCTAAGATTAGAGATTATCCCTCTTTTTTGTTTTTCATCTTTCTTAATCCGTTTTTTCCGCCGCCTGCTTCATCTCGTAGCTCGACGCTACCAAAATTCTGAGAAAAATAGGCACATCTTTATCAGAATATTAAGGTAATATATTTCAAAATGAGATGAACAAGCTAGTTGATAAGATGATTCATAACCCTTTCAGTATTCTAACAATTTATCTATATTAAATATACATAAAGGGGAATAAACCAAATAATAAATCGGGTGCAAACAGAACGATAGAACTTCTTGAACAAAACTAGAAATCAAGAAGACGTTCATATTCATAGATAACTATACGTGTACCTTTTGTTTGTTATAATATATATTTTTGGTCTTACTATACACATATTTCAATAGAAATAGAGTTCAATTGACAAGATCAAATAATTTATTATATATATCCTTTATTGGTTGCCACTGGATGGAGGTATGCAAGTTTTGTAAACAAAATCATGATTCATTTTTTAGGTTTATAAGATGTGCAATAGTTTATTATTAATCAAATTCATATGAAGATAATTAGTAAGATTAGTGCATTAAAACTCAAACATATGAATACATTGTTTAATAGATTTTTATATTTAGGGACATCTAGTACAAACAAATCCCTATCTAACATTTGGAAGTAAAGTCTAATTCAGTACTAATTATCTTTATTTTGAATACATTCCATTCTATAACATTTATTTTAGAAACATACTATCCAAATTTATATTTGAGACAATACATTCATTTTAGATAATATTTTTTATGATAATTTGAGGAGAAATATTTAGTGAACAACCTTGATTTGTGGGAAGAATGAGAAATGATTTGTTTAAATTTAAACAATAAAGATTTGATCATTCATTACTGGTTATCTCCTTATTTTCTTATATGAATCAACTTTTTAAATTATCGCTTGAGATAAAGAAAAAGTAATTGTTCATAAAAGATTAACTCAACATCCTCAATAAATTGTGGAAACTTAATATTATAATTACAACATACACATGAATTTATTTGTGATACATGCAATCATAACCTTAATTTAGACCAACTTATTCATACAAATCGTCACACCATTAACGTTGAAACTATTTTAATCTATAACTAGTAATATTGGTAACTTTGATGATATATTTACATATTTTAAGTTTATACATCTAAAAATGTTTACTTATAACTCATACAAATATAATATATTAAAAGACAATTAATTTTTACATATTCACACAACAAATAAAAGTTTGGAACCTAAAAGTGTTTACTTGTACTTCATGCAAACATAATGTTTTTTAGGATTCGATTAATGTTTGCACATATTCACAAAACAAACATATATAACGTTTTATGAGAAATACCACTATAAAATGGATTGATCTAATGATACGTTAATGGTTTTTGTATTATAGTAATGTCTAAATATTTTGAAAAACTAAAATAAAATATAAAAAATAACCCACCAACCTGATACATAAAACAATTAGCATGCATTCAAAATATCTAATGGATTTATGTCGATATCACACGGATAACACAAGAGAAAGAATAAAATAAAATAAAATAAAATAAAAAACTAAAAATAATACGCCACAACACCAAAAATCACTGAATAATTTGGGGCAATTGTCGTTGTGATGCTGGAAGCTTTTGTAATATCACTGGAAGTACCACGCTATCTAAAAGAAACATCGCGACAATTACGATTATGATTTTTATTTTATATCAATGTTTAGATAATCTGCTATTTTTACTTAAAACATTTCATAAAAATTCATATACTATATAGAAAAAAAAATATAATTAAATATCTCAAATAGTTTAGTACATAAATTTAACTAGACAAAATGGTTAAAATTACCAATTCATAAAACCTTAAAAGATATTTTAGAAATTAAAAATAAATCAATTACATATATGTTCAATCTATCATAAAATTTTCTAATTTATTATAATTACATGAAATCTAAAAACCTAAACATACCAAATATATAATGTTCATATATAAATAGTGACGTATAGAAAATATATCAATTTTTGTAATTACTTATTCATTTGATTCACGCCGATCAGTGAGGTTTTATATTTTCACAAAACTTTCAATGTTAACATGTTTGTATATATTTTGAGACAAAACGTTTAAATTAGTAAATTAATTTGATATTTGTTTTTTAAAAGTATATAATTATAATGTAACTTAAAATGTAAAATAAATAAAAAATGATTACAAAATAACACTTAACTAAACCATATTTAACATCTGAAATATATTAACATAATAAATTTAATTTATTATTCAAATAATTTAGATATTTAATATAAGCTAGTTCATCATAATTTCTAATGCAGCACTCTTAGGGTAATACATTATATTTTATTTTTAGAAATGTTTTTTTATAATAAATATAATATTAGTTAACTATTATTTGAAAAGATGAAAACCTTAAGTTAAGTTAAATTTCATATTTTATATAAAGTATACAGAATACTTCAACACTTAAATATCAATTTTATATTATCATGTAATAACTAATATCCTAATTATAACATACACGTGAGTTCATATATGACATATGTAAGCACAATTTTCCTTTATACTAGACTTATTCAAACAAATCGTTACACGATAAACATTGAAATTATTTCAATGTATAACTAGTAATATGGATCACCTTGATCATATATTGGTATATTTAAAATTTAGACATCTAAAAGTGTTTAATTATAACTTATACAAATATAATATATTTAGAAGCAGATTAATGTTTACATATTAATACAACGAACCAAAGCTCGAAACATAAAAGAGTTTACTTGTATTTTATGCAAGCATAATATTTTTAGGATCCAATTCATGTTTGCATATATTCACAAATCAAAGATATATTCACATGTTAATGGTCTTTATATCATAGTAATGTTTAGATATTTGAAAAACTAAATAAGAACTTACAAAGCTGAACCATAAAACATTAACCATACATTCAGAATTTCTAGTGGAGTCATGTTGATATCACACTGACAACAGAAGTTTGGTATTGCATGGATAACACAGGAGAAATGATAAAAAACCGAAAACTAAAAATAATACGCCACAATACCGAAAATCATTGACCACTTTGGGATAGTTTTTGTTGCAATGCTTAAAGTTTTTGTGCAACCATCATATGAAAGTACCACGAAAACCTAACAAAATACCATGACATCTAAGTTATGGTGTTTTTAATATAAATATTATTTACAAAATCTATCATTTTACTTAAAACATGTCTTAAAAATTCATATGCTAGATCAAAAAATATATAATTAAATATCTCAATAAATTCATTGATATAATTGGTTTAAGTTATCAGTTTATAAACCTTATAACATATGTTTGTAATTAAACTAAATTTATCACACTTCATCTTATATGTTAAACATATCATAAGATGTTTCAATCTACTAAAATTACATATTGAAATATAATATCCTAACAATACCAAATAAACTATCTTCATACATATAAAACGATTTTGTGATCATCTACGAAGATACATTATGAATTCACTTTGTGTAATGAGTTATTGAATTGGTTCACACTTGCCATCGAGCTTCTATTTTTCATAATTTTTTAATGTTAAAATATTTGTATGTGGTCCGAATGCCACACGACTTTCCTTTATGTTCATTTCAAAAATGCCTCATACTAGAAGACATGTTCTTATTTATATACCATTGATTATTCTCATGTTTAACCAATCTGAAATTTTGGTCGCACCTAACAAATCATTATCTCGAAAAAAATTACATTTTGGCCTTATTTCATTTGACTTTCATATGTTCACTCTAATCAGGTTGTGCATTACCCAAACCATAAATGTTTACCACGTATATATTAGTTAGTTTTAATCAAACCAAAATGTTTGAATCATAAAATATTACAAATTTCACGTTGAACCTAACTAATCTATCATGTTCGGCAATCATAAGTTTCATTACACAATACTTTATCTGACGATGTAAAATTAACAACTTATTATCACCTTATAATATAAATTTATACGATTGATCGTACCAATGATTAACTAGGTTTAGATTCAACAATTAATATTGATTATATATCACCTATAGCAACTATTTAACATTGAATAATCCATATTTATTTTAATTTTCTAACAACTAATTTCTTATAATTCGTTTGTACAATATTGAAATTATAACAAATAATATAAGTATGGGGATTATGTTGTTTAAACTTTACTTAAATTCTTACTTTTCAAATTGGTTAACCTAATTTTATTTAAAACATCATAAAATTTAGCTTTGTATTACATTATATTGAAATAAGTTTTTTAAGGATAAAGTACTCATAACCATTTGAGTTTTGAACTTTACCCGAAATCATATGCAACATAAATTCTTGCAACAATATCTTTGAAACACGCAAACACGTACAAACTTAACAATCGTTTACTTTTAACCTTCAAAACTTCATATCTTTCAACCCTAAAAAGAAAATTTAAAAGACATGTATTTTTATTTATTTTAAACGAACAAAACGAATTACATGAGTGATATTTTTAGAGATTTTTTTATTTTCGCAACCAAATTACATTTAATTTTGCAATTGGAACTTAATTACTTTTTAACAACTAAAATACACGTAATTCCCCAACTTGAATATAATTGTCTTTTTAGATTATTTTTGTAATCAAATTGCATATATTTATGCAACTTGAACACAATTTAATTTTTTTTAAAAAAAAATTCAACCTAAAAATGCACATATTTTAGTAATTATAAAAATAATAAATTTTCACACCCAATTAACATTTTGTTTCAAAAAACAAGATCATATTTTGTTTTTTCACACAATGAGATTTATTTAGCGACCAAAATCCTAATTTTTTAAGTATTGTTTTCTTATTTTTGTCACACGTTTGCACATAATTCAACAAATAGAACACACTTGTTTTAGCAACCAAATCATACTTATTTCCCACAACTATAACACAATCTATCTTTTTAAAAGGTTTTTCAATACAAAAGTACTTATTTTCGCAACTACGAAAAAATTCAATGTTTCAAACGCACTTAGGACTTATTTTCATAAAAACAATTTTTTTTTGTTTTTTTTCCCACAATTAGTCCTATTTAGCAATCAAAGTCTTAATTTTACAACTATTTTCGCGACACATTTGTATGTAATTTCACAACTAGAATATAATTATTTTTTAACAATCAAATTACACGTAATTTCACAACTAGAACATATTTGTTTTTTACTAACCAAATTACACGTAATTACGCAACTGAAACACATTTATTTTTAACAACCAAATTATACGTAATTTTGCAACTGAAACATAATTTCTTTTTAGAGACTTAATTCGCAACCCAATTACATATAATTACACAACCAATAGAAATTTAAAAAAATTCAAAAAAATTCAAAAAACTTCTTTCATGGATCTAGCTTTATTCGCCTTAAAAATAAAACCAATGGTATTGTCGTATTTTTTTGGAACTATGGTTCGAAAGATATGACATTTAAAAAATAGAAGAGAGAAAAACACTTACAAAGTATTTTAGACTACCAGATGGTCATTTTTGAATACTTATTTATCATTAAGTGATTATCCGTACATTATCAAAGTTTGATACTAGAGTAACCTACTCACAAACTATATTGCCATCTAATACCCAAATTATTATTTATGCTTACTTAATGCTCATCTCAATATATATATATATATAACTCACAATCAATACCTAATTCTTTAATAATAGCTCAAATACCCACACTTCATCACAAGCCACCTAACCACTTCTAATTATTGAACCGAAATTTTTCTTACTTTTTCGTTTTATTTTATTTTTCAAAAGATCTATATCTTTCAAACCGGATCTCGGAAAAAAAACTCGATACCATGTAATAGTGATCCAGCTTTTTTCCTTCCCATAAACAAGCGTACATGCAAGAGGCGCTTTTTCTTTATACAAGGAAATAACTCCTCATTCCTAACCACATGTTTACTAAAGGGGTAAGATTTAGTTGTTTCGGAGGTAAGGTTTTTTCTTTTTTCAGAATTTGATGATGGTGGATATTTTTTAAATGCTGCAAAAATTCAATATTTTCGCTATTTTGAATTCAGATGTGAGATCTAGAATTTTATGTTTTAAAATTTGAATTCTGTTATTTTGATTTTGATTTTTGTAGTAGCAGGTATTTTCAAGCAATTTATTATATTCTGTCGAAATTTTATGCATTTCAATAGTTCATGTATTGTGTTGTTACTCGTGTATTATTTTCGGTTGTATTTAAGATAACTATTTAGGTGTTTTAATGCTATCGGGTGATTCTTTGGTTTTTCAGTTGTATGTAGGATAACTATTTAGGTGTCTCGATGATATCCGGTGATTCTTTGGTGTTTTCGAAGTATATTTCACAATACTTATATATTATATAATTAATATTTATTTTTATAACAAAAAAATTGTAACATTAAGCCTATGTTTATTTTTATTATATTATATATTTCAACTTGTTTCAAGTAATTTATCTTTTTATACAATTGAGAAAAATAGTATATATACTTGCATGAGTAATTAAATTGCCGAAGAAAATAGTACTATTAGATAGTCAGTTGTGTATATACCCTTTTTAGGTCGGTCTACATAAAAAATATATATATTTTAAGTTGCCTTCATTAAGCGGGTCTTAATCACGTATTGCTTGTCATTAGGAGCGGCTGCTCAATTTTATTAAGTCTATAGAGATGCTATTTTCTCATTAAAGGGGCAGCCACGACCACGTTTCATTAACATAGTGTCGATCTAATCATTATGGCCCAGTTTTAGACAATAAGCGACAAAAAAATTAGATTAATTTAAAAAGCCACGGGACATGAAAACAGGAACACGCAGATTAACATCCATCATTTGATCAAAAGTTAGTATTATTTAATATTTTATACTCTAAGTTCGACATCTTCACTAAATTCATATGACTTTCTTTGATTTAAATTTTAAAACCAATTTCTCACTAATTTCAAGTTCAAACAATTTCTTATCAGTTTCGAGTTCGATATTTCAAGTTCAAACAATTTTCTCACCAAAGCCTGCCCAACATCATCTCCGGTATATTGGTCCGACTGAACCCCATCAACAACATCATCTAGTTCCTCATCAAATTGTGTCTCACCTTTCAGATCTAAATCAACAGCTCTAGTGAACAAATCCATTGGCTGCGGTGGTTGTTATCTTAATTTAGGACACTGCAAAGCAACATGTAGTGGTTTGTGAAAATGGTAGCACCTGACCTGTGAGAAAGTATATGCGATGTTAGGGACTTGTGAGTAAGCACCTGCACAAATATGGGTTGCAATTGGTACTGTTAGGCTAGGACCTAGAACCGTCTTTTTTGAAAATATCATCGGTGTTGTCATGGCAGTGTGTCCTCTATATGAACTTCGTGAAATGGCTTTCTCCACATGCACAACACGTTGATGTGCTTCACACACATTCACATGGTCAAATATATTCAGTTGTCTTGAAAGTGATGTCTCATCCCACCTATATAACGAGATACTAATTGATCTGCCGAATCAACAATATCAACACGGTTTTGAAACTTAAAAAAATAGTTATTGTATTCGTTCTTTGACCCTTGTTTAAGATTTTGGAATAGTTGGTACATTATACGTGCATAATTATAGGGGGAAAACGAAGCCCTCAAGTGCTTCACAAATTGAACCCAAGTTTTTATTTTCGGCTTACATCTGGTCTGCTTTAACTGTTGCCACCAAGATGCAGCTTGGCCTCAGAACTTAGTTACGACAAACTATACTCGTTTTTCATCCAAAATCTCTTTTAAATCAAGGAATTCTTCAACTGAGGCCATTCATTCTAAAAACTTCTCTAGTTCAAGACCCCATTAAACTCTAGGATCTCAAGTCTGAATCTTGATTCCCACCGATTGTTTGCATTCTGGTCGAAATCTCTCGCTGACGGCTACTTATAGACCTGATCACGATAGTCTTGAGGGTAATATAAACCTTTCTATTGTTCATTCTAAGGAGTAAATGGATTATGTTCTTGGCCGGTTTCTCTTTCAGATCCCGACAGTTGGTTGCTTGAACCTGGAGCTCGAAATGCGTTGGTTTCGTTGTCCCAAAGCATATGCATAGCCTCCTGAACATTCCTTATCTGGTCTCCCAGCGAATTTATCTTTTCTCCTATCTAGAAAAATTGGTTTTCTATCTCCTCACGATCAACTGGTTCTACGATTAGGATAATGGACTTCCCGCGAGCGGATCTCTTTGGCGACATATCTCCTTAACCCGTATAGTATGAGCTTTATCGCTTTGATACCAATTACGATGGAGGCGATATAAGAGGGAGAGAACTGACAGCTGCAAAATACAAGAAAGAATAAGAAAAAGTGGATATAAATTATAACCATAAGTTCGAGAGAAAAAGAGACTCAGAGAAAATAATCTCAAATATAATTAAAAAAATCTAACCGCAAGAGTAGGGTTTTATAGCCTTTTATAAAAGTTCTTGAAACCATACACAAACAATACAGATCATTATTAGCGTAATAAAATAAATCCTATCCCAATATTAAAGTAAGAAAAAAATAAAAAAAATGCTGAAAAACACGAAAACAAATATATGAGGCCCTAAACGTTGGATTTTTTAGCGTGATCTTCAACACGATGCTGAGTCATGTGATGCTTTGGAAAGTCGTTGGGATTCTCGACGTGTTCGATTTGAGTGCTCGCAACATCTAATTATGATACCCGAGTCCCAAATAAGACGGTTTTCATTTATCCACTAGGGTCATATAGTCGTGGGCCTGTGCTAGTACATCACATATACTTATATAGAAATTAAATATTTATAGAATATGAAATATCTAACACTAATACAAATAGAAAATATAATATAACTTCCTAATTATTCTTAATTCTTGTCTTTCTTAATTATATTTTTTCCTAATATATTTTTATATTAATGCTCCCCCTCGAGCTTGTGTGAAAATACTTGAAGCTTGACAATAACACTGCCTTTGAAAATTGAAGAAAAATACTTGAAGTGCAAGCTTAATTAAAAGACTGAAATGCATGCCCAACTTGTTACAAATAAATTTTTAATATGTGATCCATTGAGTGTTTTTATAAATAAATTCGCAAGTTGTCTTCGATATCCAATGGTCTTTCAACATATTTTTTCAAACAATATTCAAACGACTTATTCTTTCTATTTATTTTTAAACGTCTTATTCTTCACATTTTTCTATATTTTTCGTACAAATCTCCCAATTTTCATTCTCTAATTTTTTAATCTTGCAATCCATAATCTCCAATTTTTAAGAATGGTAGGTTATTTAAAACTGAGACAATGATGATATGTGTAATGAAAATGAAACAAAGGTTGCAAGTGCAGCCAAACTGAGACAACATATGTTGGTGTAAAAAATTAAAATTTCCAAATCTAATTTCTCGATTTCCAAATCCAAATCCAAATCCAAGTCCAAATATAAATCCAAACCCAATCCAAATATAATAAAGTTATAATTCCAAAACCAAAATCAAAACCAAATTCAAATCCAAAACTAAACATCAATCATGATACATCTTCAATTCTAGAATCACTTTGCATCAATCAGAAATGAAAATCTCATATATAATTTAAGTATCAAAACCACCTACATCAAAACCTAGAATTAATGTGATTCAACCACCAAAGGCCAAACCTATAATCAAGATTTAAAAAATGATAAAACTAAATTATGAACAATAAAACTCGAATAAAAACTTTTAAAAAAGTTTATGAATAAATCTGCAGGTTGCATTAAATCCCCAAGCTCCAATTATAAATCACGAGTCACAAATCACAAATCTTAAAACCAAAACCAGAACCAAAACTAAGACTAAGACCAAATAAAAAAAAAATCACCTATAATTGAGATAAAATAATCATGTTTGTTCCATGATACTTTTAGGAATGGTATACAATTATTTGTATATATAACTCCAAGACATCTTTCGTTTGTTATACACCTAATCTTTTCACTGTGGTCTATTTTCTATTGATTTATTTGATACAATCACCTAAAATTGAATAATCAAGAGAATCTAAGAAACCATTTTATAATAAGATTATTTATTATTACCTTAGTATTATGACCTAAGTACTTGTGTAAACAATTTCCTAAACTTTTAGTTGTAAGTGTCTTTAACTTTGAGGAGATCATTGACATCCCAAAGTTATAGTGTATTATTTTTTTCTTGCCGTTAAACTTCTTGATGGAGAGATACATCGACAACATCTTAATCTTCATCTTATTAACAATGAGAAATGTTTTTTTAATTGCTTTGAAAAACTCAATTGCATAGGTGATCTTAGTCGGGACAGTCTCATGGAATTCCAATGGTATTTAACGTTTTATGATTTGAAGCACAACCTATTTGACTCATCTCACGAGTATTTATTCTCCTTATGAAAAATATTTTCAGTGAGGGGCATGATCTGCTTAGTATTCAATAACATGTCAAAATCCTCACAATTCAAATACAATTCCATGTCTTATTTTTATTTGAAATCTAACATGTCTAAAGTGGGAGTTCTTTTGTAAACTGGGCTAACGATAATTACTACATAATACACACAATAACCAACCCACAAACAACAAATATATTGACATAAAAACTTAGAAACATTGTTTAAATATGGATATAACATGTAAACCACAACCTTACACTAATAAGACGCATATGGAAATACATATTAACATGCACTTGTATGAGTTTAAGAAACATCATTGTTGGTTAACTTCAATCAACTTAATTTGGAAAAACCCTCTTATGATATGGTTATTATATTCTGATCAAACACTTAATGACATTTTCTTGTTCATGATTAATTATAACAAACTTTAACCCTCTTTTAGGCCAATAATTCTTGCAAAAACATTAACCACGAACCCATCAAAAGGCTAATTGAATCAGTTTACCAACAATGATAACTTTATTGATATGTTGGCTTCATGATCTACTTACCGAAGGTAGGAAGACCTTATTCATGTAATCCATATTATATATAAAGACTAATAAACACCAAAATATACTCAAGTCTGAAGCACAACATATGGTCAAGATTCGAAGGAAGACCCCGGAAGGTGTGCATGCACTATAACACTGTAGCGAGACTTTTTTGTTGTCGAAACTTTTTCATACCCGCGGAAACCCATGATGGCACTGCTCTGTTTCATGTTGTTACCGTTGCATCATTAGAGGGTTGTTGCTTAAAAAAAACACTACCATATTTTTATTTCGAATTTGACTTAATATATCGTAATTATGCTCTTTTTGTCATGGCAAACCTATGCCAAATCAAGCTAGATACCCCAAATTTAGTGTGAAATCATGCTTAATCGATAAAACATATAATATAACATGCTTTATCCAAAAAAAGAAACCATGCAAATTTAGGCCTTATATCCACACATCTCTATTAAATTAATGAACAATCAATTTTCAAATATAATTTCTTTTCTAAAAATAAAATCAAATATTTTATATTTTTTTAAAGAACACAATCTAACATCATTCTCAAATAGGAGGGATCTTATACGGATTGTTAGATTTCACATCACATAAATCCTAATGTCAAATCTAAAAATATAATCCCTTAAAAGTATGAATTCCTCCCTAGATACGACTTATAGAAATATGTAGACATCACGTTTCTTTGTTTTATTCTTATTATTTCTCTGTCCCTGATTCGTTATCCCCTTGCTTATAATTTACTATATCTTCAGCTTTAGATTAATATCTAAATAGATAAATCGTTTATGCACTTGTATGTTACGATCTTCTAATTAATATAAATGATAAAACATTTAGGTATGATGTAAATAATTCACTAATCTTCCTCTTTATATAAGATTTCAATTATGGTTTTAATTAATTCTAATTAAAATCTCATCCGTTAATTCTGTTGTTGTGATTAGGGTCATGACCTTTATAGTTTAGACTTAAATGGAAATATTCAAATTCAATCGTTTACAGATCCATATTCAACCTTGTGTCCATACAATTATCTTCACAAATGATTTTCATATAGTAAAAAGTCTTATTTATTTGATTACTTATTAATAAAACATTTATCGATAATAGCAAATCCATCAATAAACATATGATAATCTATCATAATGAAGAAATTACAATAGTCCTTAGGAAACTCTATATATGTGGAATGTGAACTTAAGACCTACTTATAAGACTCCATTATGCAGCACGTCATCCTTACATTATAAGTTCTCTTATCTATAAGAAAGGTATGTTTTTTCGCTCTATATCTCCGAGTCTCAACATGTAGTGTTTCCCAAGAGAGTGTCAAGGTCTTAACAACAGAAAAAACCATTTTATTAATATAACAATTTAGTTAAATTCTAAATAAAATTTAACAAAATGACTGATTTTTCTGAAGTTTTAAATTTGAATATGTATTTACTTAAACTAAACTATCACAATCCTTAACAAACTCGTTAAGTGCCAACACACTATACATTACTTCTAAATATGAGCTTTTTAGATAAGATAACATATGTTCACGATCTATTTTACTTAACCAAAATATTAAATACTGAAATCTAGTTTTGCAGGAGTATGCGCTGTATGAGTGCCAAAAGAATATTATGCAATGATTTTCTTACCTTCGTAAAAATATGTGTATAATGTTAATGTGGAACAACCTGCACATATAGCTTAACGTGAGCATCCAAATCATTTTCTTATGATTCTCGTACAGATAGAGGCCACTTAGGTGGCATGACAAGTCTTCCATACAATTATAGAGTATGAACATATAAAATATCCATATACAACTCATACTAAACAATAATTTTTAAAACTGAAGAGAAATATTGTGTTGTATTTCATCACAACATAGATATCTGAAATAATATTTAAGAGCTGAAATATTGCACAAAAAGCTCACATATATAAAACGAGAGACGCGACATTCAAAGCCAAAAACTAAAAACAAATCTTAGCATGTTGGACATTATCTCGTACATTTTAGAGTCCAATTACTTAATGTGCATATAAATAAGGAAAACATAACCGTTCATCCCTTAAACATGTAACATACTGTACACGCATAACAATATACCTAAACATGCAAGGCTATACATTTATGATTAAATGAACTAATATATCAAAACTTAATGGTTTATTGCAGGTTTGAAGGAATTTTAGGAAAAAGATATACAATTAACCAAAATAATATCAAAGAACAAGTGAAGGTCATAACCTTATTGTTCACGGTGAGCAACATATTCCACCACGTTGACCAACCTTATGTAATCGTAACTGAAACAAAACATATGAGTTTTATGGTGTCACTAATATTGTAAATGTCACTGCGACATTGAACCAACTCGCGGTGGCGATCCTAAGATTTTCAAAATTGTGAAACCCCCAATTTTACTTTGAATTAGGGTTTTTAGAAAATTTAAAAATCTGGGTCTAATCATGCTTCACCAATAACATTAAGTACACAATTGATGATACAAGTTGAACCTTAAATAATTATCTTCTACAATCTTTAAAATCCAAAAGGAAATCTATAAAACTAAACCATTAAATTCCTCTTAGGATCAAAACCTTAAATTCAAATCCAATAAAATATACATGTAAATTTTCAATTATAAAATATAAGAATTTAAAAGGATGATTAGAAATTCCCAATGATGTCATATGCATATTGTCATGTCAACAAAATTATGTGCACATTATCCAAAATCAGGATAAAAACGGCTAGTTTTTAGAGATAGAAAATCTTTCTAGAAACTCTCTATCTTTCAAAAAACCTTTCGATTTCCTTCTTAACAACTGATTTTTGAAAACCTTCATCACAAGATTTAATGCTTGTTGATGAAGAGTTTTTTCGTCTTTTAATCCTTATCTTTAAGGCTGGAACAGCTCAAGAGCATGCTCTAAAGCCTTCAGATAGCTTCATTTTTCAAATGGAAACAAGTCTATTTCAACCTAATCTCGTCAAGGATGATAATTTGTATTTCTTGCAAGCTGCATAAAAAAGGTCTACTGAGCCACAACCTCCCCCTTTCATTCTGTCCCTCTTTAATACTATGCATCAGATACATCTTGTAACGATTCCGACCACCGAATAACAAAGAGGAAGCAAGCAATCCCAAACAAGGGAAATTAAGTCGACCCAAATCTTGAACCCACCAGACTCAAACCCGGTGGCTGTTTGCAACCAAACATCTCTTTCTCTTACGGGTTTCCCGAACGATCTTCAAGACCTATGCTTCGTGTCTTTCTAGTGATTCATATTCAAAAGGATCTTTATGGCGATATCTAAAGGCATATCTCTAAAGTCTCTTTTTATTGTAATTCATATATTCATATAATGTTTTCTTCCTGATGTCTAGCTTTTAGTAATAAGATAAAGCTTCTAAACATGGGAACCTTATGTGATTTTAGTGAATGTAACAATGTTCTTCAGATAATGGAAATTAATTAGAAAAGTTAACTCAAATAGATATATTGTCTTTCTATTTATAGTTACTGATCTTCTGGATACAAACTCAGTTTATCGAAATCCAAAAAAATTAAAACGTGCATGGCCTCCTCCTCTGAGTCTCTGTTCATATGGAAGAGTTGAACAAAGACCTCTGAATGGAAAGCGTCAAATGTGATTACTTGCAATTCCCCAAGCCCTCTAGGTATCATTCATATGGATGTTGTTTCTAGTTGTTTTGCGAGTATCATTAACTTCTCACTAATGGACCCCCAACTACCAGTTTACAACAAAATGACCACTTATTCTGGCAATTGGCAATATAAATAAACAATTCACTCTCTAGGGGCTTAGCGTGTATCTCACAACCTAACCCAGGAATCCCAATGGTTAGATTCGCGCCCCACTAAGTTTCCGTTAGAGAAGTCCACACGTGGTATTAACTCACAAGTGGCTCTGCAGCAACTAATATCCACAATTGGAATCTCTTTCTCCCCTAACAAGAGCTCTCATTCAAAGAGACTCTTTGGCCCATGAGCAAGCAGCTTCTCTTAACCAATGAGAAATCCTCCAATTTTGGCACAATTTTCTCCTAATTTATTATGGAGATTCATTTTATGTAGTATATATCATACATTTATTATTACTGCCATGTTATCATAGCCTATAACCACCCTCTCATCCCCGGTTCTCGAGTTTACAACCTCCGTCATCACTGATGAGTCCGGATCCTGTTACCACTTCGGACAGGGTCAGTTCGGGCAAGGTCTACCTAACCGGACGATGACAATTCGGACACCATCATTCATTGTGTTGTTCGAACAGAACTAAAGTACTTAAAACCTAATCACTTCTTGACTAAACTGCTTGCTCTCCTACTAAGAGCTCATGGGTCCTTGAACTTGACCCGGGTCCATTAAACATGACCCGAAAGCCCATAAAGCCCAAATGTAAGGGTATAAATACCCAACCACCAACATTAAATGAGGGCAATAAAAATTAAATACAACCAGGCTGCTTAATTCTCCCTCTACTCTCTACTCAAACATTAAATACTCTCAAACTTCCACACAATTCTAAACAAAAATTACAAACTTACCCTCAGACGAAAATAAAACTCACCAATCACCACATCACCTTACCATTAATAAACTCCATCAAACCCCTTCAACCTCCCCAACTTCTCACATCAAAATCCTTCACTCTCTCCTGGTTCTGAAGTTCAAATATATGGCCGAAACCCGAAACAATAATAAACCTAAAAAGATAAAAGCTTATGCTAAAAAGTTTGGTGGAAGGAAGATCACCTAGAGATTCAAGGATAAACCCCAACCTAACAAACTGTTAGTTATGGTCTCCTCTTTCCTCTCAGATAGATCCAGCGACACCTTTCTCTCTCTTTTGATGGTCACCCCAAACTCCTCCACCAAAGTCGCAACGGCTAGCTCATGTGGCCTATCTCCGTTGCATGGACTCCCTTCTATGTCCTATGCTGGTCCTGCACTAGTCTCGATTGCTCCTAGAAATTCAAGCCCTCTTGTATGTCCATCAAGCTTGGCCATCATGGTAGTTCAGGATCGTGAGGTTTCTCCTCTCTTTATTGTCTTTTCATCGCATCTTACTAACATGCAGATAGACGTGGACGATGATGAGGACCCCTTGGAGTTTGAAGTAAGTCTATCATCCTCTAAGGCTGATCGTCTTAAAGCTATATATGCTGTAAATGCTAGCATTTTGAGAGAAGAAAAAAGTTCCACCAAGTATGTAATCATGATCTCCAACTTCAAAAGTATGTTCTCTCCCGACTCCCCTACTAGATCATCCCTGAATGCCTCTAATACTCCATCTATATATGGCCTAATGCCATCTTCAACTGTAAGTTTTACCTAGTCTCCTCGGTCAAGCTCCTAGAGCTCTTTCTCCTCTCATTATCGAGTACAATCTCAAGCATGCATGCAAGCCATAATCCTCAAGTTTCCGCTTCTCCAAGCCTTGCTTCTAACCAGTTTTTGCAGCACGCTAACACCTCTTCTAGGCCCATCTCATCTTTCCCCAGTCTTGCCAATAACTAGCTCATACACCCAGTTCTAGGCCCATCTCATCTTCCCTAGCCCACTACAAAATTATCATCATCAAAATCCATTTTCCGACCCAATAGAGTAGCATATTCTTGAAACCTTAATACCTCACCAAGTATCCAAACCCCATATGAGCACACTTTCTTTCAAAATAACACCATAATAATCTATACCTTAACAAACACCCATCCAACCACTTTTCAAACTGCCCAAATCCAACCACCAACATCCTCATCTCAAGCCCATGCCCAATTAACTAACAATCATATGCTCTCTCTAGGAGTGCCTCCAATTACCCATCGTGAAATCTTCTCGCGAAGAAATAGCAGAGGATGAGCTATCTCTAGACCAAAAGCCTATGAATATGCTGCAAGCCAGGACCGAGCCACCATATTCAAAGCTCCATATAGGAACCCAAGCTATTTTATTACAACGAGCATGGTGAGTAGCACCCTCGTGTCCCTGATGAACATACAGCCTCCTACCCTCTAACGAGGTCGTCAAAACCAACAACCATAAAGCCAATCTTAGGCTCAAATTGTAGCTATCAATAAGACATCCACTCCAGTATGAGTGTGGAAAAGGTTAAAGTCTAGCAGGAGGCCCTAGCTGGTGATCACACAGAATGTGCTAAATGCATGTCTGGGTACTTCCTTACAAAAAGGAGAGCCCCCATACTCTGTCCAAACTCTAGCGTCAAAGATATGGGATTCTCAAGGCCTGCTGGAGTGCAAGCCAACCATATTAGGCCATTTTTTATATATAAATTCTCATATGTTTCTAGTGGTATCCAGATACTCGAGCTTTCTCTATGGTTCTTCAACAACTACCCCATCTTCGATGGACAACTCAAGCAATGAGTCTCTCAAGTCAATTCCAATCTGGGTGAATTTTAACGGCTTATCCCATGAACTATGGACTGAAAGGGTACTCAACATCTAGGTTAATTTCTTAGGTAATTCAATATATGTTGACACTCATACGGCGAGCAAAGCAAAGCTAATTTTTTCTAGAATCTGTATCATCACTGTATCCTCCGGCAACAGTGACATCCTGATTTTCCCAAGCTCAGACAACATTAGACTCTAAGTTGAAAAATTAAGAATGAATGCAAAAGTAGGACAAGATCAAAGAGGAGGCAGTACTGCGGCTGGCCAAATAAACCCTTACGCCCTTAAAATGAACACTCTGCCTACAAAGTCGTCTCTCCTCCGTGGCAACCAAGAGTTTTAGTTACGAGTATCAATGTTAGGACCTTACATATGAATGATGTGGGGATCCACAACTAATTATTTCGTTTTCATTGTTATTTTCTTAAATCTATATCTATGATTATCGCAACGTGGAATGGTCGGGGTCTTAACGACCCCATTAGACAAATTGATGTGCATGAGTATGTTATGTCAAATAATATTACTATTATTTGCTTACTTAAGTCTAAAGTTATTTTAAAACTTATATAGTATTGTGAGAACAATGTTCTCATTTTGGCACTATAAAGCCAACCACGAATTACACCCCTATGAGAGAGTTTGTATTGCTTGGAATCCAAGTATTTTCAAAATTGAAACCCTGAACATATCACATCAATATATTGATTGTAAAATAATATACACCACTAAAAATTAGAGCTTTTATCTCACGACCATTTACGGCTTTAATGATCATGTGAATCATCTCTCCTTGTGGAAGAACATTGCATGTATCGCAAGCAATAGAAATGCCCTCTCTTGGGTGGCTATGGGAAACTTTAATTCCATCCGCCATCCAAATCAAAAGATTGGTCGTACAAACCTATGGACCAAATCTATGAAAGACTTCAATGCTTTCCGCGATGAAAGTAGACTCATTGACCTTCACAGCTCTGGATTTCAATTTACGTTGACCAACAAGCACAGTGATAACCCGATCTCTTCAATAATTGACCGAGCCCTAGTAAACACCCATTATTATGATTATTTTCCCCACTTATTCGCTCATTTTGACATCTCCTGTAATTCAAATAATACATCTGTAGCCCTACATTCAACCTCCCCAACGGATAATACTATTAATCCTTTCAAATATTTTAATATGTGACAATTTCACACTAGTTATCACTCAATTGTCTCTCACAATTGGAATCTTTCCTTTTAGAGTGACTTTATGGCTACATTAAGCCATAAGATTCTGAGACTCCAGATCTCTCTATCTGATCTGATAAGATAGATTATATTAAAATTTGTGGTCGGGTTGATAAGGTAAAATATGGGCTTCACCAAGCTCAGTTAAGACTCACGATTTTCCCTTCCGACCCCAGCCTTATAGACGACAAGATTTTGGCTTCAAAGAATTTCATCTCGCTCAGTAGAGCTGAAGAATTTATTCTTAAGTAAAAATCCAGGATATCCTGGCTTAATCTTGGAGACTGCAACTCCAAATTATTTCACAATAGCATTAGAGCTCGAAGAGCCAATACCATCAATAATTCAAATTGAAAATCTATCTCTCAGCCTAGAAATATTGCAAATATTTCAAATCTTATTTCTCTGGCTCTTTGGGCTCGCCAAGCCCTCCTAACTATCATGCATCAACGAGAAATACAACTCAGATTTTAAAGGTAAAAAAGGGACGCAACAAGGTGACATTATCTCCTCTTACTTGTTTGTAATTATCATACAAGTTCTCTCAAACATTCTAAGAGAAAAAAGAAACAATAGGCTATTTGGTTACCATTGGAAGTGTCAGAAGCAAAAGATTACAAACCTATGCTTCGCTGATGATCTCATGATCTTCTATCGCGGTAACAAACCCTCTGTCGAGCTCATAAAAGAAAGTCTTGACGAATTTTCCAGCCTCTCCAGATTAAAGTTCAACCCTCTTAGGAGTTAGAGTTTTCTCTTCGACACCTTGGAAGTGGTCAAACATAAAATCATTTCTACTTTAGGTTTCTTGGAAGAGACCCTCCCAATAAAATATCTTGGCGTGCCCTTTATCTCATCTAGGCTTAACTATAATGATTGTAGACCTTTCTTTCAACATGTCACGAACATAACTAACTCTTGGATTGCCAAACACCTTTCCTCTGCCGAAAGACTACAACTTATTAAAACTGTCCTCTTCGCTAGCTAGGTCTATTGGGCTTCAGTCTTTATTCTCCCCGCAAGAGTGCTTAAGAACATCTCTAAACTATTAAGAAGATTTCTCTGGCCATGCCTATAAATGAAAATTATGGGCGCTAAAGTAGTATGGGATAAGATCATCTTGCTAAAAGAGGCGGGCAACCTTGGGATTCTTGATCTAAAAATCTGGAATCTGGCGGCCACTCTAAAAATTTATAGTCCATATTGACTAAAAATCCGACATCAATTTCACTGAGTAGATCATCAGTGAGAGACTCAAAGATAAAAGAATCTGAAGTCTCCTCATTAACACTTCAATAAGCTAGAGCTGGAGGAAGATTCTCAAGAATTGATCTATAGCTTGCTCACTCTACAGAGTTAAAACTGGCGACGAATAGTCCACTTCTATCTGGTATGACCCATGACTCTTTCATACCTCCTTGGTGGACCGTTATGGTCCTAGCATAATCAAACATGCCTGTCTTCATGGTAAGAGTATTGTCACTGATATTATCTGTAACAGAGAATGGAGATGGCCATCTACTATTCGCCATGGCCGAAGAATTCACATCCAGCACTTAGCCAATATTAGAGACACGATCATTAAAGGCCCTTCACCTTCCCACGTGAGGATGAATTCATCTGGTCCCCCAATCATACCAATGGAAGCTTCACTATAAGTAGTATATACAAAGTCATTCGCACTCCCTCCACCGTACTGGCATGATCCGCCCTAATTTGAAACAAATATAACATCCCAGGACATTCATTCATCCCCTGGCTCGTCATCCAAGGAAAGCTGATCACCAGAGATAATCTGATTGTTTGGGGGTACCAGACTAGCCCCTTATGTGTCTTGTGTGGAAGCAATCCTGAAACTATAGATCACATCTTCATGAGTTGTATCTACGCCCAACAACTCCAAAGCTTTGTAACTCACAAACTTAATTTTCCTCCCGCCTCGTCATGTTGGTATAATAGGATCAATGAAACTACTATCTGGGCTCCATGACATATAGGGGCTGGACATTATAGGAAAGTCACCTTTTGTGATATATAATTTTTGTTTTTAATTATAATAAATTCGTTTATTACTTAAAACCATTTTACATTGAAATATATATTATAACTAACAAATGAAGAATTTAATAGGTTATACTTAAAAGAAGTACATGGCCCTAATATAAAGACTTTAGTTAGAGAGTGCATATTCCAAGTAGTTGGAACTAAAGTGACTATGACAAATTTGAAGGACCCAATGAATCTATGATTATCTTTCACACAGTTCATAGTTCTTTTTTTTTTTTCTGCCAGAAAAATGAATTTTATAGTTGTAAAAACATGCTGTGTGGGGTTGATTTAAAAAAGAAGAGGATCATGGTGGTAGTTATAGGCCCATAATATACTAAAGGAGTTCAAAAGATAGAATCATTCTAAACTTCACGGATTCATATATTTATGATTATATGCTTTTATGCTGAATGCAAGACACCAACGATACCATTTTGCCATCATGATATACGAAAAAGAGACCGCAAACTTTATAGAAATCAGAATCCCGAATCATTTTCTTCCCTCACCAATTTGAGTTAATCTCATCTACGTTATACTAAATGTTATCTTTTATTTATGAATTATTATTATTTAATTATTGACAATCATTTCAAAATATTTTAGTTACTAATAAATATTTGATCAATTCATTAATTATTATTTAATATTTTTTATTATAGGTTTTTAATATATATAAATCATTATTAGAATTCTCAATTTTCAATTTTAACCGTAAATTTTAATTTCTAAAATATTTGTTTATTTAAATTTTAGAGTCAAAATTAAAATCTAGGTTTATGATTTAGTTTGAAAATTTTGAATTCAAATTTTGAAATTAATAATCCAAAATTTATAATTAATTTATAATTAAAAAATTTAATTTATCTCAAAAAATCTGCCTAAGAAATGATAGAGACTTGAATATATCAAAATTTAATATAAAAATTAGACTATTAATAAACCAAAACTAAAGCTTAAATATAAAAATAAAGATAAAATTAAAACTAATCGATTATAAAAACTACTAATTGTTTATACTACATTAAAAATTGTATCAAAAAGGGTTTAATAATATTAGAACAAACGAATAATTAGATATTATAGTCACATAATCCTAATAACAAAGAAGAAACACAAGTAGACTGACGAATGCTTGTAACCCCTTCGTTTGGTGTGTTATGGTTTTTATTTATAAGAAAAGCCATGAGCTTTTTATTAACCATCTTCTCTTAAAAATAAATTACAACGAGTATAATTATAATATTTATTAAATAAAATAAAAAATAATAATTTATTTTTTTAAATTATATAATATAATATATAATTTATTATAGAAGACAACATATTTTATTTTTTTCCTAAAAATAAAGTCACGATTTTTATCAAGTAAAATAAAAGAATTATATTATTATTATAAATTAAATAATAAATATATTACAATTTATTTGTAGGAAACTAAGATATTAATATGGTGATCTGTTCCATTAATTTTTTATTAGACCTTTTTTTCTTAGGAAATTGCACCTAAAGGACTCACTCAACTATTATATGTCTAACTATTACCCAAGTTTCGTTTATTACCTTTTAATATGCGTCTCAATTATTAAACTCTCACTTAATACCTAATATTATTTTGATACCCTAACTACCATCACCCAACGTCAACAACAACAACCACGAAACCAAAATTTATCTTTCTTACTTTCTCTTTTTATTTTATTTTTTAAATGATTCATATTTTTCAAACCGGAGCTCGGAAAAAATACATGAAAACACTATCGCTTTTGTTTTTTTAAGATGAACAAAAATAGATCAATTGATGATATTTTTTGATTTTTTGTAAAAAATAAAATTTCACCAATAACATGCGAGTTCTTTGAAAACAACTCTCAAGAAATAGAGAGAGTTGTAGACAACTTCCAGATTATATAGTTGTAAGCAACTCTCAGGAAATAGAGAGAGTTGCAAACAACTCTCATGTATGTTTTTCAAACAACTCTCAGGTTAGTACTGGTGAAGGTACCAACAAGTATATATAGTGGGGGTATTTTTGTCCAAATTTTAAGTGGAGGTACCAAGTAACACTATCCTAATTTCGGATATTAGTGGGTAATTAGGTAGTTGAATGAGTATTTACTAGTAGTTCTCTCTTCTTTCTTTTATTATTTCTCTAATTATCTTCAAGTCATTGGCTTTTATCTCATTCTTTAACTATAGTTTCTATTTACAATCTTAATTTATTTTTCATTCATTTTTGCTTATTTTGCTCTAATTTCACTAATTAATAAAAAATAACCAAATAATAATATTTTTATTCATAAATAATTAAAACTAACAATTAAATTATTATAAAAGTAATATAGAAACATTAAATATTTATTTAAATTCAAGATAATAACATTAAAAATATATTTGAAACTTGTGATTGCTTTTTTATCTTGAAAAATATTAGACAAAATATAATAAAGCTATAGTCAAGCCGGGAATATTAATTTTATTGAAAGATATGCATTTTTGTGAGTGCTTTCCTTATCTTGACACATTCTTTTAATAAAAAATATTAAGGCTTTAGTAAATTGGGAATGATAACTTTGATATAAAAACCAAAATTTATGAGTTATTTCTTATTTTAAAGAATATCGTGTAAGAAATATTAATATTTAGTCAAATCTTCGATCATAACTTTGATGCAAAATTAAGTTATTTGTCGATACACATAATAAACAATGTTTGAATCAAACTTATTAAAAAGATTTCTGAGAGAATATATAGCTATATGCTAAGCATATAAGAAATTTTCAAAAAATAATAATATGAAACAGCAATAAACACAATTTGTTTTTGGAAAACAGTTCAAAATTTTAATGTGTGAATATTTAGAGGATGGTTATAATATAAGTTAAAATTATTAAATATTAGTGGAACTAACACGAATGACCAATTACATGTTAGAAATTCTCTATTACGATAAATTGTCGTGTTAAAAAATAACAACATCATCTAATATTTGAAAATCCTTTAAAAATGTAATTATGTAGATAATCGGACACATTCTATCTAACGGTTGCAAAAGCAAAAAAAGATCCAAAAACCAAAGTGAAAGAACTAACAAGAAGAACCCAAATTGATTTTCTTGTAAAAATTGATTTACAAGATTTTCTTGTAAGTAATTATATTCCGCATTTTAGAAAATAAATCATATAGCTAAGGCGATGTTTAGTGCTATACAAACAAAAAATACTAATTCAATTAATATTATAATTTAGAAATTGCTAAAAAGTATTAACAAGAAAAAATCATTTATATTTTGATAATATTGTCAAAGATGTAGTAAAGTAAATATTTAGTTTTAATATTATGATCAAAGATATTAAATAAATATAGTCAAAAATTTATTTAGTTAAGATGTACAATATATTTTATTAAATGAGATATTACTCATTTTTTTATTCAAGATATTTGTAACTTTATACATAAAGATCAACATATAAGAAATGTTATACTCATATTTTGTTTTTTCATAGTTACACAAAATTCTAAGTTATATTTGGATCCACTAAGTCTAGATTTTTCTAACCAAAATAGCTTTATATGTGAGAACCGACAGGTATCCTAACAAAATTTTTAAAAACTGATAATAAAAAATCAGAATCTACTAATGAAAAACGCATACATAGAATTCAAGCATTTAGTATATTTGGAAACTTTCAACGGACGACCACTTGCTCATGCCACTATAATCGCTCCAGTCATTGATGTTCAATAACTAGTAAAAACATCGATGGAGGAATATGCCAACCATTTTAAAATTTTGGAGGCCACAGTGATAAATAATGCTCCACGTCCGAGACCGAGATCTAACGACCAATGAGGCTGGTAATAGGTGAAAACACTAATTAACCGTTTAGGGCGACTTCTTCAGTAGGCACTTGCTCATCCGAAGGGAAGTCAATTCAGAAGAGATGGTTGGAGGCTAAGATAGGTTGATACTCTGAACAATAAACAAAACACATATTCAATACCAACTTTTTGTTGTACACAAAAAATTGTGGAGCTCTTACTCTAGCAAGTCCAATTTAGTTCGCCTCCGATACTCTGATTTCTATACTGAGGGATCATTACCAAAATATCACCAACCAGAGAAATCTATCCTTCCACACTAAGACCGTTGACGATAAGGAAAATTATGATCAAAGATC
The DNA here is from genome assembly GCA_036936605.1 of Limnanthes douglasii subsp. nivea. Taxonomy (NCBI): domain Eukaryota; kingdom Viridiplantae; phylum Streptophyta; class Magnoliopsida; order Brassicales; family Limnanthaceae; genus Limnanthes; species Limnanthes douglasii. The sequence goes on from JAUPFV010000002.1 coordinate 263,104,741, forward strand.
CTCCAACATGAGTGAAAAATGCTGCAATATCCATCATTACAAGAGGAGAAGCAAGTCCTAACCTCAAAACACAACAATAAAAAGAATAAACATGAGCCTGTCCTAGCGAAAAAACCCACCAAACATCAATAAAACGACAACCTAAGGATTTAATCTCTCCTACCAACATGTGTTCCACTTCAAACGAACAGAAAAAATCTCATTCAATAGCTTACGGAGTGCATTAACATATCAACTAAGTCCATACATCACAACCAGGATGACAACCAAACTACAACCAGGCTCCTCAGCAGACATATCTTTTTACACAAATTTTATTATACTTCTACCATATTATTATTTTATGATGAACCAAAGCCACAATTCGACACCAATAATAACAAATGCAAACTATCAGAACTATCGTCATGCACCTTATGTGAGTTAATCAAGCCTTTATAGATCCCATTTAAAGGTTAAGCCGAATCCCTATAAAGCTCATTTGATGGTGCAATCAAACCTTTTATTGTGCTTCAGAACCACACCCATAATTTCACAGTAGTTATCCACAAGTTTATCAAATAAACAACAACTTCTAGCATTCGACTATACATTGGCCCAAATACCATAAAAACAAAAATCTTACCTCTTATTTGGCCAAAACATTAAAAGGAGAAAAGACCATAATTCTTGATGATGATGAGTTTTTGTGGTAGCGCCAAGCTACGAGATGGAACAGATGGCTAAAAAGTCAGAGAAAGAAGACGAACAATAGAAGATGGATAGCTCTAACCTAGGTCAGAGTAATAGAGACTTTAAAGAGAATCAAATTCTATTAAAAAAAGTCTGAGGCAAAACTAGGGTTTGAGAGCCTTTTATAGAAGTGCTCGAAACCCTAGCCCAAAATTACAGCTTTTTTTCTTATGCAATAAAATAAAGCCCAGCCCAATTTCAAAGCAATTGGAGTTGGTTAAGTATCTTAATAAAATCCAACAAAAATAGGAAAATACAGAAAATTTACTAAAAGAGCAAAACGAGGGTTTAAACGACTAAATTTAGGGCCTGGACTTTATCACGTTGTGATACTTTCGAAAATCGTTGGGCTTCTCGACGAGTTCAATTTGAGTGGTCGCATCACCTAATTCTGATATCTGGGCCCCAAATAAAGCCTGTTTCCGTTTGTCCAAAAGGGCCATATAGTCATGGGCTTGTGCAACTACATCATCCTCCCCTTCTTCGGAAGAATTCGCCCACGAATTCTAAGCTTCATCATCCTCAGCAGCAGCGGTAAATGGCACCAGGTGCTTCACATTGAAAACATTATGGGTCCTCATGTGGCTGGGTAGTTTCAACCTGTATGCATTGGGATTAATCTTTTCAATAATTTCAAACAGACCCACCTTCCTTGCAGCCAACTTGTTGTTCTCGTGTGCAGGATAGCGATCCCTGGTCAAAACAGCCCATACAAAGTCTCCCACTGCAAACTACACCAGGCGTGCTTCTTATCTGCGGCAATCTTGTACTTCTGTGTTGTTTTCTTCAGGTGTTTACGGGTGTTCTCATAGATCTCCCATAGATCAGCAATGACGTTCTCGACCTTAGCTGGAACCTTATCAAGCGTTAGGAAAGCTAAGTCCATATGACCCCGTGGGTTATAACCATAGACTACCATGAAAGGACTATACCCTGTACAACGCTTATGGTGGCTGTTGTAGGTGAACTCAACATGATAAAGGCGGGAATCCCATACTTTCAAGTTCCCAGAGACCTCTGTGCGTAACATGTTTCCTAACGTTCGATTAGTTACGTCGGTTTGGCCGTCTGTCTGCGGCTGATATGCGTTGCTAAAACTCAGCTTTGTGTTTGTGAGGCACCACAAACTCCCCCAAAAATGCCCCACAAACCGCGCATCGCGATCAGAAACGATATTCAGGGGTATACCATGTAAGCGGTAGACCTCACAAAAGTATAAATTAGCAACATTCACAGCATCTGTGGTTTTCTTGCAGGCAATAAAGTGGGCCATCTTAGAAAACCTATCAACCACTACAAAAATAGAATCGTTACCTCTCTATGTTCTTGGCAGCCCAGAGATGAAATCTATACCAACGCTTCGCCACGGTTCTTCCGGTATTGGGAGTGGTAGGTATAGACCTGCGTTGGAGGATATACCTTTTGCCACCTGTCAAACCCGACAACCAGCTACAAAACGGATAACATCTCGCCTCAAATGCGGCCAGACGAACTGACTGGATACAGAGTGAAGGGTTTGATCTCTACTCCCATGCCCCTCGTTGTGTCTCTCCTGTACAATCAGTAACCTCAAACTAACCTCAGGAACACAAAGTAAATTACCTTTGAAGAGGTAACCGTTGCTTACTACAAAATCTTTTCTCAAACCTACGCTGACATCCTCTAGAATAAGACCCAAATATAGATCGGTAGCCAATAGATCCTTCATCATCTCAAATCCCACAATTTCTCCTTCCATACGAATCATCATGCTGCATCGGCTCAATGCGTCAGCTACGCGATTAACAGTCCTTGAAGTATGCTTAATGGAAAAGGTAAATTGTTGAGTAAATGCTGCCCAACATGCATGGCGGGAAGAGAGTTTCTCCTGACTCTGCAGATGCTTTAAGGCATCATGATCGGTGTACAGGACAAAGTCATTGTAGGCCAAGTAGGAACACCAGTGCTTCAAAGCTCGTACAAATGCATAGAATTCCTTGTCATAGGTGCTGTAGTTAAGTTTAGCTCCACTTAACTTTTCGCTGAAGTATGCTACATGACAGCCTCGTTGGCTGAGTACAGCGCCAATTCCCAATCCAAATGCATCACAATGCAATTTAAATCCTGTAGAATAGTCAGGTAAAACCAGAATCAGTGCAGTGGTCAGTCTTACCTTGATTTCCTCAAACACCTTAGCTTCCTCAGGGGTCCAGCAAAATGTCTTTCCCTTCATACACTCTGTAATAGGAGCCATAACAGTGCTGAAGTTATGTATGAACCGCTTGTAAAAGGAGACCAATCCGTGAAAAGAGCGGACTTCAGTGATGGAAGTAGGAATAGGCCAGTCTCGCACGGCTGCCACTTTCGACTGATCCACTGAAAGCCCATCTTTTGACATGACATACCCCAGGAAGACAACCGAATCTGTCATAAAACAACACTTATCGAGTCCTCCATAAAACTCCTCTCGCCTCAAAACAACCAACACCTCACGTAAGTGCTGGAGATGCAGCTCTTTCGTGGTACTATAGATAAGAATGTCATCAAAGTACACAACAAGAAATTTTCTGATGAACGGGCAAAATACCTGGTCCGTGACCCGCATGTACGTGCTAGGAGCGTTAGAAAGACCGAATGGCATTACCATCCATTCAAACAGACCTTCTCGGGTCTTGAAGGCTGTTTTCCACTCATCCCCCATACGAATACGAATCTAGTGATATCCGCTCTTCAAATCCATCTTTGTAAACACAGTAGCACCATTCAATTGATCCAGTAATCATCAAGGCGAGGAATAGGAAACTGATACCTGACTGTAATTTTGTTGATAGCTCGGCTATCCATGCACATTCTCATTGAGCCATCCTTCTTTAGTGTTAACAGTGCAGGAACCGCACAAGGACTAAGACTCTCCCGGATGTGGCCTTTCGTCAACAGTTCTTCCACCTGTCTGCGGAGCTCTTCATGCTCTTTTGGGCTCATCCGATAATGCGGTCGGTTTGGTAGGTTAGCACCCGGTACAAGTTAAATCTGGTGCTGGATATCTCTCAATGGAGGAAGACCTGTAGGTAATGTATCGGGAAAGACAACATAAAATTCCGCTAATAGCGGCCGAACTCGCTCAGGTATACCAACAAATGGATCATTACTAAATTCTTTAACCATTAAAAGATAGACAATCCCTGTTTCATGAGCATGTTCTATAAACGCCTTTCGAGCTAGAAAGTTCTTACCTGACTCCTTTGATACTGCAAGGGCATGTTTTGGGGAAACCTCTCTAGTTGGTATTAATATGAACCTCACATTATTCCATATAAAACTGTAGCGGTTCCTCCTATCATCATATGTGGGCTAAGAACCTTGGTTAGTCACCGGACTTTGTCATGTGTATCAAATATGCCATTGATGTTTTTTTATCAAAACATCCACTTTTGTTTGTTTTTTGTTAAATCTGTGGTCACTCATGAGTGACCACAAATGCAAATCAAGACAAACAAAAGTGACCACATATGCAAAATGAAACCAACAAAAATGACTGTTTTGATACAAAAAATATATCAGTGGCATTTTTGATACATATGACATAATCTGGTGACTAACCAAGGTTCTTAGCAACAAGTGACACTTCTATCATATTGCCAGGATCGGCCTAGCAACAAGTGACACGCATCCATCCCAATGACGTCGCACCATGTTTTATCCCTATAGTTACCAACAGATAAAGATACCAGACATCTTGTAGAGATATTTACCTCACTACCTTTCTTTAACCAGGCAAGCTTGTATGGGTTTGGGTGGTTTTTTGTTTTCAGGGACAGTTTCTGGACAGCTTCTTCAGAGATAACATTTTCGCAGCTCCCTGAATCAATAACGAATTTGCATACCTTTCCCCCAATAGTACAAGTCGATTGGAAAATATTGTTCCGTAGCCAATCATCCCCATCACTTTTGGCTTTTGGCGTCAGACAGATACGCCTTAAAACCAATGTCTGACGAATATCTCCTCCTGTAACCTGGTCCTCTGGAACCTCATCAACAACATCCTCTGGTTCTTCATCAAACCATGGGTCGCCCTCCAGGGAAAAATTAGCAGTATCAGCGAACAGACCCCTCGATTGTTGTGGTTGTTGTCGTAATTTTGGACACTGTAAAGCAAAGTGCCCTAGTTCATAAAAATGGTAGCACCAGACCTGTGAGGAAGTAACTGTGCGACTAGGGACCTGCAAATTAGCACCTGTGCGCATAGGAGAAGCAGTTGGTACTCTTGGGTTAGGGCTTGAAACCGTCCTTTTTGGGAATGCGAATGGATTTGTTCTGGCAGTGTCTCCTCCATAAGGCCTTCGTGAAAGGGCTTTCTCCAGATGCAGTGCATGCTAATGTGCTTCAGACACATTCACAGGGTCGAACATGTTCAGATGGTCATAAAACTGCTGTCGCATCCCCCTATATAGCGAGATACTAGCTAATCTACTGAATCAGTAATATCGACACGGTTTTGTAGCGTGAAAAAATCGTTAGTGTACTCGTCAACAGTCTTTGACCCTTGTTTAAGGTTTTGGAACTGCTGATACATTATGCGGGTATAGTTGTAAGGAAAAAACGCAGCCCTCAAGTGCTTCACAAACTTAGCCCAAGTTGTTATTTTTGGCTTACCGTGCCTTGATCTAGTCTGCTTGAGCTGTTACCACCAGGATGCAGTTCGGCCTCGAAACTTAGTTGCAGCCAATTGTACCCGCTTTGCATCCGGAACGTCCTTGAAATCAAGGACTTCTTCAACTGAGGCGATCCAATCTAAAAACTCATCCGGTGCAAGACCCCTTTGGAACTCTGGGATCTCCAATCTGAATCCAGATTCCCACCGGTTGTCGGCATTCAGATCATAATCTCTCGGTGGCGGCTGCTCAAAGACTTGGTCACGGCAGTCTTGCGGTGATTATTGAACCCTAACTTGTTCTCGCCGAGGAGAAAACGGATTCCGCTCGCGACCGATCTCTCTCTCAGATCCCGACGGCTGGTTGCTCGAACCTGGAGCTCAAAATCCGTTGGTTTGGTTGTTCAACAGCCTGTGTAGTGCTTCTTGTACGTCTCTTAACTGATTTCCCAACGAGTGCATCTGTTCACGAACCTGGGATTGGAATTGACCGAATTCATCATGGTCGACCGATTCGGTGATTGGAATATTGGACTTCCCCCAAAAAGATCGTTTTGGCGGCATACTGTCGTTACCCACGTTGTGGGAACTCTAAATCTGATACCAATATGGTAGCGCCAAGCTACAAGATGGAACAGATGGCTGAAAAGTCAGACAAAGAAGACGAACAATAAAAGATGGATAGCTCTAACCTAGGTCAGAGTAAGAGAAACTTTAAAGAAAATCAAATTCTATTAAAAAAAGTCTGAGGCAAAACTAGGGTTTGAGAGCCTTTTATAGAAGTGCACGAAACCCTAGCCCAAAATTACAGTTTTTTTCTTGTGCAATAAAATAAATCCCAGCCCAATTTCAAAGCGATTGGAGCTGGTTAAGTATTTTAATAAAATCCAACAAAATTAAGAAAATGTAGAAAGTTTACTAAAACAGCAAACGAGGGTTTAAACGACTAAATTTAGGGTCTGGACTTCATCACTTTGTGATGCTTTCGAAAATCGTTGGGCTTCTCGGCGCGTTCGATTTGAGTGATCGCATCGCCTAATTCTGATATCTGGGCCCCAAATAAAGCCTGTTTCCGTTTGTCCAAAAGGACCATATAGTCATGGGCTTGTGCAACTACATCATTTTGGATAATGAATTTCCACTAGCCTCATAGATCAATTATGAATATATACCGCCAATAATAATAAAATAGAAAGTTACAATGGAAAATGAGATCATAAGCACCACATAAAACAATTCAAAAGCGAGATGCTATGTTTTTATGAGGATAAAAAGATGTTGTGTATGGAATTTTCCATAAGCTCTAGGGGAAACTTTTTCACTTGGTTCAATAGCTTTCCTCCCAGTTATATACTAAGATCCAAGATGTTTCAAACGACCTTCAAAAATTAATTTGTTGGCTCCATTGTCATCAAAGAAGATGGAGATTGCATTATCTATTACAAGTAAATGAGAAAGAATAATATGAAGGACTGCGCTTGATATTCGTGGAAGCAAATAATGAGCTACAAGATTCCCATGACTTGGTGGAAGTGACGAAATATATGCAAAGGATCATGTCGGGACTTATGGCATACCATATATGAAGAAGAATACACTAAATTTTGGGGATTTTTTTGCTAGATTGAAAGGGAAATAAAGATGATGGATACTGTAAGAGAAAGGTTGTATGTAAAAACCATAAATATAAATATATATCCACATTACAATCTTTGAAATACAACAATGAACTACTGACCATGGCACAAGTCAGCTCTAAATCGTACGAGAAATTCTCAGCATATACACATAACAATGGTGAAGCCTTAGCACGACCAAGCCATTACATTCAAGACCTAGGTTAAAGAGGAAAGCCTAAATAAAACCATAACACCAACGACAACACTAATCAAATACAAGACCATTTTAACAAAAGATTGAGACCTTGGGTGATATTTATAAAAAAAACAAAAGATGTGATAAAGTGTAGTAGATCACATAATGTATATTATCCCAAAAAATAGAGAGATAAATGAATTTTTTCAAGTTTCACAACAACATTTGGCATTACATCATTGATTGTTGGGATTTAAAATATGAAGTCTGGAATATGATAGATGAAGGAAAACTTTCAAAGTTTGTAAGAAAGAAACATCTGAACAAACCTAGAAATGCTACACCTGAGAATGACCCTCCAATAAAGGATGCAACACAAGTAGAGACTATAGTCAATGAGGCAAGAGTATTATATTTTAATGTCATCATTAACAGAGATGAAGAAGAGTACGTGTACCCATACTAAAAGACAAATGATTGTTATAATTGTGGGCAAAATTTTTATCTCAAGGATCACCATGAACTGTAGGAAAATGTACATATATGAGATAAATGTGCAATATCAAGACCAAACATCAGCACGCTTATACCATAATATTTAGTCAATGTTGGCATTCACAGATGACGACCTAAGGGAATTTATAGCAGATCACCAAGATGACGTACTGATAATCATAAAATGAACACAAGTGGAGGTAATAAGAGTCATAATAAATACTAGAAGCTCAGACGACATACTATATAAGATAAGTTATGATGAGAGGTATATTATATTGATTTAGTCTCAAAAAAATTTAACTAGGTTCAACAGAGTAGATGATAATATGTTGAGCCGACCTTGGATATGGTCAAGGGAAAACAAGAGTTCACGTACAAGGTATGATGTTTGTTAATTATAATGATGTATATTCTTCATAAAATGTAGTATAGGGAATATCATGGATGGATCACATACATATTTTAGTCTCTATAGTACACAAATACATTCAATACTCAATCACTGGAAAAAGATAGTATTTATAAGAAACGAGAAAACTTCAAAAAAATATTATAAAATTTCTATAGACTTCAAGAAATATCATTTAGAGATGATCATGATCATCTTAAATGATATGATTAAAGTGGAGAAAACCAAGATGCAAGAAAGTAAAATCTTCTAACTCGGCTGAGATATACCTACCAACCTCATGTATAAATTACTTGATATTTGTAAGGCAACTTAGATATATTTACCTACTACACACAATATAATAAGAATCATATCATTAATCATGGGTCATATATTATCCATAACAACGTTTGGCCAATAAAACAAAAAAGAATGGCATATTCTCAACAAAAATAATAAGAAATTATAAAGAAAGTATCCTGAACCACAGTGGTGGGTCAAATTAGAGAATCCTATTATCTAATATGCACATCCAGTCAAGAAAAAGAATGGACATTGAGGATGTGTGTGGAATTTCTAGACTTAAACAAACTATGTATGAATGATCATTTTCCTCTTACACGGATTAATCAACTGGTAGATGCAACTTCATAAAATAAAATATTATCCTTTATGGATTCATATTTAGGATACACCCATATCCCAATACATAAAGATGACCATGAGAATAATATATTTATAACCAAAATGGGACTCCACTGTTAAAAAATAATACATTTTGGCCTGAAAAATGTCGGGTCCACATATCAAAGCTCATAAATAAGTTTTTTGTAACACATCTCGACTGAAAATTACATTCCTACATTAATGATATGTTAGTCACTATCAATCAAGATGAATATCACGTAGCTGACCTAGCTGAAACCTTCACAAACCTCAAAAGAGAAAACCTAAAGCTAATTCAGAGAAGTATACCTTCAGTGTCAGGCCCTAAACGTTGTGGGCTATATGGTCAGTGAGAAATGAATCAAAACGGATCTTACTTAACTCCCAAACCTAAGATTAATGGATCCATATAAAAATATTAAAGAGACACATATGCTAGCATAAAGATTGGTTGTGCTAATAGATTCATCTCGAGATCTTCGGACAAGTGGCAGTCATTCTTCAAGATTTTGAAATGAGCATAGAGGTTCAGTTAGACTCCAATATATGAGGAAGATTTCAACAACATAAATAAATTTCTAACTTCTCTAGTTATTTTAAATTATTCGAAGTCAGGAGAAGATTTGTTTATGTATTTACCAGTATCAGAGTTTGCTATGAGTATTGCAATCATAAGCGAAGAGAGAAATGAAACTAAAGCAATCTACTACGTGAGCAAGTATTTGTTGGATGCTGAAATAAAATATCTATAGTTAGAAAATCTTACCTTGGCATTGGTAGTTATGGCTAGAAAAATTATACCTTATTTCCACGCTCATACATTTATAGTGATAAATTCTTTTCCCAAATTAGTTTATCGTAAAAGTCAGATATGTTTAGAAGACTAACCCGATGATCAATTGAGCTTGGAGATTAGAAAATAAATTTCAAACAAAAAATTATGATTAAAGCTTAAGATTTGGCAGATTTCCTAACAAAGTTTCAATCAGAAAGATCTACACATTTAGAATAACAAACAAAATCAACCTAGCAAGTCAGATGAATGAAGTAACAATTTAGGACTCGATGTAAGAGTGTGGCTAACGTGTTTTAAATGGGAAATTTTTGAGTCACTCTATTAATTTTAATTTCTCCACTTCTAACAATGAAGTAGAGTTTGAGGTTGCAATACCCGAACTTTCACTAACAAACATTTGTGGAGCCATGAGATTAAACGCTCCGCACATACTCTTAGGTTGTAGTTCATCATTCTTTAATCTAAGTTGATCCAAAAAAGAAAACTCTCATCCAATATATGATAGAATTTTGGCCCGAGGCACCCTTACCTAACCAATTTATTTTTGAACAAGTATTAAGAGTAGAAAATACATATTTTGATGCTTTGGAATCTTTGGTTTGTTCAGTTAATGCTTTGGAATCTTTGGTTTGTGCCGATTCAACACCAAGGGTAATCTTACAAGAAAAACCATCCACCATACTACCACCATACTACCAAACCAGTTCTTATGAACTATATCAGTTTCGGGACTCATGATAATAGAAGAGGATGAACAAGAAGATTTGAGAACCCCAATCAAAATATATCTAGTATAAATAAGACTTTGTGAAAATAAAGCCAATGCAAAGCACATAAAAATGAACTCAACAAGATATGTTTGGATATGATACTCTATACATGCATGGACTCACTAAAACCTTGGTGAAATGTCTTGGTCCTAATGAAGAAGCTTTTGTGCTAGAGTAACTCCATGTTGGAGAATCAAATTCTCATTGTGGTTACAAATCTTTACACATAAGAATTTGTCTCCAATGATACTACTTTCCTACAATCATAGACGATGCAAATAAAAACGTACAATATTTTGAAACTTACCAACGTTTTTTGAAATCTATATAGGTCCTAAACTGTTTTGAAGAGACTATATCATAAGTTATTCCTTTTGATAGATGAGACTTGCATTGTAAGGCCCCTCCAAAAGATTACAAATGAAGAAAGGTTCTCCTACTATTGGTGGAGTATTTATCAAGTGGGTAAATGCAAATCCACTTACAAATAAGGATGTCATAAACTTCTTTAATTCAAACATATTTTTGAGATATGGGATACAAGGAGTCATCACAACATATAAGTGTGATATCAATTTAAAAATGAACGGCTCACATCGATTTGGTAAATAATAGTTATAAAATAAAATTTATCTTCATTTTTCATTTACAGACAAATGATAAGTGGAGGTTACCAATAGAATAAAAGCAGATTACATCAAGAAGATTTTGGAAGGAGCGACAGATAATTGGTACAAATTCCTATAATAGTTTGTGTAGTCTTATTGAACCAACCCAAGAACCACAACATATGAATTATCATTTACTTCGGTGTATAGGATGGAAGCAGTCATACTAGCCAAAACTGCTATAGCTTTCTATTAAAATATCAACTTATGATATAGAATAAACTTATAACAAAGGAGGGCCGAACTAGATTTTATTGAAGAAAAAACTAGTAAAAGCTTGTATAATGTATGAACACTACCAATAAGGAATAAATAAAACCCCAAAGTTTGCTTCAACAGAGTCATTCTTTATATAAAATATAAAATTGTTGGAAAACTAAGCTCAAATAAGGAAGGACAATATATAATAGAAGCAAAGGTCAAGCCGATAATGTAAAGATTATCAAATGAGAAAGGAAATAAACTTTTCACACATGAAATATCGATCATCTCAATCTCTAAAACTATTAATAAGCTATGACTGATGTTTATATTATGTATCAATATTTTATTAAATAGTTATATGGGATATACTATTTTCTACCTCGGTGGCTCAAAAAGGTTTTACGGAGGTATTAAATATTAATAAAACATGTTTTTGCCATTTACAAAGTCTCAGAAGTTTACCACTCCATCCATCCAACAATAAAAAACGAAATGGATAATTCTAAAAGTAATCCTTTGGGCTTTAACACGTCTCCCAATTTATACTAAATATAATAAGTCTGCGATGATCCCACAAATAGTCTTCAGCTCTTCAGGGAGTCTGAGTACCCCTAAAATAATAAATAGATAAGTCTCAAATGATTCCAAAATTAATCATTGACATTATTAAGAGTACAAGTACGCTTATATAAAAAACAAAGTAAAATCATACGTATGATTATTTCAAATAGTCTTAACATACTTTAAGGAGTCTTGAACCCTTTAAATGAAAAATAAATAAAATTTGGATAATTCTAGACCTAATCCAAATAAAGGATCCACATGTTCCTTAAACAAGGATATACCTTTGAAATTGATCATTTTGTGAAAATATGGTTCTACCTAATTAGTTAAAGCATAAGTAATAGAATGCATCACCTGTATTGGCATATGCATCATTGAGGCATATATTGTATATGCCTAAACATTGTCAAGGCATTGGTTGCTTAGTTAAGGCATTGGCTGCTTTAGTTTGGAAACCTTTATTGAGCTGGTCCATCGTCCATGAAGCCTTCATCAAATGTATTAACTACTATATTTTGGAAGATATTGGTAAAGTTGAGCAAGTTCATAGGCCCAGGGGCCTTCAAATGAGGTGAACATAGCTCTAGTCTGAAGGGAAACAAATAAGTTAAAGTCCACATTAGCCAAAAGGTTGACAGTATAAACTTGAGCTGTTAAGCGTGATTGTTGGTATAAGGTATCAATTACAATGGTTAGGTTTATCTTCTGATGAAATAGAATCAATCACTCTTTGTTATGATAAAAATGATTATTTTTGTTGAGAAGTTTGTTATATTTTTATTTGGAGCTATATTGATACAAAGTATTATAAATATTGCTCTTTGGACTTTAAAAAACCTCACAAAACTTTTGTGGAAAGTGCAACGGAGATTAAGAGATAAAAAAATTATGTAGTACATCAGAGAGTGATACTGAAAGAGTATCGAGTGTGAGTTATAGAACTCAAAGTTTCTGTAAATATTTTCTTTCTATGTTATCTTAATGTTGTATATTTTTGTTACTAATTAACAAACATCGAAATGGAATTTGTTACGACACAGAATGGACGTAGTCAAACTTTCAAACAATATTAATCTACGTGTTTTTCTTTCTCTTACTCTGTTATTGCTTCACTATTTTTAGTAGAATTGTTAGTTGTTTAATGATATAATTCTTGGAATGATCAGTCTGAGACCTGAATTGATCATACAAAGCTTGTTCATAGGATCATAATTGGTATATGAGCTCGGTTACGAAGTGATACTTGAAGCTGGAATAGGACGGACGAAGTTCAAAATGGAGAGGTTTAACATGAAATGATATTTTCGAATCTGGCGACAACGAATGCGAGTAGACCTGATTCAATAAAAGGTTTCTCCACACTTAGTAAGGGAGAATAGGTTGCTGTGAATATTATATGAGACTAAGAAGCAATAAATTCTAGAAATTGAATATAACCCGAGCATTCTGTATACGAGTGATAATATGCTGATACAAGTCTCAAAAGAAAATACAATAGTTGGAGTTTGGAACAAACTCGAGAGCATGTACATGAAAAATTCCCTGAAAAATTAAATTTATTTGAAGATAAAGTTCTTTGGTTGCAAGATACGCGAGGAAAAGACTCTTGATGAATTTTCCAAAATAGTGATCGATTTGGCAAACATTGGTGATGAGATCACTGATGAAGATCAAGAAGTGATCTTGTCGAACTATTATCTTCTGCATATGAAAAATTGAAGGATATTTTCTCATACAACAAAGAAACATTGTTAATGAATGAGTTAGAACTTGCAATAAGGTAAAAGAAGTTAGAGCTTATGCAATATTAAAAGGGCTGAGAGTTCTGGAAGTAGCCATGAAGATTTTTAAACATTAGAGGGAGATCATAGAAAAATGATACAAGTAAGACCAGAGTAAAGTCTAGCTTAAAGCCAGCAAAGAAGTTTGATATGTCTAATATTACATATCATTATTTCTAGAACCTGGGTCATTTCATGAAAGAATGGTACGAATTATAAAGGAGGCAAGGTGATTGCAGATCAGAGTATGCAGATGTTTTTGTTGCTTCCGAAGGATATGGCTCTATAGAGGTTCAGAGGCACTATTCAGAAGAAGGCCAGAGGGAATGGATTCTTGATTTTGGATGCTAATTCCATAGGAGTCCACACATGGCCGGTTCCACTTATTTGAAGAGAATAATGGAGGCACTGTGTTACTTGCCAATAGCAAGGCCTGCAAGATAGTTGGAATTGGATATGTAATAATCCGAATGTTTGATGATTTTGATCGGGTTCTGAATAACGTGAGGTATGTTCTTGATGCAAGAATAAATCTAATAGTCTTTGCATGTTGGGAAACTTAGATTGTTTTATCTAAGTTGAAAATGATTATATGAAAATTGTTAGAGGTGATATGACTTTAGTTAAGGGAAAACTCTTAAATGGCCTTTATTATTCCATCAATGATACTTTTATTGGTATAATGGCTAGCTTGTATAGAGGACCGATAGATTGTACAACACTATGACACAAGAGGTTGGGGCATGCGAGTGAGGAATGATTGTTAGAGTTGTAGAAGTAAACTATGTTCGTAAGATAAAAATTGACTAGATTGGAAGTTTGTTAATCCTATGTGTATGAAAAAAGTAGCATAGTCAGATCCGTATCAATTAGAACCCTTAACTACAATCATGCTGAACTCTGGGGCCTGCAAGGGTTTAGTCTCATAAAATTTATATATATATATATATATATATATATATATATTATTAATCATTGACGATTAGTCAAGGAAACTACAGATTTATTTATTGAAGTCAAAGAAAACTGCTTTTGCTTGGGTCAAGTAATAAAAAATCATGGTTTAATAAAAGATTGGTAGAGAAGTAAAAACTTCAGGACGAACAATCGTCTTGAATTATGTGTAAATGAATTTACTGATTACCGCAAAACAATAGAGATAAATCGAACAGAACTATACGAGACACTGCACAACAAAATGGTCTTACTAAAAGTATGAATGAAACCATGCTTGAGAGAGTGAGGTCAATGTTGATTACTAGTAAGCCCCCAATGCAGTTTTGGGCTGAATTAGTTATGACTGCATGTTACCTCATAAATATATGTCAATCAAATGTGGTTGGCTTGAAGGTTCCAAAACTATTATAGTATGAGAACCCTTCAGTTTAGTCAAATATGAGAATGTTTGGTTTTATTGCTTATGAAAATATTGAACATGATAAACTACAACCCAAAGCCTTCAAGTGCTTATTCATTGGGTATGCAGAAGGCGTTAAGGATTACAAGTTATGGTGCCTCGAACCAGGTTATAATAAGTATTTGATCATCATGGATGTAATATTCAATGAGAATGATTATCCTGCTTTGGTTAGTGAAATTTATAAAGCCAAACCTAACGATATTGACATACTTGAGATAAGGTGGAGTCACCTGGATCAGAATCTACTAGTGGTTTAAGGGGATCTGAGCCATCAAATACACATGGATAAGAATTGTGTATGAATATGAAAGATAGCCGAGCTCAACATGGATGTCAGATATCATGGGATATGACTAGAAGAATCATCCGAGATTTTCAAACGTACAGGTGTGCCAAACTGGCAGCTTTTTCATTGGCTGAGACATCTGTAGTGACTCACTCTGAACCTGAGTATTTCAAGAATTCAATGGAAAGTGAGGATAAATCCATGTGGCTTATTTATATGAATTAAGAAATGAATTCGCTTTAAAATAATAACACATGAGATATGGTAGGTAGAAAATCCTGAATGTCAAAGGTTGGTTGATTGCAAGTGGATTTTCAATACAAAGACAAAAATTCTTGTGTTTGAAGTGGCTTGATATAAAGCAAGACTGGTTGCTAGAGGCTCCACTTAATATGAGGGTGTGAATACAATGAGATCTTCTCTTCTGTAGTAATATATAGTTCAATCAGGATCTTAGTTGCAATGGCTGCCAAGTTTGACATGAAGTTGGACTAGATGGACGTTAAGACAATTTTCCTTTATGATAACATTAATTAAAACATCTAGATGAAGAAAACTTAAGAGTTTATAGACAAGGAAATAAGTGCCAAGTATATTTTTAAAATAGAGCATTGTATGGTATAAAGCAATCTCACAGGCGCTAGTAACATTGTTTAGATGATTTCATGGTCAATAATGGTTATGGAACAATCATTTATGACAGTTACATCTATGAAAAATACTTGTTCTACCAATATATATATATATATATATATATATAAATTGTTATATGTAGATGATACGTTGATTTCTTGTAAATACAAGACTAATATTAAGTTCTTGAAAGTAACGTTGAGAAGCAGGTTTGAGATGAAGGACCCGAGTTTAGCCAAGAAGATTGTTGGATGAAGATAATTATGAATAGACAAATGAGAACCTTGCTTCTATCACGAGATTTTATCTAAGCAAAGTGTTTGACAGGTTTGGTATGAAAGAGGCGAACCAATGACATGTCCCATTGCTCAACTTTAAACTAACATCTTTAATGGTTGATACTGAAGGCGTGAAGATGCATAAAATGGAATATGCTCCTTATTCTAATACTCCCAGAAGGATAATATATGCCTTAGTCTATAATTAGCCTGATTTGGCTTATTCTACAAGCTGGGTGAGTAGATTCATGTTGAAGCCCTCCTGGGAACATTGGCGGCTGTTAAGTGTGATGAGGGAGGAATTTACTTATGTAAATGATGAGGGCCTAATTGCGATAAAAGGCTTTTTATGTAATAAATAAGGAATTTAGGATCTCTCAGGGACCAATGTGTAAACTTAGAATTAACGTAGGGGCGTCATCAAAATGTATGAACAGCCCACTAAGGCCACAATCGGGCCCACCTTATTTTAATATAAAAGGTGACCCACTTGCTTGGTAGGTGGGGACGATTCATTATTCTAATATATTCTCTTTCTCTCTCTGTAGACTTTCTCTCTCTAGTCACATCTGACACGCGATCCGATATATTCTCCTAGTCCATTATTATCTCATCATTGGCGCCGTCTGTTGGAACCGAGTGATACCGAAAAAGGAATCTTTCGTTCTTTAAAAAATCATATTTTACGGGATGAATAACGAGGTTGTGATAGAGAGGGTCGGTAGAGAAGTGGTCTGAGCCGTCTCGGTGTCGGAAGGAGAGGAAGCCCCGGGTCGGGAGCGTGACGACCGGGGTCGGAACAAACGATCGACCTTAATAATGACGCGAAAACAGCTCCTTGAAGATATTTCCAGGTTAAAGGAAAAGAGAGAGCGGGCACTAAGTGAGAAACGGGTTCGGGAAGGAAAAGGCAAGGAACCCCTATTGGAGGATCAGGGGGCGGCGGGCCATGATATTGGTCCACGAATAGAAGCCCGACCTGTGAGGTATTACCGAGAATCTCATCCCGACAACGAGAAAACTGCTAGGGCTCGGAGGTACCCGGAGAATCGGCGTGGCACAACGGAAGAATACCCCTCGGATGACTCTTCGGGTAGAGAGTACCGGCGACGGGAAAGGGTCCAGCGTACGCGAAAAAGTCGTTCCCGACACCTCCGTGGGCCCAGGGCAGACCCTCTGAAATACAAGAAGGGGAGCACCGATAAGCCGACCCCGGTATCCTTCGAGAAAGAAGAAATGCATGCCGCCAGCCGAGAAGATCGAGCGGCTTTGCCACCTGTGCCGTGGCAGCCACCGAGCAGTCAGAACCACGGTTACCGAACTAGCAGTCTGTTTATTAGCCCGGGGGTCGATGGACTCTACGGAATTCAGACAGAAGGCCTCGGGGGAGGAGCGTGTGAGTTCGGAGTTAATTGGAGGGCATCCCCTCTGTCCGACGAGATACTCGCGGGACAACTCCCGAAGCGATTCGACATTTCTAAATTGGAAAAGTACGACGGGAAGAAGGACCCGGATAACCATTTGGAGGCCTTCAAGAACTTCATGCTAAGCTTCGACAACGATGACAAGCTCCTATGCAGAGCTTTCTCTATGACCTTCAAGGACCGAGCTTCTAAGTGGTACAACCATTTATCGCAGGGTTGTATTCGGAACTTCGGGATGTTTTGGACGATGTTTAGACAACACTTTGTAGGAAGCAAAAGCTTCCGAGCCAATGGAGACACCATCATGAATTGCAGGCAGAAACTAGGGGAAAGCCTCACGGAATATACCAGGCGATTCATCGATGCGAAAACCGACCTAGATCACTGCGAAGAAAACGTGGCCTTAACAGTGTTTCGCTTGGGTCTGCTCCCCGGGCCAATGAAGCAAGCGGTGACGAAGAAACAAGCATTCACGTTTTCTGCACTAATAGCGCAGATAGAAAAGCAAATATTAATCGAGGAAACCGAAGCGTCTGAATTGGCAGCGCA
Organism: Limnanthes douglasii subsp. nivea; assembly: GCA_036936605.1. Classification (NCBI taxonomy): domain Eukaryota; kingdom Viridiplantae; phylum Streptophyta; class Magnoliopsida; order Brassicales; family Limnanthaceae; genus Limnanthes; species Limnanthes douglasii. Next base: position 263,122,846 of record JAUPFV010000002.1, read on the forward strand.
GATTCAGCAAAGTTCCCAAGCATCAGTAGTAATAAGGCAGAGCACCCGGTCGGATTACGCAACGGCAGCCCAACCGGTTAGCACAATACACCCGAACCCTCCTGCGACAAACAAGCCTTCGGCATTAACCAGTTCGAAACCGAAGGGGGCTAATCAGACGACTTCGCGACCCATGTCTAACAAGTGGATCCGACCAGCATACTTCGCGGACCTTACGGAGTGTGTGGCGTCAATCTACGAAAAGACCAAGAGGAGCGGGATGTACCAAAAACCTTTCCCGATTCCGACACCTCGGGAGCAAAGAAATAATCGCTATTGTCGCTATCACGAGGACGTGGGGCACGATACGAAAGACTGCATTGCCTTGAAAAAAGAAATACAGATCCTCATAGAGCACGGAAACCTTCTAGAGTATGTAAAGAAGGCACATCAAGGAACGACTTCGAAAAAAGTCGTGGTGGTACCAAAATCCGAACACACCATGGCCATCTCAGAGGTTACCGACCAGTTTGATGTCTCCATTGAATACCTCGACCCAGAAGCCAACCGTAACATTATCGGGATCATCGAGGAGGAAGCTGAGGAGAGCGTCGACAACGTTCGAGGCCTTTGTGATTTTTTCGAGTCCTTGACAATCTTTGGGGGAGATTCAATGGCGGGAGTTACGCATTCCTCCAGGAAAAGGCATATTGTCAACCTAACCACTCAGATAGAAGCCAGAACTTGCTTCCAAACCAGAAGCGCCCCGTCGCCGATTTTACACTTCGACGACGACGATATGAGGGACATCGCCGGCCCCCATGAGGATGCCATTGTCATTGGAGCAGCCATCGCGGGGAAGAGGTTCGGCGCATCTTGGTGGACACCTGGAGTTCGGCCAATATCATCTTCTCATCTACTTTCGCCAAGTTTAGAACACCGCCAGCAATTGTTCGGTCCGACCTAACCATTGTGGGTTTTACTGGGTCAGCAGTCGACGTTATTGGAGAGTTCGAGGGCCTTTCAAGAAAGAGGTCACAGTTTTGTTCGTGGTGGTCGACGCTCCCGCTTCCCACAATGCTATTTTTGGCCGATCTTGGATATCGCGCATGCATGCAGTAACCTCTACGATTCATCAGTGTTTAAAATAAGTGGTTGGAAACAATGTGGGCGTGGTCCGGAGCAGTCAGAAAGCAGCGCGGGAATGTTATCGAGCGGCATTAGCACCTAAGAAAGACCAAGAGATGGTTCAAGCTCAAGAATAGCAATTAATGGGGCTGCCCCCGGGGTCATTACCCGTTGACGACCCTCGGGAAGCTCCAAGCCTATTGACTACCGACGAGGAATGTGAACAGTACCAGTTCGCTGCGGGAAAGTCTTTACGGATCGGGGTATGCCTTTTACCAAACCTAAGGGAACAACTGCTGACCCTCCCGTGGAAAAACCTCGACCTGTTCGCATGGTGCTCGGGAGATGTCACCGTGGTACCAGAATCTTTTGCCGTTCACAAACTAACTATCAACCGAAACGTCAGACCAATTTCCCAAAAGCGTCGGGCCTTTTCCCCAGACAAAGCAGACGTTATTTTGCGAGAAGTTGAGAGAATGATCGACGTCGGACACGTCAAGGAAGCACGTTACCCGTTGTGGATCTCTAATCCTGTTTTGGTCAAAAAGAAAAATGGGAAATGGAGAATGTGTGTGGATTTTACCGACCTTAACCGAGCATGCCCGAAAGATCCTTTCCCGATGCCCAGAATCGACCAACTGGTAGATTCGACATCGGGTAACAAATTGTTGTCGTTTATGGATGCGTACGCCGGGTACAATCAGATCAAATTACACGCCGCGGATCAAGAGAGTACCACATTCATCACAGGCCGGGGATTATATTGTTACAAGGTAATGCCTTTTGGGCTGAAAAACGCTGGCGCAACATACCAAAGACTCGTTAACAAAACATTCGAGGGTCAGATCGGGAGAAATATGGAGGTGTACATCGACGATATGTTGGTAAAGAGCAGCGCGGACGCAGCCCACCTCGTCGATCTCGGGGAAACCTTTGACAACCTGCGCGGGATAAATCTCAAGCTTAACCCGGAGAAATGTTCTTTCGGAGTCCGATCGGGAAAGTTCCTGGGTTTCTTCGTAAGTGAAAAAGGGATTGAAGCAGATCCTGCACAACTACGAGCTCTCACCGATATGACTCCACCCCGGAGCATCAAGGAAGTACAAATCTTGACGGGGCGTCTGGCTGCCCTAAATCGATTTATTTCCCGCTCTTCTGACAAATACGCCCTTTTTTTTTCACATCTTGAGACAAGCCAAAAATTTTGCATGAACCTCTAAATGCGACGATGCATTCTTGGGAATCAAACGATACCTGTCGTCCCCGAATCTGCTGACAAAGCCCGCAGCGGGCGAGATACTTTTCCTTTATGTCGCGGTTACAGACTTTGCGGTCAGTGCGGCGCTAATTAGTGAATTAGGACCGGCTCCTACAGCGGTCTACTTTGTGAGCAAAAGCTTACTAGATGCGGAAACTCGGTATTTAAAGTTGGAAAAATTGGCACTCGCCCTAGTAACCGCGGCACGGAAAATGCGCCCGTATTTTCAGGCTCACCATATCGTGGTCCGAACATCATTCCCCCTCAAGTACATCTTTCAGCGGCCAGACATGTCCGGGAGAATGTCCAAATGGTCAGTAGAGCTCGGGGATTTTGACATCGACTTCGAACCTCGAACCGCTATCAAAGGTCAGACTTTGGCTGATTTCTTAGTAGAGTTCCACTCCGAACGACCCGATCGGGAGATGCCCCCCCAAGAAGCTACTATGGGCGAATGGGTTGTCCGAAGTGACGGGGGAGCAAACGTCGGCGGCTGCGGAGCGGGAATACAGATCACCACCCCTTCGGGCATTAGCATGCTCCAGGCCGTCCGATTTGGTTTCCATACTTCAAACAACGAAGCAGAATATGAGGCTTCTTTGGCAGGACTGCGATTAGCACAGGTGTGCGGGGCAAGGCAAATACGCCTCATGAGCGATTCCCAACTTTTGATAAATTAAGCTTCGGGGAGTGCGGAGGCTCGGAAGGAACATTTGGTACAATACCTAGCAGCACTCCGGGTTTTGGCTACTTCATTTGACAAAGTCACCTATGAACACGTCCCAAGAAGCGAAAACACAGCCGCGGATTCTTTGGCAACGATTTCCTGCTCTAGCAACTACCCTTGGGTGACAGAACAAGAAAACCCATCCATTATCAAACGTCGCGAGTTAGACAATCGACCTGAAATCGCATGTCAGATATCTTCGGTGGCAACCTCAGATTGGCGGCGGGACATTATCGCATTTCTAGCTGAGGGTCGGCTTCCCGTGGATAGCGCTTCAGCCCGGAAAGTACGCAATAAGGCTCGGGGATACGTCCTTCTGGGGGATGTATTATACAAGAAGTCTTTCAGTCGTCCACTACTTCGGTGCTTGGGGTTTAACGAGTCACAAATAATTGTGTCTGAACTACATGATGGTGAAGGCGCAGCACATTGCGGGTACAAGGCCCTAATTAGGCGAATTCTCCTCGCGGGGTTCTATTGACCGACGATAGCGGCGGATGCGCGGCTCATAGTCAAAACCTGCGACACATGTCAAAGGTTCGGCAACGCTATCAACGTCCCAACGACTGCCCTAGAATCCATATCCGAGGGACTACCATTTGATCGATGGGGAATCGACCTGGTCAGACCATTACCAATGGCGTCAGGGGGAAGGCAGACGATCGTTGTGGCAGTAGATTATTTCTCCAAATGGGTCGAAGCCGAACCCTTGTCAGCCACTAAGACCAAAGATATCATCAAATTTATCTGGGCAAACATCTGTTGTCGGTTCGGGGTACCGCAAAGGCTAACTATGGATAATGGACCTCAGTTCGATAGTGGAGAAATGAAAGCATTTTGCACCACTCATAAGATCCGACAATGCTTCTCAGCTCCTTTCCATCCTCAAGCAAACGGGCAAGTTGAAGTAGCCAACCAAACCATTCTGGAGGGCCTCTAGAAAAAATCTCGAGGAAAAGGCTGGAAAATGGCCTGACTACCTGCAAGAGGTACTATGGGCTTACCGAACCACGCCCCGAACAGCTACCCAAGAATCGCCTTATGCTTTAGTATATGGAATGGACGCGGTCACCCCCGCGGAATCCATTTTCCCGTCCTTCAGGGTCGGTACTTACGCGGAAGAAGCAAACGACGATAATCGACGGCTCGAACTTGACCTCGTAGAAGAGAAGCGTAGCCGGGCCCAGTTGAACTCTTTACACTATCAGACACTGATGAGAAGTCGATATGCCTCTAAAGTCCGCCGTCGAGAGTTCAAGGTTGGAGACAAAGTTCTCAGGCGCGTCCTTCTCCACACCAAAGATAAAAGCCTCGGTAAGCTCGCCCCGAATTGGGAAGGACCCTACGAAGTCGTTGAGAAAGTGAAGCACGGAACATACCGCTTGCGGAATAGGCTTGGACATCTTTTGAGGCTGTCATGGAACATCGAACACTTGAAATTGTATTTAGAATAGTAACAAACTTGTATTTCAATTCGCATTCTACCTTTTATCTTGAATTGTATCGGTCGGGGATGCACTCTTTCCTACCTCGGTGGCGCGAGGAGGTTTTAACGAGGCATCACAAAACACCGGACCACCCGATTACGTTAATCAAACATTTTTTGCCTTCCAAATGTTGAGGTGTTAAGACCCTGACCAGCTGACGAGCTGGACAGCATCTGTTCATATTAATATTAATGGATCTATATATATGTTCTTCCCGACCATTCGGGAGAATTTTCGATGTAACATCGATCTACATAACCTAAATGGGTTTTTCAGTCTACTGATCTACATATATGTTCTTCCCGACCCTTTGGGAGAATTTTCGATGTAACATCGATCTACAGAACCTAAATGGGTTTTTCAGTCTACTGATCTACATATATGTTCTTCCCGACCCTTTGGGAGAATTTTCGATGTAACATCGATCTACAGAACCTAAATGGGTTTTTCAGTCTACTGATCTACATATATGTTCTTCCCGACCCTTTGGGAGAATTTTCGATGTAACATCGATCTACAGAACCTAAATGGGTTTTTCAGTCTACTGATCTACATATATGTTATTCCCGACCCTTTGTAGGCCCCCGAACTACTCTACTATTCACCATTGTAGACCCTATCGGGATTTTCTAAAACTTTTTTAACTTAGAACCTTTTCAACATTTTGTCGATACATCACACAGATCACAATTTATGAAGAGATATAACCAAAAACATTAATATATTGAAAGGGGACCCTGTGGCCCCCAAAGCAAAGGTAAAAATGTGCAACAGGAATATTGATAGGGGGCCCCGTGGCCCCCAAAAGATGTACGACTGACAAAAAAAAAACAAAGCAGAGAACCCCACTTCTGGATTACTCATCATTATCCTTCTCCTCGTCCTCCTCCTCATCGTCCTCCTCATCATCGTCGGACTCTTCTTCCACCCCGCAATCAACCCCCTCGGGCCGGTCCTTTTCCGGCACGTCCAACCACATCGACCCGAGTTGAAGGTCGGGGAAGCGGTTGTGGAGCGATAGCACGTACGCAGCTTTAGCGACGACAGCTTCTTTATCCGCCCACTGCCTACACCGATTCGCGAAGGCGACATTAGAGGACTTTAACTTCTGGACCTCCGAAGCCAAAGTAGCAGCGCGGTCTTCCACGGCTTTTTTCGACTCCTCCGCGGCCCTTTTTGCCTCCTCCGTGGTCTTCTTCGCCTCCTCTGCGGCATGTCGAATTCGGCAATGCGATCCTCCGCCGTTGCAAGAGTCGTCTTGGCTTTATCCAGCTCCCCGGTCAGGCTGACGATTTTTCCCTCTGCAGAAGCCAGCCGCTGACCCAGATCAGTCGCCCGACGCTCCTTCTCGGCTACGGGAACAAGCAAGTTGTACAAGGATAGCGCCAGACCGTCAGACCCCCCGCAGCTGGTACGTGTGCGGACCTCCAAGCATGGACAGCACTGGATACTTCACGCCACTCGACGAGGCCGCAGTCGGCTCCGATGCTCTGGGGGGCTCCACATCATCGGGAATTTCCACAAGGATCGCCGGTGGAATATTATTCGCACCATCGTCCTGATCGGACAGCTTCAGACTTTTGGAAACAACCCCCGCGCCGTCACTACGTTTGCTCTCTATCTTTGAGTGCTTGGACTTTTTTGCTTTAGTCCCATCAGCATCAGCACGGGCCTTCCTCTTCTGCACGGGCGCCGGGTCCTGACTAGCCTCTGCAACTTCCATTGCGGGTGCCTCCTCCCGAGGCAGATCGCCAGCAACCACAACTGCATCTTCCTCCCCCTCATCATCCGGCTTCAGACGCTTGCTAGGCGCCTTGTTGCGTTTGGGCAAGTATAGCTGCGATCCAGGGGCGCCCCAGTTTTCGCGATGACATCCTCCAAGGGAGGGGGCTGACGAAGCTGCTCGATGGTGAGAGGGTCGGACGGGCAACGCCAGAGGTTACTCATGATTAAGTTTGTATCAATGAAGGTCTGATGCATAGCCCGACCCCAGTGCGCCCGAGCATAAGCTTTCAGGACCCCGAACGTAACCCCAGCGGCTTTGCAGTAGTCCTTTTTCAGACCTTGTTACCATTCCTTCGACATTACACGAGGAATCGATATTTAATATATATATATATATATATATATATATATATATATATATATATATATATATATATATATATAATATCGTAAAGGGAGATCAGAGCAGTACCGTCGTGAACCCAAGTGCGGAGAAGTTGCCTCTTATTTTGCGGGGAGTAAGGAAGACCGTTCTCCCAACACCCGCTCAGGAACACGAACCAATGCTTCCAGCCTTTATCCCCCTCCAGGAAGTCATTAACTACCTTCCACTTGTTCCCCAAGGAAGAGTAGAAGAACGGGGACTTTGGAGACTTGGATAAACCCGACACAACAATGTATTGCTCCATAGGCATAACCCGACCTGAAAGACGGGAAGCTATTATGCAAGACATGAGAGTGTACCAGCCGTTCGGCGTCGGCTGCGATGGGCAGATCTGGAGAGTTCGGAAGTAAAGTGCGATCTCGGGGTCTAGGGGAAAGTGCAGCCCCCAGTTGAACAGCTCGGTAAATATCACAATCTCCCTAGATCGGACGTGAATGGGGGTCTCCCCGGGGACCAGGAACCGAATGTTGACACATTCGGGAATTCCCCATCGGATCAGCAGATCCTTATGGTCAAACTCCGGGAAATAGAGGTATTTCCCCTCATAAAGAGAAACAACGTCCTTCGCCTTAAGCCAACTGAAGTAGGGAGTGGTGATGGCAGCCTCAACTTCTTCGGGAAGAGGATCCTCCGGAGGGTTGGCAGCATTACTAACAGTGGCTACGCATACCTCTGCGGGCGCAATATCCGCCTCTGACTCCCCAGCATCGGGATTCGAGGCCTGGTCGGAGTTCCGGGCAGTAGCAATGTTCGGATCCGATACACGCACCCGAGAAGTGGAAGGTTCAGCTGCGTTTACCGACTGGGCCCGAAGCGCTGCCTCCAGTTCCTTTGGCGTCAGATGACGCTTAGGTAAACCTAGAAAAGTTACCGCAGTATTAGTACCGGTCCGATACCCTCGAATTGAGGGAGTAAGCTGGACCATTTCAAGAGTATTACCTCCCGTGGGAGACGAAGGAGGACTGCTTTCTCCCATGGTCAAGAACTTGATTCTCCGAGCGCGTCGGGGAAGGGGCGGAGATGGAGAAACGCGCGGATTAACCGGTATTAGGGTCGGATTTTCTGAACTAACTACAAGGGAATCAGAAGAACTACTGCTGGAAGAAAGGATAACAGTTTCGGGGGAAAGACTAATCACGGGCGATGGAGAAACAAGAGGATCGGGTAGAAGGAAAGACTCAGCAGGGATCGGGGTAGCTAGGACAGGGTCGTGAGGAAGCGGTGCGGGAATAAAAGGTTTGGAGTTAGACCCCCAGATTAATCCGGCGCGACGATATTCTTCAGCTCGGTCTCCGATGCTAGACCACTCTTCAAAACTCCACTCAGGCTTTTTCTTCTTCTTTGCGGGTGTTTGCTTCGGGTATTTTGGTTTCATAAAACAAGCATCCCAGGTCTAAATCGGGTCTGATAAATGCTATCTCTCTCTAGAAACGATCTGGCAGCACTTTCTCTCTCTAGAACACCTCTGAGAGAGACTAGGGACTGAGGGGTATTTATAGGCGAGGATGAATGATCGGAGAAGACCAACCGACAAAAGCACAGCGGGAAGACGAAGAGTCTCCCTAAGAGCCTAGTCTGGAAACGACGCACCCCTAGGGTTGGCGACACGTGTCCATCACCTTCTGACAAAAGCCTACCTAAGCAACCCTCTACGAACCAGTTGACGGTATGGGTTTTCACCACCATAACCCCTAAGCGGAATCGGCCCAGCGCAGAAAGGCCCACGATAAAAGCTCGAAAGAAGGTAGAAACCGATCCAATTCAGGGCCCACGATAAAGATCTTACAACCTGAATATTATCTGGAAGTCCCAATCTGTTTGTGAGGCGTCGGACCTAAGCCGAAGTGAAACAGAAAGATAAATTCGCCCGAGATAGGTCGGAATCCGAGGCGCAGAAATGAGCATACAACAAGCACAGGTTCGGCCATGAGTCTCCGCTCCTAATACTCCCGAAGACTGGGGGGCTACTGATGAGGGAGGAATTTACCTATGTAAATGATGAGGGCCTAATTGCGATAAAAGGCTTTTTATGTAATAAATAAGGAATTTAGGATCTCTCAGGGACCAATGTGTAAACTTAGAATTAACGTAGGGGCGTCATCAAAATGTATGAACAGCCCACTAAGGCCTCAATCGGGCCCACCTTATTTTAATATAAAAGGTGACCCACTTGCTAGGTAGGTGGGGACGATTCATTATTCTAATATATTCTCTTTCTCTCTCTCTAGACTTTCTCTCTCTAGTCACATCTGACACGCGATCCGATATATTCTCCTAGTCCATTATTATCTCATCAAAGTGAATGTGAGTTACATCAATGGATTTACTAGTCCGAGACTGATGTATGAAGATGTTGTTTTGGATCTGGAAGACATTGAGGGTTTTGTTAATCTTGATTATTTTGGTGTTCTGGACACTAGGAAATATTTAACATGATATGTGTTTGTTATTTTTGGATATGTTGTAATTTTAAAAATTAATCTTCAACCTATAATAGAATGGTCCCCCACTGAAGCTAGATATATTATTATTACTGAAGAAATAAAATAAGCTGTGTGGTTGAAAGGAATATTGAGTGGGCTTGGACTTCATTAAGAAATTTTGATGATGAACTGTGATAACAAAGTGCAATGTACTTGTCAAAGAATCATATATTTTATGAACGGACTAAGCACATTGATGTTAAACTTCATATTGTAAGACATATTCTTGAAGATGGAGAGATTGTGATAGAAATGATCATATGGATGACAACCCAGCAGATATGTTTACTAAACCAGAGACAACGAACAAGTTCAAGCATTGTTTGGAAACCCGCAACCGCTACTCACAAAGTAAAACCTTGATCTGACGCGGTATCCTCCAAACCAACGCCAGAAAGGTAAACCACAAAAGATGACAAACGCATCCAAGAAACCATTTGTAGAGGGAATCAAACTCATGATCTTTTGTCACAGGATCACCTCACTTGACCAACTTGGGTTCCCCTTTCGGGGCATATTTGTTCGATTTGTATGGTGTTAGTATGAGTTTCATGGTGCAGGTCTTTTGGATTTCTATTTTTTTCTAAACATTCGCTTAAAATTTGATTTAATTTTTTTTTTTTAAAAATATTTTTTTTAACTGGAAGTAAAAACTTACTAGCAGAATAAATCTTGTTAAAAGGTCATTGTAAATTTATCGGAATATATGAACAACTTTGATATGTATTTTTAAAAAATTATTTCGATAACTTTATTACTTTGTTGTTTTGATATTTTTTTCAAAATTTCTTTTTAATATATTTTTAATATTGTTCTATATAGGTAAGTAAAAATAAAAACTTGTTAATAACGGATAATGAGTAAGATATTTAATTCTTTTAAGAGATTATGAAAATTTATGCATTGTTTTTTCATCTCTTGAACCATCCATCTATTTATAAGAGACATAAACTCCTATATAAAGTTTCAACTTTTCCAACATATTTAAAAAACGTTACATCTTATCGGATAAATAACTTTTCGGAAAACACATTTTTTCTAAAAAATGCACATTTTCCTTTTGTACTAAGGAAACTTTACTTCTCGCAACAATGAAACAATAAAACTGCCAATGTTTTCTTTTAATTTTGTTGCGAAGACGAACCCTACTCTTGCCATGACAAGATTTAAATCCAAAACTTCTTGAAAAATTGTGGCCTGAGTTTCCGCAATAAAACAACGCTTGCCGCGATAAGTTTGTCTACTCATTTCAGCGTGACCTTTTGCAACACGTTGAAATTTGAATAAGACGTTTAAGAAAGTTACCGGATGCTGGTAAAATCAACTTTCGCGGCGAAGTATTTGTTTCCCGTGACAAGTACCTTTTGGTAAAGTTTTTTTTACAACGAACATATGTCTTAGCGAGACGAACATATGTCTTGTCGCACTAATGACATGTAATTTGAAATTATAGGTCTTTAGTCCAGATTGTTGCAGTAAACCTTATTTTTTCCATGATAATCAATTTTTCATAGGCCACGTTTTTAGGAGGTCTATCTAACTTTCTCCAATTTTTCATTTATTATTCTACGTTGATTATGGTGATCCAAAATCGTTTTTGGACTAACTCCGATTATTTCATTTAATCAATATCTCTAACAATCCCCTCTTAATTAAATGACATCTCTTATCTCCTCAATAAGATAACTTTTATGCGTAAATAAATATCTTTCGATTTAAATATTACCTTATTGTAAAGAAAATATAACGATATAGGAAAATATTAGTAGTCATAACTTTGAAACAAGCTCTCATGTGACGTAAGCGAAGATCTTACACACACAATCATTTTATCAATTTAGTTCTCCATATTTTGTTAAGCATTATCTTGGCCATGTGCTCAACCTATTTCATGAACCACAAGTTTAGAGGAACTCGTTCTCTCAAGAGAGGAGGCACCACCCCTAGATTTATATAAGTACAATTCTTAATTTTTTTTCCGTTATCTTTAGAAGCACATGTCACACATAGACCGAATTGTATTAAAAGTTATTTTTAAACTTATACTTTCATGATAATGACCATCGTATAACACACACATATTAGATGGAACTCAGTTTTATATTTTTTGAATCTTTCACAAATAAGTTTTTATTACTTATTAAATAATTGATATCTAGGTTCTCTGTATTTGAATTGGGTCACGATTATTTACAAAATATTAATTTAAGAGTTTTAGTCCTATCATTCTATATGTAGGGCCTACCAATTCTCTGCCCAAATATTTAGTAAGCATATTTTATAGGGTCTTACTCAAACACACATATGATACTAATATAATTCAGTTGTCTAATATAAAGTTGTCTTGGACTTCTATGTTTAAACTTCACATTGTAACGTCTACCAAAAGTTTGTTGACCATCACAATGCATTTGGATTGTCATATACCTCTTATAGGTGAATGATATCTCTAATAATAGATCTTTTAACCATGCAACTTCTTTTTTTGTTATGACTAATACTACAAACTCATATTCTATAGTCAAATGAGATATACATGCGTGTTTCTTTCATCTCCAAGAAACAACACATCTTTAAAAATTAAACATTCACCCGATATCGGCTAGATTGATGATCGAACTTGCATTTGTGTATTACTCAAGTATCCCGATAAAATTAGAATATTACACACATATTTTTTTTGCCTTCTTTATGTACCTAAAACCTTTCCAATCTCATCACAATGTTTTGTACTTGGATTGCTCCTAAATTAAGTTAGTTTACTTATTACGAATGAAATATTTTCCCTTACTACATAAAGCTTCATACATCAAACTTCCTATTGCACTAGTATATTCTAATTCAACGATTATTTGTCTTTCATTCTTTTTTATTTTTCAATTAGGAACAAATAACGTTTGTATTTTCTTGAATTTTAAGTGTTTGAATTTATTAAGTACTTCACATAGGGAATACCCCTAACTATTTTTAATACATTTACTCTTAACATAGTGTCTAATTTGTTAAGATCAACTATAGATCATAAACCTCTTTAGTTTAATAATATCAATCATATCGTTACTTAATATGATAAAATCATCTACGTATATATATACTATGAGAACTATGTCACTAAAAACTTTAGTGTATGAATACTTATATGATATATTATCTGCATCCATGTGTTTTCTTAAGGCCATATAATGACTTAGCAAACCTGAATACCTTAGATTCATTTTTAGGTTGTATAAAATCTTCAAGTTGTTTCATATAGACCTCAACGTGAAGATCTCTATTTGGAAAAGTCATTTTATTATCCATTTGGTAAATATTAAAGTTGTGTATTGAAGCAATTACAAAAATCATTCTAATGATTGCGGTTCAACCAACCCGAGCACATGTATAATGCAATATATTACTTTCTTTTTTCGAAATCCTTAGCTACCAATATACCTTTAACAACTTGAATGGTACCATCTGTGTGTCATTTCGTTATAAATACCCACTTACAACCAATAAGTCTCAAAGACGAACGTATATCGATAAATTATTAAGTGTGGTTAATAATATTGAATCAATTTCATCGTTTATGAACTCTTGCCAAAATTTTAATCTTGGGACGGTATTTCTTCATTATAAGATTTATGGTCGTCTGAACAAAAATCAGTATTGGAATATTTCAGATTTTTTCTTCATAACTTCCTTCAACTAAATACAAATACTTCCGTTGAGAATCTATCTCATGGGATCATAGAACTTTAGTTTCTTTTTCTCGTTAACTTATACAAGGCCCACGCGGTTTTTTTAAAACCAGAATTGATTCTTGTGAAGTCCTTTCCTTGAGTTGTATTAACATGTAATAAATTGGATTGAAAAAAATATCATTTTTTGCGATTCAAACACCAAATTATACTCCAAGTATAATAGCCTGTAAGCCTTGTTATTGACTGTATGCCCAATAAAAAAACATCACTACTTTAAAACCTAATGTTGTTATTCTTAGATCTGTGTTTTTGGAAAATAATAAAGACCCCACCACTTTGAAATATTAAATATATAGTTATGCACATTTGCATAACTAAAAAAATAAATTGGAATTCTTATGTGGAATATAATGAATTATATACCATGCATTTAAAATAAATTCACCTCATAAATTAATATGAAACATTAAAAAACTAACAACGTCATCTCAATCATAATTTTATTTTTGTGTGCAACCAATTATTGTAATACATAAGACGTCGAATATTGATGAATTATCCCATACTTTTAGAAATGTTTTTTCTAAAATTCTTTTGATAAATATTATTCATATTTATCATTACGCAAGATTTTAATCTTAGTATCTAATTAATCAACTTATGTTTTGAATATCTTAAACATGCTAAATGTGTGTATATATGTGCGTGAGTTATTAAGTATAATAGTTATAAGGATTCATTCTCAATAATTTAAGATTTTACCCACAATTCACATTTTGTATACGAACTTATATCGTATATTATAATTCTGGTTTAACATTTCTATTGATAGTGCTAGGAATTACATAAGTAAATCATTAAATATTTAAAATTACATAGTTTTACCATTTTGATCATAACGAGTTTACCAAATTTATAAACATGAACTCGACGTTTCCACATCCTTCCATTTTTGACGTAATGTTATTTTCCATTTGCACCTCACATGCATTGCTAATTATTTCAATTGATTTGAATAGAGCTCTATCATGGAAAACATGAATTGATTCACATGTATCATATCACCAACCAAATGATCTATCTTCAATAGCATTGACTTCCGTCATCATTGCTAAAATTTCTACTTTCATGGTGTTTACACTCTTATTATTCTCTTAATGACTGCAATATCTTATAAAATAACCTAGTTTACTATGAACATAACATACAATTTCACTAATCTCAAAACTTGTTATATGTTTGGTTCCAAGTGTAATTTCAATTTTTTTTTTTACTTTTTTTGGATTCAATCATGTTGATAATCCTATAATCTATAATATTAGAATATTTCTTTACATTTGTAGATACAAGCACTTTAACTATGTTTCTAGAATCAAGAATTTAAGGGTGAAGAAATTTTTATGCTACAAACTTATAAACTTTGTATTTAGATATAAGAGATTTAGTAGTACCTATATTTTTTTAACTATTGTTTTGATATTTTCTTGAAACTTATTATGTGATATAAGACGCCTTATGGTTTTTGATACAAATAACTAGAAATAAGAAATCAAAGTTTCACAATAATTAATAAGGAAGAGAATTTAAGATTTTAATAAATAAAGGAGATTTATGGACTTTTGTTTCATCTCTTTAATTATCCACATATTTATAAGAATAAAAAAACCTTATTAAAGGTTAATTCCAATAATTAATGAGGAAGAGAATTTAAGATTTTAATAAATAAAGGAGATTTATGGACTTTTGTTTATCTCTTTAATTATCCAAATATTTATAAGAATAATAAAACCTTATAAAAGGTTAATTCCAATAATTAATGAGGAAGAGAATTTAAGATTTTAATAAATAAAGGAGATTTATGGACTTTTGTTTCATCTCTTTAATTATCCACATATTTATAAGAATAATAAAACTTTATAAAAGGTTAATTTCAATAATCCGAACTCGTCATTGGATCAAATCTGATTATTATATTTTACATAAATTATTTCGATTGAATCTCATATAATATTAAGATATTTTATTGTCAGATTTCAATTTTTTATTCTAAAACTTGACGTTTAAATATCATTTTTATTGTTGGTCCATAAACGAACAAATAGTAAAAAATGGCATAAATCTTATATCATAAACGTTAAGCTATATATATATATATACATTGTTCATAAACATATTATATTTTGAAGCCGACAGCCTACCAGCTATGTGTCTACCCCGACGTCAGCCAGAATATTGAAAGGTCCTACGGTAACACCGATGTGTCACAAGTTCACCAGAGAAGACTTGTCCTCAAAAACTCGTATACATCAATCAACAATTTCTTCCAAAAACAAAATAGACAAACAATGAGTCTCAAATTCTAATAAAAGAAGTCAATTTTGTAGTCTAAACAAAACATGCTTTGAGAAACAAGATAATTAATATAAGGATTTTCCTCTTTTGATTCAAAGTAATGGATCATAAACTTAAGATACTGAAGGTTTCTTCTCTAAATCTGACCAACCTCAATCCTGAGAAATATTCATATATTTGAACAAAGTTCACCCCAATAACCATTCTTTTACAATCTGCAACAAACACAGAATTCAAGATTGCCTTTCAAATCCTACACAAATGATACCATGATATTTTCTAAAGAATTTATTCATAAAAAAGCGAATATTGAAGACAGTGGTGATTGTAAATCAATTCAATTCTTTTAAAATGACAAAAAAACCTTTTAATCAAGTCTTAAACATACGTTTATCGGAAAAAAAATTAAATGGTAGGCCATATATGTCTACCGGCTTTGAACAGTAACTCGTCCCTAGACTATCGACTTTGGTAACAGATAGTCCCTGGACTTTCAAAAGTCCGTTCGTAGTCACTGGACTATCCAGTTTGGTGACATATAGTTCCTGGACTTTCAAAAGTCCGTTGGTAGTCCCTGGACTATCCAGTTTGGATAAAGTTAGTCTCATGCACATGTTTATTAATGGGACTAACTTTATCAAACATCGAAAGTCAAAGGACTAAATTTATTGAAAATGAATAGTTGAAGGACTACCTGTCACAAAAATGGATAGTCAACACATGCAAGGGGATTAACTTTATCCAAACTGGATAGTCGAGGGACTACGAATGGACTTTTTAAAGTCCAGGGACTATCTGTCACCAAGTGCGATAGTCCAGGGACGAGTTAGTGTTCAAAGCCTATGTCTACCACACATAAGTTCTTTAGAACCTTTAGATTCAGTGGTAAGGCCAGTCTTGCTTTGTGATATCAAAGATCCATAATGACCGAACTCGATTTACAAGAGGATATAAAAAAGCTGTAAAAAAGGAATGTATGGACCATTGGTCATCATACCATGAGAATTATTAAATGGAATTCCTTCTTTGACTCTATGGTGGAATCACCAATAACCCTCACATAAATCTCATTCTCTAACATCCCCGAATACATGTATAATAAAGCCACCATAAAGGTCATTGCGAAGTCAATTGGTAACCCACCAGCTGTTCGAGTTCCTTATAAAAACAGAGCAATATTCAATTGTTATAAGGCATAATTTGAGTTGGACACATCTAAGAATCTAATAAATAAAGGCTGGATAAATTTTGGAAAAACATAAGGATATTGGCATGAGGTTAAATATGATGTGCCTAATTATTTCTCTACTTATCTTCATTTAGGATATAAACAAGCTGATTGCATGAAATATTTGACAACCAAAGAAATCCAAGAACTAAAAAAACAAAATGTCCAAATAACAGCCACTGTTAAACCTTATAAGCCAACAGAACAATGGGTGCCCAAGGTGAAACATATAATTGTTAAGGAGGTGAATCAAGTTAATTTAAATATCAATAATAGGTTTCTACAATGCTAAGACAAGAAGTTGACAATATAGAGCAAATTTTATATGAAGAAGATTCATTAGATAAAAGCTTAAAATCAAAACACCAATCCTTCTCTCATTAATCATTTCTTTTTTTATAGAAAAAAGATATATAATGAATTTACCAGCAATACTGAGAATAAGTGTAACAACCCTGACATTAGAGATGCTGAGATCATTGAAGCTCTACATACTTAAAACATGAACTTTATTCTGAGCTAACAATGAATTGGACATATTAGAAGCATATACTGCTTCTTCAAAACTAAGATACATTGGTAGCCTTCCCTCATCCTCTAAAGTCACAATAGAATATGGTCAAACATTTAAGAAAATATTGAGCAATAAAATAAATAACAACTTATTCACCTAAAGGTTGAGCATACTACTCTAGATAAGGACTTCCGGGTACCTGTGGTTTATTCTAAGTTTATAAGAGATAAAACAAATCATTTTGGGACAACATAAAAAGTTTACACTCAAGAATGGATAGTGATGGGCGATTTTAATGCAACCACTAATTCTAATGAGCAACTATTATGCTCAACTTTATGTTTAAAGAGCATAGATGAATTTAAAAATACTATCAATGATTGTCATCTAGCTGATGCTGGTTACACTAGTTCTAAATATACTTGGACCAATAATCGTAAATGGAAGCGAATTGATATAGTGATATATAACACTTTATGGACTAACTACTTTGAAAACACCTTTGTCAAATATTTATCTAGAATATGATCTGACCATACTCCCTTACGTATACATATTTTTGATTCAAACAGCATAATTAAATCCTCATTTACGTTCTAAAACATGTAGATTTTACACCATGAATTCTTAAACATGGTTAAGCAATACTAGAATGAAGATCTTCACGAGTTACCTCTTTAGGATTTTTTGGTAGAAACTTAAAAGATTTAAGATCACGCTCAAAACTTGGAATAATTAAGTTTTTTGTAATGTGTTTAATGACATTTCACAATTAGAAGAAGAAGTCAATTACTTTGAATACTATTTTGAAGAAACAGAGACTTTAGAGGATAAATCGAGTTAGCCGAAGCTCACGCCATTCATCTAAAAGACTTGGCAAGAGAAAAGTCTTATTGGAAACATAAATGCAATATCAAATGTATCAGGAATGGGTTCAAGATAAAATCATATCGATCTCATATGTATGTTGTAATGAGAAATTAAGGGATTTGTTTACAAAACAGTGTCTTGAGCATTAACAAATTCTACATTTAGAAATATGAGCCTTGAACTCTTGATATGCGAACTTCCCTAATGGAGGCAACCCCGTTCGATTATATATTAGATCTAAAAACCAAATTTTATTAAGAAGTAACATGTCAATAATCAAATAAATTAATTAATCAAACTAATATTAGTTTTTATTATGCGGATGATTAATATCATAGAACATGTAATATGATTTATTTAAAGAGTGACACGTGTTCCTAATTAACAAAAACATTGTAACAATCATACTTGTTCACGAGAGTTTAAGTTTTACTCAATATAATTCTTAAAAATATAAGCACATCAACATAATAATTTTAAGCAAAAATTGATGATTAACAAAAATGTTTCTACGTGTGACGTCGATGGTTTTGTCATATTAAAAAATAGTTTAAAGTTGCAACTATCAAACTTTCGACAAAGTTTTGTTACTTTTACATGAAATTAAAATTCAAATCAGAATTTATATTATATTAAGAATACACATTGAAAAAATTTCCGCGAACCAAACTTTAGATTAAATCAAGCCATAAAGGCTGCTAAGGTTACAAATATCAACCATAGGTTGATTAAAAAAATTTCTTCAGCCTTTTAACTACATCTACTGTGAAATTAATATGTAGTTATATATAGATAGATAGATTTTAAATTATTTAAAGATGATATTTAATCCAAGATGTAACTAAAACAGTTTTTAGTCATTGAAATACAAAACTGAATATGCAAAATAAGCAAAAAATAGGCAAAAAAGATCAGGACTAACGTGCCTAGCAACGTTAGTAGCATAAGAATATATATAGACATAATAAGGTTAATCAACCAATCTTAAGTATCCTAGATTCAGGTCTCAAAATATATAATTTCTTTAAGCATAGTACGAGAATGAGAGTCACTAAAGTCACACTTTCTGTTATCTTTTAAAGTCCAAGAAGAAACCAAAGAAGCATCAACGTTTTGTTTTTCATAAATATGCTTTATGGTCATTTGGGAGTAAATAAGTTTTATACAACATGATGTTATACTATTTAGATTCTAAAGAGCTTAACTAGTACTAATCATGTTAAATAGAGGCAATGATTCAATTTCAATATCTATTAGATTGTAATTCTTGGAATTACAATATAACACACCATCTAATAGAGATTTGGAACCAGTAATAATATGAGAGTTTTTCCATAAATAATTCTTTTTACATATATTAACATGCCCAAACTATTCCTAATAAAAAAAATGCACAACGAGATTCACCATTACACAATTGAGAGCTATTGCAATTCATTTTAGATCTGTTAATTCATTTTAGATTCACCACGGATATGTAACCCTTAAAAATTCTCCATAATACAAATGAACATTTTTAGAGGTCACCTTGTTCTATATTTTATTAAATATATTGGATGAAGGTTTATGATCCTTGATAGCATTTCATGTATTAGAAAAAGAAAATTTACCATCAGAAGACATTGCCCAAAGGATAATGTCTTCTTAGGCAGGAGAAATAGAGATTTTAGAAATTCTAGCAATATAATAATTAAGAACATGTTCATGAAGTCTTTGGATATTCCATGAACTATTTGACCAAAATTTTGATATTAAGCACCCATGGTACCAAGAGTTATTATCATTTGAGGGAAGGGTTATAAAATGGTGATTGTGGTACCACTTTTTAAATAAATAATCAACATTTCCACATACAAATATGATGAATTTCTCAATAATATGTGTGATTTTAATTAAGATTTTCCAAGTTTTAGAATCCTTTTGCTTGACAGAGATTTTTAAAGGGTAAGAGTTGGGGTAGTAAATATAATTTTGACCATAATGATTTTTTTTCTTTGAAAGCTAAACATAACTTACAGGAGAAAACCAAGTGAATGCTGGTTATATTTCTTAAGTTTAATCATTCTTCAATATAAGGATAACTAATGGATGAAATGTTGGACAAGATGATAGAATTTTGATTATCTTTACAACCTTACAAAAATTTATTAACCAAGAAATTTATTATTTTAATAACTATTTTTGGAATTGAATTGCTTTGAAAATTGTAGATTGAGATGGCAAGGAGGACATGTTGAATAAAAATCAACATACGTTCAAACAAAATACTTTTACAGTCCTAATCAAGAATTTTGTTTCTTATTTTAGAGACACTATCTTCTAAAGGAACAATTTTATTCCTACGATGAACGGAGATACCAAGGTATCTAAAAGGAAGCTGACTATAGTTAAAACCAAAAATTCTCTCGATTTCTAAATTTTTTCCTCTGCTTAAGGTTGAAGAGATAAAATTAGTTTTATGGTTGCTGCTTATCTTACCAGAAATTTGCTAATAGTGATCCAAAAAAACTACAAGTTTTCTTAATGTTGTTAAGGGATCCATTTTGAAAGATGATAACATCATCAGTGAAGGCAAGGATATGAATATTAATGAAGCCTTTGGATTTATAATGCATAGAGGGATAAGATTGAAATAAGTTATTTATGCCTCCTATAAGATACTAATCCGCAATAATGAAAAGGTTGAGTGACAAAGGGGCACCCTGCCTAACACCATTGGAGGAGGAAAAATAAACATAAGATGAACTATTGATTATTACTGAGTAATGCATCAATTCAATTCCTCTTTTGATTAGATTAATAAATTGAAAATCAAAACCAAAAGATTCGAAGACTGTGAAAATAAAGTTAAAAGAGATTTAGTCAAAAGTTTTTTCTATATCCACAGAAGAATATTGCCACCTCTAGTTATTTTATTTAATTCATGAGTCAGCTCTAAGTGATTAAGAACTTTTCATGAATATTTTTGGATTTTACAAATGTACCCTGGTCTATAGAGATGATCTTAGGAAGAATTTTACCTAATCTATTGTTTCTAACCTTTGATAAAATTCTGTTGAAGATAGAGCAATGATTTATTCGTTTAAAGTCCTAACAATGCTTATGAGAATTTTTTTTTGGAATGAAGTAGATGTTGGTGGCATAAATGCCATCACGGGCTAAGTTACCATTAAATAATACTCTAAAAGAATAGCACCAATCAGGCTTGATGATTGACCAACAAGTTTGGTAAAACTTGATGTGAAAACCATCAACATTGGGAGAACTGCTATGGTTTTGAGATGATATAACTAACATAATTTCCTCTTGAGATGGAGTGACAGTGAGATATTGATTATCTTTGATAAAACCTAGCTAATAGATTAAGTTTTTTAAGCTAATAGGGACATTGTTTGAATATTAGAAGTAAATGATTGACTTAAAATGATCAATAGTTGAAGAACCAATATGTGATTAATTCTCCACCCATGACCCATTTATAAAAATGCTATGATTTCTATTTTTCTTAAGTCTTTAGTTTACAAAGTTGTAGAAACTCTTAATTTAAACAAATTGATTTGATCCTCAATGTTATTAGAATTTTCAAGAACAAATCCATCATATTTAACTTGGTCTTATATTTGACTTAAAGTTTAAAAAATGATACTAAAAATCTCTTTATTCTAAAGTTTTAAAGTTAACTTTAATATTTTTAGTTTTTACCAAAATCTAGTGATAGACTGACCAGTAATTGATTGATTCCAATTACTCTCAACAATTTTAATGAAGTCCTCGTCAAGTGTCCACATATTTTAAAAGTTGAAATTGGTTTAAAGTTAAAGTTGACATTGAGATACACAAGGGTGAATGGTCAGAACCAGTTTCGGCCAAGTGTTTCACCCTTCTTGTATCGAAAACATCTCTCCAAGCTTCATTGCGTAAAACCATATGTAATCTTCTCCATTTTTGGTTGGTACACCAAGTGAAATTAGATCTAGTAAAACTTGGATTTTCAAATGAAAGTTAATTATCATGCTATTAAAATCATCAATAACACTTAAATTTAAAGAGGAGCATGATAATTGCTCATTAAGATTGGCAATTACATTAAAGTTACCAGGTATAATCCATTCTTTATTTGTGCATAATTTCTCTGAGAGTATCACAAAGAACATGTCTTTGGGACCTGGGACACTTGGCATATATGATGGTGACCATGAATTCTTTATTACAAGAAGTGTGAGTCCCCATCATATGGATTAATTGACCCTAGTTTAACAAAGTTTGGATCTGGAATATGTTCTTCCAAATGATCCAAATTTTATTGCTAATATTGGAAATACCATTAGAGAAGCCTAATCTTTAAGTTATTGAGTCAAGGTTTGAAGCAGAAATCATTGGCTCCTGTTAAAGAAATGAATTCTATTTTTTCAGATTTAGAGATTGATTTTAATCTTCTTATAGTACCCTTATTTTCAATGCCTCTAGCATTCCAAATAAAGATAGAAGTTGTCATTTGGATAACTTATTTAAGGATCGAGAAGATCCTTTAAAATTGGTAGCTCTAGAGATTAAGAGACCCTTGATTGTTCTTGATTTTGATTTTCTTAGTCTTTTACTAATGTTATTTGTCTTACTTTAAGTTTTTGCAGATTGAAGTTCCTTTATTAGTGATAAAGGTAGAATTCATGCAAGAAGAATACTGGGAGGATCATTTGAGAGACTGTCTATGACTTTGAACTTGGTCAAAGTGTTACCAAGATCAATGGTATTGAGGGATTCCATTACTTCTTTATTTAATTCATTTTCAAAATCACTTGTTTGATTATTTTTTTATCTTGAAAATTCAGATGAGGAAGTTATGTCATTTAAAAAAAATCATAATGTTATCATCTTTGGAAATTCTTTTGTTTCTCTTTTTTATTTATGATTTATTAGTGTTATTTTTATTAATGTTTTTATCACAACTTCAAGAGTCGTAAAGGAAATTTTGGTACCTGAGACTAAGAGAGGAACTGTTATTAATTGTCTATTTTTGAATTACAATAGATTTCAAATTTTGAGTCTAGAATCTTTTAGAAATTATCAGTTGCTTGGAGGAAGAGTTTGAGGTTAGCTTAATATCATTTCCAGCTAACCTCTCTTGAGAATTTTGATCTTGTTTATAGCTAACTTCGTTATGTCCCATATGATGCATTTTTTTTACAGTGACTAGGAATATTTCCATAAGAGATGGATTGCCAAAATCCATTATCTTTCCCAAGACTTATCCATAGTATTTGGGGAAGGTTTTGAGAGATGTTAGTAATACCAGGCGATTTACAGTAGTAAAAATTAGATATGTTTTTGTTGGGAACCCAAATTGACAAAAACAATACAATTGTCATGCAATTCGAGTCATGGTATCATGGGAATATAGGTACTCTTGGATTTTGGGGAATGAAACTCATACTGGAGTCTCGGGAGACTCACACTTTAGGATTGAATTTTGAATACCATTTCAAGATTCTACAAGGGAATTTAGACCTACATTGTATGCGTTTCTTGACCATAGTTTTTTATGTCTTCCAAGGTTTCCAACTCTATTAAAATGTGTCTATAGTTTTTAATTTCTATAATGTAAAGTCCTATAAAGTTAAAAATAATCTAAGTAAGTTTTCAATCATTTATATTAGGTTTCATGTATGAAAACTTAGCTATAAAAGTATATTTAAAGATTGATTGTAATAAAAACTTATTTGTTTTACCGAAGATCACAACACACTATTCCTCCTTTTGAGAGAAAGAAACCTTTTGATGCTTGAAGTGCACCTCGTTTGCCTTGACTTATTTTGCGAATGATTTTATGGAGACTACTAGTGGATTGACTTGATTTGGATGAGCTCGAAAATAAGGTTATTGATGACCTTCTACTAAACAACACTCCCTTTTTGAGTGGATAAGAGAGGATAGTCTTTTTTATTTATGGTTTCAATTTTTGTTGTTGTTGCGGGCCTACCAAGAGATTTTGGGACTGGTAATCTTGATATCTGTGGCTGAAGACTGTGATTTGGCTGGAGACCAAGGGTGTCTTCCTGAGCTTCCATCGATACAAACACTTGACGATCTTGAAACAACCATCATAAATTTGGTATCGAAACTTTTCTTTTTAACATATATTTTACTAAAAATGATTCTTCAGAGCATATCTATCTACTAAAATGATATGAGGAGATGATTTCTTGAAAACTGAGATTTTTCAAAGTTTATGTGAAGCCTCTTCGATCAGAGTTGACGAAATCTTGAAACAATTACTGGAGTCTTGCAGACGAAGCTTTGCTCGTGCTTCTTTTTAGATGATTTTGAATTAGAGGATGATAAAACCTTATAAAACCTTGAGATAAGGTTTTGTGATGAAACTGCTTTTGAAGATGGATCAGAGAGAACGATAACCTTGAGATAAGGTTTTGAGTGAGGCTAAAAGGTTGAGAGAAGAAAATGAGTGACAAATTATGGATTTTGACTTCAAAAAAAAGGTAAAGTAAATCTTGAAGCGATTCACCTAGTAAAATTATATTAAGCATGCACATCATCACAGTGAATATATAGTATTTGATCAATATGAAGAAATGTAGGGATTTTGAGTAAATGAAGTAATCAGATAATATATATGGAGATGAACTTCGAACGAAAACCCAAGATTCAAAAAAGGGATGTTTCAAAAATATAAAACTTGAGTTTGAGGGGTATTACGCGACAAAAATAATAATAATATTGCAAGTACTCTAATTGAGATATTTTTCAAAAATATGAAACTTGAGTTGGAGAAATATTACACGATAAAAGAAAAAAGAAAAACTATTGCAAGTATTGTAATTGAGATACTTGAGATAAGGAAAATAACATAAATCAGCGTTATAAATTCGACATAAATATTTTATCTGAAATAGTGCCTAGTTTATTGTGAGAAAGAGTTATATTACCACGGTCTAAATACTGAATTTATTTTCTAATAATTTTACTTTATAGCATTTACTTTCTGAAACCGTTTTTATATCATTATGTCGAGCTGTACTATATGGCCTATTGTTTCAAACTGTAGTAGATAAAAGGAAAAGATAGTTGAATTTATAGAGTTTGATGGTGGTGTTGTAGCTTTCCAACTCATAAAAATGTTCATTGGATACCATATACATGATAAGCTGACCAAAAAACAGAAGAAAGAAGATGACTTTGCTTTCCATGGGTGGTGACTATACCTATACTATTCTCGAGGGAGCGTCTGATATATATATATGCAACTCCATGTTACCTCACTCATACTTTTTAATGGAGACAAAAGGAGTCCTCTGTTTCATCATCAACTTTCATCATCCCTTTACCTTTCTCACGTCTTTTTACTTATACATTAAATCTTATTTATTATCTGATATCACTCTTTTAATCCAAATTATATACTCCCTTAAAAAAGACAACTCATGTTTATGACACGTGCTGAAATAAACTCATAAAAAACGTGGCTAGACTGATTAAAGTTAGGGAGTTATAAAAGTGCGAAATTTATTATTAGTTGTCGTATTTTTTTAATAATTATAAAATTGTTATTGATTGAAAATACTTATTATTTTTATATTTACGTTTTTATCATTATTTACTAATTTAGGGTCGTTTAACATTAAATTTATAAAACTTCACCAGAAAATCACATTAAAATGTATTTTCTTTTTCAAAATTATAAACCAAAATTAATCACGAAGTAAAAAAACAAAAGTGGTTTGAGACTGTAATGCGATTTTATTTTTATGTTAAACAATTATATGTTTATAAAAATTTAAAAATTATTGTTCTATTCGGACTTTCGTAATTCCCTAATTCGCTACAAGCAGAGCAAAAAAGATGAAGTAATTTATTGTTTTTGTAGTGAAAAAGATAATAGATTCACAGTAAAAAAAATTCACGGATGAATTATACTTCCAAATATAAAAATTATTTGAATTGATTTTTTAGGTTGTAGTGGTCACTAGTGAAATATTACTTATCGACTAAAAATTATTTGAATTGATTTTTTAGGTTGTAGTGGTCACTAGTGAAATATAAAAATTATTTGAATTGATTTTTTAGGTTATAGTCTTATAAAGGTGAAATTTATTTGAACCATGGAACATCTCGGTAGAATATTAACGTAATTTGGTTTTGTACAAGTCTCGTAAAATAGGCCAAACAAATATATAATATTGAAAGAATTTAATGTAATAAATACTAAATATGATTAACATTAGTACAATAATGGGATGAAATAGTCATAAGTGGATCAACCATGGCTCTTAGGTCCACCACCATTACTATATAAATGAACATTCATTTTTTGAAAATGGTGAACAATTATTATTTTGAGTACGTTTGAGAACTCGTCAGGAGAGATGAACACTGATATGTAGGAGGAGCCCACAACCAGGGTTATGAATTTGGTGATCGGATTTGTGTCCAAGGAGCAGCATTTTAAAGAATAACAGTTCAAGGAACAACACTATAATGATCAATTCGTCGAATAGCAACTCGAGAAATCTACTTTAGTAGCGCTGCCGAAAGAACTGTTGGAAGATATTGCCAAGCTAAACGCTGAGAATGATGCAGCGATTCCCACTAAGAAGGTCTGGTTGAGGTTAGATCATCGTTTGGACGATAAGCGTGATGAAAAAAGACGCCAATGTTGTTATGTTTCCAAAAAAGAGACAAACACCATACGTCGTTATGATTCTTCAGAGTCAAGTGACTACTTTATTTACGACTCGGATGAATCTTCTTCCTTGGAAAAAATTATCTCGCAAGAGAAATATTAAGAAACAGAGTTCGGAGTGACATTTAGATTATCATTGAACATCCCAACAAGTCAGGGATTCAAGGAAGAAAATGAATAATACAGATAATCAGACGCTAATATTCAAAAGTAGAGATAGGGCGGTAATCATAGGCAGAAGGGAACAACAACAAGAAACACCCCACGTCCAATTTATTTTGGCTAGTTGGAGTTTTGGTTACCGGGTGAGTAATCAATTTGCAAACCCTTCCGATAAATGTCTATATGCGGTGGAAAATGAAGGCCATATGGAAGTTCATATAAACAGGACTTAACTAGAGATCCTCCTCTTTGTCTGCCTAAATTTTATCTAGGTACATGCCAAAGTGTTATGCTATATCCAGGATGGAAAAGTTTGATGGAATCCAGGACCCGGATAACCATATCGAACAATTAAAAAAAATTATGATAAAGTTTAAGGATAATGACAAGTTATTGGGTTTGGGTTTCCCTCAAACATTCAGAAATGGTGATTCGAAATGGTACAATAGGTTACTGCAATGGTGTATCAAAAACTTTGATATGCTCTGGACCCTATTTAGACAACATTTCATAGGAAAGAAAAATTTGTGATCAAACAGAGGCACGATCATTAATATCGATAGAACGTTAAAGAGAGCCTAAGGGAGTATACCGGACGTTTTGTTGAAAAAACCTGATCTGGAAGGTTGTGAAGAGTTCGTCGTTTGTATTGCGTATCAGATAGTACTTCTTCCTGGAATATTGAGGGATAATGTTGCTAAGAAGCAGGTATGGCATTCAGTGCTTTACTAGTACATGTAGAAAAACAGATACTCATGGAAGAAACCCAAACACTATATTTTTCTTCTATGTCCCAACAAGGGCATAGGTCGTAATTTCCAATGGGGATCTATCAACAATCTTCCACCTTAATTTCTTAGCCACAACTAATCCAAACTTTTCAGCATTTGACCACGCTCCAACTAGAATTTTTAATCAAGTACAGTCGCGACCAATGATAAGTCAACAAGGTTGTAAATGTTTATCAGACAACAAGATCGATGTTGAATAACTGGGTCCGAACCATCCATTTAACTAAAGTTTCTATATACATGGATACAATTTTTGACAAGGCCCAAAATTATATATAGCTTCGAAAGCTTTTTTTTATCTGAACCCCAAGGAATGATAGAAGTAGCAGATACTGCAAGCATCATGATGACATCGAACATGAGACGAAGGAATGTATAACCCTAAAAAAAATCCAAATGTTAGAAATCAGCAGCGGAATTTGACGGGCAGGGAGGTGGTCGTAGCGGCTCCAAAACAAGAAAGCACTTTAATAATCACAAAATTTGTGGACTATTTTGAAGTATCTTTAGAATGTTTAGATATAAAACCTGACAGAAGAGTTATCTTTGTGGTAGAGAAACCAAAGGCCAGGGGAAAGATTAGTTATTTATGTAAATTCTTAGAATCTCTAACTATTTTTTGTGGGGATATTATTTCAAGGGTTACCAATTTTTTTCGGAAAATACACATAATGAGTTTGGCCACACAGCTAGAAGCAGGTGCTTCGACCTATTTATACAGAAATTCATTAACCCTGCTAAGTTTTGGTGATGAATACATGAGGAAGTAGTTGGGCCACACGAAGACATCGTGGTAAAAGTAGCTTCCATTGTGGAAAGGGAAATCTGATTAGCACTGCGA
Source organism: Limnanthes douglasii subsp. nivea (assembly GCA_036936605.1). Classification (NCBI taxonomy): domain Eukaryota; kingdom Viridiplantae; phylum Streptophyta; class Magnoliopsida; order Brassicales; family Limnanthaceae; genus Limnanthes; species Limnanthes douglasii. The sequence goes on from JAUPFV010000002.1 coordinate 263,151,214, forward strand.
GCTCTACTAACATTTTATTCATGACCACATACGAGAATATATAAAACCTTCCGAGTATCCTCCGGTCTAGTCGAACTATTGTGGGTTTCACAAGAGTAACCGCTGAGGTTGTTAAAGAGTTTGAAAGGGTGGTAAAACTAAGTCGCGGGAACTTTATGAGAGAAGTCAATGTGTTGTTCATAGTGGTCGATGCACCAACATCATAAAATGCAATTTTTGGTAGATCTTGGTTATCAAGAATGGATGATGTAGCTTTGAAAGTTCACCAATATTTGAAATATGTGGTGGGAAGAAACGTGGAACCATTAGAAGCAGCCAAAAAATGGCTAGTAAATATTACAAAACAATTTTAGCTCAAAGACAGAACAAGGGGGTTGAATCGAAAATGGATTAGCAATCACAAGGGTCAACCTCGGGACTAATCCCATTGATGATCCGAGAGAGACCCCCAGCTTTTTAGTCCCCGATGACAATTTCATAACTATGTCTATCCTAGAGGTCAAAGTTTGAAGATTGTTACCATGTCATCCCTGGAGATAAGGGAGAAACTAATCTATTTTTGTCAAATAATTTTCATATGTTTGCGTGATGTACTGAAGATGTAATTGGGGTACACGCGAAGATTATTTTTCATAGGTTATCCATCTGGCGTAACGTGCGCCCAATTTTGAGAAGGGAGAACATATTTATAAGGGAATTGTCAAGTTCCCAACGGTCATATAGCCTAAGGAAGGGGAAAGCTTTCATAGGCCCTCCCTTATGTTTTCAAAACGTACGTGCATAAAAAAGTGAATAGGGTTTCTCACTTGGTAAATCATCCATAATTTATTCTTGAGGACCTATAACATAACTCAAGTGACTGAAAGACACGTGTATGAAAAAACATCATACACAATGCACAATTATCAAGTCGATAATCCATGTGATTGAATCTTTTGACAAGGATGTATTATGAGTTGGTCTCGTAGAAATCACGAAAGCATGATAAATCTGATCGGACTTATTTGAATTTTTGCACAAGTTAGTCCTCCCACAAACATTTTTACAAGGACTAAGGAGTTACTGATAAGGGTGAGATTTATCCAAAACATGGGTCAAATCGATAGGCTTTGTATAAATCCTATAAAATAGGTCGAATAAGTGCGGAACATTTAGGATATTTAATGTAATAAATAGTAAATATGGTTAAGATTAATATAATCATATGGTGAAATAGTCATAAATGGGCCTACTATATGGCCCTTAGGCCCACTACCATTATTATATAAAAGAACATTCCAGTTTTTAGGAAGGGTGAATAATTATTACTTTATTTACACTTTGACAGCTTCTCTCTCTAGTACTCTGGTGTTTCTCGTTCTAGAATTATGCTCCCGCATATATGTTTGACTTTTCCCTATCGCCCCAAATATTTTTGAAACTATGATAATCAAGACTTATAAAAAAGTCTACAGATAATTCAGGTTCATAATTATAGTCAGATCAAACTATCTGGGACGTAGAGCAATAAATCCTAGATTTTTCTACTAATGCAAGAGATGTGACACCTATAAACCCATTTCAAAAGAGAAATACAAAATAATGGAAGGTGATCGGTACCAAATAAAATTAATTATCATTTTAAAATTGTAGGTCACCGATTGAAGATGGTGATAAGTGGATTTTAATGGTGATTCCATCACATATAACCATGCACCGGTCTAATATGTTCAATAAAATACAGAACTGAAAAAAGTTAAAAAAAATAATGAAAATTATTTGTTAAAACTTTAATGACCGGTGAAATACACCTCCAAAACATATTCAGTAACCTAAAGAGAAAGATCTGGAGAATGCTCCAAAATCTATAACGTATGTAATTGTTGTAAAATAATTTGGTTGGTTGAAAAATAGATTCGGTTGTAAATGCAATGTTTATTATTTAAATTATAAACGCACAAATATATACAATGACATCGGATGAACAAATCATCTGATGTCATAGCCGATTTTTTTCTACATTTGATTACCAATTATTTATTAATTCGTTTGGTTGAAAAAGATAGTCGATCATAAATGAAATGTTTGTTAATCTAAATTGTAAATTTAAAAATAAATCCAATGACATCGGACGAGAAATGAAGGATCTGATATCATAACAATTTTATACACATTTGATTATCATTGATTTAGTAATTCATATTAGATATTATCATTGAGTTAGTAATACATATTAGACGATTATATAAGGGAGGTCATGGTTTAAAATAATAAATTTATATTTTGCGTTAGAGTTACATTCATAATGAAATAGAGGAAAGAAGAATATGATTGAGCGTTGGAATGATAAAAAATTATTATGGAAGATAATAATTATGAATTATCTTGTGTTATAATCACGGATCATATGTTTGTTATGATGAATATTTTAGAAAACAATATTTTTAGCGGCGAATCACATGTATGTCAATAATATATCAATAAAAATGTACTTGTAGATATTAAAAATTATTCAAATATGGTAAATAGTTTATATATTTATGACATTTTGGAATGACATTGTAGAAACGACACCGTTTATAACATGAACGATAAATTAATGAAAATGTATAAACATTCGTAAAATTTAGATTGCCAGACGACTAGGTCTTAAAATCTTTAATTACACTGTATAAAGATAAGTTCGTGAACCTATACACACACAAAATTATACATTTTGGCAACACACCGAGTAATAGATAACATGTTATTTAATCTTCGAAGTTAGTTGAAAATATTATTTACTCTTAGAGTTTAGTTGAAAAAATTATTTAAAACCATTTTTAGTTTATAAAGAACATTTAAGGTTGTATGTTAATTAAGACCATGATTTTGTTGAAAAATATTATTCAAGACTATGATTTTGTTTGTATTTTATTCTTAGGAGAACACACGCAATAGTTTGAAGCACTTTCTTGGATAAAACCAATTTCATTTCGAACTATTTTGGAAAAATATCCTTGACAAATATTATTCAAAGTTGTACGTTATTTTGGATGTATTATATTGAACTTTTAAATGATTTTTTTGTGGTGTATAATACTGTTTTTTATTTTATTTAAAGATAATTATAATAAAAAATTCATAAATGGTAAATATATAAATTCATAAATAAATTACGTAAAACAACCAAATAATTTGATGATCAATCAGAGTCGTTATATTGATCCTCAAAGAGATTTCATATGACATGGACCTACAAATTGGTATTCTAGTAAATATGGCTTTCACTTTCTTGTAATTATCACGTAGGTTTTATCTTAAAGTTAAAATAACTTTCAAGGATGTTTTATCGTGAAGTTAAAATAATTTTCGAAGTTAAAATTCTTCGCATTGCTATTGCACAGCTATTATACAACCACACTCTTGCGATCTTTGCTCACGTACTCGTCCATGCTGACTAAGATATGATTCACGAATCCGACCCAACTAATCTCGCACATTTATGCAAAATACTATGGAGTACAACACGAATCCACTTCATCTGGATAATACACCGTGGTAAAATTTGGTATTGTAAATTCATACCAAGCTGATGATATTTTATCATTCCAATTTATATAAAGTTACATGCTTGGTCCTTTAGTTTTATGCAATTTTTTTAAGCGATTCACTAGAATGATATTTATGTGTTTGAACTAATATGATGCTTGATCCGGATAATACGTATGGGTATGGTCTAAACTGACAATATTGTATATGCATCAAAATACATCATGCTCAATGGTTATGGAGCACTCGATATGGTTGGAAAGTACTTTGCAAAATAAAACCATTTACCAAAAGAAATAAAAACAATATAACTAACTTTATTTAACAAATATTTAAGTATGTGTTGCAACTTAAGTCAATATAGTCCGTCAATTTACTTTAGAAAAAGTGTTGTAATTTAGTCGACCATCATCATACTTCATTATGGATGGTGGTGCTGACGTGTTTTTAAAACGTATAACTAGAGGAACAAGTACTTAGTGTTTATGTATATGTCAGTATAAATAGACCCTGCAGATACTCATCCATCTGATGTGTAAGTTGCGAAAAAGAACGAGTACTTAGTGTTGATGTATATGTTTATTTTGTTAGGAAATATAGTACATCGAAACATGTAGAACAAAGAAGCACGTGTTGGTTCATTCTCATCTTCAGCTGTAACTGAAGACTTGTTATCCTGGAGTGTGAGACTGCTAAACTTCTTGTGGAGACAAGTAAAACTCATCTTAATACATTTGAACATCTTAATCTCCATACATAGCTTGATGTAGTCTATGACTAAAAGTCTCATAGTTTCACCATACATCTCATCTTTATCGAAAGACATAAATTTTACAATCTTTATTTTGATTCCCAAGCCCATAATTGGGTGAATATAGTCTACGGTGATAGTCATCTTACTGAATCTAAAATAGAAATTATTACTTTATATATGTTATCATTTGATGAACGCATCTGTAATTTGTGAGTTGTGATTTAAATTCGTCAACAGATCGACAAACCTCCCCACCAGGATCCCAGACTTGAAACTCTAAGGCTCTCCAAATTCACGTATAAAAGGATAACCTTTCTGATAAGATAAAAAACACGTTAAAAATAATATAACATAATTTAAGTTAAATAATATATGTAGAAGTTTTAACTGAATAATATTTGTAATAATACATCGCATATCCATATTACATAGGTCGTATACTTTTTATATTTGCTATCAAACAATAAAAACAGTCAATCAAAAAATGAAACATAATTTGATATTCATTGCACAAAAAGTACAAAAAAGGTATTTAAGCAGAATAATAATCTTTATAATCTTTATAAAGTGGATATGTACAAATAAATTTGGTTGCTTTTAATTTTTTTTATCCCAACACATCTAATAGGCGCGCGGTGCACTACGTGATTTTTATCCTTCTTTCATAATTTTAAAAAACATCAAACAACCTTATTAATACCAAAAGAGTATGTGTTTTTTAAATAGTCTATGTTGTAACAAAATACATATGTAGAAGAAGCATAATGAGTTTGTGACAATGATACTAGTGTTCGTAATTGTGGTGGCGAGAACAACATGTAAATTCTATCAGACTTCTACATATTTATCATGTAGGTTTCTGTCATACGTATATGAGTACCGAATGTTTTTTAACATGTAGGATTCCGCTATACGTATAGGGAAACAATGTTTGTTTGGATCTTTATATCAAACTGTTCAGATGGTAAATGTGGTAATTTAGGATGATTTGATAGCCAACATCATTCAAAATAGATTTTATTACCCTTCCCTATCACAAATGTAAATAAATAAAATAATATGGCATATGATCATTATAATTGAAAAGTTTTAAAAAAAATATTATTCATAGTGATACCTAGTAGATATCAAAATTGTAATTTATAGTTGTCGTTTTGGACAATTGTATCTCTTTACTAAAAATAGACATATAAAAACTTTTAACTATAATACAATTGTCATATTATTTCTTAAATTTCAAAAAACTTATATCTTTTCTCTCTATATTTTTTAGATTTTTTAAATCATTTTTGGAAACTAAACATCAGTCGAATTTTAGATATAAGATTCTACCGAATGTATAGCGAAAAGTTTTTTTTTCTAAATTTCCATATCTAAATTGTTCAAACGGGATGACAATTTTGACAGATTTTATCATCGAAATCATTCCAAATAGATTTATTTATCATTTTCTAGCCTTTAACATCCCTTAAAGATATTCTAAAACAGACCTAGTTTTTCGAAGCTAAATAATCGATTTTTTAGTTTTTAACAAACCCAAATTAAAAACAAAAAATTATATTACATTAAGTTCGCTAGTTGTGATGGATTAGTCAAAGAAATTTAATTTTCAAAATCGATTCAAAAAATCTAATATATATATATATATATATAGGTTTTTTGAAAACTTTAAAAGATAATATGACAATTATATCATAGTTAAAAGGTTTCATATGTATATTTTAGATAAATAGATATTTTTTTAATATAACATTCCTCTACCTTATAAATATTTGGTTTTCAGCTACCATTATAAACAATGCTTCGTATGTTAAAGGACACTCACCCTTAAAGCATCGTCTGAAATTAAACTCTAATGTAGCTTAATAGTGAAGCAAGTAATGATTTTCTACGTAGAAATTCAAATGGTATTATGATTGCTTCATGTTGTAGGTTATATGGGAAGTAATCTTCCATTATTGTTGAAACTAGAGAGTTATTTGATGGTTTAATGTTATGTAATAATCTTGTTTATATTGAGGTTGATAGATATATAGACTCAAAGATACTTTTTGATTCATTGGCAAATGAATCTACTCTATGGTTCCTTTTTTCTATTGTTACTTGCATCCGTAAACTTATAACTCCCACAATGTCTTTGAGATTGATTCTCGAAGAGCAAAATTTTACAGCAGACTAGCTTGTAAAATTTTGTCTCAAAGAAAAAACCAATTGTAATATAACTCAAGTTATGTACAACTTAGAGCTATATTATTCTTGGAAGGTCTTAATTTGATGTACTTTAGACTGAATAATTATACTTAGTGTAATACTGTTAATTTGGTTACCCAACTTTATATTTTATTTTGCGGCTAACACTGGTAAGCAGGTTTATCAAAACCTAACCTACAAACTTAGATTTTAATGCACGTTATCAAATTCTACTTCAGTTGGAACGTGGCTTAAGAAATATGAATCCCTGGTGTTGCTTCTTCAACGTGGACTCAATTAATTCAACATAAGATTAGTTCCAACCAAATAAAAATAAGGATACTCATTGCTTGGAAGAGAAGATTCACCGGTGAAGAACCATAAACAGGATCTCAATTCAAACCGCCTGAAAAGCATACTACTTTTGCTTCTTTGGAGCACAAATTCAATTATAGAATCTGTTCTAGTGGTTAAAAGACCCAAGAAGGCTTCTATTTATGGTCTTCTTCTACTTATAAGACCATGCGCATCAGCTCATATTTCATATTGCTACGCAGTAGCGTATTTTTGAGTCAATCTGGACTCAAAAGATGCATGTGGTTCAAAAGATGAACTTCGTTCGTCCAATAGCACATGCCATTTGGCATGTTGCAGGTTCTCCTTTTTTTTAAATCGTTTTTAAGATGAATGGTTTGTAAAAAAATAAAAAAGTATACCATTATTTTTTAGTTTTTGATATCTACAAATAGTGACTTGGTTTGTTTGATTCAGACACCAAAATATTTTGAGTATTTTATTTATTTTTTATTTTTAAAATGATTTTCAGAATATTTTAGGAAGTTAAAAGAAAATATATACCATGATTTACAATTTCTTGAGATCTATAAATATAGACTTTGTTTGTTTAATTCGGACACCGAAAGTTTTTCAGTTTTTTTTATTAAGTTTTTTCAAAAAATTATATCATAATTTATAAAAAAAAAATTATATCTATAAATAGAGACTTGGTTTGTTTGATTTGGACACCGAAATTTTTTAAGTTTTTTTATCAAATATTTTCTAAACAATTTTCGAAAAAAAAAATTGTACCATGAATTATAGTGTTGTGAGATCTATCTATAGAGAGTTGATAGACTTGAAAAAATCATTACAAAACTTAAAACATTAAAATTAATAATGTTATTGACATACTTACATTTAAGAAATTTTAATCATGGACAATTTAAGTAATAATTAGTGGTAAATAAAAATTAAACAAATAAATTTAGGTGATTAAAATAATATGTTTTATTCAATTGTAAATTATTTATTCTATTAAAAATTTAAACTTTTTCGGAAATCAAACAAATTTTATTTTTATATTTAAAATTTAAATATATTATGAAATGTGAATTTTTACTGAATTATTTGGAGATTATGTTGATGTGGCAATGATGTGGCGCGCTTTTGGGATATAAAATGGTCTCTAAAATCTAAAACTTATTCTTTAGAGTTAATTTGTATTTAATTTCAAGAGAAACTAGATCTATCTACAACTTTAACTTTTGGACTTCTTAATGAAATTTTTGTTTTTTTTGAAAAAAAAATATATTTTGTAAGTATTACAATGAATAATATTTTTTAAGTCTCCATCTGAAATTATAATAAATATATATTATTGTTTTTATTTACCCTTAGATGAGTTTTATTTTGACCAACCAAATATCTATTGAAATAAATAAATCACCATATAATTTTAAAATAATATGAACGAAAAAATGCACACAATTTAATTTATTGAAAAAAAAAAAAGAAATATAATTAGTAATTAATTCACTAAACAATTCTTTTATATAAATTGAATGGTCTGAGCCTGACGACCCAGGCCCATGGATGCACATGAATTTGCGCCCGATTAGACGGTTGGGATTTTGTTTCTAAGTACCATGGGCTAAAAAAGTACGCGGCCCAAATCAAAAGTGCTTTTAGTATTTCTTTTTAGTTATTTGTGCTTTGCGTTGTGATTCTTGCGCACCAGGTGTCTGTAAAGGGAACATTTTGATTCATTTTTGGGTGAAATAATGTTGCAATGTTCGTGATAAATGCTTTGGAATATGTATTATATGTACGTGAATTTGGTTAAATTACCCAATCCTAATTCATTTATATCCGCACATATTTTAAGTAAGCCTCATATTTATATTTAAAACCCCTTTTCATTTTTACTAACTCCTAACCCTAAACACTAACCATCCTACACATTAACCATCTCCAAAACAAAAACAAACTAAAATCAGTCTCAAGTTTCCCTCTCATTTCTCTCCTTCTACAGACCTCCAAAATGAGCTCCAAAATCAAATTTCAACAACTCCACGAGATTCATACTTACTCAACAACAACAATGGGAAAAGGAAGATAGTGAATTTCTACTTTTAAATCTTGTTTTTTTTCTAGATTTTGAATTACGTTGGTGGTTAGAATAGGAAAAACATGTGTATTTAGGTGTTTGTAGTTGTATACTGATGTTATGAGTGTTCAGTTGTGACTGATACGGTGGTTTATGGGTAGATTTTAAGTTTTGGTTTGAGGTCCTTCAATGGAGGTTTTGGTCTGTTCGTGTGGCCCCGCCATGTGAGAACTAGTCGTACTAGCGGGGATGGTTTTTTTTCCAGATTTTTCTTCATCCCGTCGGATGAAAATGGGGTGACCCGACGAGTAGCAAACATAGTATTGTCAAAATTCTTCGACTCCGTCGGTTTTGGCTGGATTGACCCGGCGGTGTCAAAATTATTTTTTAAATTAATATTAAATCCCCGTCGGGTGAAAATTGGACAGGGTCAAAATTATTTTTTAAATTAAAACTAAATCCCCACCTGATGAAAATTGTACATCCGGCGGGGACCTAGTAGTTTTTCACTACACTATTAACATTTATTCTTTTAATTATTCCCGCATGCACGAAGCACCTAAACCGAAGAAAGAGAAGGCAAAAAACTCGCAAGGTGTGAACGGGAAGAAGTCCCTCCGTCACGGGTGGTAGTGGTCGATCAAAGGGTGATCAGCCCGAACGTGGAGATCGGACCGAACGTGGGGTGCACACGGTCCAGACGGAACACTCCTTGCGACATAGGAAATATGATGCCACAAAGGAGCACAAAGTACAACCCTCTCCTCCACGAGACGTCCCTAGTCAACGGCGTGCGCTTATCGACGAGGAGAAGACGGAGGAAACGGAGGTCCCCATGCCACCACCTCGAAGAGAGGTCCGTGCGGAAGGACGCCCAACTGATCCAGAAAGATGGAAAAACCTATTTTTTTCCCAAAACAATATCCTTCTGTTCTGGGACTATACGCAACATGAGGCGTACCACACATTTAAGGACGTAAATTTTTGAATGTCGGACTTAATTATCTGTTTTATTACTTAAATTGTTTTTGTGAACATTATATCTATGTTAGATTTATTTTTCAGTAGCGATCCGGTATCACGGTCGAGTCTAAGTACGGTATGTTCGGTCAGTGGGACCTTAGCAAACAATTGGGGGTGAAGACTTTGTTGGAAGAGACACTATTTTTGCCACTAATGCGTCATCTATCGAAGTTCAACATGCAGGTACAGTTGGCCGAGGTGTTCATTGAGAGGTGACACCAAGAGACGAACACCTTCCAGTTTTGGGTCGGGGAGATGACCATAACGCTAGATGACGTGTATTTGATTTAGATAACGCTAGATGACCAAGAGACGAACACCTTCCGGTTGGTTTAACATCACACTTCGTATTCTTACTGAAAGCTCCGCGGTTGATGTGGTGAACACGATTAATCGTGTTCGGCCGTTAGACGATTCCACTGGCGAGCTCGTGTCGTTTCCAAGGAAGGTGCTGGAGATCACTGGTCCTTGGCTTTTGATTATGCTAATTGCCTTCTTCTTTTGTATGTTGTTTTAGTTTGCGAACTATGTCTTTTGGATTATTGGTTGGTCATTATTTTTATGTTTTGGATTATGGATTGATCTCTAAATCTTTTAATATAAGTTTGTTTTATTTCCCCGAGTTTGTTGTTTGTTCTACATTATATGTTTGATTGATTATAAATTTTATCCTTCAATCTGATATAATGGAGTACACAAAATTTAAACTTGACGTTAACATGTTTGCAAAATTCAAAAGGGAACACCTTCACCCCCGGAATTGATTAATTTTCAACCGCTGGTTGACAATTCCCCGGTGGGTCACAATTGTCCACTCAACAGGTCATAATTGTTCATCCGGCGGTTGCCAATTGTTCAACCGTCGGGTGAAGGTGAGTGGAACATACATTGAATTTTGATTAAACACCCCCACAGTTGGAAATTGTTCAACCGTCGGGGAAATTGTCAAGGAACCTAGATAATATTATACTACAATATTGTTGGGAAATAGAGGTTGTCCCCCCAGCGGTATGAAAATTCAGTACCATCGGGGAAGTTTTACCCCCACCGAGGTACTATCCCAACCGTTGGGTGAAAATAGGTACCCCGACGGTTTGGGGACCAAAAATAGAATTTATCCCTACCTTTGGAAGTGGTCTCTATTCCCGGCGGTATGAAAATTCAGTATCGCTCGGGAAGTTTTACCCCCGCCGTGGTACTATCTCAACCGCCGGGTGAAAATATTTACCCCGACGGTTGGGCTCTATCACTCTAAACTATATAGATACATTTAAGTGGTTATACACCCTAACGGTTTGAAAAGAAAGAACCGCTGATGACATTGCACCCCTGTCGGGTGACAATTGTTCAACCGACGGTTGACAATTATTTTAGCTTTACCGCCAAAATAAATTTTACCCAGGAAATCAAACTTTCGTTCCTGCCTGTTATTAGGCCTGTATACGAGCAACTTCCAATCTATAAATACTAGAACATGTCTATGAAATAAAACACTGAAGTTATAACAATGGGTGATTCCGGTTGAAACGTGCACAAAGATGCAAACCTCTTCAACGCATTTGAATTCGTGAAAGGCACGATGCAAGATGAGACTCATGGTTTTTTTATGAAATTTTGTGCATAATGTTCTTCAACCATGGTAAGGAATCATCGTGTCCAGGATGTCTAATGCCCCGACCAAGGGGACGCGAAGAAGTGACCGATAGGTTAGCTTATCTAAAAACACCGAATTTACCAATTGAGTCACTCCCTTACGAAATCTGAAGCGAAACCCGCAACGTATCCAGCATGGGAAGTCAAATTACGATTACGAAAGAGATGGTGTTACATGTGATGCAACAAATGCAAGAGAGAGCAGACGCAATAGCCAGCGTCGTTGATACCAACCGAACTCCTGAAGGAAGTAACGAGGAAGAGGAATACCTTTCGAGAAATGCTATGAGCATAGATGGAACTATCCGTCCCCATTAACCAGAGTATGATATGCTAACTCAGAGTTAGCTTATCTATCTTTCAATTTAAGTTATTTGCTTATGTATTTCTAATTATGCAATGCTTTTGATTAAAGTGTAATATTTTAATGCAATCAACAAATTAAGAAGTTAAAGTGTTAATGTTTTAAGATAAACATCCACAAAAAAACATCCAAAATTTACATTCATTAGAATCACCTAGTCATCTAGAAAAAGTGGATAAATTGGTTACATCGGGGCAACCACTTTTAAGTTCTTCATATCTCTTGCAACGAGAGACAATTGGCAATGCCCAACCTTCTACTTCTAGTGAATGCAACTTTATGCAACAAGGATGTATCCTCGTGCATGGGGCCTCCGCCCTAATCCCAAGCTACAAAATCAAAAGACGATAAAATGAATGTCTTAATATTTAAACTAATCGTTAAGGTAAAAAAATACTCACGTTCACGAAATGGTTGGAATTGACCCAACCCAATCCGATTTCCAACCGGTTTGGCATCTGAGGCGGTGCACCTCTTAGCGGAAGAAAAGTGAAGCCGACATCCATATTTCGGTATTGTCCAAAAAATGGAGTATGCAGTTAAATGCAGATGTAATTACCACTCCCATCTCGGGAATGGACATCCAATGGTCTTTAGTACCCACATCACAAGAGCATTTCACACACTCCGCAACATCAATCAAATCCTCAATGCTTGTAAATATCTTAACATACACGGATGCATAATCCATCAGCTAGTTGTAAATGGCATCCTTTATCAACCTCCACCATCTTGTTGCCCATTCAAGGAAAACACTATCGAGCGGTACCCACAATGGCCATCGGATTTAACGTTGCTAATGGACTCTACGAAAGTTCTGAATTAGATGGGGAATTGTTTTAAGTATCCTTTGGGGTCTACGAAACTTGCCTTTGTTGGCATCATAGAGCTTGACCTACAACCTACCGTTCCACTACAAAGCATCATCCCACTTGCTTGCGTTGGAATCACGCTACCTTGCTCTGTAGTAAGTGATGGAGAACTTGCATTTTCTGATTCGAGCACATACTTGTGCGCACCTTTTTCGTGTTTAATGGATGTATCATCACTGAAAATAGATAACTTATGTTTGTTAGGGGGACGACCGCGCGCCTTTTGCTTTACCAATGGCTCCAAAATGGTAGTTGTTTCGGGATGAACGACGACAAACCATTTTTTATAAACGTGCTCTATTCGTGTTTTTTCATTGGAATCTATGACATGGCATACTAGTTTGCAAGTTTGGATTTTAGTTGCTCAATCGTCGTGAGGTTGGTACTGACTAGAATGTCCAACCTCTTCAATGTTTGTTAAATAACTCTAGAGGCACCTCTAAGCTTTTGGCAACAAACTCGTAGATTTCGTGTGCGCAAGGGATACCATGTGTAGTTCGTATTGCACAACGGCAGGGCATGCAGGCCGGGATTATCATGTTGCGAGCACAATCAACTTCTCTCGACAGAAGTTCCAAAGCATAGTGTGAGACGTTTCTTTTTAGTTTACCGTACACAATGTTCGCAAATTTGTGTAAGGCTAACAGACGGGTCTTTTCGAATGAACTCTTGATGTCCCCGTGTTGCAATTCTATCAAAGTATACAACTTCAACCTAAAAGATTCAAAGTTACCTTTGCTTATACCGATGAAATGTTTGAGGCTCGAATAACCGCTCTCCACGCGGTTTGTGGTTTGGCTACCAAAATGCATCCACTTGTTGGTTCTCCACGTGACAAACTTGTCACCATACAGCCGTAACCAACTTTTGGTATACTCAATTGCTTGCAAATACTCTTTGAAGTCACAGTGCAATTCGGCTCGATAGTCGTTGAAGGCTACTTCCATTTCAGCCAACATCATTTGATTCCACACTTTCAAGAAGGCGTTGGACATTTTTTTCTCCTTTATAATTTTTCTATTTCCCTAGGACGTTCATTTGATGTGCCATTGACACAACATGTGTGTTGCATTGGGGAACACTTCCTCCACCGCCTTCACAAGCGCCAAGTCTCTATCCATCAAAACGATGGATGGTAATTCGATGAAGTGAGTTACCATCAATGACTGTAATCACTCTAACACCCACATGTAGCTCTCGAATTTCTCTCCGGACATAAACGCAAATTCGATGTAGAATTTCTTCCCCGTACAAGTGGCTCTGACGACCTCGTACAATGGCATCATGTATTTGATCACTTTGTACGTGTTATCCATTTCAATGACGTTCAGAAATACGCATAACAAATCCAAACTAACAGGGTGTGCGAAGTAAAGCTCTCCTATGACATCACTTCCGTCTTCGGACTTTCTATGGAATTCATAATAGTTTAGGCGCTTTAGTTCACCCAACAAGTATTGGAATTGCGAGCGACCATCTTTCTCGAGCTTGCGGTGTTTTAGTTGAGCGTTGTAGACGGTGCGCATTGAAGAAGAATTCTCAGGGGTTCAATATTTTCACCCCACCGAGAATATCCCGAGGACGGGATCCCATTTTCATAGAACTAAATACGAAATCCATCTCTTCTTTGTTCAATCGTCCCAAGTACGAATGACCTTCTTTGTACGATGTAGTATCATGATTGTGAATGCCGTATTCGACCTCTAAACCCCACAAATCATCACCCAACTTCTTTCGTTTAAGGGTGAAAGGGCATCCGCTTTTTTTTCCGGTAGACATTCTCTTTAGATGCCTCAGATCTACCAATTTTGTGTAAACTCTAGATCTTTCACACACAAACTCAATTCTCAGAGTTCTTCGATCAAGTCTATCGCATCGTCGTAATATTACCACAAACCTGTCATTTGTTGCGGTTTTCTTAACTCATTCAATCAAATCCACTTGAGAGTATTAAGATTTGGTGTCAAACCAGTGGCTATAATCAACCGAGCAAGGCACCGACATTTCTTCCTCCTTCACCATGCACGAACTATAAAAATCATCCTTTAACTCTTCATCCTTTAACTCTTAAGCCTTTAACTCTTCATCTTACACAAAAAAACTGTAAATTATGTTAGCTTGATACAAAACAAAATTTCTGACTCACACCGTCAGTTGAAAATACTCACACCGTCGGGGAAGTTGTCAACCGCCAGTTAATAATAGTCCAACCGACGGTTATGCCCTATCGACTCGGCGGTTTAAGCTAGTTACACCGGCAAAGACATTCTAACATCGACGGTTTAAAATACTAAAACCACCGGGGACATTTTCAACCGCCGGCTGATAATAACACAACATCCTTCTCACGTGTGAATAAAACCAAGGGGTATCAACTGCCGGTATAGCAGTTTAACCCCGACGGTTAACTTCTATTTGAACCAGCAGGTGGGAGTTGATTACACCGCTGGTAGGACATGACCACCCCCGGCGGTGGACCTTCATAAAAAATATTTAGGTTCTTCATCCCCTCCGGTTGACGGGGCTTCCACCGGCAGGGTAGTTCGGGTCTAACTTTCTAAAATTAGAACAACTACCAAAAAGGAAACTTTTTTCAAGAGATTGGTTAGAAAAACTACCATGTTTGGAGTTTCACACTCCTCAGCAATCTTCTCACGCTCTGAATCCATCCTTCAATGATTTGGATTTTAAAAAAAAATTGTTTGTTTTTGGAGGTTTGGGAGTTTATTTGTGATTTTTGGAGTTTTTGAATTTTTTTTCATAATTGAATTTTTAGTTAAGTGTTGAGTATAAGAGGGTTGTTGGAAGGAGTAATTTTGTGTTCTTCTATATTTGGTTAACTACCCACAATTCACTACAAGACAAAATTAATGATTCTTGGTCAAAGGGAAAAACCGTCTTTGACTATTTATTAAAAAAGATTCTCTACAATTTGGGAATGGTTAACAAAATTTGGACCCTAATTTAGCCAAAGCCTATGTGCGTTCCATATACGGTTCAAGAGAATTTAGAGCAAAATTGGAATGCATGAGAATAAAGATCTATAGTTCATTTCGATAATTGTTTTTGCTATTAAATTATTTTATATTTAGTCTTTTACGTTAAAAACAAACATTTCATGTGTGATTTCATTTCATAAAATCTATGGTGATCGATGATATTGGTTATCGGTCATGTTGATTTCAGGTATAAAACTTTCATTTGTTTGTATAATAAATGTTGAGAATTATGTTATGTTATTTGGTATATGGAAAACCGACAATGCTGTGGTTATCACTTGAACCAATAAGTTTGTAACATAGTCGATTAGTATTCAATTGGCTAAATATAAAACAACAAGAAATATTTTGGATCATTTTAAAGAGATTACACACTCATTCCAACTTTGTTAAACAATACAAGTTAGAGTATGATATTTGTACTTTAAAAAATTATGTGTATTTATGATTCTTATGTTGCTCTATCTTATTTTTGCGGTCAAGTAGTTCTCACAAAATTTTCAAATTTAAAGATGTTCAAATCTTATATTTCTAGAAGGGAAAAATAAACATTGGTGCAATTTTTTATGACTTTACGTTCTGAATTTGAAGGATTGTATGGAACAATTCCTCATATACTCCTCTTCTCACTTTTGATTCGAGAGTTCATGAGCTTATCACAGAGGAGATTCAAATCAAATCTCAGATTGATGTTCATGATGTGTTTGCTGTGTGTTTGTTGTCCCACAATAAGCCTCTGCGTCAAATCCTCATTAACAAGTAACAATGGTAGCTTTTGATGTGTGTATTTTCTCTAAAGAGTAGAATCATTAGAATTCATAATTCTCATTGTTGAAAGTAAACAACAACAAACCCACCAGTAACAATATTTTCAACACCAGTTGTTTCAGCAACAGAGACGTGCTACTCAGAAATTACGTCATATATATGGTCTTTCATAGTTCATTGTTGTTGTTTCGTCATTATCAGAAATTGATAGCACCACGTCACCTTCTGCATTTGACCCCATTATTTTTTAGTCTTTTAAATAGTATATTTTTTTAAATCCTTATGTTATGTCTACACCCATGCCTCACTCAGGTTTGTTTTCGTCTTCTACTTCAGATATTCATTCATCTTTGTGGATTATGGATAATGATGCATTTCATAATATGTCACCTTACATGTCATACTTTATTTTCTGTATCATATTTCACCTATATCTATTTTAAAACTAGTATTACATCAATATATGTAGAAAGTTTTGACTTTATTTCTACCCCTCATATATCGCTCATTGATGTTTATTACGCTCCCAACCTTGCTTAAATCTTGTTACGATCAATCAATTGTGTAAATTTTGTCATTGAGTCTTGTTTTTTTATTATGTTTGTTTTATACACGATCAACGTACTTAGAAAGTGATTGTGCTATGTCGTAGATTGGAAGAAATCCATATTTTGGAGGAACTCAAATTGATCAATGTTGTTGCATCTAATATTGATTTGTCTTTGTTACACTTGAGTCTTTTACCGTCTGAATTTTATCTTTGGCATTCTCTGTTTCATGACATGTATCCGCGTAATATTTAAAGTTTTTAGTCTCTACATGTGTTTTTGGTCATTTGAACACTTGTAATATCTCGGATTGTAGTGGTTGTAAACTGAAAATATTTTCTAGTTTACCGTTTAATAAAAGGTCTCTTATTATGTTGTTTCTTTTAATATTATCCATTGTGATGTATGAGGTCCATCTTTTGTTTCCAAAAGGGTGATTTGGTGTCTTATATATCTTGTATTTATGATTACACCCGTTATACGTCGGTTTATCTTACGAAATTAATATCTAAGTTTTTGAAATTTATAGAAACTTTAGAGTACTTATGAAGACTCGACATCGTGTTGTGATAAAATGGTTCAGGTGTGACTTAAGGGGTGGATATAATTCCAATGATTTTACTGTTAATTGTATCTAACGATACAATACACTAGTCATCTTGTATTGACGCCTTTCAACTGAACTATGGTGCATAAATTGAACATCGTCATCTTTTTTAGAATGATCGTCCATTGATTTTATCTACTACAGTTCCTAGTTCTTTCGGGGATAAGAAATTCTGACTGGTGTACATGTGACTAATCAAATTCTTACTTCACATAATTCATAAATGTATATGTTTCAGTAGCTACATGGACAAACTCCAGATTATTCCTATTTACAAGTACTTGGATGTACGTATTTTATCCAACATTCCCATTTAAAATGGAGCTAGTTGTTTCCTAAAATAGATATACATGTTCTTTTGAGGTTGTAGTATTATAAGTAAAGGATATATTTTTTTTAAACTAACAAATCAAAAGCTATATGTAACTCGACTTGTCATATTTCTTGAGCATATCCATTTTATTCAAGTCCTGAAAAATCACATAACGTAACAAAGATAAAAATTTAGGCCATCAATCCATTTGGCATTGATAATGATATATCAATTATTCCTGATGCACCAGCTCATGAGGCATCTATAATAGCTTATATTACTTATTATCCATCAATGTCTAAGTTTACTTCTTCCTCTGGTGAAACTACTGATGCTCCACCTCTTAATAGATCTCTACTCGTATAAGTAAGTCTACTAAACATCAAGAGTTTTATTATTTTCTTACTTAGTTATGTTTGATTCTTTTATAGTAAATAAACACAATTTATTTGGACCTCATTTTTATAAAGAAGTTGTTTATTGTCCTCATTGGTAAAATATTATGACTGAATATCCTACTTATTTTATCATACTTATATTAGGATATGGTTGAGCCTCTTCTTGGTATGCATATAATTGGTTCTCATTAGTTTTTTAAAATAAAAAAAATCAGATGGACATGTTGAAAGATATAGGGCTTCTCTTGTAGCAAAATGTTACTCACTGAAGTATGATATAGATTATAAGGAGACTTTTGTCTAGTGTAAAAAATAACGATAATTGGTACACTTAGTGCTATTGCATCTGTTTGATAGTGAAAGACCTTTTCGGATGCCAAAACTATTTTTCTAAATGGTGATCTTCATGAGAAGGTCTACATGACTTCTCTCCCAGTTATTGCTCACCTGCCAAATGAATGTTTTTTTGGCTTATGAAAGCTCTATATGGTCTCAAACAAGCTCCTCATACTTCCTTTGAGAAATTTTATACAATTATTATTTCATTTGGTTTTCTTACAAGTAACCATGATTCACATTTATTTATTATATGTATGAGTGTGAGGTGGATTATTTTACCTCTATATGTAGATGATATAATCGTTACAAGTGATTATTGGCATTAAAAAACTAAAGCGTGATTTGGCTCGTATATTTTCCTTGAAAGACTCAGGCTTGTTGCGTAATCTTTTTAGGTATTAAATTGGCTTATTATTCATATATATATATATATATATATATACTTAACCATATATAGAATATGATGGTAATATGGTTAATTAGTTTGTTACTGCTTTTACTTATGCCTATTGGGGAGTTTTTCTTTGCATCTTGAGATATATTTCTGCCAGTCAATTCCAAAACAACTTATTTCCTTTGAAATCTTCCTTCAAATTGTGTGCCTATAATGATGCTAATTAGGATAATGTTCCTCCTTATCGTAAAGCCGCATCTGGTTTGGTATTTTACTTGAAGATTTATTAATTTCGTGGAAAAGGAAAAAAAATAAGATGTTGTTTATATGTCTTTTATCGACGCCGAGTACTGTGATATAACCTTGACTACATGTGAGATTATTTGGTTACGGTGGCTTGTTGTAGATACGGGGGTTAACATTACTCAACACACTTTATTAAATTGTGATAACCAAAATTTCATATAGATTGCAAAAAATCTATTTTTTTATTAAAGGATGAAACATATTGAATTTGACTTTCATTTCACTCGTTATCATTTTCATCTTAGAATTATCTCTCTTCTATATGTCCCATCAACTTTGTAGGTTATTGATATCTTAATGAAGGCTTAATACGTATCTTAGTAATTGTTATACGATAAACTCTCAATTATTATTATTATTATTATTATTATTATTATTATTATTATTATTGTATTGTGAGTTTGAATGAGGGTATTAAATTACTATGTTTAACATTTAGTATCGAGTTTTGAAAGGTAAGAATTTAACTTGAGTATGAAAGTAAGTGATAAAATACGTTGACTAAACATAAGTGCAAGCATAACCAACTTATAATTCTCAATCTCAAAATAACATAAAACATGATATACAATCGCTTTTATAACTATAGAAAACATAAGATTATGAACGTGGATTTAGAACAATTTCAATGTTGATTTAGAGGGAACGAATTTCGTTTAACTTAATTTTTATTATCAAATATTTTGTAAGTATAAATAATAAATTGAGATTGTGCTTGAACAAAATAATAACGAAAACATTAATTACATTAATATTCTTATTTGGAAATAAATCCTAAAATTCACTGCAAAGTGTTAGAAGTCGTAATCCTTCAATATGCATCATCTAAATCATAAAAGGAGTAGAATATGAAGTTACCCGTACATGCAAGACTTTAGTCAAATAAACAACCACACCTAAAAATTTAGATCCGATAAAAATAGAAGACTAGCTTAATACTATGTTAGAGTACACAGTAAAATTTTCAAAAAACAGCTTTAACTAGAGAGGTTTTTAATTTTTCTTATACATTATAGATTAAGATTAACCGATGATAACAAAAAAATTTGGAAAACCATATTCTTTGGGATTATTTTAAGTCTGTACTTTTATATATAAACATAATATATAGGATATAATATCTATAGGTTCCAAACACCAAGAATGCTAAAACCAAAATTCGAGATTAAAAAATTCCGAACTCTGTATTATAGGTGAAGAAGAAATTGATCTACTTTGCAGAAAACAAATAATTTTCATTTTTGTATTCATTAACTATATTCAATTTAATAAATAAATGTTATTTATGTTGTCATTATTTGTCTGTGAATATATAACTAGAATAAGCGTTTGGTCCATTTGACATAAAAAAATAAAAAATGTATTGGCAATTATATGACGGCGTTTATAAAAAACATTTATGCTTTGCAACATTGTTATGTAACAAAATATCAATATGACGTTAAAAAAATATGATTCGTTGTACATTTATTGTTTATTCAACATTTTCTATACCGTTTAAGTGTGTGAGATTTGTGTTTTTTTTTCGAATTTCAACCTTAATTGGAAATTGTTAATGTAGGCTTGGAGTGATTGAAGCATACACTATATTGAAACTTAAACGTTAAAAATATGCAGAAATTGAAGTGTTGAAGTTGTGCTAAAACTTAATTGTTGAATTTGTGCTGAAACTTAAGTGTTAAAGTTGTATTCAAACTTACATGCAGAAGTTGCACTAAAGCTTAAGTGCTGAGACTTAAGTGATGAAGTTAAACAAGTTAAGTATATGAAAATTACTTGCTGATTCAAAATACTTCTTTGTTCCCGTCCGAAACTGAGTTTTGATACTTTGTAATGAATTTATATAGATGGAACAACTTCAGACGCTGATTAAAATGTGTTTGATTTAGGCGTCCTTTAGATTTGTCACGCATGGTACATGCAATGAAAATGTCAGATGTGTGTTGCCACTAATTTTCAGAGGTTTGTTGTAACAACCATATGTTATCGTAAACATGGGATGCTTAATTACCATCATTAATTTTACAAATATCGATAAAGAAGTGTGAATTTCAGTGCGCTAAAGGGAGAATATTGATGGATTCTTTTATAGAATAATTAGAATTTTCACTAAGAGAAACATTATAAGCCAAAAGATCTCTATGTAAGGTTGTACTCTATTTTGAGAAGCATTATAATCATTATTGTTAGTGATTATGTTATTTTTTTATCTGTTAATTTGTTATTTGTGAATAAAAATCCAAACTATGTTCCTTACTCTTATACTTACAGGAAATATTCACCACTATGGCTAATAATCGACTATTGTTTTAAACTTATTAACGGTGTAATTTACACCATAACAAGTGGTATAATGAGTGAGTAATTTGTAATAATATATTCATTGGGGTAAATACAAAGTAAAATGATGAATATTCTTTCAGATCTTGAGTGTAAAGATTGAAATCTCACCGAAAAATTAAACACAATCATAAAGATGTCGAGATGTTGTCCAATACCCACAATGCTATGATTTTGAATTTGGGTGATGATGTACTTCGAGAGGTGTATAAACAATCTACGTCCATGAGGATTTGGAATATGCTAGAAGCTAGTTACCTAAACAAATATTGAAGACGAGGATCAATAAATTATCCCGAAAACACTTGGAAAATAGTTTGTATCTTAAAAATCATTCGTCTACGCTAACAATAGATATTAGCAAGGATACCTGAAAACACTTGGATGATTTCAGTGGAATCATTCTTGATTTGAACACATTTGGAGTCAACATTGAAGACCAAGATCAAGAAATTATCCTTTTGAGTACTTTTTTGACATCATACTTTATGGAAAAGAGTCCCTTAAGATGTCTAAAATAAAGATTGGTCTAAGTTCATAAAATTTGGAATAAATATTGGGTTGAAGAGTGACTAGGATGACAAAAAGAGTCCCTTACTGTTCTAGGGTAAAATGTTTATTCCAAAGAAAGAAAAACTGATTCGAGAGGAATAAGAGAGATAATCAACATAAGTTTAAAGATGGAGAGGCCTTAATGGTTTCCAATGGTTATAATTAAATTTATGTTTTAATGGCCTCGACTTATAGGCACGATAACAATTGGGTTATAAAATATTGTTACATATGGCTTCCAACAAAGACTGTTTTGAATACATAAAAGACTTTAAATATGGTATGGTCATATTGGATAATGATGAACTATGTACTGTGAAGGGACTATGAAGTATAAGGTTCAAACTATTTATGAGACTTTAAAAATTCATAACACACAAGGTACATCCTTGAAATTAAAGGAACATTTTGTCTACTAGAATGTTAGAAGATGAAGTATTTAATTATAAGGATGAAAATGGAAGACTTATGTTCATATAAGGCTCAATAATTATTATAAACTCTAACCGAACTAATATTTTTTAGTTATGAAAGAGCCTATAGTAGTAGAATATGTGTCTAATGTTGAGAGTTGTTCTACAAAGATGCAACCTAATACCTATAATGATTGAAAGATTTCGGTAGAGAATTAATATGAGAAATACCTAAAAGATTTAAGAACTGACAATGGTTAGGAATTAGTGAATGAACCATTCACTAGGTATTGTTCTAAACTTGATATTTCTAGGCACATAACCTTAAGATAAACTAGTAAACAACATGTAATAAGTGAGAGAATGAACCAAATTTTGCTAAGGAGAGTGAGACGTATGCTTTGGAAATCGAGAATGGAGAAGATATTTTGAAGAATCTTACAAGATATGTGCATTGATTATCAATATGATCTTCTGGTCTCTCATTTATCCGGACGGTTTCAAAGGATATGTAGGTTGTGGTTGGTGGAACCTTATAGTGGGAATGCTTTAATTAGCAACAAAGTGGTATGTATTAGAGTTGAAATTTTATTGTTCACGAAGGTGAATACTACATATATTACCACCGAGTGTGGAGTTAGAGTTTGAAACGTGAAGCATATGATGCATCTGTCGGATCTAGTTTCCGGCTTAGTATAGATTCGGCCTCTGCTAGAGAAATTTAACCATATATCCTTGGCCGAGAATCTGATGGTTCATATGCTTCATGCATTCAAACTAAAGAGAAACAATGATATGTGGGCAATTAAATGCCAATTATTGCTAGATTTGAAATTGAGTTAGATAATATGGAAGTTACTATTTCCTTCTTACATGCATAAAGTGATAAGACTAATATTTTGTAAGGATCTGCCTCAACAAAGTTCACGTACGTCATGGGACTTGATCAAGTTTGGTATGTTGATGACTAAATATCTTATATAAAGAGTAGTTGGGACATCTACCAATTTATACTGAAGTCACTATAAGCCAAGGTCTAGAATTTTTAATGTAGGAAAAATGTGACGGAAGTGGAAACTCTGCTGAAAGTTAAATGGCAAAGTTGCACCGAAGCTTGATAAGGAAAGATATTCTTTAGGGACTAAAGTGATAAATTCTGTAATTATAGGATTAAATTAGGCTTTAGGAGAAACCGAAGGGTTAAATTGTAAATATGACAATGTGTAACCGTTTCTCTAACTAACTCACCTTGCCTATTTAAAGAGGCTGAGGGAGTTATTTTGACCTATGAAATATTCAGAAGTACTTTTCACTACTTTGAATTCTCTCTGTAGATTTTCTGTTCTTGATTCACTCATTACAACTTTAATTCACACCAAATTGGCGCTAGAAAGAGGGGCGAGGATACCTTGATCAACAGATCAAAAATCGACGTTCGAGTTCTCATTTTTTAAAAAGTTTTTCGGTTGAATTTTCATATTTCGTTTGATTTTTCACTGTTTGAAGATGAATCCAGAGGAAGGTGACAATCCATCCGTTCGCAAGGCGATGGAAACGCTGAAATCCGATCTGCAAGAGGCAAGTAAATCTGTTCCAATTCAATCAGTCCAATTTGACTTTGAAGGAAAAATGAATGAGATGATTAGGAAGGTGGCTGAACTTGATGAATTTGTAAAAAAGAAGAGAAATAATGATGGTGCTAGGCTTAGGTCTAAGATTGCTGGGGGCGATCGGAATGATCAATCGGATCAGTCGATGGACGATGGCGATGATCACTATGAGCAGCGCAAAGCACGTTCTGAGCAGAAAAAAGAATATAGCGGGATAAAGAGGAAAGAAAAGTTACAAAGGCGACTGTATGAAAACTCTAGTGATGAGGAGAATTTTGAAGATTCTGAATCTGATGAAACACCGAGGTACGAACGCTCTCGAGGCCGTTCAAGAGGAACAGAGCGTGAGTTCCGGCCAGCTAAGGCGTATAAGGAGGGAAGGAAGAAGAAAGAGAGGCGAGTATACTCACCTCGGAAATACTCGCCTCGGAGGTGTTCGCCTCGGAAATATGAAGGTGAGTCCAGCTTATATGCAACTGTGGGGATGAAAAATGAGGACCAGTATGTCCAGGGGGTTGACTGGAGGGACTCACCACTGGTCAGGGAGATCAGATCTGTGCCGCTACCGAGGCGGTTTGATATTTCCAAAGTTGATAAGTTTGATGGGACTCAAGATCCCGATGACCATATAGAACAATTTAAAAACTACATGACTAATTTCGAAGATGATGATAGATTGGTGTGTAGAGCTTTTTCTCAAACGTTTAAGGGAACTGCGCTAAAATGGTTCAATAAGATTCCCAAGGAATCGATCGCAAATTTTAGAAGTTTTTACACTGCTTTTCGGAGACAGTTTGTGGGAAGCAAGGAAATGAGAGCCAATGGAGACACGATAATACAGTGCAAGCAGGCTGTGGGAGAGAAGTTGAAAGATTATACTAAGAGGTTTGTGTCAACAAAGGCTGAGTTGGATGACTGTGAAGAAAGTGTGGCTATGGCAGCGTTCAGGCAAGGGCTGTTGCCTGGGGATTTAGCCGATGAGACTACGAGGCGCAGGGCGTTAACGTTTGGAGCTCTTATGGCCCAGGTTGAGGACCAGATTAAGGTCGAAGAATCGACGAGGGTTCGAGGAGGTGCTAATACTGTTCAGAAGGGGAGTGGACAATCTAACGTCTCAAATAACAATCCCTCGCGTCCGAAGAACAATCAAAATGTTTCTAACCGAGGAGCCTCGAACTCGTATCAGGGGGGATATAATCAACATAATTCTAACAATCAGCAGCAATTTAGGTCCAGGTCGAATGTGTGGGTAAGGCCAGATTACTATGCAGATTTAACTGAGAGCGTGGCTTCAATATATGAAAAAACAAGGGGAACAATCAATTTTAGAAAGCCACCAGCTATCAACAAACCAAGAGAAGAGCGCAATAATAAATTCTGTAGGTATCATGAAGACATCGGCCATGATACAAATGATTGCATTGCCCTGAAGAAGGAGATGCAAATTCTGATCGAAAATGGAAAGTTGCTAGAGTATGTCAGGAAGAATGCCAAGGCAACAGCTCCTAAAGGAGGTAATCCCAATTCTAAGCAGGAAACTGCGTTAATTATTTTAGATGTTGCAGGTGAGGCAGATGGTTTCGATGGAGCTTCGGAATATGTCGAACCAGACCCCAGTCGACTTTTGTTAATGTCGATAGACGAGCCGATGCGTCAGGGACGGGTTCGAGATCTGTGTGCCTTTTTTGAATCACTAACCATATTTGGAGGGGATTCGATGACTAACAACACCAATAATTCGAGGAAGAGGCATATAGTAAACTTAACGCGACAAATTGAGGGAGGCGCATCGGCACATCTAAGCAGCAGAAAGGATGTGCCCTTTATAATATTCGACGGAGATGATTTGAGGGGAATTGCTGGGCCACATGAGGATGCGGTGGTTATTGGAGCAGAAGTATGCGGGGTGGAGATTCGACGAGTGCTGATCGACACAGGAAGCTCTGCTAATGTGCTTTTTAAGTCAACATATGATAGGTTGACTGCACCACCTCGAATAGAAAAATCAGAGAGGACTATCATTGGGTTTACCGGCGCATCAGCAATTGTGATAGGTGAATTCGAAGGTGAAATTTCCTTGGGAAAAGGGCCTTTCAAGAAGAAAGTACAGGTACTTTTTGTGGTGGTGGATTGTCCATCAAGTTACAACGCTATTCTTGGGAGGTCATGGTTGGCCAAAATGTACGCTGTAGTTTCTACAGTCCATCAGTGTCTGAAGTACGTGGTCGAGGACAGAGTCGGCGTAGTCCGAAGTGACCAAAAGGTGGCAAGAGAATGTTATGCTGCTGCATTTAGGTTACGTGGTAAAAGTTCTGATGATCTCATGGAGAGTTAGCAGTTTGGGGGGTTGTCTTGTGGTGAAACAGACGAGGGAATTGATGATCCGAGGTCAACCCCGAGTTCTGTAGTGGTCAATGAAGAAATAGAGGAATATATTTTTAATAATGGCAGGGTACTTCGAATTGGCACTCTGTTATCTTTGTCGATGCGAGAAAAGTTGTTGAATTTTTTGTCTGAAAACTTGGATGTGTTTGCCTGGAGATCCGAAGATGTAGTAGGGGTCCCAAGCAACATCATATGTCATAGCCTAGCGGTTGATCCGAAGGTCAAACCAATTATCCAAAAAAGAAGGGCTTTTTCATTGGAGAAATCTGAGGCCATAGTTGCTGAAGTGGATCGATTATACAAGATGGGGCACATTAGGGAGGCCAATTATCCGAGGTGGACGGCTAATCCGGTGGTAGTAAAAAAGAAGAATGGAAAATGGCGAATGTGTGTGGACTTCACAGATTTGAATAGAGCATGTCCAAAAGATCCTTTTTCGGTGCCTCGAATAGATCAGTTAGTGGATTCCACTTCGGGAAATAAAATTTTGACTTTCATGGATGCATTTTCGGGGTATAATCAAATTCGAATGAATCCAGATGATGAAGAAAGCACGACTTTTATTACTGATAGAGGTTTTCATTGCTATAAAGTAATGCCATTTGGATTGAAAAATGCTGGATCAACATATCAGAGGCTGATGAATAAGGCGTTTGCTTCACAAATTGGGAGAAATATTGAAGTGTACATCGATGACATGCTTGTTAAAAGCAAAAGTGATGACGAACATATTGAAGATTTAGAAGAAACGTTTTTGAATCTTAGAGCCATTCAATTGAAGTTAAACCCAGAAAAATGCACATTTGGAGTCCGATCTGGCAAATTTTTGGGGTATATGATTAGTGAAAGAGGAATCGAGGTGGATCCAGAACAGTTGAAGGCCCTGATATCGATGTCTTCACCTCGGAATATCAAAGAAGTGCAAATGTTAACAGGCAGGTTAGCAGCTCTGAACAGATTCATTTCTCGTTTTTCAGATAAGTGCTTGCCTTTTTTCCAGGTGCTGCGTAAACCCAATAATTTCGAGTGGACTTCGGATTGTGAAGAAGCCTTTTTGAAGATAAAAAATCTTTTGTCCTCTCCTGAAATATTATCAAAGCCTCGGAAAGGAGAGCAGTTATTTTTGTATATAGCAGTGTCAGATTATGCAGTGAGCGCAGTTTTGATCAGTGAAGACACAAAAATTTCGAAGCCTGTTTACTATGTCAGCAAAAGTTTGGTTGATGCTGAGAAACGTTACTTGAAGCTCGAAAAATTGGCACTGTGTATAGTAGTGGCAGCAAGAAAAATGCGCCCTTATTTCCAGGCACATACGATTGTAGTTCGAACTTCATATCCATTAAAGAATGTTTTACAAAAACCAGACATTTCAGGAAGAATGACCAAGTGGTCTGTGGAATTGGGAGATTTCGATGTGCTATTTTCTCCTCGAACAGCTATCAAAGCTCAAGCTTTAGCAGATTTTTTGGTGGAGTTTCACTCAAGCAGATCTGAGGAGAAAGATGCAGAAAAGGTGAATGAGAATCCGATGTGGACAATACGAACTGATGGGGGATCCAGTAGTAAAGGGTCAAGTGCAGGAGTTGAATTGGTGGCAACAACGGGGGAATTTATGTTTCAAGCTATAAAATTTGGCTTTCATGCTTCAAATAACGAAGCTGAATATGAGGCTGTGCTAGCAGGGTTGCGGTTGGCGAAGATTTGTGGAGCAATGTTTGTGCGCTTGGAAACAGATTCACAGTTGGTAGTTAACCACGTTAAAGGGGTATCAGAAGCTAAAAAGGAGCGTTTGGTTTTGTACCTACAAGAGCTTCGGGGGATGATGGCGCAGTTTGAAAATGTCGAAGTGGAGCATATTCGAAGAGGAAACAACACTATGGCTGATTCTTTGGCAACGATGGCTTACTCAGAAGAATACCCATGGATTGTAACACAACCATCGCCTTCGATCATATCAAATTCTGAGCAATGTGAAGTAGTTGATGAGGTGGTAAATAATCCGACGTGCGCTCGAGGAGATTGGAGGTTTGACTTGTTAAACTTTATTTCAAATGGAATATTACCTATGGATAAACACTTGCTCAAGAAAATAAAGTACAAATCCCTTGGCTATGTGGTACTGGATGGAGTACTGTACAAAAGGTCTGCTTCGAAACCTTTGCTACGATGTTTAAGTAAGGATGAGTCTCAGAATGTTCTGTCCGAACTGCATGATGGAGATGGGTCAGCTCATTGTGGGTTTAGAGCTTTAACGCGTAGGGTATTGTTGGCAGGATATTATTGGCCTACCATTTCGCAAGATGCCAAGTCATTAGTTCGAAGTTGTGACACTTGCCAAAGGTATGCAAATTTAATACACAAACCAGCGGTACCCCTAATGACAATTTCAGAGGCGGTTCCTTTCGATAGATGGGGAATTGATTTAGTGGGACCATTACCTATGGCTTCTGGTGGAAGACAAATGATTATTGTTGCGGTTGATTATTTTTCGAAGTGGGCAGAAGCAGAACCCTTAGCTGGGACAAAAGCTAAGGATGTAATCAAGTTTATTCAAAGTAACATTTGCTATCGTTTTGGAATACCTCGGAAAATAACAACTGATAATGGTTCTCAATTTAATAACAAGGAAATGGACTCTTTTTGCTCTTCGAAAGGGATACAGCAATGTTTTTCCACTCCTTTTCATCCCCAGGCAAATGGACAGGTAGAAGTTACGAATAGATCTATTTTGGATGGCTTGAAGAAAAATTTGGCAGGAGCAGCAGGGAAATGGCCAAATTTTCTTCAAGAAGTATTATGGGCATATAGAACAACTCATAGAGAGGCTACAAAAGAGACCCCCTTTTCTTTAGTATATGGGATGGACGTTGTGTGCCCTGCTGAATCTACGTTGCCCTCTTATAGACTACTACAATATTCCGATGCAGATAACGATGAGGCTAGAAGGGTGGAACTTGATTTGTTGGAAGAAAAAAGGGTCAAGGCACATTTAAATGTGATCCATTATCAAACGTTAATGAGAAGCAGGTACGATGCTAAAGTTAAGAGAAGGGAATTCAAAATTGGCGATCTGGTGTTGCGAAAAGTGTTTCTTCACACTAAGGATAAACACCTCGGAAAATTGGCCCCGAATTGGGAAGGTCCTTACGAAGTTAAAATGAGGGTCAAACCAGGTTCTTACAGGTTATCAGATCAAGAAGGGAGGATGCTCAAGCACCCTTGGAACATAGAGCACTTGAAATTGTACTGTGAGTAAAACTGAACTTCGAATTTTTGTAAAACAGACATACTCTTTCCTTATCTGTTGGCCCAGAAAGGTTTTAACGAGGTGTCTGATTAATATTGAATTTTTTAATAAAATTTCTTTTGGCCATTGGTTGTTTGTTATGATGTGTGATTTATTATTTTGGTAATTTGGCAAAGATTGATCATCTTTGAAATTTGACCAGGAATAATTTTCCGAAGCGATAGCTTTGAAGAAACAACCAAATTTTTCGAGGTGCCACGTCTTATGAGTGCATCTATTTTTCGAGGTGCCACGTCTTATGAGTGCATCTATTTTTCGAGGTGCCACGTCTTATGAGTGCATCTATTTTTCGAGGTGCCACGTCTTATGAGTGCATCTATTTTTCGAGGTGCCACGTCTTATGAGTGCATCTATTTTTCGAGGTGCCACGTCTTATGAGTGCATCTATTTTTCGAGGTGCCACGTCTTATGAGTGCATCTATTTTTCGAGGTGCCACGTTTTATGAGTGCATCTATTTTTCGAGGTGTCATGACTTAAGCATTTATGTTTAAGAATAACCAGTTTAAACAAGTATACCAGAAATTTAAGATATAAAAAAAAGATAAGTGATTTCCTCGTGGAATAAAATACGAAGTTTACAAAAAGAAAAGGAGGGAGTACTTAATCACATACACAAAAAACAAAAACAAGTTGCCTAGCCTATTAGGCATCATCTTCTTCTCCTTCTGATGATTCATCTTCGGAACTATTTCCTTCTTCTGAGGAGGAGCTTGGTGGCGCTTCGAAAGCTTCCTTGGGGCGCTGATCTTCTGGAACTCGTTTCCAAAGGTTTGATAAGTCTAGTCTTGGACAAGCAGCATGAACTTCTCGAAGAAGCTGAATAGATGTGTCAATTTCAGTTTTCTTCATGCCTTTGAGCATCACAGAACTAACTTTCGTTTTAGCTTGTTTGACTGCAACTTTCTTTTCTTCTTCGAATCCTGTTCGAAGTGTAGTAATCTCAGTCTGGATTTTTGCCAGTTTTTCTTTAGTTTCCTTAATAAGCTCCGTAGCATCAGAAATGGCAGTAGAATGTTCAGCCTTCAGACTTTCAAGAGCTTGCAGATGAGTAGTTTTAAGAGCTTCAACTTCCTCCTTGTGTTTTTTAAGAAGCTGTTCTTTCTCAGCTTCAAATTTTTGGAGTGCTTCATTTTTCGAAGTCTTTTCAGACTCTGTTTCTTTTCTGCTTCTAACTAACTCTTGGGCAAGACGCTCCAATTGGGTTTGAGATTTGCTCACCTCTTCGTATAATTTTGTGACTGCAGTAATTAAATTTGGGAAAGGTTGAAGAATCAAAATTACCTCATCGGATTTCTCTGAGTGAGGAAAGACTAATGGCTGATGAACAGGAGCGAAGGGGTTAGATGTTGAAGCTGTAGCAGCCTCAGTAAAAATTGGTGGAACAACGTTGGCAGGTTGAGAGCCAGAAAGTACAAAATCTCCACTTGAGTTGAAGTCGTCGAAGTTTAGATAATCATCTACTTGTTTATCTCCAAGGGTTATTCCTCCTTCAGGATTTTCCTCAACAAAAGTTTTACCTTGTGCCTCGGAAGCTAGCACAGCCTCTAGTATATCAGCCTCATTCTTTTCATTGGGCTTGTTAGACTTATTCTCTTTCTTTTTTGGAGAAGTGTCCTTTTTCTTTTTCTTTTTCAGGGTAGGCTGGTCTTCTTCGGTTATGGTGGAAAGCGAAGGTGCAGACGTTTTTCTTTTCCCTGTACTCTTCGAAGTCTTAGAAGGCTTAGCCCTGCTTGTGCTGGCTTTCTTCTGGGTCAGTTTTCTTTTCTTCTTCAAAGGAAGATGGCTGTCACTTCGATTCCGAAGCGGAAGATAGCATTTCCCATCTGGTGCAAGTATCCTCTCAACTGCTAGAAGGGGATCTGGAGGCGTCATCGGATCCTGAGGGAAGTCGGCCCCTAAAGATATACACCAGAGATGGCTATTAACGAAGTTAATGGGCTCGAATGCTGAATGAAAGCCATTTCCCCAAGATTTTTCAGCCCACTCAGCCATCTTTTGGAAGATAAGCTTGGCTTCTTTTCGACGACCCTTAAACCGCCTCGGAATTTCTAAAGAGAGAAAAATAGTTAGCTAAGTAGATTGATTAAAAAACAACTAGATAAATAAGGGAAGGTATCACTCACTACTGTCTCTCCAAGTAAGGGTGAGTCTGGAAGGATTGGCATCGGAAATTTCTTTGCCATTTTCCCAGGCGCCTGACAGAAAGATGAACCTTTGTTTCCAGAATTTATCGGCTTCGAGGAGGTCGTCGATAATTTTCAAGTCATCTTCAAGGGTTAAGTAATAAAATGGCAGAACAGGGCCATTTGAGACTTTGGTTACTGAGATGAAGTCCTCGATTTCGAGGGGAATACCTCCAAGCCTTGATACCATAATTGCTGAGAACAAGGTGAAGAGCAAGTTGGGAGTAACTTGTGTTGGGCACAGTCTGTGGATTTCGAAGAACTTTACTATCATCGGATCCAGGGGAAACCGAAGTCCCCAGTTAAAGAGCTCAGGGTACACTACCAGCTCATCTTTTTGACAGTTCAAGGGTGTCTCTCCTTCAACTGGTAGTCGAAGCGTCATATTGTCAGTTAACCCCCATAGCTTTCTGAGGTGCTCTTTCTCTGATTCGAGGTAGTAGCTGTAAGATACATTCTTCAAGGCAAGAATGTACCAAGCAGAAAGAGGCTTGAGATTTTCCTGAACTAAGGAGGCAACGTTCTCAGGCAGTGTAATGAGACCTTTTTTCCCTCGAGTTTTCTTTGGAGGAGCTACACCATCAGCCTCGGATTCCTCCTCGGCATCGGACTCAGTAGCTTCTGAATCGTCTTTTTTGTGACCTTCATCGGAGTGACTTCGAATTTGAGTTTCCTGTTGAGTCACAGGAATTGGCTGACTACACTCTGGTGTAGTATCATCCACTTCTTGTGGGGGAGGAGGAGAGTGTTGAGGAGGAGAAGAGTTTTTTGTGTTTTTTGTTTCTTCACCCATAACTAAGAAAGGTGATTTTTTGGCACGTTTAGCTCTGATAGCCTCGAATTGAGGAGGAAGTGTTTTGGATTGAGGGTTTTTTGTCTCTTCGACTTGAAGGACAGGTGATTTGAGTTGTGATTTGTTACCAGTGGGTGGCTTGTTTAAAGTAACTACTTTAGATTTTCGATGAGGTCTTAGCAATGAAGATTTGGCTGGATTTTGGAGAGGAGAGGCTGTTGAGCTATTTTCTGGGTTAGAAGCTAGAGGTGAAGACGAAGTGGCAAGGTTAGGATTGAAGTTGCCGTATTTAAAAGTGGTGCAGGAAGAGTGAGGACCGTTATAGATCAACCCAGCAGCTTTGTATTCTTTGGCTCTTCGAGAAATACAAAGATAATCGTAGGCCCCGAATACTTGGTTGCTGGAACCAGGAAAAAGATTTTTCTTTGATCTTACTGGTCTTCTGGGTTTAAATCTATGGTATCTAGGGTATTTTCTCATACAATGGGTTTTGGTATGAGAGATTGCTTGGGTAGACAAGAAAAGATGAACAGGTTGAAGATGAACAGGTTGAAGATGAACAGGTTGAAGATGAACAGGTTGAAGATGAGCAGGTTGAAGATAAAGAACAGATTGGAGATGGATCAAAAGGTGAATTCTCTAAAAAGCTCTTACTGAATGAATAGCTGAGTATTTATAGGGTAAAGAATAACGTCGAGAATGTGAAAGTGTGGAACAAGTAATCTGTTTTCATTGGGTGGAATATGAAACGAAAAGGAAACTAGTGATGTCATGGGTCTACTACTAGAAGTCTAATCAGTCCATCAAGTAGGGGTCAGAGATTTCGAAGTGTTATTAAACTATGTTTGAAGTAATAATGTTTGAAAACCAAAGGCAAAGCAGTACCACAAGAAGTCAAATTCGACGAGGAGTTAAATTCGAGGCAGTTGAGAAATTCGTGTGCACTTACTCACCAATTCGAAGAGAGTCCAAGTTCATTGAATTTAATCATAATAAAGATGTAAAATGATGCTGATCCGATGAAGAATTCGAAGAGCTAATAGTTCTTATACATTAATGTATAAGAACTAGGGGGGCTACTGATAAGGAAAGATATTCTTTAGGGACTAAAGTGATAAATTCTGTAATTATAGGATTAAATTAGGCTTTAGGAGAAACCGAAGGGTTAAATTGTAAATATGACAATATGTAACCGTTTCTCTAACTAACTCACCTTGCCTATTTAAAGAGGCTGAGGGAGTTATTTTGACCTATGAAATATTCAGAAGTACTTTTCACTACTTTGAATTCTCTCTGTAGATTTTCTGTTCTTGATTCACTCATTACAACTTTAATTCACACCAAAGCTTAAGTGCATAAGTTATGTTGAAACTTAAGTGCAGAAGTTATATTAAACTTAGGTGCTAAAGATGTGTTGAAACTTCCGTTTTGAATTTATCATGGAACTTAAATGCATAAGTTGTGTTGAACTTAAGTGAATAAGTCGTGCTGAACTTAGGTGCATAAGTTATTCTCGAACTTAAGTGTTGAAGATGTGTTGAAACGTAAATGCAAGAAAATTAGCTGTTGGAAATTATGGGGAATGAACTTTATTACTGAAACCTAAGTGCATGAAAATTATCTACTACGATTTTTGTGTAGAAACCGATCTATAAGGAGATTTATTTTTCTTTAAGATACTTCCTTATATATATATTTGAAGTTGAATATTGATGTTTTGTAATGAATTAATATAGTTGGGAAAACTTCAGTCTTTGATCAAAACACGTTTGATCTAATTGTGCTTAAGATTTTTGAGGAATATTACAAGTAATTAAAAAACATTTAGACATGTATTTCCACTAACTTTCATATGTTTGTTGTAACAAACTATCATTTTTTATCGCAAGTCTAAAATTTTAAATCAATTATAATGGACTTGGAGAACATTGATATCAAGGTCATTATGAATAGTGGAAGATCTCGAAGCAAAAGCAAGTTCTTAAAAAGGAAACAGCTGGAGGTCCAAATCAAACGTGAAGAAATCAAACTATTATGAATGCGGTAAGCAAGGTCATTACAGGAGAGATATTCAGAATCTGAAAGATAATAAGATAAATAAAAAAGAAAATGCAACGAATCTTGCTGAAAGTGTGAACGATTCTGACGGTAGTGAAAACAATGGTAGAGGAGATATATTGTCCGTGAGTACAGATAGTGGGAAAAACTCAATACATATCATATGTGTCAGTTCAAGAAGTGGTTCGATACTTACAAGCCAATGTATTGAACTGTCTATATAGGGAATAATCATTTGTTTCCTTTTGGTGGTATCGGTAACCTAAAAATCAGAATGTTTCATGGGGTTGTTAAAATCGTGACATGTTGGCATGTTCCTTGGTTAAAGAGAAACCTGATATCTCTTTAGAAACTAGACTCTCGAGGTTATAAATAACACACAAAAAACAATGTAATCTAAGTGACAAAAGACTCAAGTGTGTGTGTATGAAAGGAAGGTAGCCGAAAGGGGATTTACATTCTCCAGGGGAGTTTTGTTATGGGCGATGATGCGGTAGCATAATCAAAAAATAATAACCAAAGTTGGCAGGATCAGAATCAGTTATGACATTGGCCTCTCGGTCACATGAACGAAAAAGTATTAGATATTTTTGGATAGAGAGACTTCTTGAAAGGGTATAAAGCAGAATCATTGGGGTTTGTGAGCACTGTGTGTTTGGCAAATAAACTAGAGTCAAATTCAGTAAATCGACAGTAAGAAAGACAAAAGGGACAATGAACTACATTAACTCGGGTCTTTTGGGCCCAAACAGAATCCATGAAAGAATGGAGCCAGATACTACATGATTTTGATCGATCATTATTCAAGGATGGTGTGGGTTTACTTTCGGAAAAAAAAACAAAACATAAGGCATATTCAACCTTTTTTAAATGAAAAACGATGATTGAGAGGAAAACATAAAGAAAAATCACACGTCTTAGGACGAATAATAAGTTATAATTTTACAATCGTGAGTTCAACCAATCTCTGCAAAGGTGAGGGAATAGTCCACTATCGCACTTGTTCTAGAACACCATAACATAATAGGGTCTCAGGATGAATGAACATAACATTTTATGACAAGTCGCAAAGCATACTCTCGCATTCCGGTGTAGGAAAATATTTTTCGGTTGTAGCTATCAATACAACTGGTTACTTGGTGAATCAGTCTCCATTACGGGTATTGATTGTAAAACTACTTTTGAGATTTGGTCTGAATCATCGGCTAATTACGGAAGATTCAGGGTGTTCGATTTTCCTGCGTATGCTTGTATGAAAGATGGTAAGCTTGAGCCAAGTACAAAGAGGTGCATATTTCTAGGATAGGCTACTAATGTGAAGGGATATAGGTTATGTTATACCTTTCCAAAGTCTCTAGGTTTTCTCATCAGTAGGGACATGACTTTTAACGAGTTTTCTTTGTTAAACAGTCACAATGAAGTAAGAGAAATAGTCAAATCAAGATTGGTTATGAGTAAACAGGTCGAGCTTGAAGTAGAATTAGCTCTTAATAGGTCCAATAATTCGTATCGTTATGAGATGGGTTCAGAATCAGGAGGTGAAGAGCCAACATCGAATGATAGTGATGATGATACACCCAAACCAGAATAACAACCTTATAGCACACCATTAGGAAGATAAATAATAGACATTAGACTACAAAAAGGTATGCAAATCTGGTTTTACATACTCTGTCAGTTGCAGAAGAAGTTGAGATGCAGGAACGTAGTAGCTACAGAGAAGTTATAGCGAGTTCAGGGGAAGATCAGTGGATTGGTGCTATGGGGGAAGAGATTTAATCTCTTCGTAAAAATCAGACATTGAAGCTTATTGATTTTCCTGAATGACAGAAGCAACAAATGGGTGTTCAAGAAAACGAAAGGTAATCGAGGGGTTGAGGCATCTCGATTCAAGGTAAGAATGGTCGTTAAGGGTTTTACTCAAAGGGAATGAATCGACTTCAATGAAGTGTTTTTTCCAATGGTGAAACATAGTTCGATTCGAGTTTTGTTAGCTATAGTAGTTTTACAAGATTTAGAACTTGAGTAGTTGGATGTGAAGATTGTGTTTCTACATGGTAAATTGGACGATCAAATCTACATAAGACAACCAGATGGATGTATCGAACCTAATATGGAAGACAAGGTTTGTTTGCTTAAAAAATCATTGTATGCTTTGAAACAGTCACATAGGCAATGATACAAACGTTTTGATATATTCATGGTGTCAAAAGGGTTCACGATGAGTCCGTATAATAGTTGTATGTATCATCAAAAGATGCCAGATGATTCTTATGTTTGCTTGTTGTTATATGTGGATTATATTCTTATTGGTGCTTGTATTATGTCACACATTGTGCAGATAAAGACGAAGCTTAGTGTCGATTTTATGAATAATAATTTGGGTAGACCAGAGAATATTCTTGGTATAAAGATTATTGTGAGCATAAGTGTAGGATCATTACACTTGTCTCAATGAAGCTACATTAAGAAAGTGCTATAACGATTCAACATGGTTGATGTTAAGGTAGTTAGCTTCCCGTTTGCTACTCATCTCAAGTTGTCTACAACAGGAGCGGCCAAGGACAATGCTAAGTTGGAACAAATGTCGAAGGCTCCATATTCAAGTGAAGTTGGGAGTATCATGTATGCTATGGTATGCACACAACCTGATATTTCAAACGCGGTTATTGTAGTTAGTAGGTACATGAGATGTCATGGGAAAGAACATTGCCATGTAGTGAAATGGATAATTTTGGATCTTAAGAATATTGCAAGCGTTGGTTTAACTTTCAACAAGACTGATATTGGTAGATCGCTGAATGATATTGTAGGATCAATGGTTGGTTTTGTTGATTCTGATTTTGCATGTGGTATGGATAAAAATAGATCTCTGGCAGGATATGTATTTACTCTAGGTGGGAGTTCGATTAGTTGGAAGCCACAGTTGCAAGCTACCGTAGCTTTGTCCACAAAAGAAGTAGAGTACATGGCGGTTACATAAGTAGTTAAAGAGGCAATATGGTTGCAAGGTTTGATGGCAAATTTGAGCATGGATAAGTCTATTACAGAAGTGTTTTGTGACAATCAAAGCGCCATACACTTTACATGGAACCATATGTACCATGAGCGTACAAAGGAAATAGATATCAGGTATCATTTTATTCGTGATATAATATCAAAATAAATTGCTGATGTGAAGAAAGTGTATACACATGACAATCCATTAGATATAATGACCAAGGCAGTATTAGTTCGAAAGTTTAGAAAGTGCCTAAACTGGATAGGTGTTCAAAGCATCAAGTGAATGCTTTAGGAACATCTGATGAATCATAAGAAGATAAAATATTCGTCTCAAAAGATAGCTTTGTTAAAAATAATGTTAGTATACTTTGTTTGGAGTTTTATTCATAATATTTTAATGCAAATGATTTGTTTTTC
Source organism: Limnanthes douglasii subsp. nivea (assembly GCA_036936605.1). NCBI lineage: Eukaryota > Viridiplantae > Streptophyta > Magnoliopsida > Brassicales > Limnanthaceae > Limnanthes > Limnanthes douglasii. Next base: position 263,189,700 of record JAUPFV010000002.1, read on the forward strand.
TAAAAATAATTCACATAATATCTATCATAATATATACTGGTAAGAGTAAATGTTGAATAAAGAATACTAGTTTTCACAGAGAGAATTCTAAGTAGTGAAAGTTGTATTTCGCTTCTGATTCTTTCATAAGTGTAACCGTCCTCCACAGCCTCTATAAATAGGCCAAGTGAATCAGTTACAAAAGCGGTTACATAAATGAGTATTTACAACTTAGTCCCTATATCTTTTATAAAAGCTTAACCTTACTTTACATTTGTAGAACCTATCAGTTTAGTCCTTGCTAATTGCATTTTGGTCCTCAAAAGATATCTTTCCTTATCATATACAAGATGATTCAAAATTGCCCCCAAGGGGGTAGCCGAGTTGGTTGAGTAAGGCATTCTTATGATCAAAAGGTCACGAGTTCGAGTCCCTCTACATACGCTTTCTCGGCTGAGCCTGTCACCTTGTGTGGTTTACCTTCTGGCGTTGGTTTGCAGGCTATCGCGTCAGACTGAGGGTTTACCCTGTGCGCACTCATTGCACTCTGAGTAGCGGCTGCGGGTTCCCTCCGAAAAAAAAAAAAAAAAAAAAAGATGATTCAAAATTTTGAAATATCGTAATATTATTTTTATTTCTCATGGCTGATACAAGAGAACCACAACGATCAAAACCATATTAAACATGGTCAAAAGACAACTTCGAAACCGAACGGAAGACGGATTTATTGACGATTGATACTAATAGCGTGATGGTCGAATTTGAAGTAAGCGGATCTCAAATAATACATTTTTATATATTTCTGTTTCTTTCAGAGTTTTGGTTTTATATTACAATATAATATAAAAAGGCCTGAAGATGATTGGGCTCATATGTTTAGGATATATAAATATTCTAGTAATTGGATATTTTGGATCAGGGTGTCCGATTTATAATTTTATATTAATAACTTTATATCTCAGGCACGTTGGTACGAGTTTAAGTTTATTTAAGTGGGCTGTTTTAATAACGACCAGGGGTGTTATTTGTTTAGGTTTTGACATATTCATATCAAATTGTTAAGTCTTATCCATGGTGATTGAATTGAATTGTTAAGTTTTTTGTTTCAGTTATCGGCCAATGATATTATTTTCGATTAGGGTATGAAATCGAAGGTTTTTAGATAGAAATTTGGAAAATGAGGTTTATGTAATCTAAAGGTTTGAAATCGAGAATATTTAAACAAAGATTTTGAAGATTAGGCTTCTATAACCGAGGGTTTTTAGGCAATGATTTTGAAAATGAGGTTTTTGTAATTAAAGGGTTTGAAATCGAGAGTCCTTAACAATGATCTTCAATATAATGCTTCTGTAACCGAGATGTCTCAAACCAAAGGTCCTTAAACAAGGATCTTGAAAATGAGGCTTATGTAACCGAGGGGTCTGAAATTGAGAGTCCTGACACAAGGATCTTGAAGATGAGGCTTCTGTAACTGAGGGTTTTGAAACCGATGAGTCTTTTGACGAGGGGTCTCCAAGCCGAGGGGTTTGAAAACGAAAGGTCTTAAAAAATGGTCCTTATATGAAGGATCATAAGTCGAAAGGCTTCATGTCATTTGGAGTTCTAAAAGACAAGTAAAGTCATTTAATGAGTCATTAATGGTTTAGTAATGAATGTTAATAACCTTTGTAATCACTTCATCTTCTTGTGTGTTGAAGTATATATGACCCTTATCTAGCGTCTGTAATTATATCGAAAATAGAGTCAGAGAGTTTTTTCTAATAAAATCGATTTGCAGTAGGGACAAAGATGTAGGCATAAATTGTTGAACTCCGTAAACATTTTTTGTTCTATTGTTATTCTTTGTCTTCCACTAATCTGATTATAAGAACTTTGCTAAGAACTATAACAATTAGTATCAGAGCTACAGGTTTGGTAGAGATCTAAAGGAGTTTAGATTTGAGTGGGAGCAATGGCTACAAACGAAAGAAAGGTGAGACTCGAAACGTTCGATGGTGTATATATTGGGTTTTGAAAGATGCAGACTGAAGATTATCTGTATAAAAAAAACTTTATCAACCCTTCTCGGAAAACAAGCCAAATAGTATGGAAGATGAAGAATAGACTCTTCTTGACAGACAAACCCTTGGAGTTACCCAATTGACTTTGTCCCGCAATGTTGCTTTCAATATCGTAAAAGAAACAACCACTGTGGGCCTTATGAAGACTCTCTCCAGTATGTATGAGAAGCCATCGACGTCTAATAAATTTCACTTGATGATTCCCTTAATCAATTTGCGAATGGTCAAAGGCGCATTTTTAGCTTAACACCTCAATGAACTCAATACAATCAAAACCCAGTTGAGTTCAGTTAAAATTGATTTTGATGAAGTAATATGAGCATTGATACTCTTGTTTTCCCTACCAGAAAGTTGGAATGCTATTGTCACGGATGTGATTTGATGAGTCCGAATTCGAAGAGCTCCCCGGAAGGGTAGTCCAAAGTAAATCACCCCGTAAATCCGGACAGAATCCATGACTTCAATTCGAACAACACTGATTGAACCGGACATATGATCTTGAACACTGCAAACATAAGGCAGTTCGAACTATGACTAAAGTACTAAAAAACCTAAACACTATCTGACTAAGCTACCTGCATATCTACTTAAAACTTGTGGGTCTTTTAACATGACCCGGGTCCATTAAACTTGACCCGAAAGCCCATAAGGGCCCAAATTTCACACTATAAATACCCAACCACCAGCATTAACTATGGGTAAGAAAAATTAACTGCTGCCAGGCTGCTTAATTCTCTCTCCACTCTTAAAACACCCTGAAACACCCTGAAACACTTTGAAACAGCGTTAAACACCACCACACCACCGTGAAACACCCCTACACCGCCCTAAAACTCCACTTGAAATTACCAGCCTACCCTCAGGCTACTTTAATCCACACCAAATTGGCGACCACAGTGGGAGGCGACGGTGCCTGAATCAAACATTCAAAACCAAGTAAAGAAATTCTGTCCGAATGAATCCGGATAATCCAGAGCTTCCACCAGCTTTGCTCGAAGTGGTGGAAGAGAACGATGAATATACTGTCCAGGAGCGTGACAGGTTGAGGGTTGAAATAGAAGCTCTGAGGGCTGAAAAGGCCAAGATGGGCATGAAGGAGAAATCCAAAGCATCAGTTGCTCATCGTTCTGATAACCCTCGAGAGCATGAGGCTTCAAAGACTCATGTGAGCACTAAAAAGACACATGCCAGTTCTAAAAAGTCTCACCGGTCCAAGCCTGTGGAGAGTTCTGACTCAAGTTCAGAATCTTCGGACAGCTCTTCGGACAGTGAGGGAAATGAAAAGTCCTTGTCCTCCAGTAGTGATGAGGGGCGAACCAGGAAAAAACAGAAGCAAGTTAAGAAGTATTCCAGAAAAAGAGATCACCATGGAAGAATGAAAAGGCACATTGGGAAAGGATCATCTCACAGCCGGAGGCATATAGACCGGATGCTGGTGGATCCTTTTGCCTTCCATGATGAGCCAGGTATCTTTACAACACCTAATGAGGATACTGCGTTCAGTCGTGGGAGGAACTGGAGGCAATCGCCATTGTCTTCCAAAATACTGTCCGGAAACCTCCCCAAGAGGTTTGATAGCACCAAGATGGAGAAGTACGATGGCAGTACTGATCCAGACAATCATCTGGAGCAATTCAAGAACTTCATGATGAACTTTGATGATGATGATAAACTACTCTGCAGGGCATTCTCCCAGTCCTTTACGGGGAGTGCTCTGAAGTGGTACAACAGCCTTCCTCAGGGTTGTATCAGAGACTTTGATACTTTTTGGGTAGCCTTTCGAAGGCAATTCGTGGGGAGTAAGGAGTTAAAGGGTAATGGAGATACTATAATCCATTGTGCCCAAGAACCAAACGAATCGTTAAAGGAGTACATAAGTCGTTTTGTGAACACAAAAAACGGGCTGGCTGATTGCTTTGAACAAGTGGCAATAGCCTCCCTGAGACAAGGTTTGAACCCGGGCAACCTGGCCGATTCAGTAACAAGGAAGAAAGCCATGACCTGGGGTGGATTGCTAAATCAAGTTGGCAAGCAAATAAATATTGATGAAACAAAAAAGACCAGGGTGCACAGGCAGGTGAGATCCACCCCGGTGACACCAACTCCCAATCAAAACCAGTCCGGAAACAAAGCTAGAGAAACCGAACAGGGGCATGGAAGAGGAAAAGCTCAGTCTCAACCAGCTGCCCCTGCACAAAGCCAACAGTCTAGAAACAAAAGAGGGCCATGGGTCCAACCGGAGTGGTTTGCAGAACTCAAAGAAAGTGTGGCAACCATTTTTGATCAAACTAAAGATGAAGTACACTACCGGAGACCAGCAACCTTGCAGTCTCCCAGAGAACATCGAAACAGTTCTTTTTGTCAATATCACAATGATATTGGCCATACTACTGATGATTGCATAGCCTTGAAACAAGAGGTTCAGAACCTGATTGAAAGAGGGAAATTGGGTGCATACGTTAAAAGAAGAGGAGGCAACAGGCCTGACAACACTCACTGGGCTGCTCCGGTTAATGCTGCCCCAGAAGGGGCTATGGTGATCATTGAAAGGTTTGATGTGGAATCTGAATATTTGGATCCTGATCCAACAAGGAACAGAGTGGGTGCAATAGAGGAGCGTTCCAGGACGGTCTCCGGGCTCATTAAATTCTTTGAGTCCTTGACAATTTTCGGAGGGGACACTGTAACGGCTCCTACCACTTCATCAAGAAAAAGGCATGTTCATAATTTGGCTACCCAACTAGAAGGGGGCATGACCTCTTATCAATCGTCAAGTTTATTCCCATTCATTGTCTTTGATGGGGATGATTTGAGAGATATTGCTGGCCCTCATGAAGATGCTGTTGTCATAGGAGCATCGATAGGGGGCAATGAGATAAGGCGAATCCTGGTAGATACTGGGAGCTCTGCCAATATCCTTTTCCTAGATACTTACAAGAAAATGAAAAATCCAGCTGTGATTCAAAAGTCAGACAGATCGATCGTAGGCTTCACGGGCAGCTCAGCTGATGTAATCGGTGAGTTCGAAGAAGAAGTATTGTTGGGCAGAGGCCCTTTCAAGAAAACGGTCAGAATACTTTTCATTGTGGTGGACTGTCCCACTTGTTACAATGCTATTCTAGGGAGATCTTGGCTCTCTAGGATGCATGCAGTGGCCTCAACAGTCCATCAGTGTCTAAAATACGCTGTTCAGGGGCAGGTTGGGGTTGTCCGGAGCAGTCAAAAAGTTGCAAGAGAATGTTATGCCACTGCCTTGGCTCCACGAACGCCGGGGGCAGTCCGTATAAATGACCAATAGCAGTTTGAGGGCCTTTCTGGGGGTGAGGGTGAAATTGATGACCCCAGAGAGACCCCCAGAGTGTTGATCCCAATTGAGGAGGTTGAAACACATTGCTTAGAAGAAGGAAAAATTGTCAAGATAGGGTCCAAAATGCCACAAGTATTGAAAGAAGAGATGTTAAAATTCTTAAAAGACCATCAGCATGTTTTTGCTTGGTGCAACGCTGATGTTACTGGAGTTCCATCAGAGGTGATTTCCCATCACCTATCTGTCCGGAGAGATGTGGCACCTGTGGTGCAAAAGAGGAGAGCTTTCTCAAAAGAAAAGGCTGATGTCATTGTACAAGAGGTTGACAGACTCACAAAGATGGGGCACATTAAAGAATCTCAGTACCCTTTGTGGACTGCCAATCCAGTCTTGGTAAAAAAGAAAAACGGTAAATGGCGAATGTGCATTGACTTCACAGATCTCAACCGAGCTTGCCCAAAAGACCTGTATCCGGTTCCCCGGATAGACCAGTTAGTAGATTCTACTTCTGGAAACAAATTACTCTCCTTCATGGATGCCTTCTCCGGGTACAATCAAATCCAGGTGGATCCAAAAGATCAAGAGCATACCACTTTTGTTACTGATAGAGGTCTACACTGCTATAAGGTGATGCCCTTTGGCTTGAAAAATGCTGGGGCTACTTATCAAAGGTTAGTCAATAAAGCGTTTGCTGATCAGATTGGAAGAAATATGGAGGTCTATATTGATGATATGATGGTGAAAAGTATGGATGAGCAGCTGCACTTGTCCGACCTCCAGGAGACTTTTGCCAACCTGGCTAAGGTGAATTTAAAGTTAAATCCTGAAAAATGTGTGTTCGGAGTACAGTCCGGGAAGTTCTTGGGGTATATTATAAGTGAGTATGGAATACAGCCCGACCCGGACCAACTCAATGCCTTGTTCCAAATGGAGCCTCCACGAAATATTAAAGAAGTACAGCGGTTAACGGGGAGGTTAGCAGCTTTGAACAGATTCATCTCAAGGTCTTCGGACAGATGTGCACCTTTCTTTCAAACTTTGAAGGGTGCAAAGGGGTTTGAGTGGACACCACAGTGTGATGAGGCATTCAATGAAATCAAAAAGCATTTGTCCTCCCCCAAGACTTTGTTCAAACCAATCGATGGGGAGACTCTTTTTGTATATCTGGCTGTTTCAAGTTGTGCCATCAGTGCTGTGCTTGTAAGGGAGGATGATGGGTATCCTCACCCAGTATACTACATCAGCAAAAGCCGGATTGATGCTGAGAGGCGTTATTTGAAACTTGAAAAATTAGCATTGGCCTTGGTGATAGCTGCAAGAAAGATGAGGCCTTATTTTCAGGCTCATTCTATCGTTGTCCGGACATCTTTCCCTTTAAAGAATGTCCTTCAAAAAGCAGACATTTCAAGCAGAATGACAAAGTGGTCAGTAGAGTTGGGGGACTTCGACATAGACTTTGCTCCTCAAACAGCAGTAAAAGCTCAAGCTGTGGCTGATTTTCTGGTCGAATTCCATTCTGATAGGGACTCGGAACAACTTGCTGATTCAAAAGACAAAAAACTATGGATTGTCCGAACAGACGGAGGATCCAGTGCCATAGGTTCTGGGGCAGGAATATGTCTCACTTCCCCCTATGGGGACAACATGTTCCAAGCTATTTGTTTTGCTTTCAGGGTGTCCAATAATGAGTCCGAATACGAAGCAGCTATAGCTGGGTTGAAATTGGCTTACATCTGTGGAGCAAAAAGGGTCAAGCTGCTAAGTGACTCCCAATTGCTTGTCCACCATGCCTTGGGCCTATCAGAAGCTAGAAAGGAACAATTGATCAAATATTTACTTCTCTTGAAAAATGAGGCAATGAAGTTTAAAGCTGTTGTATATGAGCATATCCCCCGGGCAGAGAATGAGCTAGCAGACTCGTTGGCAACAATAGCATACACGGAGTCCTATCCATGGATCCATGTGCTTGAAAGTCCTTCTATTCAACTTGATGAAGGAGAGAAAGAGGAAGTCTTTGAAATACAAGTAAATTAGCCTCAGGATTGGAGGTCTCCTCTTATGCAGTATCTGTCCGATGGCATCGTACCTTTGGATAAATCACAAGCCAGAACGTTAAAACACAAGGCTCGTGGTTTCATCATGATTAGAGAGGTCTTGTACAAGAAATCCTACAGCAAACCTCTCCTACGCTGTTTGGGAGATCATGAGTCACAAATGGTTCTCTCCGAATTGCATGATGGAGAGGGATCAGCCCATTGTGGGTTTAGAGCATTGACAAGAAGAGTACTTCTCTCCGGATATTATTGGCCATCAATAATGAAAGATGCCAAGGAGCTGGTAAGAAGGTGTGACCCATGCCAAAGGTACAGCAATGAAATTCATGTACCAGCCATTCCTTTGGAATCAATTTCTGAGCCCATCCCTTTTGCTCGATGGGGATTGGACTTAGTTGGGCCTCTCCCTATGGCGTCCGGAGGGCGTAAAACCATAATTGTAGCCATTGACTACTTTTCGAAGTGAATAGAAGCAGCCCCCTTGGCAGGGACAACATCAAAGGCTGTTATAAAATTCATTCTATCCAACATATGTTGCAGATTTGGTGTCCCCCACAGAATAACAACAGACAATGGGCCACAGTTTGACAACAGAGAAATGGAGAGCTTATGTGCCTCAAGGGGTATTCAGCACTGCTTTTCTTCATCATTCCACCCACAAGCCAATGGGCAAGTTGAAGTGGCTAACAGAACAATACTGTTCGGTTTAAAGAAAAATTTGGAAGGGGCTGCTGGGAAGTGGCCTAGTTATTTACAAGAAGTTTTGTGGGCCTACCGGACAACACCTGGAGCTGCAACACAAGAATCACCTTTTGCCTTGGTCTATGGGATGGATGCAGTAGCCCCCATAGAGAAGACACTTCCCTCATTTCGAGTCCACAACTTCTCCGGACAGGCTAATGAAATGGCAGTTAGGAATCAACTTGATTTAATTGAAGAAAGGCGAGTAAAAGCTCATCTTAGAGTGGCACACTACCAAGGTTTGATGAGAAGCAGGTTTGCTTCTAAAGTGAAAAGAAGGGATTTTCAACCAGGAGATAAGGTGTTGAGGAAGGTTTTCTTGCATACCAAGGAAAAGCTCTTCGGAAAGCTGGCCCCAACTTGGGAGGGTCCCTATACTGTGGTTGAAAGGATCAAGCCTGGCACATACTGGTTGGAAGACAAAGATGGCAGGGTTTTAACTCACCCTTGGAATATTGAACACCTTCGAATGTACTTGGAATAAAGTTTATGTAAATATTTACTTGTTTAAACATCCATGTAAATATTTGGGGGCATACCACTTCCTCTCTTCGGCGCCACAGAGAGCTTTCAATAAAACTTGGAGCCTTTTTAAACAATTTTCTAAGTTTTTGCAAAATTCTGGTGATTGTCATACTATCCGGACTGGAAGATCTAAGGGCTACTTAAATTCTAGCCAGAGAAACTAAACACTCTCACAACACGATAACTCGAAATTACTCAAACTCCAAGATATTTAAACAGACTATGGAATAAGAGAAAGGTTGTGCAAGATAAAATGTTCATTCAATAAACTTAAAGTTGCCTTGGCCTTCCAAGGACTTTTTAAACAAGTTTGAGCACAATACAAAAATCTGTCCGGTTAAAACGGACAGCATCACAAAAAAGGTGCCTTGGCCTTCCAAGGACTTTGGTTCGAACAAAAAGTAAACAAAACAAATTACCAACTAAGGTGGAGCCTTTGAAGATGGCTCACCCTCATCTGTTCCCTTGGTCTTGATATCGCTTTTTTCCTCATTGACCTTCTTGCCTTTGGGGTCAGCCTCTTCTTCACCCGGACTCTCTCCGGTTTCCTCCTCGTCACCAGATGAGGATATATCAGTGTACCCTTCATCAACCATGGTCCAATATGGGAGATCATCGTCATCCACGTAACGCCATAAGTCCCCAAGTCTCCTCTTCGGGAACTTCTCGTGAAATAGGAGGACCATGTCGGACTTCACCTTTTCAATCAATAATTCCTCACTCCGTATCATCTCCCTGGCATAAGCGTTGATTTTGGCCTTAATCATGGCCTCTTGATCCTTCACCAGAGCAGCTTTCTCGTCAACAGCCTGAGTCACTGCATTCTCTAAAGCAAGTTTGTCAGTAGTCAGATTGGTGACAAGCTTCTCTTTTGCTGCAGTCTCATCTTTTGAGGTTTTCAAGTCCTTCTCCAACTCGGACAGCTTAGCCCAGAGATCTTCTAGGGTTTTCTCTAAAGAGGCAACTTTTGTGTTGCTTTCATTTTGACTCTTCTTCAGCTGTTCGTTCGACTCCTTGAGCAAGTCGACCTTAGTAGTGGCAGTCCTGAGGTCTTCGGACAGTGACTCCTTCTCAGACTTAAGTTCTTTGATGGACTCTGCCTGACTCCGGACCTGCCTTTCCAAGGTAAGTACTGGTTGCACGTTGCTAAGGAGGGAATGAGCTATAACGTCCCTTTCGCTGGAAACCAAGAAAGTCCTGCCATTAAAGTTTACTGTGTTGGAGCTGCTTGGGGGAACATATGGCCCAGCAAACTCATCTCTTGACAGACCAAGAAAGTAATCACCTAGAGGACCCAGGCCGGTGACATCCACTTCGTCCATATTAATCTCTCCCCTTTCAATCTCATCAGTATGGAGTTCCCTTGGAATCCCTTCGTTAAGATTCTCTGGGATCTCTTCAGCCAACGTTGGATCAATTGGGAAAGTGGGCTCCGGATCCCGGAGAGCAAACTCTTCTTCTTGAGAAGTCTTCTTCTTTTTTACCTCTCTGTCAGCACTATCGCTTATTTGCTTGCGAGTTCGTTTGGAGGCCCTTGAAGGTTTTGAGGGAGTCTCTCCGTGTTTCTTACTTTCCACTTCTACCACCTGAAGAAGGTTTGCATCAACTTGAGCCGGGACTGGCACCTCTGTGTCAGTTGGAGCCTTTTTCTCCGTATCCGCTGCTGTTTTCCTCCCTTTCTTCTTCTGGCCCTTCATTTTACTTGGGGCTTTGGCCCGGGCAGGAAGGAAAAGGGTCCCATCTAGCTCATGAGACCTTCTCAGCACTATGTCATCATCAGGAGGGGTGGAGAACTCCTCCCATGTTAAATCCCTTCGACCTGTGGTGTTCCACAGGTGAGATCTCGCCAAGTTCCCCGGAGTGAAAGCCTTGTGAAACCGGTTCTCCCAGTTCTCTGCGGCCCATGCATTTATCTTGCCACAGGTGATCTGTCCGGCTTTCAGATAGTCTCCGAACTCTTTTGGCAGTTCTAACAAAATAAAAGAATAACTAGTTAGTGAAACCTTAAAGAAGGGAAGATTCGAACAGAAACTTAAGGAAAGAACTTACGATCGCTTCTCCATCTACTTCGAAGAAGGCTAGGATTCTCCCCAACCTTAATCTTCTTACCATTCTCCCATGAGCCACTTATAAACAAGAACTGGCTCCTCCATTTATTCTCCGACTCCAGGAGATCATCGACGGCTTTCAGATTGTTCCCCATATTAAAGTGATAAAAAGGGAATTGGTGGTGTTTGCAGAAACTAGCAACAGCAGCGAACTCTTCCATTGGAAGAGGGATTCCGGACAACCTAGATGCCATAATGCATGACATCAAGGTGTACCATCCGTTGGGGCTCAGCTGTGATGGACATAGCTTGACTAAATGGAAATAGCGCACTATCTCTGGATCCAATGGGAACCTGAGTCCCCAATTGAGTAGCTCCGTAAAGAAGACTATCTCGTTTCTCTTGCAATCCATCGGGATCTCCGGATCGATGGGAATTCGGATCTTTACGTTTTCAGGGATCCCCCACTTAGTGCGAAGCCGTCCCAAGTCTCTAGTATGAATAAACGTGTATTTGGTTTTTAACAAAGACAAAAGATACTTAAATTCTACCTTGTGAAAGCAGGGCCCAACTATCCCTTCAAGGCTCTCCGGCAGATCCGGACGCCTCAGATACAAGTCCTCTTTGCCCTTCTTGGCAACAACAACAGCAGTTTCAGCTTGTCCGGAAGACTCGGACTCAAACCTAACCTCCTCAGTGGAGTCTTCCATCCTCTCCTCCATTACTGTTGGGGGAGCTTCTGCAGAAACAGCCCGGGGAGGGATGAAGCTTGGCACAGCTGATCCTCCGGACTGTTGGCTAGATGTATGTTTTTGAGTTCTCGCCTCAGTTTGAGTTTCTGAGGTCGAGGTTTCCTTGGGAGGTAGTGGACTGCTAGCCTCCGGACCAACCGGCCTTTCCCGGAGAGTCCTAACAGCTGCCCCGGACCCTGACTCGCTGGTATTTTTTGAAGAGAGTCCCTTAACCAATCTGTTTGGTCTTTTTATAATCAGTTTGTCTGGAGAATGGTCGGAGTCGGACCCCATAGCAATAAAAGTGGATTTCTTCCTGACACTTGTAACAGTGACCCCCGGTTCAACGATAGGGATCGACTCTTGAACTGAAGAGTCAGATACGATGGGAGAAAGTGTTGATCGAAAGAGTTTTCTAGGTTTTGTACCTTTCGAAGAAGACGAACCTCTATCAGACTCTTCGATTGAAGGGGCTGATTTCTCAACTGGCGATGCTGGAAGCCCTGCTGCAAGTCTTTTCTCTTTTTCAACCCTTTGAGCTTTCTCTAGTTCTGAAAGATTGAGCCAGCCACCCTTGATTAGAGCTGTTCTTGCTGTGAACATAAAACAACTAAGGAAAGTTTGAAGTTTTAGAGAGATGAAGTTTTGAGTGAAATGGCGAAGTAAAAGTGAAAATGAGACTGTGAAAGACAAATGGAATTTATAGTAAATGTAAAAAAGGGTTTGATTCCTAGGAGAATCCGAAAAGTTGGGCAATGATTAAAAAACGGCGCTGACGTCATCAATAGCATTTAAAGAAGTAACTTGTTCGAGAAAGTGGTGCAACTTTCAAGGTGAAAAAACGGCTAAAAGTAACCAACCAGAGAGTGACACGTGTCCCACTACCTCTGACAAAGAACCGTTTGGAATTCGTAACAGTTGGACTGTCCGGGCCTATCTCAATTCTCTTCGAATTGGAAAACCACTTCTTCAATCGGACTGTTTTTCAGTTCTTTAACAAGGACACTTGTTCAAATACCTAAAAAATGGGCTCCTGATGAGTCCGAATTCGAAGAGCTCCCCGGAAGGGTAGTCCAAAGTAAATCACCCCGTAAATCCGGACAGAATCCATGACGTCAATTCGAACAGCACTGATTGAACCCGACAGATGATCTTGAACACTGCAAACATAAGGCAGTTCGAACTATGACTAAAGTACTAAAAAACCTAAACACTATCTGACTAAGCTACCTGCATATCTACTTAAAACTTGTGGGTCTTTTAACATGACCCGGGTCCATTAAACTTGACCCGAAAGCCCATAAGGGCCCAAATTTCACACTATAAATACCCAACCACCAGCATTAACTATGGGTAAGAAAAATTAACTGCTGCCAGGCTGCTTAATTCTCTCTCCACTCTTAAAACACCCTGAAACACCCTGAAACACTTTGAAACAGCGTTAAACACCACCACACCACCGTGAAACACCCCTACACCGCCCTAAAACTCCACTTGAAATTACCAGCCTACCCTCAGGCTACTTTAATCCACACCATGATTAGCTCGTCAGGAAGCAATAAATTAAAATATGGTGATGTTCGTAACCTAGTTCTCAATGAAGAGATTCGAGTGAAAGAGTCATGTGAGTAATCAATCTCCTCAGTCTTGCATACAAAGTCGAGAGGTAGAAATTCAACCAAAAATAATGAACGTGGTAAATCGAACTACCAAGATAGATCAAGAGACAGGAGGTCAAAGTCTAAGAATCCTAAAAATTCCCAAGGGAAAAAACAATATAGTGTTGGAACTGTGGGAAGACTGGGCACTACTATAAAATAGTGCAAAAGAGCACTAAAAGACCAGGATACGAAGACATAGGAAACTTTCTGTTCGCCCCCAAGGGGGTAGCCGAGTTGGTTAAGTATGGCATTCTTATGACCAAAAGGTCATGAGTTCGAGTCCCTCTACATACGCTTTCTCGGCTGAGCCTGTCATCTTGTGTGGTTTACCTTCTGGCGTTGGTTTGCAGGCTATCGCGTCAGACTGAGGGTTTACCATGTGCGCACTCATTGCACTCTGAGTAGCGGCTGCGGGTTCCCTCCATAAAAAAAAAGGAAACTTTCAGTTCATAAGGAGACGATGAGCTAATATGCTCCTTAGAAATAAAGGAAGAGACTTGGGAGTTAGAATCTAGAACATCGTTCCATACCACATCAAAAAAATAATTCTTCAAGAGGTATGTCCCTCGAAACCTTGGAAATGTATATCTTGGCGATGATCAACCTTGTGATATTATTGGCAAAGATATTGTGAAGATTAAGTTGAATGGGTCTGTCTGGGAGCTAATAGATGTCAGGCATATCCGCGACCTGAGAAAGAACTTAATCTCAGTAGGGAGATTGGCTAGCAATGGCTACACTACAATCTTCCATAGTTAGAAATATAAGATTTCAAAGGGATCAATGACGGTTTCTCACAGAAAGAAGAGTGGTACTTTTTACAAGACAACAAAGATCTGTTGTTCAATTGCAATATCAGCAGGAAACAAAAATTCAAATATGTGTCACTACAGGCTTGGCCACATGAGTGAAAAGGAGATGTGAATTATGCACTTGTTGGGAAGCTACCATGTCTACATTCAATTGATATACACATGTTCGAATATTGCATACGTAGAAAATAAAAAAGGGTCTCTTTTCAGACAAGTACCAGAACCCCAAAGAATGAAAGATAGAGCTCGTTCACTCTGATTTTTGGGGAGCAACAACTATTTTATCTATTGGAGAGAAACATTACTTCATGATTTTTATAAATGATCCATCTCGAAAGGTATGTGTTTACTTCTTAAAACATAAGATGTTTTTAGAAGATGGAAATCTATGGTTGAAAATGAGACATGTTTGAAGATTAAAAAGCTTAGAACTGACAATTTTGGTGAATATGAGAACACCAGATTCAAGAATTTTTACTATGAGCACATGATAAGAATGAAGATAAGCATGTCGGCATTCCTCAACAAAATGGTGTTGTCGAACGTATGAACCAAACATTGACAGAAAAAGCCATAAGTATTCATTTACAGTCAGGTCTACCGAAGCAGTTCTGGGTAGAAGCAGTTAACACATCTACTTACTTGATCAACCAAGGTCTTCGGTTCTCATAGATTACATAATGCTTGATAAGGTATGAATTATAAAAGAGATAATATTATCAAATCTAAGAGTTTTTTGTTGTGCGGCCTATGTCCATATAAATGATCAGGGAATGAACAAACTTGATCCCAAATCTAAAAAAATGTATCATGATCGGTCATGGAAAAGATGAGTTCTGTTATCATGTTTGGGATGAGGAAAATAGGAACATTATTTGAAGTAGAGACGCGATATTCAATGAAAGAGTGACGTACAAGTACATGCACAAAATGTAGCAAATGACTCAAAATCGTATAGTTCAATGTTTGCAGCTGCGGAGGATGTTTTAGGCAGACATAAAACAGAGCTAATCGCATCAATTACTCAACTAGGAGATTCAGTCAAACATATCGATATACAGTAGATCAACACTCCACAGTAAATCGACACTCCGCATCCGGTACTATCAGCTTATGTATTAAGAAAATCTTTATGAACTTTTGTACCTAATAGGTAATCCTTGAACTATATATTGTTCACTGATGGAGGGGAACCCAGATTTTATGATGATGCTTGTTAGACCAGCAATGCTAGCAAGTGGGATATTACCAAAAAAAATGAGATAGAGTCCTTAATCTCAAACCAGCCATGAGAACTAGTTGAGTTACCCGTTGGGAAGAAGGCACTTCACAAAAAATGGATGTACTAGATGAAAGACGATCATGATGGCTCTTAGAGATACAAAATCCCGACTAATTGTCAAATGATTCTATCAAAATGAAGGAGTTGTCTATATCAAGAGTTTCGCTTCAGTTGTGAAACTCAATAGTATTAGATCAACGTTGAGTAGTGTTTCCTAAAGATCTTTATCTTGAATAGTTAGACGTGAAGACTGCATTTTTTCCCGAAGACTTGGATGAGGAGATATACATGTATCAGCCAGAAGGCTTCTTAAAAAAGGAAATGAAACATGGTATACAGACTCAATAAAAGATTATGTTGTCTAAACCAAGACCCAAGATAGTGGTACAATAAATTTGATGGTTTTATGCACAAAGAAAGTTTCCAAAAGTGCAATGCTGACCATTATTTCTATTTCAAAAGAAGTAAGTCGAGTTATATTATTCTGCTACTTTATGTTGATGATATGTTAGTGGAAGATCCAGATATAGATGATATCGGAAGATTAAAGCACAAACTGTCCAAATAATTTGACATAGAAGATCCTTGAAATTCAAATCCCGAGAGATAAGCATAAAATAACTTTGAAGTTATCTAAGTCCGAGTACATCAATTGTATTTTGCAGAGATTTAACATGGGTAATGCATGGTGTGTATTACATTTGATTCTATAGAAATATAAAAAAAAGTTGATTTTAGAGAGAGAAAGTAAAGCTCGAGTCTGTAGTTCACAAGTGAAAAGTATCATCCTCATTAAATTCAGCCTTGGCCATTATATATAGGCTAACAGACTTAAAATAACTGAAGTAGTGACAAAAATGGGTTAATTGCACTTTAAACCCATATCTTCACAAATAGACTGAAATCTGTCCTATATCTTTACAATTGTTCGTATAAGACTTTAATGATTACATTTTAGTCATCAACATTTTATATCCTTATTAGTAGCCCTCATAGTTCTTATGAAAGTCAATAAATGATAACTAGTTGTTATCGGAAATCTCTATTGGTTAGAAAAATATCATTTTTGCCAAAGTCTGAACTGCTTAGAGTTTTTTGATCCCATCTTATTGGCAACATATCTTGTCCTCGAATCAAAACAAACTTTCTTTGATGCTTCAAACATTTTAATATGGATACATTTTCTCTAAATTGTCATAAACGTTTGAAACAAAAATCGAGAGGGTGATGATTCCCTAGGCATCTGGTCATCACCCTCTCGATTTTTGTTCGAAATAGATCAGACAACCACCTTCCCTCAAATAAGAAAAAGAATAAAAAGCAGCTAACACATCTGGTGCTAGCCCCTCAGAGAACCCGATGCTGCAGACAAAGGCAAAAAGAAAGGAAACAGAAAACATTATTCCTACTATTAAAGAGGGAGTGGAGGTTGAGCCTTCACTGAAGAGGAAAAAAACTATTGCCTCAAAAAGAAATAAGAGTGCGTCCAAAACACCACCACGAAAAAGGGAAAAGAAGAAACATGTAAAGACCATTCAAGAAGTGCCCCTTTCTAAGGCTGATGAATTCATTGTGGTGGAAGAGCAGCAAAGACAAGATGCAGTAGATAATGATCGAGGAGACGATCAGCAAAGATAAGCTGCAGCACACAATGACCGAGGAGAAGATCATTTTGATCCTGAAAATTTCATTAACACAGAACAGTCTCAAGAACTTGACAGAGATATGGATCCATACATCCAAGAGATTCAAGACCAACTACAACACTTAGGTTAAAGAACTGCCCTTGTTCTTCCTGGACTAATTAGGTCAAAAATTTATTTGCCCCCGTTAGCCTCCGCTCTTATGCCCTCTATCAGTCTAAGATTCACGCCTACTGAAGAGCCATCCAAAGAGGTCGCACTTGCTCTGTAACCGTTTACCGGTCTTAGAACTCCAACATAAAAGCACTACAAAGAATTGAAATCTTCCCATATCAACTTAGAGACTATGGCAAAAAGACATGGTTCGACATAAGAAAATTAATGCAACAGAGAAGAAGATGAGGGAAATCATTGGAAAAACTATGGAGGACCAATTTTATGGATTCCATGCAGTAAAATCAGAATTACTCAGAGGCATTATTCATCTAAAAAACCACCTCAGATCTATACATAAAAATGAGATAGAAGATCTCAACACTTCTCACAAAAATGAGATAGAGGAGCTTATATCCAAACATGGACAACAGTTATATGAGATGAAACAAAGATACTATCTCTAAACAAGAGTGAGGATGAAAATAAGAAGCTAACATAAGACATTGATGCTTTTAAAACTCAATTCATGGAGGAGAAAAAAGATTGTTGTGGAGGCTGCTGAAAACAAATGTGGAAAGGACATGCTTACTTCCATTAAGAGCGTCGATGAGCAGAAAACTATTAATCTACTTCATGAAATTCATGCCACATTTCCAAAGGGCTAACCTTTCAAACTTCTGGTAGTTGATTCTTATTTAAAATTTCCCTAGTGAGACTTTTGACCCTGTGCCTAGTGAATCCTCCGAAGAAGCGGGTCAGAGGAAAATGCTTCTAAATAAGAGGATTCGTCTGATGTAAACTCTGAGGAAAAATGATTTTGATTTTGAATCCCTTTTTGTTTTTACTTTTACTTTGTTATCATCGAATTAAACTTAATACAACAGTACTTTGTTTCCCCTATAATCCTATTTCTTTCAAACTTATAATTTTATAAAATAAGTCATGTTTTATATCATAATTAAACCTGTAATTTTTCAAATGACGATACTAGAACCTTGAAATTCATTGGTGTGTTTAAAGAATGTTAACACCTTAAATGCAAATAATGTATTTTTGAAAGGAAACACTTCAAATAATACAGTGCGTTTAGAGAACGTAATACTTCGAATATTGCATTATCTATGAAAGGAAACACTTCGAAGAATACCGTGCGTTTAGAGAACGTAGCACTCCGAATATTGCAGTGTGTTCAGAGAATGTAGCATTTCGAATATTATAGTGTGTTTAGAGAACGTAGCACTTCAAATATTACAGTGCGTTAAGAGGACGTAGCACTTTGAATATGGTTGTTTCTTCGAAAAATGTTTACAATAAACATATAACACTTTAGTTACTTTTGGTCAACTTTAAAGACGAGCAGTCTTAGACTAGTTACTAAAATAATTCAAACAGTTATAGTTAAACAACAATTGGCCAAAAAAGACTTTTATTGACAACTTCAAATATTTACATGGTACCTCAATCAAAACCTCCCTAGGCCAACATGGTAGGAACTAGTTTGTCAATTATTCAAAAACAGATAAAATTATTCCCAATACAATTTGAGATGTTTTGTATTCCAAGGATGTTGAAGTAACCTCCCTGCACATCACAAAGGCGATAAGAACCCGGTTTAATTCTTTCCACAACTATATAAGGACCTTCCCAATTCAGGGTTATCTTTTTTAGGCGCTTATCCTATGTATGGAGGACTACTTACCTTACAACTTTATCACCAACTTTGAAATCTCTCCTTCTTACCTTCGAATTATACTGACTCCTCATCAAAGTTTGATAATGAATCGTATTCAAATGTGTTATAACTCTTTTTTCCTCAACCAGGTCTAAATCTGTTCTTTTGGCTTCGTCATTCAGGTCCTCGGAATACTGACATACTCAATAAGAGGTAATATAGATTCTGCAGGACTAATATCATCCATACCATACACCAAGACAAAAGAAGTTTCTTTAGTGGCGTCTCTAGGAGTTGTTCGATAAGCCGATAACACCTCTTGCAAATTGTTAGGCCATTTTCCTACATCCCTTGTCAAATTATTCTTCATGCCTTTTAAAATAGTTCTATTTGTCACCTTCACATGACTATTTTCTTGGGGATGAAAAGGTCAAGAAAAACACTGTGTAATACCCCTCAAAGCATAAAAATAAGCTATTTCTCTATTGTTAAATTAAGGACCATTATCTGTGGTGATTTTTCGAGGAGCCCCAAAGCAACAACAAATATTGTTCACAATAAACTTAATAATCCTTGTCTTTTGTTCTACAAAATGGTTCAGCCCCTGCCCACTTCGAAAAATAGTCCACTGCAACAAAAATCGTTTAACATCCTCCAGAAGCCATAGGCAATGGTCCTACAAAATCTATTCCCTACCTGTCAAAATGGATGGCCTCAGTAATGGACATGAGTGGAATTGCAGGTTTATGAATAGAGTTGGCAAATTGTTGACAAGTATCGCAGCCTTAAACCCAACTTTTAGCATCGTTTATAATCGAAGGCTAATAATAGTCTGCCAATAAAACTCGACATTGATAAGGAAATGGAACTTCGAGCACTAAAATGTAAATAATAAAACTTCTTATAACCGATTTTAAATTTAGAAGAGGAATTTAGAACTATATAGTTTAATCAGGGACTAGTGTATAATTATGTCTTTATTGTAACTGTTTTCAGTTGAGAGTTACGTCATTGTGCCTTTATATAAAGACGACAACTAATCTAATAAAGGGGTTTGCATTTTGAGATAGATCATTTTGACAATCTGATTCTCTCTCTCTAAAACCTTTTTTTCTCTCTATAATATGACTTCTCTCAATTTACTAAGGCAATCCAGGTAATCAAACTCACCAAATTGGCGACTCCGGTGGGGACCTGATCAGCGGTTGGTGCCTAGTTTACTAGTTCGAATTTTCCAAAACCTTTAAAAACAATCTTATAACTTTACAATGAATCAAAAAAACGACTCACTAGTTCGATCAACTGTCGACACACTGAAAAAGGATTTACAAATGACATATAATAGACAAGAATGATCTACTCCGGTTCATCAGACTCAATCTGAGATAGATTTGCGAATGAATCAAAATATGGATAAGATAAATGCTCTGAACGAGAAATACTATCAAAGAGAGCAGGAGATTCAGTCAGCTAGAGTGAAATCCAAGGTGAGACAAGTGAATGACCAAAATGTTGCTGGTGGTCAATTCAATCGATCTTGTATAGATCGTTAAATCAGAAGCGAACAGAAAAACTCGCGGTTCGAAGCACCAAAAGAGCGTCATTCTTCTTGAATGGAAAATAAAGATAAACAGAGGTATGTCACATCTAGTGACGAGGAAGTTGAAAGCTCATGATCTGGTTTTAAAATATATCGAGGCACTTCAAAAGAATATAAGGATCAACCTCGTAAATATAAGAAGGAACCTAAAGCTAAAATAGAAAGTGTACCTCGATATTTGAGGGAGTCAAACTGGTGTGAGAGAAATACGTCAAACCATTATAATAGAGATTATCGGAATTTGTATGCAGTCATAAGAACCGAGGACCAGTATGTTCAAGGTGTTGATTGGAGGAATTCTCCCTTGACAAATGAGATAAGATCAATCACGCTTCTGAAACGATTTGATATTTCGAAAGTAGAGAAGTTCGATGGAATGCAAGACCCAAACGACCACATCGAACATGTTTAAGAATTACATGATGAATTTTGACGATGATGATAAGCTAGTTTGTCGGGCTTTTTTCCAAACTTTCAAGGGAACAACTTTGAATTGGTACAACCGAATTCTGAGGGGGTCCACTTCAAATTTCATAGAATTTTACACTTCCTTTCGAAGACAGTTCGTGCAGAGTAAGGAAATGAGGGAAAATAGAGATACAATCATCCAATGCAAGCAAGAAGGGGGAGAACTGGTGGCAATGGCAGCTTTTTGCGAGGGACTGCTACCAGGAGATTTGGCTAATAAAGCAACAAAAAGAAGAGCCTTAGATTTTAGAGCTTTGATGGCTCAAGTTGAAGACCAAATCAAAGTTGAAGAATCAACCAGGGTTCAAGGGGTAGCGGCTACAGGTCAAAAGAATTATGGGCAAGTATCACATAACCAGGGACGGTCTTCGAATTATCTCCAGCAAGCACTTCCGAGCAACAACAACCTACCACCTCGAACTGGAGGATATTCAAACCAAACTCCATCATAACAATTTAATAGGTCTAGGCCCAATCAATGGAGAAGGCCTGAGTACTATGCAGATTTGACTGAGAGTGTGGCTGCAATTTTTGATAAAATTAAAGGGTATGTAAATTTCAGGAAGCTCGCTCCTATCAATAGGCCTAGGGAGGAGTGAAACAACAAGTTTTGCAGGTATCACAATGACATCGGTCATGATATCGCAGATTATATTTCCTTTAAAAAGGAAGTTCAGACTTTAATTAAAAATGGGAAATTACTGACCATAGCATCAACTTCACAACCAACCAATGCACAAGCTAAAAATTTGGTGATTCTGGATCTGAAGGTTGATGATTTTGATGTTGCTTCAGAATACTTAGACGTGGCTTCAGATCAGTTAATTTTGATGGAAGTGGAAGAGCCAATAAAGCAATGCAATGTTCAAAGCTTGTGCGAGTATTTTAAGTCCCTGGCCATTTTCCGGGTTGATTCCATGACTGGTAGCACTGATAGTTCAAGAAAAAGGCACATAGTAAGTCTGGTTACACATATAGAGGTAAAAATGTCTACCCTCTGTACGGTAAGAAAGACATTTATTTTATCATTTTCGATAAAGACGATTTACAGGGTACTGCAAGGCCACATGAGGACCTTTTTAAGAAGAAGGTCCAACAAGCTATAATGCCGTTTTTGGAAGATCTTGGTTGTTTAGAATGTATGGCATTGTATCAACAATCCATGAATGTTTTAAAAATGTCGCCTAAGACCGTGTAGGGGTCGTCCGAAGCGACCAAAACGTTGCCAGGAAATGCTACGCCACCGCGCTTTGGATTCGACGATCCAACTGTGGTGATATGATGAATGAATAGCAATCACGGGGTTGACCTCAGATTCTAAGGAAAGGGTTGACGATCCGAGGGAAATCCCAGGGCCATTAACAGTAAGTGAAGAAATAAAGGCTTGTATTGTTATAGAGTTATGCATTTTAGATTATAAAACTGTTAGGGCCACATACCATAGATTAATGAACAAGGCATATGCTATTTAGATCGGAAAAAACATGGAGGTATACATTGATGATATGGTGGTAAAAATCTTAGCAGACAATGCACATTTGGAGGATTTAGAGGAGACATTTCTGAATTTAAGGGCTATAAGGCTGAAGTTGAATCCATAAAAATGTACTTTTGGAGTTCAATCTGAAAACATTTTGGGTTATGTTATCAGTGAAAAAGGGATAGACGCTGACCCAGAGTAGTTAAAAGCTGTAGTATCTATAAAATCTCCTCAAAGTATCAAAAAAGTGCATATTTTGACACGAAGGTTAGTAGCACTTAACAGATTTATATCTAGATTTTTTGAAAAATGTTTCCTTTTCTTTCAAGTGTTACGAAGACCAAAGAAGTTTGAATGGACTTCGGATTTTGAAGCAGCTTTTACAAGCATCAAGGATTTGTTATCACCACTAGAAATATTATCTAAGCCTCGAAGTGGAGAACAACTCTTTTTATACTTCGCGGTATCAGATTTTGCAGTGAGTGCAGTATTGATAAGTGAAGATTCAATTATTCTGAAGCCGGTGTATTACATCATAAATTTTTTGGTGGAAGCAGAAAAGAGGTATTTGAAGCTCGACAAATTGGCATTGGCATTGACATTGACATTAGCATTGGTGGTGGCTGCTAGAAAAATGTGTCCTTATTTTCAAGCTCATGCCATCGAAGTTCGAACCTCATTTCCATTTAAGAATATTTTGGAACGTCCTGATATTTCAGGAAGAATGACTAAGTGGTCAGTAGAATTTGGGGTTTTGACATCAATTGTCTGCCTCGAATTGTAATTAAAGCACAAGGTTTGGCATATTTCCTTATTGAATTTCATTCAAGCAGATCGAATGAAGAAGTTAGCCATGATATTTTTTGGTTAATTCGATTTGGATTGTTCGAACAGATGGAGGTTCTAGTATTTTGGGATACAGCATTGGATTTCAACTAGTTTCTCTATCTGGAGAAACAATGTTTCAATTTTTTAAATTTGGTTTCCACACTTCGAATAATGAAGATGAATACGAAGCTGCATTAGCTAGATTGAGACTTCCAAAGATATATGGTGCAACTTCAGTATGATTAGAGACAGAATCTCAATTTGTGGCAAATCAAGTGTCTGGAGTTTCCGAAGCAAAAAAAGGATCACTTAATTTTGTATCTTCGAGAGCTTCAAAATCTAATGATTTTATTTGATCATGTTGTTGTGGACCATATAAATCGATGGAGTAACATGGTGGCTGATTCCTTAGCAATTATTGCATACAAGGAAGATTATCCTTCAATTTTATTACAAAAGTACATTAATTTTAACCCATTCAGATCGATGTGAACATATTGAAGAATTGTTTGTCACCCCGGATACAGTCTGAGGCGACTAGAGAACTGACATATTGGGTAAAAAATTGCGAGGCAAAGCTTTTGGCTATATAATATTAGATGGAGTTTTGTATAAGAAAGCATTGAGTAGGCCATTATTGCGATGTTTGAGCATACAAGAATCATAGGAGGTTTTATCATAACTACATGCTGGAGAAGGATCATCGCATTGTGGGTTCAAGGCGTCGACTCATCGAGTTTCGCTTCCACGGTTTTATTGGCCCTCGATTATGAACGATGCCAAGAATTTGGTTCGAAGCTATAATACTTGTCAAAGGTTTGCTAACTCTATTAATAAGGCAGCAGTTCCACTTATGTCCATTACTGAAGCCATTATGTTTGATAGATGGGGAATAGAATTAATGGGACATTTACCAATAGCCTTTGGAGGACGACAAATGATGATTGTAGAAGTGGATTATTTTACGAAGTGGGCAGAAGTAGAACCTATGTCTGGAACAAAAGATAAGGATATGATTAAATTCATTGTAAACAATATTCATTGTCGTTTTGAAGTACTTCGATGAAATTACTACAGACAATGGTCCGCAATTTAGTAAAAAAGAAATGGCTTCGTTCTGTGCTTCGAAGGGAATCAAGCAATGTTTTTCTACACCTTTTCATCCTCAAGCAAATGGATAAGTAGAGGTGGAAAACTGGTTTATTTTAGAAGGTTTGAAGAAGATTTTGACATGCGCAGCAGGAAAATGGCCTAATTACTTATAGAATGTGTAATGGGCTTATCGAACAACCCCTAGGGAGGCTATTGAAGAGACCATTTTTGCTTTGGCATATGGAATGGACGTTGTCAATCCTATGGAATCTAACTTGTCTTCTTTTAGGATAACTCAATATTCTGAAGACTTGAACGATGAAGTTAAAAGAGTGAGCTTGGATTTGGTTGAAGAGAAAAGAGTTCGAGCACATTTAAATATAATTCACTATCAAACTCTTATGAGGAATAAATATAATTCGAGGGTGAAAATGAGGGAGTTCAAGGTAGGTAATAAAGTGTTAAGAAAGGTATTCCTCCATACCAGGGAAAATATACTCGGTAAGATGGCCCCGAATTGGGAAGGACCTTATATGGTTGTTGAAAGGATAAAGACAGGTTCTTACCGCCTTTGTGATAATCAGGGGAGGATGCTTCAACATCCTTGGAATATACAACATCTAAAACTGTACAAGGAGTGATTGTGTCATATTCTAAAATTCTTTTCTTTGATTGATTAGCGCACTCTTTCCTACCCTGTTAGCCCATAAAGATTTTAAAGAGGCACGATGTACATATTTAATCTATATATAAAATGCATTTTTTGCCAATTGTTGTTTATGAGTGCTTGCTTAAACTATTTTGGTAACTAATCAAAAACTGATCATCTTTGAGGTTGACCAATAGTAGAATATTCTGAAGTGTTGAATACACTTTTCGAAGAAGCAACCATGTTCGAAGTGCTACATCCATTAAACGCAAGTGTTACGTTCATTAAATGCATTATAATGTTCGAAGTGCTACATTCATTAAATGTACTATAATATTCGAAATGCTACGTTCATTAAATGAACTATATTATTCGAAGTGTTACGCATTGTAATGATTATAAAAAATATCATGTTATGTTTTCAATCCGAATAACTAATATAAATAACATTCAAATACAAATATAACTTGAAGAAATTATAGCATAAACAAAGATATTTGTCATTCAATTTAATTCGATGAGCACAGTATAATTTCCTAGATACCAAGTGAAAAGGTATTTATTAAAAGAAAATGTTACAGTGATGATATGACAAATACAAAAAAAAAAGATATTAAAATTATTCATCCTCAGAGCTCTCTTCGGAATCCTCCTTTGAATCTTCCTCTTCGGATGACGAGCTTGGAACAGGATTGAAAGCCTCACTAGGGCGCCGTTCGATGGGGATTTTAGTCCAAAAGCTGGAAAAATCGATTTTAGAATATGTGGCATGGATTTCATGAAGAAGTGTGATGATGTTTTGTTCTTTGCCGTTAATGATAGGTGCCAACATATCTTTTGTACACTCATCCTCAGCGGAAGTGATAACAAGTTGCTTCTCCTTGTCAAATTGGGCTTTTCGGGTGGTGATGTCATGTGTAAATTTTTTCTTCTCTACCTCATTATTGCCAAGAGAAACTAGAAGGTCATCCATTTTTTTCTTTTCTAGCATCTAACTCTTTAGAATGTTTAGCCTTAAGGATCTATTTCATTCTAATGCGAAGTGTTGAGATCTTCTTTTTCTCTTCGATGCAATTCTCTAAGGTGCCTCTTGACATGGCAAAACCCTTTAATAAATTCAGATTTGGCCATTTGAAATTGATCGAACTGATCTATTACAAGGTCCCAAATACCTCCCTTATCTTTTTCTCAGCTGCACCGATATCTTTATAGTGAACCATTTCTTTAGCCATGTGATTTAAATGACTTTGAGAAGATCAATTTCTTGAGTCATCTTTTGCGCTACAGCATCGAGATCAGTAAAAGGTTGAAGAGCTGCAAGAACGTCTTCAAATGGATCCACAGGAGGAAAGAAAACTGGGCTAGGCCGAGGAATAAGAGCTAAGAGTTTCTAGGAACAATAACTTGAGGAGATGTGGCCTCGGAAGTAGCAGGTGCAAATATTCTTCCAAGATTGTGCCGATGATCTTGAATTTGCTGAATGATGGGATCTTCGTCTCCAGCAAGCTCTTGTGATTCCTTGAAGTTGATAAAGCTATCAGAATTTAAGTGGTCATCACCTTGATTATCCTCTATAGCCACAGTTACCCCTTGTTGATTGGTACCGTTTTCAACAAGAGCTTCATTTTATTTCTGTTTACTTTGCTTATTCTCTGCACCATCGTCGCCATCGAACAATACTTCTTCGTCAATCTCCACAATTGTCATTTTTCTTTTCTTTTGGGGAGTTTTTTTTGTTGCACCTTTCTTTTTTGAAAGATTAGTTGTCTTTTTCTTTTTTCGAAAAAGGTTCGTCTTCTACTCCTTCCTCGATGGTGGTGAGATTGCTTTCTGTTGTTTTCCTCCTCGAACCTCTAGGTTTCCGATCTACTGAAGGGCTAGCAACTGACGCGCTAGCTGCTTTTTTATTATTTTTTGTCTTCTTCACGATACCTCCAAATGTGCATTTCTCAGGATTTGGCTTCAATCTAATAGCTCTTAGATTCAAAAAACGTCTCCTATAAATCCTCTAAGTGCGCATTATATGCTAAAATCTTGACCAATATCTCATCAATATACAACTCCATATTTCTTCCAATCTGAGAAGCAAAGGCTTTATTCATTAAACTCTGATACGTTGCCCCAACATTCTTTAACCAAAAGGCATAACCTTATAACAATGCAGGCCTCAGACTGTGATGAATGTGGTACTATCTTGATCATTTAGATACATCTGAATTTGGTTATACCCTGCAAAAGAATCCATGAAAGACAAAATTTTATTTCCTGAAGTGGAATTAATCAGCTGGTCTATTCGAGGAACAGAAAATAGATCTTTAGGACAAGCTCGATTCAAATCTGTGAAGTCAACACACATCCTCTAATTCTCATTCTTCTTTTTAACCACCACTACGTTTGCTATCCATAAGGGATATTTTGACTCCCTTGTATGTCTAACCCCTAATAGACGATCCACCTGAATAACAATAGCATCTGACATTTCAAAAGAAAAAGCACATCTTTTTTGGATAACAGGTTTTTATTTTTGGATTTATTACTAAGTTATGACATATCACCTCCATTGCGACCCCTACCACATATTTTGTTCTCCAAACGGAAACACCAAATTTATGGAATAAAAATTGTAACAAATCCTGACGTAAAGTTACGGTCAGTATTGTTCATATTCGAAGTAATTTCGCATCAGGGAAAAAATACTCTTTTATATTTTCACTTATCGTTGAAGAACCCGGGGTTTCTCTCGGATCATCAACCCCTTCTTATGCTTCGGAGGTCAACCACCCTGATTGTTATTCCGTCATTCGATCTTCACTGCTTGAACCTCGAATTCAAAGAGTTGTTGCATAATATTCTCTAATTACGTTTTGATCACTTCGAACAACCCCAACACGATTTTCGATGACATATGTCAAACACTGGTGAACTGTGAACACAACTGCATACATCCTCAAAATCCAAGATCTCCCAAAGATAGTATTATGACTGGTTGAACAATCCAGCATCGTGAATTAAATTGAACCTTATTTCTAAAATTCCCTTTTCCCAAACATACTCCACCCTTGAATTCTCCATTTCTCTGGGCTGTCACACCTGTAAACCCAATTATAGTACGCTCTGATTAACAAATTCGAGGAGGATTACGCATCCTATCATATGTTGACTCAAAGTATTCACATAAAATTCGAACTCTCCCTTGTTTCACCGGCTCATCTACTGCCATCAAAATTAATTGATCTGGATCTGTATCCAATTTCCGAGGCAGCATCGAAATCATTGAACTTAGAATCCATAATCATTAGATTTTTAGCCTGTGAATTTGGATTTGTTGCTTGCGAAGTTGATGCAACATGAACCTTTGATCCACTGCTCTTCCCCTTAACATAAGCTGTTAATTTTCCATTTTCAATTAAAGATTGCACCTCATTTTTAAGAGCTATACAGTCTGCAGTATCATGTCCTATGTAATTATGATATTTACAGAACCTGTTATTCGCTCTTCCATGGGTCTATTTATTAGAGCAGGCTTTTTAAAACTCACATATCCATTTTCCTTTTCATAAATTGCAGTAACGTTTTAAGTTAAATCAGCATAGTACTCTGGTCTTATCCACTGATTTGGCCTTGTTCTTTGAAATTGATACCCTATAGCCTGAGTTGGGTACCCTCCAGTTTGAGGAGGTAAACTATTATTTTTTCTTGGACACGATGGTTGAGTCAAGTTCGAAGAGTGCCCCTAATTATTTGGCACATGCCTTGAACTCTTTTGATTGGGTCCAGCCACTTCTCAAACTCTAGTCGATTCCTCCATTTTGATTTGATCCTCGACTTGATCCATCGGTGCTCCAAAAGTCAAATCTCTTCTTTTTGTTGTTTCATTTGCTAAATCACATGGCAACAAACCTTGTCGAAGTGAAGCTATGACTACTAGTTCTTCACAATTATATAAACCATCTTTTTTTAACACAAAACGCTTAGTATAATCCTTTAACTTTTCTCCCATAACTTGCTTGCATTGTATTATTGTATCACCATTTGCTCGTCTCTTTAATTCTCATAAATTATCATCGGAAAGCTATATAAAAATCTCTGAAATTGGAAATGGATCCCTTCGGAATCCTTGTTGTACCATTTCAAAGATGTACCCTTAAATGTTTGAAAGAAGGCTCTGTATACCAGCTTATCATCGTCTTCGAAATTCATCATGTAGTTGTTAAACTTTTCGATATGGTCATCGGGATCTTGCGTCCTATCAAGCTTTTCGACCTTAGAGATATCGAACAGTTTCGGAAGAGAGATGGACCTTATCTCCGTTCTCAAGGGAGAGTTTCTCCAGTCAACTCCTTGCACATACTGATTATTATTTCCTGTTCCCATGACAACATACAAGTTTCGATCATCTATTCATGTGTACTGATTCGAGTAATTCCTTTCACACCACTCTTCTTCCCTCAAACAACGAGGTACATTATCTTTTCTTGCTTTGTATTATTTTCGTGACTTTTGAAGCCGAAATTTTTCTTCTTTCAAAGACCCACGATACCTCTTATACTCAGATCCTGAACTGCTCAACTCATCTTAACTGGACGTAATATACATTTGCCTGTCGCTCTTTATTAGATTCAAAATACGTTTTCTTCTACTCACTTTGAACCTGACGAGCTGTACAAGATCGATCAGATTGGTTGTCAACATCATTTTTATCATCCATTTACCTTTCCTCAGATTTTAACCTAATTGATTGAATATGTTGCTCTCTTTTATCATACTTCTCATTTATAACTGTGATTTTATCCACTAACTCGTTCATTCGCATTTCAATTTCTGAGTGAGTCTGTCGAAGTGGGACTGACTCATCTTCCTTACCTTCTCTTCTTTGGAGATCATATTTTAGAATCTCAACTTCCTTTTGAACCAAATGATCGTTTTCCTTCCTTGGTTCCATTATCGATCCAAAAAACATCAAAGAATCGATCAAGAATAATCAAAACGAAACAAGAAATCAATTGTTTCTCATTTTTTATCAATAAATTAATGTACCAATCAATCAACTCCCATTTTGGTCTCCAATTTGGTGTGGATTAGATCTGATTCTAGAAAGATATAAAAAGATAAGTTGATTTTAGAGAGAGAAAGTAAAGCTCGAGTTTATAGTTCACAAGTGAAAAGTCTCATCCTTATTAAGTTCAAACTTTGCCATTATATATAGGCGAACAGACGTAGAATAACTGAAGTAGTTACGAAAATGGGTTACTTGCACTTCAACCCCATATCTTCACAATAAACTGAAATATGTCATATATCTTTACAATTGTTCATATAAAATTTTAAATATTACATTTTAGTCCTGAACATTTTATATCCTTATCAATGCCAAGCTAGGGAAAATTCATTTGGAAGTTGTAAAGTGGATTTTATATTATTGTCAATGGTCTGTACGAGACCAAACATTGATTATGTAGTGGGAATTGTGAGTAGGTTTATGTCAAACCCAGGGAAAATTCATTTGGAAGTTGTAAAGTGGATTTTAAGGTACCAACCAGGCACTACAAGAAAATATATGTACTTTGTTAAGGGTGTGTTAAAGGTACAAGGTTATGTAGATGGAGATTTTGGAGGTGAAGTCGATCACCGCAAAAGCATTGTCGGTTATATATTCATTGTTGGAACCATAACTGCTAGTTGGATTTCAAAGTTACATAAAATTATCACTTTATTTACTACATGGGCTGAGTATGTAGCAGTGACCAAAGCTAGTAATAGATGATATGGCTTCAAGGTTTGTTAACCAAGTTGGGATTTAAACAAGAAAAGATTGTTCTGCACAGTGATAGTCAGAGTGCAATTCACATGGCAAAGAATTCAATATTTCATTCTGAAACCAAGTATATCGGTTTTTGTTATCCCTTCATCGGATATTTATTAGAAGATGAGTTGTTAATACTGGAAAAGATCTAAGGAAGCAAGAATCCAACTGACACGTTGACGAAAATAGTAGTTGTGTTCAGCTTCGGTTGGTCTACAAGAGTAATAAGGCCACAAAATCTGTTGCATTAGATCGAGGTGTAAAGACAGATTAAAACCAGTCTTCAACTGATATATTGTTAGCCGAGAGCCCTAATTCCAACCAAGGAGTTTGAAACCGAGAGTCCTTAGACAAGAATCTTGAAAATTAGGCTTCTGTAACTGAGGAGTTTAAAACCAAGAGTATAAGGATCTTGAATATGAGGATTCTGTAACAAAAGGGTCTCAAATCGATGGTCCATAGACAAGGATCTTCAAAGTGAGGCTTATGTAACTGAGGGGTTTGAACCGAGATTCCTTAGACAAGAATCTTGAAGATGAAGGCTTTTGTAACCACTGGTTTGAAACCAACAGTCCTTGGACAAGGATCTTGAAAATGAGGCTTCTCTAACCGAGGGGTTTTAAACCGAGGGTCCTTAGACAAAGATCTTGAGGATGAGACTTCTGTAACCCAGGGGTTTGTAACCGAGGAGTCTTTAGACAATGGGTTTCCTAGCCAAGAGTTTTGAAAATGAGAGGTCTTTAAACAAGGGTCCTTATACGAGGGATCATAAGGCGAAAGGGCTTGATGTCGTTTGGAATTATGAAAGACTAGTGAAGTCATTTAATGAGTCATAAATGGCTTAGTAATAAGAGTTAATAACCCTTATAACCACTTCATCTTCCTATGGGTTAAAGTATATATATATAACCATTAGCTACCTTATGTAAGTGTATCAAAAATAGAGTCACATAATCCTTTATAATAAAATCGATCTGCAGTAGATCCGGAGACTAGGCATGATTTGTTGAACTACGTTAACAATTTTTGTTCTATTGTTAACATCAGTTTCCGGAATCAAACCGAAATGCTAAGTTTTTTGTTCGATTCGGTCTGGATTCTATTTCGGTATGGTTTGGTTCGTCCGTTTTGGTCCAGTTTCGGTTGGGTCCGGTTTTGATCCGCTTTGTTCCAATTTTTAAAAAATTAAATCTGATTATAATTTAATTTTTAAAAAATTAGTTAAATAAATATTAAAGTCTAGAAACTACTTTTAAGCTTTTCTAATGGTTTTTTGTTTAATAATCTTTCGCAATTAGTAGGTCAAAAATAAATTTAGCAAAAAAAGAAAGAAATCAGTTCAAACAATTTCAACGGGTAAATTCTGTATAGTTATGGGTGCAAATCTATATCAGTTTATAGGTTTTATCGCTTTGATTTATCGATTCGGTTCCTTTTCAAGTCTCGATTTTTAGAACGAAATTACAAACCGGACCGTTAACATACCGAACGAACCGAACGAGATACTCAATTATCAGAAACCACTATCAACACCCTAATAATGATTATGATTGAATGGAGTCGTATCATTATACTATTTACAATATTTATTTTTATTCAATTTTCTACAAAAATGCTTTGCGATACGCATAGAAAAAGACACCATCTGATGTAGTCACATGGAACTCAGCATAAAAAACAATTCTAAAGCTTGTCCTAAGGCTAATTGTGGTTGTAATTTGTTTGTTCATTATCACATAAACGCATGGTGATCATAAAATCTGTCTATATCACAAATCAATTCTCTAGTGTAAGTCTATACAAAACTATCTTAATTAAAAGTTCCTTTAGGAACTTTAGGAATAGACACAATTACAATACCAACTTTGGTGCCGCACTTTTCATTTTCTTTCCCTTGATTTAGTCGAATTGTTGTGTTCAAATGTGCTATTAACTCCAGTTTCAGAGATGCTTTGTAATGATGGTCGCCATGTCCGCGACCTCATTGAAGCCGAGTTTGACATAGCAGCCCTTAGCTGATGTCGCTCCATTGCCTGAAAATTTGTTAGGACTTCATATTAATTCTCTTTCCCTTCATATGCTATCACATAAAAAAAAATTGTCTATGATTTTATTTCGTATTGAGATGTATTGAGATGTACTTCGAGTCGATTACCTGACGAGAAATCTCGACATCTAGTTGCTTTCCTGCTTCACATGTACTCTTCCTTTCTTCTACTCTCTCCACCTCTTGTGATTCATGCTCATGCTTCTTCATTTTCACACACTTTTTTGCCTCTAAAATCTTCTTAACCTCTATAATCACATAAACAAAGTTAACAACTTACTCTTTCATTGTCGAAAAGAGCTTACAATCCATTTCAAAATACCATACATACAATCCATTTGAAAATCATGTCGTTGCAAATCTCGTTGTAAATATGTAAAAAAAAAACCATGTTACACTAATTTACATCTTATCAACCTGTTTTTAAAGTATAATAAAATTAGTACTAGTATTACTACTACTTGTACTATATATATATATACCTTGGGAAGGAATGAGCCTATAAGCATGACCAAGATGGAGGGTGTCACCGGATCGGAGAAGCTTGACTCGGGTGAACTTAACAATATTTTGGTTATCTTGTTGTGAGACAGGCAATGGTAAGATTAAAGAAACATGATGACCCGGGTTAGATCTCATCACTTCACTTGCTTGAACAGGCCAATACATCCTCTCTAACCTTCCTTGTGGATGTTGTATCACTAAGACTGCTGCATCAATAGCTTGGCAATTACCCATCTCTCTTGTTGCTCTCTCTAAAGCATAGACAGAGTTGAGGAGCTCAAGGGAGGCGTACAGGTCTCTTTAAGTATATGTTAGCCACGCCAATAATGACCTATTGTATTAGTTTTAAAGCATATTTTAGTGATTACAAAGTAGACCTAAATTAAAGGTACGGATGGATCTAAATTATTGATGAATTTGGCATGATTGTACTTCCCAAACTACATGTCCTTTCTTAATTTATTCTCATTACTAGTTAAGTTAATAAGATTGGGTTGTTAAATTTATTGGTGGTTGGTCTAATAAGTGGGAGGGTTTTATTATTTTTCTAATAATATTCAGTTATGGTGTTTATACTTTCTAATAGTTTTAAGATTTTGAATTTGTACGGCTGTCCACGTTCGGTTTAGATTCAAAGTACTTACAAATGAGATCCAAAATTAAGTACGGAGAAAATGTACCCAAATTAATTAACTGTTTTAAATTTAATAAAAAAAATATTCACATTAATTTTGGATACGACTCTTTTTGTTCATGAAATTTTTTGGATACGACTTAGGTTATATTTGATGTGAATCTATTAGCAATTGGACAGCCGTACATATAATATGAAATCCTATATCAAATATTTTTATGTCAAAAAATATTTTTATTATTTACTATTTAAATATAAAAAAATAATATAAATCCGTACTCATTACAATTTATTTTTTAATCTAATTACGATTAGGGCGGTTATTGGTTCGGTCCGGTCCAAACCGTTCAGCTTATTGGTTTGGACCGGACCAGACCGCTAAGCTTTCGGTTTTAGTTTATGGATCTAGATTGGACCGTTAAGGTTGGTTCGGTTCGGTTCGGTCGGTTTGTATTCGATCTGGTCCAATTCAATTCAAATTCAGTCTAGTTTGATCTGAATTCGGTCTGGTCCAATTCAGTTCATATTCAGTTCGGTTTTACCCCAATTCATATTCAGTCTAGTTTGATATGTTTCGATTTGTTTCCGTTCCGTCTGTTATTGGTAAGGTTTTGGTCCATTTCGATCTATTATTAAAAACTTAAATCCAATTATAATTTGATTTTTATTTTTATTTTTACTTAAATAAATGATATAAAAATTAAAATTTTGATTTTGATTTTTGATTTTTTTGAATTAATCATTACTTAATATTTTGGTAATATAATATATAAAAATAAATTTAAAAAGAAAAACCAATCTGCCATAACGATTTTATACCTTGGATTTGTACGTGTTCTACGAGTTTACTAGGTTTATCGTTTGAGTTTCATATTGGTTTAATTGGTTTACCTGTTATACTCATTTATCGATTTGGTTTTGAATGAGTTCTATCATTTTGATTCCTTATGAATTTTGATTTTTAGAATAGAAGAGAAAACTGAGTTCTTAGGATTTTATCCAATTTATAGTCTCGATTTTACAGGTTCTGGTACGATTTCCTATTCTCAAGAACCATTAACCGTCCTAATTATGATTGTGAATTAAATTTAATCACATTAAAAAATGGCTAAAAACCAATCAAATATCTAAATCTACATCAGTATTCTCTGTTTCGTGAAACAGAGAAATGAACAAAAAAAATCATTTAGGAATCTAATCTTCAAATAGAATCTTGACGATTTTCTACCTTTACCATAGAAATAATTAACTCAAAATAAAATCAAAACCAACAAAATTCATTCATTAAGGTCCAAATCAGTATTCGATTAGTCGTTTCCTCAACATTACTATCAACATTATCTACAATATAATCAAAGTCAATAGTTTATCAAAATTTTACGTGTAAGCAACAAGGCACAACTCAAATGCATCTCAGCATATCAAAGCAATGATATAGTACAAGAGAGACCATTTGGATATACAATTTACAACTAAAGATAAGGAAAAACTTTTATATAACTCTAAATATAATTTTATTGGTAAATTCTCTAATGAGAGGCCGCAACTGACCATAATTCAGAAGTTCTTGTACAATCTTAGTTTTTGAGAGAATTTAATCTCTCAATATAGGATGTTAGACATGTTTTAATGGAGTTTGATCAAATTGAAGATCTTAAGAAAATATAAAAAATGAACATTTGGACATTTGAACAACACACAATGAGCATCTTAAAATAGAATCATCATTTTAATTGTAGGAATGAATCTCATATAACCCCGGTCTGGATCATTATTCTTAATCTTCTTGAGTTCATGTACAATCAACAAACAATTCAAGTTATAACAAAGGTTATTGGAAATCCATTATCTATCTGGGTTCGTACCAAGAATAAATTTAGGTTTAATTTTGGTGGCGAAGCAGAAATTAGAGAAACAAACAACGATAGAACTCTAACCCTATGTTAGAGAAATAAGAAGACTCATAGAAATAATTCTCAAAATTCAATTAATCAAAGTCTGACCTAAAATAGGGTGTAATATGCTTTATATATGAGACATCCAAAATTCTAATAAAATATTTTTAAAAAATACAATAAAGATATTAAAAATAAAAATAAAATATAATCTGAATGCAATCAGATTTAATTCACTAATTAAAATATTGATTTTAAAATAAAATATCAAAAATAGTAAACTAGGATTTTTGGACCCTAAAAGTAGAATTTGAAATCCGAATTTCGTGACATAGTCACGCTTTTGACAGTTGTTGGGATCATCGAGAAATTCAATTTGAGTACCAATTTTTCCTGATTCTGATACCCAAGTGAGAAACTAGTATGTCCGCAGTCTTCGCTACATCATCCTTCCCCGGTTCAGAAGAATTCAACCTCGAATTCAAAACGTTGAAACATTGAAAGAACTGCAAAAACATTAACGTTTTCACCTCCGGTTATAGTTGGTACTAGCATAGGTGTGTGACAGGTGATAATCTGAATATTGCAGCTCTTGTCAAGAATTGGTATCCCAGCTTTGTCCCTCTTTACCATGTCCTCAGCATTACTGTGATTAGCAGTAACAAGATATATTCCACCCACTTGTTCTATGTCAGTTTTATCACAATTCCTCTTTTTTTAATAGTAAATGGCTTCTCAAGTTCTTCAGAGTATATTTCTGCCAGCAGATTCAAAACACTGCAAACTTCTACTTTTAATTTTTTATTCTTTCTTTTATTTCCCCAAACATCACCCAAAACTCCTCCAGGTTCTATTACAAAACCTAATCTTTTATCCATTAAAACACTATTTTTTTCTTCTATAATACATTTATAATCTCAAACACAAAAATACCATATTCTATCTTTCCAACGCGACAACATGTATCCACAGAAAACCGAATCAAAGGTTTGATTTTATGATAACATAAAAGACTTGGAAGATGCATCTCCACAATAAAAGCTGCTATTTTGTAGTCTTTCTTCAATAAAACTTCTGAAGCGATGTAGTCTGGTGTACTGAACTCTGAGACAATATCTCGATCTACAAGTTTCTCTTCCACATTAATTAGATCTTCATCATCCTAGTCATCATCATACTCATCGTAGACTGGTATGTAAAATATCAGCCAGATACATCTTCAAACATATTTTTATCATAGACTGTCTTTTCAAACAGGGGCTCAGATACAGTTTGAGCATCAAAACTAAGATCGATAGTTGATGCAATATGAGCATGGACCTACTTAACTGGTGGTTCTTTTGGAGACATTACTCTAGATGGTACCAATATAAACTTGGAGCCATCTTTCACAAAACTGTATTGATTCATTCTACCATCATAAGTAGAATTCTTCTTAAAACACCATGGACGTCCTAAAACTAGATGACAGACGTCTATCGCACCTACGTCGCACCATGTTGTATCTTTTTAACTACCAACGGAAAATGAAATTTGACAGCGTTTAGAAACTGTTACCTCAATGTACTCTATCAGTCCAGACATATGTACGGGTAAGGAAACGCTTCAGTCTTCAACACAAGTTTCTGAAAAACCTCCTCTGAAATCAGATTCTCATAGCTATCTAAACCGATAACAAACTTGCAAATTCTTCCTCCAATTGTGCAGGTAGACTGAAAGATATCGTTCTCTATTCTAGCCCTCAAATCAAGAGGTACCCGGAACATGATTCTTGTATCTGTGTAGCAGGAACTGCTGGCTCTGATACCAATATGGTGGTGAAGCGGAAATAGAAGAAACAAACCACGATAAAACCCTAACCCTAAGTTATAGAAATAAGGAGACTCAGAGAAATGATTCCCAAAATTTAATTAATCAAAGGCTAACCTAAAATAGGGTATAAGATGCTTTATATATTAGACATCCAAAACCCTAATAAAATATTTAAGAAAAATACAATAAAGATATTAAATATAAAAATCAAATATAATCTGAATGCAATCAGATTTGATTCACTAATTAAAAATATTGATTTTAAAATAATAAAAAATAAGATATCAAAAATAGTAAAATAGGATTTTTGGACCTTAAACAGTAGAATTTGAAATCCGAATTTCGTGATATAATCACGTTTTTTACAGTTGTTGGGCTCTTCGAGACGTTCAATTTGAGTACAAATTTTGCCTAGTTCTGATACCCGAGCGAGAAGTCAGTCTGTCTGCAGTATTTGCTACATCAAATTCAGTAACGCTTGGATTGAATTAGATGTATAAAAAAGGCTTGTATCCAAAGTATGGATTGGCACTGAATGCTTTCACTTGGGTCACAAACATGTAGAATCTAAAACTCTAAGGTCATCTAATGAAGGACAAATCTCAAAGGAAAACTAGTATCAACCAAGTTCTATGGATAAACCCTCAACGCAAACCGAAATATAGATTCCAAAGATCAAGTCTATCATCATAAAAGAAACGGATTCATCTATGCTAGTTAATAATCAAGTGGAATCTACATATCAAAATAAAGAAGATTACCTTAAACAGATCCTCATAGTCGAGTTTTAACCCATGAAAATTATGTACCAGAGAAACAATATCCATCAAAATAAACATCAACATTCAGCAAAAATAAGTCTCCAAATACACAGAACATCAAAAAATATAAGAAAACGGATAAATCAAGATAAGAGAAGCAAAAATCATAGAAGTTATTCATTAAATTAAAGTAAGATCTATATTTACATGAGTCAATGAGTTTAATTTTTGAATTAGATACAGACTCATGTAAATAAAGGAACATGCAAAGTTTACCTATATCTATTGTTTGTAATTTAGATTTAGTAAATGATTTTAGAAAGGTGATAAGTAAGAAATTAAAGGAGTTTAAAGCCAAATCTATAAAAGGTTTATATTTTTTAAAGGGTCAGGCAAGCTATGCATTAGAAAACCTAATTGATTATCAAGGTCGTTAGCTGGAATGAGGAGTGTGGGTAACAAATCTACAATCAGAAGACTTAAATCAATTTAAAAAGTTTAAAATATAGATTCTATGGCTATTCAAAAACATGTGATCTTTGTAGAAAATTTAGATAAGGAAATTGACATCCAACGGTGACAAGTCCAACATGGATCTAATACAAGGACAAAAAGACACAAAAAGACTCATCGATGATAGGTACCTGAACTGAAGAAAACTTTTTATTAGATATCTCTATTACTACTAGTGGATACGATTAGAACACTTTTTTGACCTAATCCAAAGAAAGAGGTTTAAACACTGAAATCGTGATTTCATGAATGGACATATCTATAGATTTCCTGTTAGGAATTGCAAAACTCATACACAAAGACTTTATATTTGTTGTGGTGGACTAATTTTAAAAAATGACGCATTTTATATCACGTGTAAAGGTGAATGATGCTTCTGAAACAATAAAAATATTATTCAAAGAAGTGGTGTGTTTATATAGTATACCAATGACTATTATCTCATATCGAGACATTAAATTCCTCAACCACTTTTGGAAAACACAAGAAAACGAGAACTAAGTATTGTTTTCAACAACCTATCATCCCAAACATATGGCCAAATTGAAGTGGTGAATCATACACTATCTAATTTTTTATACATAATTTTGATAAAAATCTGAGCAATTGGTTGGAATGTTTACCATCTATTAAGTTTTCTTATAACTATGTTACCTAGTATGTTACCAAATTATTTCATTTTGAAGTTGCATATGAATTTAAGCCTTTGACACCGTTATACTTATCCTCCTACCACCATCAAAGTATTCAAGTCAAAATGGAATAAACACGACTTAACTTATCAAGAAAATACACTAGATTGTTAAGCACAACTTAGAAATCAAAACGAAACGGTAAAAATGTTAAGGAGATAAAAGATGCAAATAGTTAATCTTTGGATAATGAGAATGAGTTTGGGTAAAAAACAAACTTATAAGATTATACTTGGGGATATTCTCCATTCCAAGTTTTGGAGCGAATCAATGATAATGCTTACAAATTAGATTTTCCGGGATATATGAACATTTAGCAAGTTTTAATGTTTTAGATTGATCTTTTTTTAGGAAACAGCTTTCTCACTGTGGAGGAAATGATGAGGACATCCAAACATATCTGTTTGAAGACTAATATGAGATCATGAAAGGTGAAAAATATTGGAATTAGTCCTATAACATGCTCAAGAAAAAAGAAATTTATGGATAGTTCAACCAGGTTGTGGAGAGTCTTAGAAGCCAAATGGAGTTTGAGCCAATTTACAATTGAGTTATTACCCAAGAAATATCTTTGACATGAGCAAACAAATATAAGAAATTTGTTTCAATTCATAAAAACAACGTCTCAACCACTTCGACAACTTTAAGATGATAATGATAAGTGTTGAAGGCCAGAAATTCACGCTAAGTCACTTTAGCAATATTAACCCATTTCGTGAAGGCCAAGATTAGAAGATCTTCTAAAAGACATCAAAATAACGAATTCAAGAGTCCATAAGATTTATTTCATTTTTATTATTCAAGAGTTACATTATTGATGAGTCCGAATTCGAAGTGCTCCCCGGAAGGGCAGCCCAAAGTAAATCTCTCCGTGAACCGGACAGACTCCAATAGCTTAATACGGACATGACTTTTGAACCGGACAGATGACTTCGAACACTGCAAGTCTAAAGCAGTTCGAACTATGACTAAAGTACTAAAAAACCTAAACACTATCTCACTAAGCTACCTGCTCATCTACTTAAAACTCATGGGTCTTTAAACATGACCCGGGTCCATTAAACTTGACCCGAAAGCCCATAAGGGCCCAAATTACATACTATAAATACCCAACCACCAGCATTAACTATGGGTAACAAAAATTTACTGCTGCCAAGCTGCTCAATTCTCTCTCCACCTTGAAATATCTTGAAACACCTTCACACCACCCTGAAACACCTTCACACCACCCTGAAACACCATCACGCCGCCTTAAAACTCCACTTGAAATTACCAGCCTACCCTCAGGCTATTTTTATCCTCATCAATTATAAGTCTTAAACTTATATGATTATGTTTTTAAAAAGTCAATGAGAGTCATTTTTTGTTATTATCCAAGAGTTGCACTTTAAATCTTTAAACTTATCTATTTTGCTTAAAGAGAATCAAAGAGAGTTATTTTGTTCTTATTATCCGAGAGTTTTATTTCTTTCTTTGTATGGCTATAAATAAATCCTTAGATTCTTTGTATTGTTAGGATTCAATGAATTAATAAAATGTATATAATAAATGTTTTTACTCAAAAATATATCCAAGATAAATATAC
This sequence comes from Limnanthes douglasii subsp. nivea, assembly GCA_036936605.1. Lineage (NCBI taxonomy): Eukaryota > Viridiplantae > Streptophyta > Magnoliopsida > Brassicales > Limnanthaceae > Limnanthes > Limnanthes douglasii. The sequence continues at coordinate 263,230,734 of JAUPFV010000002.1, forward strand.
CATTTTATTTTCTTTGTTTATCTTTGATAAACTTAGTTTGGATTTCTCTATATCAAAGGTTTTTACATCACTTGTGTCGCAGATTTATTCATCCTCTGACTTTCATCATTTTCCATCTGATTTCGTGTATGAGTGTTTCCAAAAAAAATAACAAGATCAAATCTTTTGTGTGCCTACATCACGAAATATATGGAATCGCCTGGATTGTTTGAAATTCCAAATATTTTTTGGAAGATTTATTAAGAAAAAACTTATCTGCTTTTGCCACGTTGGTATCTATAGACTTGTTATTTTCTATATCATAACGTTATAACATGCGCTTAATGTATTATTTTTATGACTAATCCAAGTTACATTGGAAATAATCATGAATAACCTTGATATTTATGACATAAGACGCTACATCTAGATTTTCAATATATAAAAATTGATAAAAAAGTCTTGGTTGTATGAAATAGGTCTTTATCGTTAGTATTTATGATTATATCATCAACATATATCACTTAAAAATATTATTTTTACTCTCACTAAATTCATGTTAAACGCAATCCTCTACATAATTAATTTTAATAGCCAATGAATTAATAACATTGAAAGACTTGTGGTATCAAAGACTAGACACGTGTATGAGCTCATAAATAGATTTCTTTTGTTGGTATACTGTCAATTTTGAATTGATAAAAAAAATTATAGGCTACTCCATACATATCGTTTATTCATTATCTTAATTATAGAAACGTTTTCTTAACATCCATTTGGTCAAAATTAGGGTCAAAATCAGGATAAAATCGTAAGTAAAGTCATAATTCTCTTAAATAATTATTGTGATGAAATTATATAACATATCTCATAATAGTTAATGCATTGATCTTTCGTATATATTTTTGCTAAAAATGTATTTTATATATTTTTGATGTTATTTTATAAGTCACATTTGGTTGTAATATCCAGTTATAACCAAAACAAACTATTTACCTCCTATGAAAGGGAAAGATCCCAAACTATATTGTTTTTCATGTATATATATTCTTCATTCGTTATCTTTTTCAAGAATTAAAATTTATAAGTTTTTATTTAATCTCAAAATTTGATTGGATCACCTTTTAAAATCCTAATAAATACCTTTTGTTCTCTTTAAAATGTTTTATTTTTGGATTATATGACATTATTTTTCACTTCTGTGGATTTTTGGCGTGTAAGCATTTTTAAAAACGCCATATAGTCTGATTGGATAATCTTTCATAATCTTACAAAAAGAATTAGATTATTTTAAAAGTGTAGTATCATTATTATATGACATTCATTCCTCTTTTATGAATTTTTTCCATGTAGGAATTTATAGATATACCATATAATTTTAAGATACATTATTTTTTTTCTCTCTCAAAGATCTAATTGATGTAAGATCTTCAGTTCCGAATAATGTTGAGTGTTTGTTCACCATAAACAACATTAACACTATTTTTTTGAATGAGAGATGGTATATAAGTTTGAAGCACTTAATGTTTTTGTAATATAAAGATGATCAATAAAATAATTTGTTTCAAATTCTTTTTCAAACTTAATATTTTTATAAGAATCATTCTGCTCCAAACATAATTTCCTAAAACTAATGAGAATTTATCATATAAAATGTTATACATTTGGTGGGATAGTAAAATTTATAACTTTGCATTGGTTTGAGTATCTAATAAACTAACAGCTTATAGATGATTCTAGCTTATAGTCACCGAGTATGTAAGGTTTGGCTTCGTCTAGACATCTATAACTATGTAAGTATCTTAAACTACAATTTGACCAATGTAAATAACTCATACGACGTCTTATATATTGTTTTCATAATTATCATGTTAAGAATTTATGTTGCATACTTAATGACCTCCTTCACAGTAAAATATATAATAACTTATAATTGATCATACTTCATATTTTTCTTGTAAGGTATGGTTTTGTCTTTCAAACACCATTCATAGTGGACGAACCCGATATGGTATGTTGAGATACGATAATTCACCCCTATAGGTAATAAGAAAATAGTTCATGACCTTAATTACAATATTAACCACCACCACTACTGGATCTGATGTCTTTAATTTGTTTACCAAGTTATATTTTAACATTGGTCTTAAAAGATTTGAACTTGCCAATTGTTTCAAATTTATCACTAAGCATAAAGAGATATTTATATAGCAAAAAATAATGTATGAACATGATAATATATCTTTGAGAATTTCATGATGCTAAAGTTAATGGATCGTAGAGATCTATGTGAATCAGCTTTAAGACGTCTTTTTTGCAAAAGACATGAAATTTTCTTATTTTTGGTATATTTTTTTATTTACAACATCTGATACATGTCTTAAAGTTCAAATAATCAAGTGAATCTAAAATACCTTTGATAATAATCTTTTTGATTATTTTCTTAATGATATGGCTTAAAAATATTATGCCAATATATCCCAAACTTTCAAATTTTAATTTATCATTGGATTTAAAAAAAGAATCTAAAATATGGTAGATATAAAAAAATTCAAAACCAAAATATGTTCAATATTTAAAAATAATATGAAACTACAAATCGCTTCAAACATATCACACATATTTCTGTTATATAAATGGAAGTTTCATTATTATTGAAGTTTTAATTTAAGAGTGAATCCTACAAACAAAATATTAAAACATAAATGATTGCACAAGTCACAAAGTATTTTTTACGTAGTGAAATTAAATTAACATATGAACAAACGATGAATGTGAATTTATCATGTTTAGTCATCTAGACATTGCATTCATCAAATTTTATCTTTAAATAATCAAGACTCTTGCAATGGTAAAAACTAATTTTCTTTGAAATTTTTATTTATTTTTTAAATTTTAAATATCTAGAGTATGACTCTGAAGTATGCTACGTAACAAAACATGTACTCTTTTACAATTATTCCTGCTACATTGACTGATATTTACCATCTTCCTTTGTTTAAGCCTATGAGTTTGTTTCTCACCCCTACACACAAGGTTTGAATGAGCTTATTAATATTCAATTTACTAGTTTAGAAGTCACAAGTTCTCTCAAACATAATAAATCGAACAAATAGAGACATGAAGATATAAAATATAAAATCTTTCTCATAGAGTTCAACCTTTAGTGCTTTAAAATTTGTGTTGAGTGAAATCATTATCATGATATTCTCTTGGATCTTTCTTTGCCCTTTTTCATATTGGAAACCTTTATGGTCAATTTGTTTTAATATTGACTCAGTTAGGTTCTACAAAACGAATTTATATATGGATAAGGACATAATTGTCTAACTTAAGTTCGGTAGACAACAAATTGAGAAATATTTTAAGGAATTTTGTATAACATGATCATGTTGAATCAGTTTGAGTGTTCTTACTTATCAAAAATCTTCTTTTATTCATGAATATTTGTAACTGTAAGAGCGACGTATTGATTTTTTTGGTCCCACTAATCAACGTCATTCATTCGCATAAAAACCATGGTGTTGCGTATATATTGTTGAAAGTTTGTCCAATTAAGGACAAGAACCTCATATGTATCGCAAATTTAGGTTTCTAAAACTTATAAAAAAAATAACGGAAAAAACAAAACACAAATACTAACAAAACATCACATGTAAACATTGCATGCATTTGACATATTTCTCAAGTTTTAAATTTATTATGTAAATTATTTTGCCTTAGTTCTTAGCCGAATCATTTTGTTCATCATGTTCTATGATATTTATGTAGGTAATATTTATATGAATTAACATACATTGGTTCATTATTATTTTTGAAAATTAATATAACTTTTTCTAAATCAATTCGTTCGTCATGTGATGTATGAATTAAATCATTCAACATTGAGCATTAATCTACATAAACATGCACCATGTGAACACCGTAACTATATTATATGTGATTATTCATCCTTAAAAATATAAATATAATATTAATTTGGTTTTTCTCATGCAAAAAATAATAATCATGACATGACATGAACACCCACACTTTGTCCATGTATAATGCACAAAAGAGGTCATTTTGGCAGTATATTTGGTTTCTCAAATATTTCCAAAGTTTTAGATATCTTAAGCATCTATTTTGTACAGATCGTTGCGATTAAGGCTGTAACGGGATCGATAGAACTGATGGATCGATAGTATGTACAAAATTGAAGCACCAAAACATTTAAGCATGCAATACATAACCTCGTGTGTTTTAAATTTTTTTATTTTATCGCATCTATTTCATACGTATAAATTATGTAGTGTAAAGTATTATTAATTATAAAATACCTTAAAATAAAATAAAAATAGAAGACTTCATTCAGTGAAGTCAATAATGGCCGTTGTAGTCTAATTTATGCATTATTGGAAGCCGCGACCGTCTGATAAAAGAGTTTTTTGCTACGACGAGACAAGTTTAGACAAACAATTTATACTAGTTTTTGGAATTTTAGAGGTTCTCATCCCCAAAATCTAGATTTGCAAAAATGTACACAAATACATAAAATACATAAAGACTGAACATGAAGAGCAATAAGTGACGGTGTTAAATACGATAGCTCGCTACATCAACATATATAAGTATATAAACCCGATAAATCATAGTCATGATTGAATTATATCTGAAAATCACATTCATTAGAGTCTAATGTGTTTCCTACCAAGTCACGTCTTCCAATTTGTTTTGTAATTAAACTATATATTAAATATTTCATGAGTTGGAATAGACGACTAACATGGACTTGTCATACTATTTGTTTGGATTTACTCAGTCAAACACATTTCTTGTGCTTAACAACGTCGACTAGTAAATAAAAAAGATATAATATTTTAAAATATATAAAGTCATCTGTGGTTTTTATATTTGTTTAGTTTTAAAAAGGTTCACGATACACATATAATTTTTCGATTCGTCCAACTAAAACATATTCAATTCAATAGATATACATTACTTTAATCCACATTCTCAAACTTTTTTTAATATTTAAATATCTAGTATATAAAATTCATAAAAATTACTTTTATATCAAAAAGGAATTTATATGATAAAAAATTATTTATTATTATCATATAAAAAGAATTTTAACATAATTCAAATATTTTTATCAGCTAAAAAATATAAATGTCCGTTATGTTTGGGATTTAAGATTGGATGGGTTATTTTGATTATGGGTTATTTGATTCTAGGATTAATTGGTATGGATTGGGTTTTGTTACTAATATTGGGTTTGGATTACATTTTGGTAATATATTTGAGTGAGATATAAGTTATATGTATGCGTAAATAAGTTTTGGTAGTAGTAAAATGTAAAAAAAAAAAATTGCGAAAACGTTTATGTGGAAGATCAAAAGACAAAATAAGAATGAAATCTAAGTTCGGATTATATTTTCACTCTGCCTTTATCCTATCGATTATATTTATAAAAAAATAACAATTTATCTTAAATAAAAAATATTTTATAAATCAACATGGTTGGGGTTAGGTTTAAATAAACTTTTTTTAGCTATATATATTATTGATTTATTTAATAATTATATTAATATGAATCGTAATTAATTCTATTATTAGTTCAGTTTAGATCCCGTTGAACCAGTTATAACTAAACCAATAACCTTTTCCGACATCAAAAGAAAAATTCGAAAAATCTACAAATATATAATTCTAGATTGGAAAGATTAGTTCTTAATTATGTTTTTCTTTTCTGGTTAGATTCCATTGTATGTACGCCCAATTCCATTTGGCTCTACCTAAAATTTAAATGCTGTGAGGATTCCTCAGGAGTGATTATAATCATGTGTCTCTTTCCAATTTTATTGCATTTACAATCATTTCCGAATCCAAGCTGTCATGTTTTCTCCGGTATTATTTTCGAACATAAATTAATTCTTAATTAGATATGAAAGATGATTAGTGAACAGGAATAAATAAAATAAAATCCATGTAATTGTTGTTTGAAGTTCATAAAAGTTTAAGACTTACTACACACAGTTTATAAATACAACAAACACATTTTAAGGAAGATAACTCTTTTAAAAAGTATTTTATAACTTTTTTTTTTACTTATCCTTTATTTTTATGGTTTTTTATAAATTTAGTTTTAAAAATAGTTTTTCTTGTGTTTTTTCATTTATTATCTTCTTCTTTGTGAATTGTCTATTCTTTCATTCGTCTTCTCTAATTTTTACATTGTTTCATTATCAAAATTTTGATTCACAACTTAAAACTTCGGTCATCAATATTCAGTAATACATTAACCAATACATAAATACTTTATCTAGAGACGTCGTCGATGAAAATTTAAGATTTTTGCAAACGCAAGTATTTGAGATCTATTAAAAACCAAGACATCAGATTCAAAACAAGTTTTTAAAACACTTAAACTCATGATCAGACTCAGTTCTCGTAGCAGAATGTCATGTTATTTTTACGATTGACGTGCAACAACAGCTACAATAACTAAAGTGCTTTCACTTATGTAATTGATGATGATCTACAATCTAATGGAAGATATGCGCCCAAAACGTTAACAAGCTTTGTATTATGTCATTTATCGTCCTAAAAGTCTTGACAATTCTTCAAGAAGTAAATGATGATACATCATACATGATCATGATCAGCCCTCACATGAAGTGATAATGTGCCATACCTTCTCATGTCTAGAATTCAAGAGCGTAAGCTTTGAAGCAGCATCATTGTCACAAGTCAGCTAGTATATCTAGAAGGCGTTGTTCTCATCGTGATCATTTTTTATATGGAGAAACGAGCCAAAAATCTTTCTCAAACCATAATAAGAAGAAGAAAATAGGGAATGCATTGCCCAACAGTTTAAAAACCAATGCTCATAACCGAACAACTAAATTTGCTAAGCTAATCCATCAGTAGGTCCGCTGAACCTATCGCACATTTGTTTTGAACCCTTTGTCCATCTTATAGTGGTTGAATTTGGATGAAAATGGTAATGAGACACTCATAGTTTCACCCCTAATAAAGGTTAGACAATAAAATTTGGGATACCCGAGATAGAGGCAGTGACAAGAATCTAAGGACGAAGAGGAGAAACAAGGGCTATTTCATAGAGTTGAGTTAGAATGTTTGTGTAATCTTCAAAAGATCCAAGGACTTGGTTCGGTTCCGCAAGCCCGAGAATATATTTACTCAAAAAGAACATTGAGATCTTAGCAAGTTATGCAAATACCACATAAGACATCTAATACGGGATTGATGAGCCTTGAAAAATGAGGTTCATAATTTTATTGGCGATGGGAAGGTGATAGAGTTTGTGAAATGTGTTACTCGGGCCAAACCAAAAGAAGTTCAGCCAAACCTTGACAACATATGCGAGCAACTTAACTACACATTACAGTTGATGGCGGCCTCATAAGGCCCGCAAAGCACTAGAGATCAAGGATACGTTTAGTGAATAGGGTAACTACAATCCAAACTGATAATATCTACTTACCATATCATGGGGAAACACTCACACATGTATTACTCAACCATCTCAACAAGGACATGTTGATGATCTTGAAATTAAGTGCCAAATAAAAAATTCAATGCATCTTCATAAAAACCCATATCCAATAATATGTTTTAACGGTGATTATACTTGAGGATTATTGTACCATATGATGATGCAGTCATCATTATTGTTGAGATCGCTCATATAGAGGTTTAAATTATCATGGTCAATAGTGATCGTGTTAAAGATTTTTTAAGGGTATTTTAGTAATATGTGAAATAAATGTTTGGATGGGCTTTAGAGAGATAATTGATCTTCTTAGTATATTAATTGTAGAGAGATAAGCTCTTACAAGAGTTGGTAAGAGGTAAAAGTTGTAAGTTCAATTTCTCAAAGCTTTAACAAATCTATATATAAGATTTTGGACATATGGACTTACATGGTCCATGAACCCAATTTGGGTAATCCAAACTTATATAATTTAAGCTCCTTATTACATAAAATACCTTCAAATATTACACCATTTATTATAAATAAATTTCGGTATATTTATTTGTTGGTCCGACTTGCCAGTTAGAGGATTCAGTCTTTATTAGTAGTTCATTTAGTCCTTGTGAATGTCCTTCGAGAGGACTTAAACTTGGAACTATTTTGGATTGAACTACGCAAATACTTATCACTTTCAATTAAAAAAAATACATTTATCATTTTTCACGAGTTTTGGTTGATCCGAATACACCCTGAAAGGTAAATTTTGACTGATCATGAAATCTCTTCGAAAGTAGTTGTATACTCTTGTATACGTATCATAGAAACAATCGATCAACTATCTTCCTCTAATTTCTATGGAATTTTATCTACAACCTTCCTTTGAATGGTGAAGCGTGATAAATTTTGAGACAATTCCACAATTCTAAGAAAATAATCATTGGGGAGACATTTCTACTTGTCCAAACTTATAATTATTGGGCTTATAGAAAGTAATTATTGGGCTTCTCTATAGTCCCCTATAAAAACTTATCCCTCTCTCAATATCAATTCACTCTTTAGTAATTTCTAGAAATATAGAGAGAAGTTATGCATTTTTATCACTATAACCCCTAGTTTTTATTCAGGTAGCCACCACAAAATACTTATACGGTAACGTTTTTTTATTAAATTTACATGTTCCACACTGCCATTGTTCTTTCTGATTGGTTGTGTCTCCCAGATAAATCCAAAAAGAAAAGAAAATCTAGAAAATATGTTCGGCGGCCAACAATCATTACTCAAACCTTTGCATATGGGGCAAGTATCCTTACAACATGGATTCCATATCAGCTGGTCCTTCACCCTCTAATATTCAAGCTCAATCGGAAAAAAGTGCTTTCCTAGGCTGATCCATTCCAATAGAGACGTTAATCATACACGTCGATCACATATTATAGCGATAGGGTCCTCGGATACCGAAGATAGATCACCTTAGAAAAAAAACTATAACATTGGTTATGTCAAAAAGAAAACATCTTCAGGAACATTCCAAACAAACATTTTTAGCTCCAGGCGCATCCTAGAGAAATCATCTCGGGACCGTATTTATATTGTTTGTATGTAGAAGGAGGGGCTCGAAATATACCACTAATTTCCGAAGGTAGTTCGATGTAGTTGGTTGATGAAGTAGAAAAATGTGTTGATGTAGGGTCAGCATTTGCGATGTTAGACCAATCTGGAGATGATGCTGAGACAGACATCCCAAAGGAGGGTGAAGGGAAAACAAAGTAAGGTGGAGGGAAAGCTTCGAAATCCAAAGAAGGCGAAAGCAAATAAGTATACGTTGAATTACCCTCATTGATACTTGAATGTGTTGGGCCGAATTTCCAAAACGTTAAGAATAAGTACTTGATTTCTCTATACGAGGTAACATACAATTATTATACAGAAAAAGAATGAGGTGAGCTACGAGAAATATATAGAATTCCAAAAGAGGTAGTAATACGGGTACCAATACCTGGAAAGATGTCATTTGACTATGTGTAAATCAAATTAGGGTTCTACCCCAAAGTGCTGAATTAGGAGCTCCAGTTCCCCCTGGACCCATAAGTTGTTCGGTACTTTGAGTTGGTTAGCTTGTGCCCTAGTCAAGCCAACCCAAATACATGGTTTACATTAATGTCATGCATTATGGCATCAAGATTGTCAAAAATCGAGATGCTAATGGAGTCATTTGTAACGATCACCGGATTGTAGAGGAATCCTCGAATCCTTTTCTATTTACTTACTTTGGTAAATGAGCATAAAGTCGTTAGCGATATTTTGGAGGCTGATAAGGTATAGAAGACGCAATTCTTGTTCGTAAGTGGCTATTGGGAGAATGGTCAGAAAATTTTGACGAAGGCGAATCCAAGAAATTTGTAGAGGGAGTGGCAGGTGATTTGTCCCTTGTATCTGATTACAACTTTAATTTATGTTGTATTTCAATATTTTAAAGCTTATTTTTACTTTTTTTATAGATATACCCAACTTACAACAACAACATCTAGCAGTTTCTGAAGAAACGTAAAAAAATCACCAATTGGCGGTTGAGAAACGGATGAACATGCTTCATAAGTGCTTCAATCCGAACAATCTGGTTCCGAGTCATTTTTAGTGAATTCAATCAGAGCGCAACTTATCGTGTGAGCAATTCATGATTCCTCCATGTGCCTTAGCAATCCTCAGTGAAATAGGATCTCCTGACAACAAGGTATATTTTGACTATGAAGAGATCACCAAGCCATAGGGTGAAGAAATATGAAGTTAGTATTTTAGGCATGAAAGAAGTAACTGGTGGAGTCGCAGAGGTAAAGAAATCTGAGGTTCTAGAAGAAGAAACTTCTGAGTTTTTTGTGAGCCAAACATACGAAGAGTCTTCATCCTCAAAAAGGAAGAAACCTTAAGCACATCAAATGATCACAAGAGAAAAAAAAAACTCAGTATTGATGAGAAAGTCATACCAACAATCTTCTTAGTTTCATCAAGCATGTTTCTCTATTATAAACAGAGCTAGAAAGTCATAATAGGTCATGGCACTGCTTCGAAAAGAGTACGATCTTCATAAGAAAGCATACAAGGATCGGAGGAATCATACCAACAATCTTGAAAGTCGATTCGTCTAGGCTGAAGAAGGTCTTAGGAAGCAAAAAAAATGCTCGTGAATTAGAGATTTTTGAGCTAAAGGCTTTATTGACAAAAGAAATTCAGAGATATAAATATGAGGAAAAGGATCACAACAATCTAGTCGATATCTTGCAGAATGAGGCAGATGAACAGAAAACGGCTGTTAAAAATGACGAGTTAGCATCTTTTAGAGAACATGTTACCAAGGAGAAATAAAATGTAGTTAACACGTATGCGGAGAAATACTTAAGCTCTTTAGGTAAACGGGACGTTGAGATTAAATTTGACATAGTTCTTGATTTTTATATAATATTCCCCGATCTTAATCTTGGACATTTTTAGAACCTGGTGCCTGAAAGAGATCGACATGTTGGCCTTTTTATAAAATTAAAAAATATACAAAGGTTTTTTTATAATTATTTCGGATAAATTCTTAAGTGATCAATACTTCATGTGTGTTGAAAAGGGTTATCTTCTCGATCTGTCAACCGACAATTTTCCACCTTAACTCTTTCAATAACCGAATAAGGCTATTCCGAGTTTGGTTCCAACTTCTCTAGCCTTTTATCTTTAGTGTTTAGGAATATACTTTTTTAAACTCTGTCTCTCATTCTGAATTCTCTTATTCGGACCCGAGACGCATACCTACTTTTCATCAGGGTCTGATAATGAAGAGATCTTAAATGCGCCATCGTTTTTTCTTCAATTAAATCTAGCTCAGCTCTTCGATCAAATGTATTACCCTATTAAAAATAAGAATATTCCAAAAACCAATACAAAAACCAATACAAAAGAAGATTCTTGAGTTATTGTTCAGGGTGTAGTAAATAATTTGGTCATTTTCCGTTTACCCTCTCTAGATTTTTTATCAAGATATCAAGGATGGTTCGGTTTGTTACTTCAACTTGCATGTAAGCTTGAGGATGGAAAGGTGATGAAAAATAATATTGAGTACTTCTGAAGGAATAAAATGCTTACATGTCATTGTGTTTAAATTTATGGTCATTATCAGTTGCAATAGTTCTTAGGATTTTGAACATGCAACATATATTAAATATGATGAACTTAATAAAATATTTTGATGTAATTCCGGATAAAGAATATGATTCTACCCATTTAGAAAAATAATCAACAACTACAATAATGATCTAACGGCCTCCAGACCCCATAGGTAAAGGTCTAACTAGATCCAGCCCCATTTGTCAAAAGGAAACGCCTCAGATATTGATTCAAGTGGTACAACTGGTATATGTATTATATTCGCAAATCGTTGGCATGGATCATATTGTCGGACTAATTATTTGGTATTTTCCATAATAAAAGGCCAGTAAAACCCAACCAACAAAAACCTTCTTGTTAATGTTTTATAGTCACAGTGGACATATCTCTCCCCGTCGTTCAAATGAGATAACATCATTTATCATTCATTAGTTCTGAGGAACTATAATGGTGGTCAACTTAAAGTATATCCCTGAGGACTCTGAAACCATGTACTTTGAACCTTAGTATTTTTGTCAATACTTTATCAACTTGTAGAGTTCCTTTACTTATAAATTATTTAATCTAATACCTCAAATCTTTCTCTATGTTGGTCGAAATTTTGAATGCCTATTCGTTTCCTATCGTATGCTTAAAACGAATTATTGTTAATGTGTTCGTTTGCACCAGTATCCATAGATATCTTTTGGTATATGCGATAGTGGCTAAAGAATCAGGCATTGAATTTTTTGCCCAAGAAACGTGTTCGTACGCGATGTATTTAAGTAAAGTTGATGTCTCTTTCAATGCCTTTAGAAATTTCACTAAGTGATATTTTTTTATTTCGGATTGAACCGAGGCATGATTAATAAGAATCTGTGAATCACTTATTAGACAAACGTTTTTAGCATCACAGATTTGCGCAAGATTTAGCCCTGCTAAGGCTTCCTCGTACTTGGCATTGAATCTACAGAGGGGGACAGCAAGTTAACCCATTCTCCACATCCCGAAACATTTTATTCCCCATCAATTCGAACTATCCACTTATTAAGATGCTTATCATTATGTGGCCCATGCTCTTGTTGCTCGAAATGAAATTCAACTAAAAAGCCTATCAAAGCTTGAACCTTAATTTTTGTTCGAGTAGATAATTTGGAGTCATAATCTCCTGATTCCAGTGACCATTTAGTCATCTAACTCGATACCTCTGGGTTTTACAACACATTCTTAAGTTGAAAGGAAGTTCGAACAGTAATGGATTAGGCTTGGAAATGGACTCATCTTTCATGCTGCAACTACTAGAGCCAAATCTAACTTTTCCATTTTTAAGTATCATTTGTCAGCATCCAATAAGCTTTAACTTATATAATAAACAGGGAGAGAGTAACCTTCAACTTCTCTGATCAAACCGCACTCACTACATAATCCAACATTGTTATTTAGATATATATTTTTTCTCCCACAACTGGTTTGGTGAAACTCTCTAGAAAAGATAAGTGTTCTTTTATTTTTGTAAATGATTCATTACACCCTAGAGTCCAATTGAACCTATTAGCCTTTCTTAGTACTTCAAAAAAAAATGCACGCATATCCGGAGACCTTGATATAAATCTGTTTAAAACTGCTAAGTTTCTAGTTTAATTGTACCTCTTTGATGGATCTTGGGGGATCCATTGAGATTAAAGAGTTTAACTGTATTGGGTCAGCTTGAATGCCCTTTTTACTCACAATATATACAAAGAATTTTATTTACCGAACACAAAATGTACACTTTTATGGGTTCAACTTTAAGTTGATGGGTTTCTGATTAAAAACAATTTCCTATAGATCGGAGAAACAATCTCCCTCTCCCGTGTTTTTTACCAACATATCTTCAATATAAACTTTAGTATTCCATCATATATGGCTAGCGAAGGCTTTATTTACCAAGCGCTAATAAATAACCCCAACATTCTTTAATCCAAATAGAATTACTTTGTAGCAGTGGAGCCCTCAGCCGGTTATGAAGGTGATGTTATCTTCGTCCCTCATATCCATCTGTATATGGTTATTGCCTGCAAAATTGTTCATAAATGACAACATTTTATTACCCGAAATGGATACTATCAGTTTATCGATTAAAGAGACAAGGAAAGGATCCTTCAAAAATCCTATATTTACATCTGTGAAGTCAACATACATGCGCCATTTTTCATTTTTCTTCTTGAGAAGTCCAGGGTTTGCTATCCACAATGAGTATTGAGACTTTTGAATATGCGTCACTTTTACGAATCGATCTACTTCTGCGGCAATTGCATCATACTTTTTGGTAGAAAAATCTCTTCGCTCTATATTGCTAGTTTATGACAAACAACTCTTGCAAGGACGCCTATAACGTCCTCGGTACAAAGATGTAAAAATTATTTGACAAAAATAATAGTAGTTGTTCCCTTATGACTGGTGGTAACTGAGCTCTTTATCCGGATATTACCAAATTAAGAGTCTTCCTCGATTCATCTATAGCGTCTGACTCTAGAGTAGACTAAGATAATTGCTAATATTTCTTGGTTTCTGCACTCTGATTTTCTTAGGAGCTAAAGAAGTAATGTAACATTCTCTGGTCACTTTCTAGCTGCTACAAACAAATTTGACCTGATCATTGACAACATATTTCAAACATTTATGGATAATGGAGGCGGCCGTGTGCGTTCTTGAAAATCAAGATCTTCCAAAAATAGAATTATACAAAGTCGGGCCATCAACCACTATAAAATACTCTCAAAATTTTCTTGAAGGGTCATTATCTTTCAAATTCTCCAATTACATCTGCAATAATCCTTGTGAACCTTATTATTGTCATATTTGATTGGAGTATAACAAAGGGAAATTTCATTAACTTGTATCTTGAAATGAACAAGATGTTCGTTGAACTACCCGTATCAATTAGAATTCTTCGTATTTCAGCTCCCTCAATTATGTCTCTAATTACCACAACATCCTCATTCGGCCCAGCCACATCTCTCAAATCATCATCACCAAGCACAATAAACTTCATTGGATCTTCGTAAATATGGATATATATATATATATATATATATATATATATATATATATATATATCCTTGTAACTAAGTCGGCAAACTTACCACGTGCCTAATTTGCGAACAACCAAAATGCCCTGATATCGTATATTCACCAAAAATAATCAGTGATTCCAAAAATTCGCACAAACTCTTAATATTTCCTTCATTGTTGGGTATATCAAACACCATAATACTAATTCAATATGGATAGCGGTTGAGATACTAAGAATCCAAATCAAAATCATTGTAGGAAAAGTAATAACCATTGCATGATTGTCAACTGAAGCTTGCGGCCGACCGCGAATTGTGCTTTGATAAAAGTGTCAATTTTATATTCTCAATTAACGTCTAGATCTTTTTATTTCAGAGCGATGAAATCTATTATATCATGTCCTATATCATTATGATACTTGTAAAACCGGTCATTCCAATTTACCCTCGGATGTTGGACTGGAAGTGGCTTTCTAAACTGAACAAAATTACTTGTTTTGTCAAAGATAGTAGCAACGTTTTTTATTAATTCAGCATAGTTATCGGCTTAGACCCATTGACTTGCTCTGAAATTGTATTGTTAACCTTGTGGGTGTTGACTTTCCCTAGCTCAAAGGTGGAGTTTGAGTCTGATAAGTGCATTTTGGACAAAAAATAGTAACTATCTGAAGCTCAAAGTTTTGGGCATCTTTTTGTCGATGTCACGTGGCAGAAGTTTGTATAGTTTATATTTGGAAATGGATCAATTTTAATCTTTTCGAATCCTTCACTTTGATTTGTTTATCAATCTGAGCTAACAAACCCCCTAATATTAAGGATTTTTCTTTGTCACAATATCAGCCAATTCTCTGGGAAGAAGTGTTTTCCTAAAAGAAGTTATAGCCACTTTCTCATAACAATCATCCAATCTATTGTTAGTATGTACGAATCATTTACTGTAATCTTTCAAACTTTCCTCAATCAATTGGAAACATTGAATCATTATGTCTTCATTCCTCCTTATCTCTTCGCTTCCCACAAACTATTTTCATAATACCATCCAATACATATAAAATTATTGATAGAACCTTATAGAAACTGATTATACCATTTTAGAGCATTTTTTTGAAAGTTTGGGAGAAATCCTGACACAACGGCTTATCATCGTCGTCGTAATTCATCATAAAGTTCTTGAATTACTCTAAATGGTTAACCATATCTTTGTTTCCATCAAAATTTTCAATTTTAGATACGCAAACCTTTTTGGTAAGTGTCTAGAGAGAATTTCTGTAGATATGGGTGACTACTTCTAATTATATCCCTCACTCTACTTGTGACCATCGTTTGTTGTTGCACAAAAACTTTTCTCTGACTAAACAGCAAATTGACTATTTTCCTGGTTGTCAAAATTCTGGTTCCCCGAGCCCCATGTAATAAAGCTAGACTTTCTCGGATCGACTGTTATTGTTTGGCTCTTCTCTCAGTTTATATTCTTTATTTACCGTTTATATGTTCTTGCTTATCTGATGAGGTACGTTGTTTATTTTTCCTTTACTCTCGTTCCCAGTTTTGATACTGACAAGTATGTTTCTTCGAGTAATGCTTACCACTGTGATTTAATTTCTTTTTATGATAGTGAACCTTATTCTTGAAGTAAATGAAAGTTGTTCGGACTCGGACATAGTATACTCACTAGACTCTGAAGGACTGTAGCGATACCATATACTTTGTTCATTTTTTAAGAAATTGTGACTTACATGTGATCAATATCTTTGGTGTTTTTCTTGATTGTGTTGAACATATGAATTTACAATTTCTTACTTGGAGCCTTCTTGTTCTCGAATCTTTTAGACTTCCGAGCGGATCTTACTTGATGGAATTATTATTTTTTATTTTTGGGATTTCAATGCATCAATTTCCTCCCATAATTGATCAAGCTCTTCTTCCATAAGTAATCGTTCATGCTTTTCATTATCCATATGTAGCAGTTGAGATTTCCAAGCCGATTGACCGATCATTCATTGATCGTGACCCTCTAAGTTATTTTTGTAGGACACACCTGTATCTCAACCCATTCATCGGTATATTTCGAAGACAAACTTAAAATACCTAAGGTTTTAGACGTTTTTATCTCGGTACCTATCAAGGCTACCACTGTGGTCGCAACTGATTGTGTCAAACATATTTTAAGGATGTTTTAGTAATATGTGAAATAAATATTTGAATGGGTTTTAGAGAGATAATTGACCTGCTTAGTATATTAGTTATAGAAAGATAATCTTTTATCATAGTTGGTAAAAAGTAAGCGTTGAAAGCTAAATTTCTTAAAGCCTTAACAAGGCTTTATATAGGTTTGTGGGCCTAATTGGCTTATATGAGCCATGGGCCCAATTTAGGCTTCCCAAACCTATTGTTACATAAAATACCTTTAACTATTGCACATTTTAATACAAGAAAATTCTGCTATATCTACTTGTTGGTCAGATTTTCCCTTCGAATGATCTGATCATTATTAGACACATCAACTCTGGATAATGTCTAGTTCAATATACCTAGGACAATATGTTGTACATAGGTCATCACATCATTAAATAAGTTCTTAAGTAGATACACGGGGACAGAACAATGGGCAAACTAGAGTTGGACATAGTTATGTGATAGTGGGAGAATATGAAACATGTATAGTTTGTTTTCATGATTGTAGATGCACTTTCATCATACACGCGGTATCTCGAAGACTTTAACTTGACAAGATGCATACAATTATGTCAAATGTGAATCAAGTCTTCAGTTACGTGATCAATGGTCGGATCGACGTAATCTGAATAAACCAAATAATTTCCAGAGAATGCTACATTACTTCATTGGTACTATATAAGTAACAACTACCATAAGCCTTAATCATTTTAGACACCATGGATAACCCATAAGAGACTCTCTACTTGGTCGAACTGGAGGAGTAAATTAATAATGTAATTTTGGAAACAAACAGAGGCCCTCACATTAGCATAGACTTCCAAGGTAGTTACCAAACCAATATTTTAACACTTATGTTTTGAAATTTTGATGAGCCATCAAGCAGGTGGCTTGATCAAGGAGTGGCACAGTGTCATCTGATAGTGAGCAGATAGATCCGCCCTAAGCTCTAGAGTTCAGGTTTCTCTCCACCCTACTAGAGTAGGTGGATGGAAGTCAATTGAGAGGAGGCTATAGTGGTACTTTGTTCGAGAGGAGGATTGTTAGGTGCGGCCAAAGTCCCACATCCCACATCGGTTAAACATGGGAAGAAAGATCAGTATATAAGTTAAGAATACATCTCCATTAGTGTGAGGCCTTTTGGAAGTGGACCAAAAGCAAAGCCGTGCGGGGTATTCCGCCTTATATACAAAGGCGGAATAAACGGACCCTATATTCCTTACAAGAGAGGTCGTTCATGTAATGATATAATTTTAGGGAAGATGAAAGATTGTAAGTTCAAAATAACGTGAGAGGAAGAGCATGAGGAGACACGTACCACATATTCCTTACAAATTTTCCATGTTTAACCGATGTGGGACTTTGGTCGCACCTAACATCTCTCATCTCCCAAACTTTATTTACCCCACCTTAATGATTCGTCAAACTCTCAAACTTACAAATAAGTTTGGTTTAAAACAAAAAAAACCGCTAAGTTCCTCTTTCGTTTTAAATTTAATTATTCACCAATAATACTCCTTATTTTATGTTTTTTAGGTACTAGAGAGGCTACCCACCTTCGCTAAAATAGCAAAAACATATTTTCTTACCCTTGATAAAAACATATTTTTTTATATTAGCGGTCTACTAGCTATTCATGTACTCGTTTTACTTTGACAAAATAAAAATTTTGTTTATCTCAATGAAGGTTTTGACCAATACAAGCTCAGTAGTTCAATACTGAACTGAGCTCTATAAAGCTACGTTTATTCGGTTAAAAGTAATTGGGCACGTTAGGATACAAATAAAAAAACAAAAGTAACATAAGATTCAGAAATCCACTTAAGCTGAAACACATAAATTCAGTAAAATAGATCATATGATTCAAAAAATTACATTTAACTATGCTAAACCTTAAAATTTTGGTTCTTCCAACCAAATAAATCAAAACTCGTAAACCAAACCCCATCCTAAAATTGTTTGGTTTCAACAAACATTTTCGGTTTGGCAAACGCGAAACTTAACTAGTCGGTATTATAGATTAAACAATCCAAAATTAGAGTTCAGTCTCAAAATCAACAATTCGCATCCTAATGAAATATCGAGCATCAACTCATACTTCTTTTTACTCCATTCTTTAATGATTAGTGAATTACTCTAAATACTAAATATGTAAATTATTCAAACACGCATGTTTATTTATTTTTTACTCCATTCGCAAGGTTACTTTTTGTTTACTCCTTTCTATTCAAATATCTTAATATTTGTGAAAAACAAGTTAACCTACAAAATATAGATATTTCACTTGTGGGAGTCATTGACCCGTGAAAAAAAAATTGGTAAACATATTTTCAGATTTCCAACCATAACCTACCCCCAATAACTTACTCTTATATCACACTATTAAAACAATTAAATATTGTCAAAAATTCCATTTGATTTCTATGTATCCTTTTCGTCCCGCAAAAGCAACATGAAAGCATTACGACTAGACCAAAAACTCATAGATTCATTGCTTAAAGAAAACAAGGGCTACACTTTTGTTTCTCAATCCTATACCTTTTCAATAATGCATCAAACTTTTGAGGTGTTTGTAATGATCATACACATCTAAATGAATATTAACGGATGCTTATAAAAGAATATTATTCTCCGTCTATATAGTGGGCAGCTAATGGAATAATTAACTAAATAATGCATCTATTGCATTCCAGCCACCGATACAGAGAGAGTTATTCATATAAACAAAATCTGTTTATTTTATTTAAGGGTAGGGCTAGTGAAGCGTTTATATTTAGTTGACAGTGTTCGTCACTGCTCGGACGAAAAATAACTACATTAATTTCGTGAAGAGTAAGTGAAGTGTGTGTCTGGCGAACTAGCCTATAACAAAATTGGCAAGTACTTTGCAGCACCGATGGGAGAATTTGGGTAACGATGTCGTTCAGAAAATTTTGGAGGTTATCAGTTCGTATATTTGGAAAAATGATTTATTATTTGAGACACGTACTGTATTAAAGGTGTATCGGATTTTTTATTATTTTTTAAATAATTCGATAAAAAATATTGACATATAAAATGTTTTTTGAATTCTAATATAATAAGATAGAGATCAAACCAGGGATACATGACTAATAGATAAATGATAAAAAAAAAAGGGAAAAGTATCCATAAATACATTTTCAAGTATCTAATCCCAAATAAGTACCCAAATATAAGTCTCTTAGACTAGTAGTAAGAGGACTATATTTTTACCAAAATAACCCTAATACTAGAATAAAGAGAAAATAGGTTACTACTTTTCTAATTTGTACTTTCCCCCAAATCCCAAAAACTTTAAGATACCAAAAAGACAAAAAGACTTTAGAAGAAAGTCAGAGAACAATTAGAACCCAAAAAGAAACCTGTAAACGAACCGTCTCCTTTTTTACCAAGAACCTCCGGCGAACGACTGAGTAAACACTCCGGCGAAGGTAGAAGCAGCATTGTGTAGAACCTGCTTCGATTTTTGGTCATCCGAAGCATAAACTACCGGTGCACCGGATTTCAAACTTTCGTCAAAGGACATTCAAGGTTAGTTTGTTTTCGTTTACAGTTTGATGATGTCGATATGTACAGTGTTAGTTTTTCCGGCCGGCGAGTGCCTCCGTTAGTCGAAGAAATAGTGGGACTCTCTTAACTGTAATCAGGTTGCTGTCTCGCGCGAGGTAGTAAACTGGGTGCTCTTGGAGTTGTTTTTTACAGAAATGGTGCTGTATCTCACGTTGGTTTATTATCAATTTGGGTAGCTTTGATTAGGGGCAGAGTAGCTTTAATTAGGGGCAGAGTAGTTCGTGGTTCTATTACGTGTATGTTATATGAATGCTTTGTTAGGGAAGTAAATGGTTTTGAAATTCATATTGATGGAAATGGTTGCTTGGGAAACGTGAAATATATGTTTGTACTGGGTTCATCGTATAACCTAATTCGCGTGTGGCAAGTCAGTTAGCAGGGTCGCCCTGCTATTTTGTTTCTGGTTAGCATGACTTGCGCTTGAGTTGCGCGAGGTAAGGATGACTTACCGAATTTAGGCCTCGCGCGAGTTTAGTTGATGTATCGCGTAAGAAGTAGTTATATGATCACTGGGAATTTCAACCTGGTAATGATACGCGCGTTGTGTATCTATTGTGTCGCTAGATATAGTATAAGTAGGCAGTGCAGTTGGGATTCTTACGTGTGTTTTGTTTTGTTCAAACAGGTTCTGCTATGGGCAAAGGTACTTTTTACAGGTCTAGTCTAGTGAGCATATTGAATTTGCTGCAGAAAGATATAGTCATCGAGGAGCATATTGAGGCTACAAAGAACACGTCATTCTATACTTTGCTTAAAACTTCGTTTGTGACAAGGAACAAAGACCTACCGAAGAAGTGGTTTAACAAGGTTCTAGAGGAGATTATAAAGAGATATTCTGTAAAGAATGGGTGTTTTAGAATAGGTTCAAAGCGGGTCAAGCTTACAACGAAGGATGTTAAAGCAATTTTCGGTCTTAAACACGGAACGGAGGAAATGCCTATGAACAAATTAGGGGCTTTCAGTGGAAGATTTGAAGATGGTGCGGAGAACGAGTCTGCACTGATGCAGAAATATTTCTTGCGTCCACGTGCTAGGAAAAGTGGACCGTCAAACCAAAAGGTTATTTCAAATGCGATGATAAAGGTACGAATAACATATTATTAGATTTAGTGAAGTTTTGGCATATACAATTAAGTAACTACTGTCTGTTTCGACACAGGAAACAATAGAAATAGCGGCAAATGATGGTAGTGAGGAATCCGTAACCGACGTTGCGAAGCTTTTAATACTATTCATTTGTTCAACCCTGTTCTATTCTGTGTCTGGAGATATCATGGGTTGGACGATGGTTTTCTACGTAGAAGACATGATCAAAATTAATGATTATGATTGGTCCCGAGCCATTGTTGAGAAGCTAACGAAGTCGATGGTAAACTGTTTGGATAAAGGGACACTCGATCACGTCATTGGCTGCGTAGCAGTGTTGTTGGTTTGTATCGAACAATTAGTGTGTTATTTTGTTTTATTATGAAAGTGATACGAGTCTAGCTTTACCTTGCAGCCCTTCATAATGGAGCATACCACGTGCAGATCTGGTGAGGCCAAACATGATACCTAGGTGCTACAAATGTTGGGGGCTGTAATGCAAGGAGGCGACTATAGCGGTTGTTAAAAGGGTGAGGAAGCTGGCTGATGAGGAGGTAAGTTATCGCTTGTTTTATATGTTATCAAAGTATGTCGCGCGAAGCAGGGGTATTGTGACGCGATGTATGTGCGTCTAGGTGCATAGTGCATCGTGTATATGTCGCGCGACATGTGGTTTGGGATGGTAAAATAACAGGACCTAGTTACTAACTGACTGTGTCGCGTTAGAGACCCTAGAAGAGGGGCCTTGTTACATGTGATACGCGTGACAGTGGTGAGATGTAACCCGTCGCGCGACATGGTTCATATTTAAACCAAGATTCGCGTTATGTTGGAACTTCTGTTTAGTGATACGCGTCGTGTACGTGCGTGGGCTGTGTTAGATGAAACATTAACTTTGATTTGCAGGTGTTGGACGCGGAGCTCGAGCTGACGGAAGCTGAAGAACTGGCATTCGGGTCGGGGGAGGCCGGGACAGGGAGTGTAAGCATGTCAAAAGGAAAAAGGAAAATCGGTCATCACTAGAGGAGGGAAACGGACCAAGTATTATAGAGGAGAGCAAACAAATAGGATGGAGATTGGACAGGGCTCTGGTACAGTAGATTACCAAGGAGGGGATGAAGATTACGGGCAGAAGCTGCAAGGGTGGATGGATCATCAAAAAAATACACCCCAGAAAGAGGGCAGCTCAAGTACCCGGACGAGGAGGATGAAAGTTTACAAGGCAAGCGCTTGTAATATTTTATTGAAGAAAATGGAGACTGTTAAGAAGAGAACCAGTGTCAAATATAGGTACTCCGTAGAAAACAAAAGGCTAAAGATTTCTCTAGCCCGAAAGAATAGACAAGTAAGTCGTTCGATAGGTAATAAATTGTAATATTCCATTTTCATTAATTTGCCTAATACTTCTTGAATTTCACCACAGATTGAAGAACTCCAAAGGTAGGTTGCTTTCTTGACTTCGAAGCTTCAAGAACAAGCTTTTAAAGGTGACCAAGAAGATGAAGAAGCTGATGTTAATGAAGCACTAGAAAAGGTTTGTGTGCTACCGTTCTGTTCGGTAGAGGAGGAGTCCCCAACAAAAGGGGTCGATGTATCGGAAGCAGGGGACGAGGTCCCTAAAACCATTGTTTATGTCTCAAGAAAACACGGGATGAAAAAGTTAGAAGAAGGAGAGAAAAAACTTGATAGAGAAGAAGTAATTGTAGAGAGTTCTACAAGTAATGACAGTGAAGAAGACAAACAGGAGTTGGTACAGGACGGAGGTGTGACGGTTGAGGAAGATAATGCATCTCAATCTCTGATTGATGCTAATGAGACATCGGGGGAGGGGCAGGTAAATACAAAAAGTTTGTATGTTTTGGGAGTTGACAAATGCAGGCTTGTCTCGTCCACGGTTGAGGTACAGATTAATGTCAGTGCAGTCAAATCCACGGTTGAGGCAGTAGGAGTGGCTGCTGAAGAGGAAATTGGTATTGTACCCAATGAAGAAGAACCAACTGTTCTTTTGGCTGAAACTGCACAAGAGTTTGAACACCAAGGTGTGCAGCACGAGCCAAAACCCATAGAAGCAGAAGCAATTGATGTAACCTCAGAAACTGCTAAAGGGTTTGAAGAGCAAGAAGTGCAAAATGCTATTGTGGCAGCACCAACTGAACAAATACCAATAGATGCAGAACCTCTTGAGGTTGCAGCTGAAACGCCCCAACAGTTACAGGTATATGTTGAGGGGAAGGAGACTGCGGGAGAACATAATCATGCCGAACCTGCAGCTGATACAGTTTGTGTAGATGCTGGTTCAAAAGGAACAGAGGTAGATGTGGCAATTCCAAATGTTGGTGAGCAAAATACTGGGACGGAAATGAATAGTAGTGCTCCACATGGAACTCCCACAAGCGCGCCGAAGGCCGGGGAGAAAGGACATGAAGATGTAAGTGGATCTTAAGTTATTAAGATTCAACTTCTTATAGCTATGTTAAAGTACATTTGTTTTTAATTTGGCCACGCTGTTGTTTTCCAAACTTCGAATTTAAATAGTGGGTTTTAAATGTTGTTTAATACGATAGGGAATGTTTTTAAATTTTCAAGTTCCGGAAATGTTATGTTATAGTTATTATGTTGTATCTAATGGAGGAGGATGTTGTAAGATCAAAATCGATGCTCGAACGAAGCTGTCTAAGTAATTTCTGATATATACAGAAACCCTACGGCATACCTAAAGTGCCCCATTGACAATAGTCTATGATGAGTCGCGTTATTGCATGCAGAGGTTAGCGTGTGCCTCACGCGATTTATGTATTGCAACTGTACGAGTTGGGAAATATAACTCGAGTTAAATGGGTCCCGTATTGTACGACTCGCGCAAGGGTATGATCATTTGATCTGTATCACGCGACATTATGAGACGGCCATGTTACCATTGATGAGTACCTCGCGCATCATGGCATCCCACAAAGGCATGTGCCAGTTTCGACATGCGCAATATACAGCATCGTGTGATTCATCCCGCGCGATTTAGGAGACATGAATCAGGACGCGAGTCCCCTTATATAACGTAAACCCACGCCTTTGGTTGCATTTTTTACAGGTCTGTCATGTGAGAAAGAGAAGGCTTCAGAAAGGAAATGTCCCTAGCACAGCAAGTGTTACTAGAGAACCAAAAATTGAAACAGGGGTGGAAGTGGGAACTGCTGCTGTAATATCAAAGAACGAGTTGCAAACGAAGTTGGAAGCACAACGCATCGCGAAGTTGGAAGTACTAACGCAGCCGGAGACCAGAGAACCAGTACAACCAGCAGTGGAAGTGGAAGCAGATTGTTTTGATCTTCCAAACCTCGATGATGCATTGGTATTATGTACACAATCATTTTTTGACGAAATTGATAAGGCGGCGGCCATACACTCGAGTGGAGGAAAGTCGGGGGACAGTAGTGCGTCGAAAAGTCTGTTACGAGATGCACCTACAATGGTATGTTCTTAACTATGATAACAGTACTATACTGATTTGTAAGTTGGGGATGGTTATTTAACTAGGTTTATGTTGTTTCACAGTGTGTAGATAATATGGCTCCAAATTTGGATTTACTTACACAGACGGAAGAGGCGGGAACTAGTGAACAAACTTGGGAAAAAGAAATAGCTACTACGAACTTAATAGATGTTCGTCAATACCGCAAGGTCCTTCGAATACAACAAAACGAAGATCAACTAGAATCTGAGGTATGGTATTTGGCAGAACATGAATTTTCATACCGGCTAAGTGTTAGCGTTACAGAACTAATGGCCGTAGCATACGAAGGGGAGCTAGATTTCAAGGTAAAGCTTAGAAACCTGATAGAACACAAATAATGAACAACTACTATAGATATAACTATGATTTTTACGTCATGCAGATCATCGATGCCTGGATATATAAGCTGCTTCAAGATTCAAACTGGACCGTACCTTTTAAAGGACTGAATAACGAGTACGATTGTAAACAAAATGCTATTCAGATATCAGGAGTGGCAACGGTTAGTATCTTATTAATAAATACACATTTGAAGTGATGAGAAGTTTGATATTGTTATGGTGTACAATAATTCTATTACAGGCATTACTAGCCAAAAGAGCAGATGTTACAAACGTTATTGATTCAGTTTTTGAGAGCGCAGAAAACACGTTTATCGCATTTGTTCCGGTATGCACCATAAATGACAATGGTACTAACCACTGGACGTTGTTGGTAATAGACTTGGAGAATGGTTCGGCAAAAAACTACAATTCCCTGGCCCCTCTTAGCAAATTCACTCCAGACCACACTAGGAAAACGGGCGATGCTTTGGTAAGTAGTATGAAACATTATTGTGTGACGATGTATGTTCATTGTTTGCAGGCTCCTTATACATCTCGTGTCAGTCTGTGTGCGAATCACGTGTAAAAAGGATAGATCTCGCGTCCTAATGTAAAGTGATTCGCAGCATTAATAGTACACATTTAACTTCAAAAAATGAAACTAACATTTTTCTTATTTGCCAAGCTCAACTATTGTATGAGGAAGAGATACATACCGCGTGTGAAGAATGGATACAAAGTTAAAGCAGCTATCGAAATCCCACTGCAAGAAAAAGATACGCTTGACTGTGGAGTGTTCGTCTGTCAGTATGTGAATGACATTATCCAGCACGGCTTCGTAGGCAAGAAATATACCAAGTTTATGCCAGCTAGAGCACGTGCAGAAATTTTCAACCACTTCCTGAACGACAAGAACGCTAATTTAAGGGCATCCGATTTGTAGCATTGTATTTCAAACGTGACTCGCGCCAGATAGTAATGTTTTGTAGGACTTGTAACCACAATTGTCTCGCGTATGAGGTGTAACATAATTAGCGTTTCCTGTTTTTTGTAACTCGCGCGAAATGTTAGGCATAGGGGGGTTGTTTTGAATTAATACGCGTTGTATGTTGTATGGAATGTGCGATATACCTGTAACGAACCAAAAATTTTAAGGATGTTGACAGAGGGATTACCGAGCAACCCATGACTTTGTGTGGTGTGCATATCTCGCGCAACATGAATGTTTGACACTAGATAACACGTGATTTACTAATTACAACCACAACGATATATGTTACTTTGCGCGATTTAGGAATCCAGTCCCGAAAGTAAATACGCCTGATGGGTGACATGTTATACTCCCGCCAAAAGTTATTGTTTCACTTTAATTCTCCCGCCAAAAGTTATTGTTTCACTTTAATTCTCCCGCAAAAAACTAAGCTTGAAAATATTACCCGCCTACTTACAACCCTAATATTTCTCCCTTATATATACCTCCACAAAACTACATATTGTATACTCTTAAAAAATTTAAACACTTCAAATAGGGAATATGTATGAGTTGGTGCGTCGATGAAGACCAACACTTGCTCCAAGCGGTGAAGTACGTGAAGACCACAAGCTCGGATGCAAAGAAAGACGATTTTTTGGACCAAGTTTTATGCAGGATGTACTTTGACTACGGGAGGCTTGGATTTGTCGGCCCCCACGTTCGAACACAAGAAAGCGTCGCTGCGAGGTACAAAGAACTGAAATCAGAACCCTTGCTACGTGTTTCTGATCTTTGTTTAGATTTGCGCTTAGAGGCAGGAAACGTATGGCAATGGGAAGATAATGATTGGATATCGAGAGATATTATTATCTATCTAAAGGAATCCATCGCACAGAGAGAAGATGCAATTGCTAATTGATCACCAACTGGTTTATTCGACGATTAATGTACTCTTTAAATTGAATGTGAAGGAATGTATTCTGTAATGTTTTCAATGTACGGCTTTTTTGGGTAGTGAACAACTTCGACTTTATTTGGTAATGTTATGAATGTTTGGAAGTATTAAATATCGAACGTATCACGTCCTAGCTACCCATCTCGCGCAATTGTTTTAAAATACGTAAGTGCAACTACCTAGCGTCAAAAGAAACAAATACCTCGCGCAATTGTTTTACTATAACTTTACATCTAGCTTTAGAAGACATTGACATATATTTTTATAAGACATACTATTCTAGTGTGAGAAGATAATCACAGCTACCGTCGGGTCACAGGTAGACCTACTTGAAAAAGTAGGCCTTAGAAGATGTAAGGTGGTATGAAGGTTGATTGGAATAACGAATACGTTAGTAACTCGCGTCTCATAAAGTGAACGTCTAGCGTGGTTTCCGAATTGTATTTAGAATCGGAACAAAATCCCTAGCTACTCGTGACGCGTACGCGAGACTTTATGTAAACTCACGCGACTTAGTTAGATCAAAACGGGATGTAAAATATCGCTTGGCACGTGCGCGAGACATGATTCCCAGATACCAACTAACAATGGAAACCCTAAAACTAAAAATGCATTAGTACCTCGCGTCCAAATTAGTGAATGTATAGCGTCGTGTCCGAATTGTATTGAAGATCGTTACGGATCCTATAAAGTCGCTTGCCACGTACGCGAGACATTAGTAACACGTACGCAAATTATTAAGAACGTAGACGGAATCTAAACTGTCACTTGGCTTGTACGCGAGACACGATTCGGAGATACCTACTACCAAGGGAAACACAAAAATTAAAAAAGTGTTAGTACGTCGCGTTCGAGGAAGTGAACGTCTAGCGTGGTGTCCGAATTGTATTGAAGATCGTAACGGATTCTCTCAAGTCGCTTACTACGTACGCGAGACATTATTAACATGTACGCGAATTAATTGAGATCGAAACGGTTTCTCCCACGACGCGTGACACGTACGCGATTCCCACATACCGGGTACATAGCAAGTCCAAAAAAATATGATTGCTGAAGCGAGATAAGTTCTACGTTAACAACGTGATACGTGACTGGTAAATGGCCAGTACACATAATAATATTTTCTTAAACCGGAGGCACCATCAGCGAATGTCTGACCAACCCCTGTGATAGCATCCACCCAACCAGTAGTCGCAAAATGTTTTTTTTTATGCTGGGAACCGATTAAACCATTACTACTCTCCCCGCTTAGTAAATGATCATCATAGGGTTCCACAAAGCTTGCAGTAGACTGTTTACCAAGGTCATGCGCATCTGTTTCAACTACTGGCTGTTCTATGAAGAAGCTAACGCTTTTCAGACACTCGACATCGAGATAAACAGACAAACCAATGAAATCAGTCTCGTTAGTAAACAAACAATAATTTTCACCGCCACAGGAGTAGGAAATAGTGTAGCAACCCTTAACAAGATCATCCCATCTACCTTCAATATATTTCTCGACTTCTTCAAAGTTTTCAAACGAGCTAAAAGGAACGATTGAGGTCTACTTCAAATATTTAAAAATACAAACTCTTTGCTTAGACATCTAGGAGGCACCAACTGAAAAGCCTAATACACCTCGGTCGAAGGGGTTGCTCGGAATTGCGTAAGGCAAGCTGGGGAGAGGGGTGTTTGTATTTACGGTAACTCGCGTTAGCGTGTATAGTGTCTCGCGCTAGACAAAGATATGGGATTCGCGTTAGCTGCCACAGAATGCTATAAGACGTTATTGACGTATGCGATAGAGTGAACTTGCCTTAACTATAACTCGCGCAAGAATAATTAAAGATATCAATCGCGCAAGGAGCTGTTATTACTTATGCGATGAAGATTGGACTACTATAGGACTCGCGTTAGCTTCTCCAACTACAGACTTCAATCGCGTTACACGTACACTCTGTTCAGCAAATACAAACCAATGCGCAAGATATAATGTTATGAAAACAATGAATCGCGCACATTATCGAAAAGACCTAATTCGCGATACAGTTACCTCATGCAGAACGTAACAGTGTCGTCTTCAACAACAGAGGTACAAAAACCAAGGTAGAGTTAAAACACCATTAAAGAAGCTGTAAACTTGATATCTTGGAAATCTACAAACACCAACTATCGAAGCTACTGTTTTTAACAACATCCAGAACAAAAATAATACTGTAAACTTAAAATTTCCGAAAATCAAAACAACAAGGAAATAGAAAAACCGTGAAAAAAAGCTTCAAGAACAGGTAAATTGGATAAAAAAACTGATAAACACTTACCTTTATCTCTGATATGAAGAAGGAAATGAGTTTAAAGAACGGAGATTGATTGAAAATGGTTTCTTCAGATACAAGAATAAGTTCACTTCTACTTTTCAAAATAGCAGAGAAGGCCGTACTATTGAAAATTCAAAATTTGAATTTTCGTTCGAAAATAATCTGACACATTTGAGGGTATTTGAGGAAGGAAAATATAAGCTGGGTACTAGAACGGAATTACTTTGGTGAGATGGGTATTTAGTAGGCATAGAAAATAGTTGGGGTACTAGATGGCAATAAGTTTGGTGAGAAGGTATTTAGTGTGACATTTCCCTAAAAAATGTTAAAATATTAGAAAAACAAATAGGTTATATAAAATCATATAGTTGTCCACTAGTTTATATAGAATTTATCAAAATTCTATAAAAATATTAGATTATTTTAAAATATAATTTTTTAAATAACCAATTTCTTCTATATAAGTATTTGTTCGTGTCCGCCGCGGTAATGTACCATGATTAAATAGTATTGTGCAATTGTTGTGTGTTTCGTCACGGTTACTGCGCCGATTTCATATATTATTGTGACGAGTTTTTTTATAATTTTTAAATATTCTAAATCATCGCATCGACTATAGTTTTTGTGAAAGATTTGAACTTTTCTATTGTTGCAGTAAAATATATATTCTACTATGGTAAAAATATGTAATTTAATATTCTGATTATATATGTTTAGATATCGTGGCAATCACAGTTTTCTTTGGTCTTCTTGTTTTGGATAACGAGATATATTTTTTCAATTCTATATTAGTTTCAATTATCTCGGCTTGTATATAGATCGATTATAATCATTTCATTTAATCAATATTTCATCCCCAAATACACACAATTGATTAAATAGAATATTTTGTATCTTTGGTTAGACAACATTTACGCATAAAACAAAATATCTTGTAATTTAAATTTTATCTTAGTGTAAAGACAAGTGAATTGAGAAGCGGTGGTAGTCGTACTTCGAACAAATTTTTCATGTGGTCTAACCGAAAACCTTACACACATAATCACTTTGCTAATATGTTTATCTTTGGTTTTTGTTATTTTTATTTTGGTTATATGCTGTCCGTATCAAGAAACATAACTTCAGAGGAATTCATTTTCTCCGGAATGGGGGCACCATCCTAAATATTTATAGGTACAATTTTATTGTGTTTTCCGTTATTTTTATATACTCATGTAACACGTAAGCTGAGTTGTATTTAAAGTCTGTTGAACTTATCATTCAACGATAACGACCAGCATATGTCTCACATCACAGATGAAACTTAAGTTTATTTTGAATCCTTTAACAAAATAATATGTTATTACACTTTGGGAATTAAATGTATAGGTTCTCTATAATTGACCCGGGTTTTCATTACTTGATCAAATATTTTGTGTCACTTTTTATGTACTTGCTTTAGAACATGTAATGACTTAACAAACCTACACAAATTTGATTCATTTCTATATAGTAAAAAGCCTTTAAACCCTTCCATGTACATCTCCTCGTCAAGAACTCTATTTAGGAATATGATTTTGACATTCGTTTGATTATCAGCCCTTAGGATCAATAAATGTCTATATAACTAAGCCATGACTCAAGCACGAGAGAGTTTCGCATATTTCTTCTCTATACATGTAACGGTAGATCCAACACCCATGTAGTCATTCAGTTATACCTATGTTGACGAGTTACTTTTAGCATACACCTAAAATTTAGCCACCTAGGCTTATAGTAGCTTTAGTAACTATTGCACATAATGTTTTTACTCTTTATAGACCAGTTCATCTGTATCCCAGACTTGCACTAGTCTCATGTAGTTTGTGAACTTTGAAATGAGTAATGCCTTGGTTAGAGCATACGAATGGTTTCCTTCGTTAGCAATCTTAGCCACCTTCATTTGCTCATTCTTCACCACGTCTCTGATAAAGTGTAGATTAATGTCTGCATGTTTAGTTTGCTTATGGAACTTCGGATTCTCAATAAATAAATAAATAAAACTAATATTTTTGTATAATAGAACCACATCTTGCTCCACATCAGTGGCTTCACTCGATAATCCATTCAAGCAAACAAATTATGTACCAACCATATACTCGACTTCCGTAGACGACAGCATAAAAATCTTTTGTAAACAAGACTTCCAACTAACCAGTCCACCAAGCATAATAAATAGATAACCCAAAATATATTTATTTTTTTCGAGAAAGAATGTATAATCGGAGTCCACGTACCTCTTTTGTAGTAAATTATCCATATTATTATGATTGTAACACAACCTTACAGTAGTCGAGCCCTTTAAGTATTTCATGAGCCACTTGAATGCATGCTAATGCGAGTTTCCTATATTCACCATGAATCTATGCAAAATACTTACAATGCATGAAATATCAGGTCTCATTCAAATCATAACATATATAATTCTACCAATAACATTGGTATACGGTATCCCATGCACATAATTCTTATTTGATGTTTTGTCTGGTGTTTGAGTGACATTGAGTTTGAATTGAGAACCAATAGGAGTTCCAACCTATTTTGCTTTTGAAATCGTATACTTTTTTATGATCGTATGTATATATTCTTGTTGAGATAAGAATCAACACCCATTTGACATGTTCCTTTTTTTTATCTTAACACCAAATTTCATCTTAGCTTCTCTCATGTTCTTTATCTTAAACTTTCCTTTCAGTTGAGTATTTCCCGCTTCAATCTTCTTCCTATTTCCTACAAACTATTTATATGTCATCCACATACAACAACAATATAACTTGTCTCTCTATATGTTTTCGCATTCCAACAGACATAATTTTCATAAAAGTTATGGGCGTATTTAACAGACATAAGTCTTATGGATCTCTTTGTCAATCACCCATAATCATATTTCCCTTCTTCAAGCCTTTTCAGTTGAAACTTGTAAATTTCTCTTATAATTCACCACGTAGAAAGGCAGTAGTAACATCCATTTGATTAATTAAATATTACATGTAGCAAAAATTGACAACAAAACCCTGATGGAGGTTTGTTTCACAACCAGTGAGAATATTTCATTAAAATCGATACCCTCATTTTGCATAAAGCCCTTAGCCATATGCCTAGCCTTGTATTTGGGTAACTCAACACCATGAATACATAGCTTCCTCTTGAATATTTATTTAATCTAAACAATCTTCTGACCTTTCAACTGCTTCATAAGAATCGGGTGTTCACCTTCTTAAGAGATTTCAGTTCTTCTTCCATGGTTGTAAGCCATTTATCTTTATCATTGCTCTTGATAACTTCGTGATATGTTTCGGGTTCAGCAACATATCTATGTATTTTAATCAATAATCATAACCAAGTACATATGCAGCTGTTTGTTTGATCTATGTGCTCTATCCCTCGTCAATTGATAACTGTCACATTCATGTTGCTCTACTACTGATTTTATTTTGGGAACCAACACTTCTTTTTTAGGAGGTGTATTCGAGTTTGAACTAGTGTTTGATAAGGAGGTGAGCTGCTTGTCATTAGCATTTGACCTATCTGACATATTGTGACCTTTATTATAGTTAGATTCATTATGTCCCATGTGTTTGTATGAAATACAATACTTGGATATTTCACCATATGTTATATTTTGCCAGAAACCATCAGTTTTCCCAAAATCTATCCAAAGTATTCGGGGAAGTGTTTTAGAGATATCAATTACGAGAAAAACTTTACAACAATTAACGCTAGCTCTGCTGGTTGAAAGAACCCATATTGAGAAAGAAAATCCAATTGCCTTTGCAATTTGAGTGATTGAGTTCTGATTGTATAAAAACATAGGTATTTTTGGGAATAATACCCAGACTAGAGTCTCTAGAGACTCCACTCTGGGATTAAAGGTTGGTTTCCATCTAATGTGTCTTACAGAAAATTTTCCTATAATGTAAATAATTTATTTTCCATATATTTTTTAAGTCTTCAATGTTATCTAACTTTATAAGTATATGACTATAGAGCCTTACAAATTTAAAATAATCTAAGAAAGTTTTGATTTCTGTTAATTTAGGCTTACCAAACAAAAAAATCATATTAAAATATAGTTAGACTTATAGAGGAGAGATTGCTTATATGGGCGGTACCCATATTCCCAACAAATGGTATCAGAGGCCCAGGCCCAGACAGAACGCGATGGTGGTGAAATTATCAGAAGTCGAACATGATGAACCAGTAGTCATGCTCAAGATGAATGAGCTGCTCTACAAATCCTAGTTTGGAGTGTCTGTGGCTCATCAAGTAAGTGTGGCTTGATTGGAGTGGGAGTGGCGCTAACGAACAAGACAATAGTGGTCTAATAGGAGGTGAGCAGTAACATTTGTAGTGCCTCTATGGTTCAGGTAGCCCCAACCTGATTAGAGTCGGCAGATGAAAGTCAATTAAGAGGAGGCTAGAGTGGTACTTTGTTCGAGATAAGGATTTGTTAAGGTGGCGATCAAAGTCCTACATCTCACATCGGTTAAAAATTAGAAGGAACAATAGTATATAAGTAAGAACATATCTCAATTAGTATGAGGTCTTTTGGAAGTGAACCAAAAGAAAATATATGCAGGATCTTCGAAGCCAAAGCGGATAATATCATACTTGTGTCGAGATCGGTTGTTCTTACTTATATATAGAGAGACGGAATATGCGGTACACATATGCCCAACATATGGTATCAGAGCACCACGCCCAGACGGAACGCGATATAGTTGAAATTCTTGGAAGTTGAACATAATGTGGATCAATAGCCATGTTCAAGGTGATATGCTCTAGAGATCCTAGTCCGGAGTGCTCGTGGCTCATCAAATAATGTGGCTTGATTGGAGTGTATCAAGACGGTGGTACTTGATTGGAATTGCGCTAAGGAACAAGATAGTGTGGTCTAATAGGAGGTGAGCAGATACATTTGTAGTGCGCTATAATTCAGGTAGCCCCAACTTGATTATAGTGGGCGGATAGAACTCAATTGAGAGTATGCTAAAGTGGTACTTTGTTCGAGAGATGGATTTGTTAGGGTGGCGACCAAAGTCAAACATCCCACATCGGTTAGACATGGAAAGGATCAGCGGCATATAAGTAAGAACATATCTTAACTAGTAAGAGACCTTTTCGGACCAAAAGCAAACTCGTGAGAGCCTTCGGTCGCCAAAGCAGACAATATCATATTAGTGTTGAGATCGGTTGTTCTTACTTATATCCGGAAGCGAAATATGTAGTACTCATATTCCTAACAAAGACTTATGCGGAAGATCTTTTTTCTTGGACATCGGTTGTTGATTAGTGTTATTATTGCCTGTAAGAAAATGGAAGTCTTCGATTGTGAGGTTTTATGTTGTCAGGTTTGTTTCAGGTTGCGATTAAAAGACTTTTTTAAAGAAGTCATGACTTCTTTTTAGAGTTGCGATTTTGGAGCTTAAATGTCGGTGGAAATCTGTTTTTTTAGTCTTTTCTTGAATTGGTGGTGGAACAACATCGAGATAAAGTTGAAAACTGATATTGTCATCTTTTATCAAAAAGATTGCAGAGAGGATTAAGAATTATAATATTAAAATTTATAAACAGTCGGATGTTAGATTTTACTCAAAAGATAAAAAAAAACATCTTTAAAGTGTTTTTCTCATCCCATTTTAACTTAATATATATATATATATATATATATATATTCGGTGTGTTTTATAGATCGAACTTTATTCTTTACATTAAAACAAGCTTCGTTTTTTAACACAAACAAAAATCAAATACTTTTTTATTTTTTCTTAATAATATAAAAGTTTTCCGAGAACTCAAAACCGTTTTAATAAAACGATAGTTTCAATTTCATGCATAGCTTTTTCCTTATTCATGAATCATTTACATCCGAAGTCGGCTTTCATTAATTTGGTTTTGTGTATATGAATTATTGGTTAGGTAGAGGGACATTGTCACTAAAATAATAAACAATTTAAAAAATGAAGAGACATGACAAACTTGTGTGTTGTGGTCTGGTCCCTTTTGTGTCACCTGGTGGTTTCGATTCAAATCAAATCACAAAACAGATTGCCTCTGTTTTTTAAACGACATAATAACTACATCATCTCTCTTAATCATTTATTATACCTTAATCTTTATTATTACCACTAAATTTACTCAAACTTACTCTACGGGAGGACTAAAATTAATCCCAAAGAAAAACATGAATCACTTTCGTACGTATTTTCTCTCTGACAAAACTCCAAAGACCATATTCGTATAAATTGAATTTAAAAACTAATAGTATGAACTTTTTAGAGATTTTTAATCCATATCAGCATAAAACAATCGTGAGAACATACTTTTAACGATTTATTTCGTCAAATACATGACTTTAGATATTAAAAAAATTGATTTGATTTAAATTTTATTTTTTATCGCAATTCGTTTTCGATAACTTAAGAAAATTTAATATTTTTTAATTTAAAACGTATTATATCATTTTTTTTTTTAATTTATCACGTAAGTGGATAAATAGTCCACAATTTTAGAACGTATTATATTACTTTCCGAACTTGTTCAAAACATAAACATTCAGTCTTTTGTCTACTAAAAACACAATTATCTATAAAAATGACAATCTAAGAAATTACTCTCCCATGCTAAATGACGTTTAGCATCAATAAAGTAATATCCACCATTTTCCATTTTTAACCCTTTTTTATTAATTATTGTAGTGTAAATTTTTTTAATTTAATAAAAAAGAGAAAAAAGTAATGTTGGATTATTTTTACAATCTTACATTAAATATTGAGTTTTTTATTTATCGTGTAAGTCTTTTTAAATCTTAATTTATTGTGGGACAGATGAGTTATTAAATTGAAATATCTCGTAATGTGTAATTTATAGTATTCAGACATGTTATTATAAGTCCAATTAAATAACTAAAAATAATAAATTAAGAATAGTAAACTTACAGATAATAGTATTATTATTAATCAGTCTTATAGTGGAATTAATAATATGGATACCGATTAAGGTAAAGTGTATCTAGACAGAGGATCATTTAGCCCAACAATTCAGTATTGGACTTTAGAAATTCAACAAGAGTTATGGTCTTTGGCATTGGTGAGTTCATCAAGATTGTTGCAACAATAGAAAGATAAAAGAGTGATTTATAGAATAAATAAAAATGTATTAAATTAACTGATAAAAAAATAAGTCATGGGCTATTATGAAATTAAAAAAATATTCTTTTAATATAAATATCCAAAACCTAAATCTTAATTCTAACATATCTCTATGTTTGTGTTTTTGCAGATTTGTTCAGAGACATTCTATCCCACTCTTTCAGTAATCGATCACAAGTTACTAGAAGATTCATCACATGTATTGTGTAGGTTCTCAAATCAGAACTCTCAAGATCTCTGTTGCATACCCTCTAAATAAACGAAAGGGATTATGTTGTAAGTTCATTAATCTCTTACTCTTACTGTTTCTTCATGAAATGAATAAATTTTCTGGATTTTAATCAAGGGTATGGATACCTTTGAGTTTTATTATGTTTTAACAATTAGTATCAAAACATGTTCTCGTTCCTCTTTGTGTACTAATAAAAACTATATAGTTGAATTTTCTAAAATCTTGATTTTTTAATTGATTCATTTAGGAGAAGAAAAAAAATTGTTTATGATTTTTTATTTTGAGATTTGTGCATGATTATGTGATAAGAGAACTTCGAATCACATGTTCAGGGTTTGGTAGGTGTAATCGAGGACACGTAAATGTGTATATGTTGTTGTATATTTATGTATAGGTTCAATTTTGAGAAATTCAGGAATAAACCCTAAATCTGAACCAATTTATAGGTTTCGGATTTTTAAATCAAAAGAGTTCATTGTGACAAAATGTATGGTTGTCGTGGTTAACTCACTCTAAAAGCAATTCTCCGCGACCACCCCCATATTGATCGTGGTGAACACGTATAATCAATAAAATTATTTTAAATTTTGTTTTTATGATTTGTGTGTGGTTTTTGTACGGTACCCCATATAGAGATGCAACTAATCAATTTAAAATATTTTGTATGTATGTATGTATATATGTATGCATATACGTATATATGTGTGTGTATGTGTGTATGGTATACGTATGCATGTATGTTTGTATGTATATTTATGATGAAAAGAACATTTCTATTACATTTATGTAGCATGTTTCGTACGTTTATGTTTAGGGGTTTACACTTATGTAACATTATTATTTGATATATTGAGTAATATCAGATGCTGAGAATATATAGTCACACGATGGGATGTAATTACCCGTTGTTGCTGCCACTTAGACTCTAGAATAATAGGTTGGCGTCATGCATGCTCATGGATTATTTTGTTCCACATATATAGAGTTTTATTGACATTCATCTCTTTTTAGACATCTGAGTACTTGATAGTGATATTTCACATCCTTGATCTGTTTAAGATGCTTGAAAAGTCTTAAGGTACGGTGTGTTAAGGTATGATCTGTAAAGATAAACATTAAGTCGCGACTGTATGAACTACAATACGAGTACTTAAATGGCCATTTTCTAAGACTGATTGGCAAACTTAGTATCACAACTTAGTAGGAAATGTCAAGTGAGTCATGAAAAGAAATGAGTTTGATGCCCCACAACTTAAGAAATGGTTGTTGTATATGTATGTCTACCCCTAAGGAAGAATACCATATCTCATGATGGTGAGCACATGTTATATGATGTAGTTGATGTGCTTAGACGTACCATACTCATGTATAACTGGTTTTAGAGTGCTGAAAGGTTTGTTCAGTTACCATGAATCGGTCAGATATGACCTCTAATGAAGGTTTGGCTAATTTTGATATATGGCATATAACCTACATTGTATAACCTTAAAGTATGAACTCCAAAGATATTTATAATGTGTTGCACCTACTGTCTCTACTAACGATTATGATGAGTGCAGTACATAAGAATGCCCAATCATAACCCGTAGCTAATAAAGTTCAATATATGTTAGAAAAGTTTTATAAAAATTCAGAATTGTTTTACTAATTTATTATTTTATTTCTTGATTGTTTAACAAATGATAGCCAAGGTCTTCATTCGGGCGGTGGGTAAATTTAAGGAGTGGAAACAACAAAATTTACTCTTATTAGGACTCAAATACATAGATCATTGGTTTAAAATGGATCAATTATATGCCCTTACATAAAGAGCACTCTTGAGGAAATTGTGCACTTTGAGCGGTGTGAACCTTCTAAACGCCTCAGTAGGTATGTCTTATAAAATTAGGTCTCACAAGCGTTATTAAGTTCTCATACTGCCAAATAAAAATTGGACAGTGATATGTTTGCTCACCTTGAGAAAAGTTTCGTTAAGTCCCCTAAAGTAGAAATCATAAGCTTGACTGGGAATATTGTTTTATGAATTAGAGTGGTCATGGAAAAATAAAAGAGCACATATATGAGATGGTTGATATCTATAGGAAAATTATGACCCCATACATAGACCTCCCTGAGATTTTCGTAATGGCATGCGTTTTTCTCTCCCTCCTTATTGAATTCATAATCCTCGAGACGATCTATGATTGCCTTGAGAAAAAGTAAGATATTAACATTTTTATCATGAATCTGATCAATGAGGAAGAAAATCATTCAGAGTAATGAACTTTCGAGGCCAATATAGTTGAGATTGGCAAGAGTACACCTCAACGCAAGAGGAAATATACAATTTATTGGAGCTATAGAAGATAAACCTTCAGGATCTGGCAAAGAATGAGGAGACCCCAAGAAGTAAAAAGAGAATAAATTGTCATGTTTCAATCAAGAGCATGGATCATTGGAAGAGATATTTCCCCAAGTTTAAGGCTTGCTTGGCAAAGAAATGTAAGCTCTATTATGTTGTAACTTCATAAGTTAATTTTGTTTCAGTGTCAAAGGATACATGGTGGGTTTATATAAAAACAACAACTCACATATGTATTTCTTTGTAGGATTCAAGACAAAACTGGCCTCTAAATGATGGAGAGATTCAGATTTATACTACAGATGGTGTGGCTAGCCCAATTGAAGCCAATTATCAATTGAATCTTTGTTTAAATTTAGGACATATTTTTTTAAATGATGTTTACTACGGTTCATCGTTTAGGGGAATTTACTTGTTTTCATTATTAGATAAATATGATTATTCTTGCTCTTTTGGTAACTAAATTTTTTAAATCTTTTATAAAAATCATTTTATAGCTCAGATGTTCTTTATTTTAATAATAAGTGGTATTTATTAGATAATATTATTCTATTGCAATGAATGTAACATATAAATTAAATTCTAAAACTTTAGTTTTTCTATGGGCATGCGTTTAGGTCACATCTCTAAAAAGATAACAAACAAACCTATTGTTAAACGTCTATTAAGTTCTTTGATTATGATGATTTAAATAAATATGTAAAGTGTATCAAACGGAAACATATCAAACAGAGAAATTTTGAATCTTCTCGTGCAACAAACTTCTTGGAGTTAATCCATACATATATGCAGCTCATTCCCTACATTATCATAGAATGGTCAAATATACTTTATTTTTTATAGATGATTTTTCACGATACGGCTACATATACTTTCTTCGTGGGAAATTAGATGATATTGACATGTTTAAGTGCTTAAGGTCGAACTTTAATTACAACTAGGAAAATAGATTAAGGTTTTCAAATCTGACTATAGTGGTAAATACTATAAGAGGTACGATGGATCTGGAAAATAACGACATGGGTCATTCGCTCTCTACCTCTAGGAGCGAAGAATTTTCTCTCGATATACCATGTCAGGCTCGCCCACTATCAATGGATTTTTAGAGCATCAAAACCACACATTGATGAATATGGTTATGAGCATGATTGTTTATAAAAGTCAATCATAAGAACAGTGTACCTACTTTAGCATCAACTAAAATACTGCATGAACTATTTAGAAGTCATAATACCAATATTAATCATTTTCATGTGTGGGGATGTCCAGCGGAATCAAAACTTTACAGGCATAATTAAAAAAACTTTAATCCAAAAACAATTAGTTGTAACTTCATTGGTTACTTTTACCATTATTGATATGGTAGTGGGAATTTAAGGACTAAAATGTAAATAATATAAGTTTAGTAGAACAATTATAACTATGTAATATTATTGGGGACTAAAGATAATTTACCCTCTCTTGTGTAACCAAATTCAGTTTAAGGCTAATTCTTAGCGCTTCTATATAAAGGGAAAGGCTAACCTAATAAAAGGGTTGAACACATTTCTATTTTACTCAATTGTACTCAGAATTTCTCTCTCTAAAAACTTTATCTCTCTTTCTTTCTCTCTTTAGAATTCACATATAACTTCTTCCTAAGACGAGATTCTTACTACCTGAACTCACCAAATTGGCGACTCCACTTGGGACAAAATTAAGAATCAATGACTTGTCTGTTCAAATTTCAATATAATCTTCTTGTTTTTTCGTTTGAATTTCATAAAATGAATCCCGAAAAAAAATCCATCACTTCGATCAGCAATGAAAACTTTAAAAGATGACTTGTAGAGAAATGAAAATAAGCTGGATGGATCAACTTCTATCCAAAGTCAATCAGACATTGAGATGCGTATGAATCAATTTTTAGACAAAATAAATACGCTAAATGATAAATATGAACAACGAGAATAAGAAATCCACTCGGCGAAGCTCAAATCCGAGGTGAGACAAGAGAATCAAAATAATGATATGGAAGATCAATCTACCACCTCGAACTGGGGATATTCAAATCACGCTCCATCCTATAACTATAACAGACCAAAGCCAAATCAATGGGTTAGGCCAGAAAATTCTGTTGACTTGACAGAGAATGTGGCTGCAATCTTTCATAAGAACAAGAGCTTCGTAAATTTTAGGAATCCAGCTCCAATAAGTAGGTCAAGGGAGTAGCGGAACAACAAATATTGCAGGTATCACAAAGATACCGGGCATAATACCAATGATTGTATTTCTCTGAAAAAGGAGATTCAGACCATGATTGAAAATGGAAAGCTTTTGACTTATGTGAAGTCACAAGGAAATAGTTTGAAGAACACATCGTCAACTTCGAAGGCTAATCCGGCTGAGGCAGCTCAGAATTTGATGATTATAGATTCGAATGTTGAAGAATTTGATGCTTCTAAGAAATATGTGGAGAATGATCCAAACAAGTTGCTTTTGATGGCAGTTGAGGAGCCAATAGAAAAGGGGCGTGTTTGAGATTTATGCATATTCTTTGAGTCATTAGCCATTTTTGGAGGCGATTCAATAACTGGAAACTCTGATAGTTTGAGGAAGAGACATGTTGGAAATCTGACAACTCAAATTGAAGGGAAAATGACCATACATTTGTATGGGAAAAAGGTTATTCCTTTCATTCTAGTCGATGAAGATGATCAACGAGGAATAGGAGGACCATATGAAGAAGCAATGGTTATCGGATCAGAGGTGGTTGGCGTCGAAATTCGACGTGTGCTTATTGACACTGGAAGTTCTGCTAATATCTTTTTGAAGTTAACGTGTGATAGAATGACAAATCCACCTCGAATTTCTCAATCAGATCGAACACATATAGGATTTACGAGTGTAAGAACTCGTGTGATTGGGGAATTCGATGGAGAAGTAAGCTTGGGAAAATGACCGTTCAAGAAGAAGGTCCATGTGCTTTTTGTGGTGGCTAATTTCCCAACGAGTTACAATGCTATTTTTGGAAGGTCGTGGCTTTCTAGAATGTATGGGGTTGTATCAACGGTTCACCAGTGTTTCAAGTATGTGGTAGGAGATCGAGTTGGGGTCGTTCGAGGCGACCAGAAGGTAACTAGAGAATGTTATACACCTGCACTTCGGATCCGAGGATCCAGTAGTGGGGATTTGATGCATGAATAGTAGTCAGAGGGGTTGACCTCGGATTTATAAAAAAGAGTTGACGATCCGAGGGAAAACCCAGGGTCTTTAACGGTAAGTGAAGAAATTGAGGAGATTACTTTTTTTAAAGGAAGAGTGTTTCGAATCGGAACCTTACTGACCCCACTCCTACGTCAACAACTGCTAGAGTTTTTACCTGTTAATTTGTATGTCTTCGCTTGGAAAACAGAGGATGTAACAGGAGTACCAATCGAGTTGATTCGTCATATCTTGGCTATTGATCCGAAAGTGAAGCCATCAATTAAGAAAAGAAAGATGTTCTCTTTGGAAAAACATAAGCAATTATTTCTGAGGTGGACCGGTTATCCAGGTTCGGATATATAAAGGAATCACAATATCCTTTGTGGACGGAAAATCTGGTAGTGGTCAAAAAGAAGAATGGAAAATGGAGAATGTTTGTGGATTTTACAGAGTTGAATCGAGCATGTCCTAAAGATCCATTTCATGTTCCTCGAATAGATCAACTGATTGATTCCATCTCAGGAAATAAAATACTAACATTCATGGACACTTTTTCAGGATACAATCAGATTCAAATGGATCCAAAAGATCAAAAATGTACGACTTTCATAACTGATGGAGGGCTACATTGCTATAGAGTTATGCTCTTTGGATTAGAAAATATTGGAGCCACTTATCAAAGATTTATGAATAAAGATTTTGCCACTCAGATCGGAAAAAATATGGAAGTATATATAGATGATATGGTGGTAAAAAGTTTAAAAGATGATGCGCATCTTGATGATTTAGAGGAAGCGTTTTTTAAATTTAAGGGAAATCAGGTTAAAGATGAATCCTGGAAAATGTATCTTCGGAGTTCGATCAAGGAAGTTTTTGGGATATGTCATCAGTGAAAAAGGAATAGAAGCTGATCTAGAACAGTTGAAATCCCTCATAACAATGAATTCACCTCACTCTATTAAAGAAGTGTAAATTCTGACATGAAGGTTAGCAGCACTTAACCGATTTATTTCTAAATTTTCTAACAAATGTTTTCCTTTCTTTCAAGTTTTACGAGGACCAAGCAGATTTGAATAGACATCAGAATGTGAGGCAGCATTCACAAATATAAAGAATTTGTTATCATCACCAGAAATATTGTCAAAGCCTCGAAATGGAGAGAAGATTTTTTTGTACATTGCGGTATCGGATTTTGCACTAAGCGCAGTGTTAATAAGTGACGACTCAGGTATTCTGAAGCCAGTGTATTATATCAGTAAAA
Source organism: Limnanthes douglasii subsp. nivea (assembly GCA_036936605.1). NCBI lineage: Eukaryota > Viridiplantae > Streptophyta > Magnoliopsida > Brassicales > Limnanthaceae > Limnanthes > Limnanthes douglasii. The sequence goes on from JAUPFV010000002.1 coordinate 263,274,468, forward strand.
GTTTAGCAGAAGTAGAAAAGAGGTATTTGAAGCTGGAAAAGTTGGCATTAGCATTGGTGATTGCTGCTAGGAAAATGCGCCCCTATTTTCAAGCTCACACTATTGAAGTTCGAACTTCATTCCCCTTGAAGAAATGTTTTACAACGACCTGATATTTTGGAGAGAATGACCAAGTGGTCAGTGGAGTTAGAGGATTATGATATTTTGTTCGCACCTCGAACTGCAATAAAAGCACAAGCCTTGGTGGATTTATTTTTGTTGAATTCCATTCGAATAGATCGAATGTGAAAGAAGTCAAGGATATTGCACCATTGACTTCTAGCTGGATTGTTCGAACGGATGGAGGATCTAGTAGTTTAGGATGCAGTGCTGGGGTTCAGTTAATAGCTCCAACTGGAGAAACGATGATTCAATCTATTAAATTTGGTTTTCACCCTTCGAACAATGAGGCTGAATATGAAGCTGCTTTGGCATGTTTGAGATTGGAAAAAGGTTGTAGAGCAACTTCAGTACGCTTGGAAACGGATTCTCAATTGTTAGCAAATCAGGTATCTGGATTTTTCGAAGCACGAAAGGATAGTTTGATTTTATATCTTCGGGAACTTCGGAGTTTAATGATGTTGTTCGATAATGTTGTTGTTGAATATATTGGTCGAGGGAGTAACATGATGGCTGAGTCTTTAGCAAATATTGCTTATAAGGAGGAATATCCTTGGATCTTACTACATGAAAATCCTTCCATTGTTACTCAATCTAGTCAGTGCAAATGTATAGAGGAGTTCTTTGTCACATTGGAGGATAATCGACGCGATTGGCGAGCAGATATTCTTAATTTTTTTACTCAAGAAACATTGCCAGATGATACAAGGTTGGCCAAAAATTGAGAGGTAAAGCCTTCGGATATATAGTGTTAGATAGAGAATTGTATAAAAAGGTATTAAGCATGACATTGTTAGATGTCTGGGTTAGCAAGAATCACAAGATGTGTTTTCATAATTGCGTGATGGTGAAGGGTCAGCTCATTGCGGGTTTAAAGCTTTATCACGACAAGTTTTACTTGCGGGATTCTATTGGCCTACAGTCATGAATGATGCTAAGAATTTAGTTCGAGGTTGTGATACTTGTCAAAGATTTGTTAATGTTATTCATAGGCCGGCAAGGCCACTTATGTCTATAACCGAGGCTATACCATTTGATAGATGGGTGATTGATCTAGTGGGGCATTTGCCAATGGCTTTTGGAGGAAGGCAAATGATAATTGTAGCAGTGGATTATTTTACAAAATGGGCAGAGGCAGAATTACTATCAGGAACAAAGGCAAAAGATGTGATCAAGTTTATTGTAAATAGTATTTGTTGTCGTTTTGGAGTTCCTCGGAGAATTACGACGGATAATGGCCCTCAATTTAATAATAAAGAGATGGCTTCATTTTGCACGTCGAAATGAATTCAACAATATTTTTTTATGCCTTTTCATCCTCAAGCTAATGGACAAGTCGAGGTGACAAACAGAACAATTTTAGATGTTTTGAAGAAATTTTTGACAGGGGCAGCAGGGAAATGGCCAAATTATTTGCAAAATGTGCTTTGGGCTTATCGTACAACTTCTAGAGAGACTACAAAAGAAACTCTTTTTGCTTTAGCATGTGGGATGGATGCAGTCAGCCCCATAGAATCTATGATACCATCTTTTAGGATAAGTCAATATTCTGAAAGATTCAATGATGAAGTTAAAAGGGTAAATTTAGATTTGATTGAGGAGAAAAAAGTTCGAGCTCATTTGAATGCTATCCACTACCAAACTCTTATGAGGAATAGATATGATTCGAAGGTGAAAAGAAGAGAATTTAAAGAAGGTGATAAAGTGTTGAGAAAAGTGTTCTTACATACAAAGGAGAAAAGTCTTGGAAAAATGGCCCCGAATTGGGAAGGGTCTTATATGGTTGTTGAGAGGATAAAGTCAGGGTCTTATCGTCTTTGTTATTTTAAAGAAAGGATTCTTCAGCATCCATGAAATATACAACATTTGAAGCTTTATTGGGAATAGATTTTTCCTTGTATTTTGGATTTTTTGATATTGAATGGCGCAATCTTTCCTACCCTGTTGGCCCAGGAAGGTTTTAACGAGGCGCTATGTACATATTCAATATTATCGATAAAATACATGTTTGGCCAATGGGTGTTTACAAGTGCTTATTAAAAACTATCTTAATAACTTATCAAAGACCGATCATCTTTGAGGTTGGTTAAGAGTAGAATGTTCTGAAGTGTTTATTACATTTTTTGAAGAAACAGCCATTTTCGAGGTGCTATGTTCAGTGAATACATTGTTATTTTTTCGAAGTGCAGCATTCAATAATGCACTATACATTGTGCTTATATTTTTTAAGGGTGCATAATTTGAGAAAATGTTGATGTTGTTCTTTATGAACATGAATTTACTTGAATTAATTCATTCACTCTCTGTCATTTACTTGAATAATTTCATAAAACAACGCCATATTTAAGGAATAACTTGAAGTAATTCATTCACTCTCTGTCATTAATGATTCGGCTAAAATTAGCTTATATTTCATCAATAGTATGCCTGAGAGTTCAGTTATAGTTCTTCAAACTCATGTTGTGCCTACATCTCAAGTAGGAAATGTTGATGTTGTTCTTTATGAACAAATTCAGCAACCTCAAGAAATAAATCAACATATTGAGCTGACATTGTGTAGGTCACTCGAGAGCTGAGAAATCCAATATCTTTAGCCTATGTGGCATTTCTCAGTGAACATGAATTTACTTCATACATTCTAGAAGATGAACCATTCACCTTTCAAATTGTTATGTAGAGTTCAAACTCTACACTTTAGATTGAAGCAATAAATGCAAAGTACAAATCAATACATGACAATTTAGTTTGGATCTTACCTTTCTACCTGGATGAATGAAAGAAGTGTGGTGCAAATGGTTATTTGAAATCAAACGTGATGCTTCAGGGAAATTGGAAAAATACAAATCTCGTATTGTAGATAAATGGTACAATCGGACTATAGGGATTGATTATAGCAAGAATATTTCCTATAGTATCATTAAATGACTCATTCAAAAAAATCATGTCTCTTGTTACTCATTTTGACATAGAGATCCACCGAATTGATGTTAAGATAATGTTTCTAAATGAAAATATTGAAGAAAGGATTTACATAAAGAAACCTGAACATTTTATGGTCAGAAACCCAAAGCCAGTGGTGTGTAAACTAAAGAAATTTTATTTATGGATGCAAGCATGTGTCTCGTCAATGGTACCGCAAGTTCTTAGACACTGTTATCTTATTTGTTTTGGAGGTGGACCTTGTTGAAGATTGTGTGTATCACAACATCACTATAAGTAAAATGATATATTTAGTGCTATTTGTCGATAATATAATCCTAGCCACTAATGATGTAGGTTTTTTACATGCTACCAAGGAAATTATGTTAGAGAAATTTGATATGAAAGACCTTTAGGAAGCTTATTATGTGTTGGGGGCTCCATATTGTATGGAACCTCCCTATGGGGCATCTTGGGTCTTTTCACAAGATACCTACATCGAGATAATGGATGTTTTAGATTAGTGCAAACTTTTGGGTACCCTTATAACGAAAGGATAAAAATTACCACTTCATTATAGAATCGAAAATTGAGTCCATATATGTGATACCATATACTTCGGAAGTTGGTAGTCTCATATTTGTTCAGGTATGTATTAGACTGGACATAACATTCATATTTGGAATGTTGGGAAGGTGCATAAGCAACCCTGCAGTTTCCCATTGGAATGTAGTAAAGAGGGTGCTTTGATACTTGAATAATACCAAATATTTTGGATCGACATACACCAGAGCAGATAACCTAGAGAACGTATGATGTTTCGATTGAGACTTTGCAGGGTGTGTAAATACTCAAAAGTCTACCACCAATTATGTATTCATTAGGGAAGGATATGATATTACGTGAAATAGTGTAAAACATACTCTCATCACGACTTCGACTATGACAACAGTATGTGACGTGTTTTACTGCATCGACCTGTGCATTCTAGTTAGGGTATTTTGTCACAGTGTTACATGAAGTAGAGGGAATTAAAAGGCCCCTCTTAATTTATTGTGACAATAATTTAGTTATCATGTTCTTCAACAGCAACAGTGGCACCAACAAGTATAAGCATATCAACATTAAGTTACAATCCGTAAAAGAGAGGATTTATAATGGGTAGATAAGAGTGTAGCATATTGATACACGGTCCACTGTTACAAATCCGTTTACTAATGTATTATCACCCTCCACCTTTCCGGACAACGGGGCTCGCATAGGTATCCTTAGTCTTAAGGGAATCTAGGTTCAATGGGAGTGGTATATTTTTTTATTTCATATTGTATTTATCACTTCTTAGCATATATATACATTTTCAGTTTAAATAATACAATGATTCAGTTTTTAGTGCCCTATTCTTTTAATGAAAGTAAGTGATCTCAATTTAGAACGACAAATTGTAGTGGGTACAGGGTCGTGTCATATTATCATGTCACATTCCATGAGAGGTCGAAGTTTTTTTAAATTCATTCAGAGATATTTTGTGTATCATTCATAAATTGTTAGAAGATCCATACATGTGGTGCGTAGATTTTTAAATCAAAACTCTCACAACATTTGTTGTCTACCTTATGAATCAAAAAGGCTCAAATTTATGAAATTTTCATGTTTGAAAAAAAAAATCTCATTATCTGCAATACTATTTTCGTCAAATTTGAACCCAAAACATTAGAACTAAGACAAGAAAAGAATTAGTGACCAAAAGTCCGAAACACTTGAACAAATGAAAACTTAAGTACAGCCCAATAATATTAGAATGCAAAGATTTCACATTCATTAAGTAATATAAATGAACTCTAAGAAGATCAAACTGATGGGAAAAACTTATTGAGATTGAAAGGCAGTGAATAGAATTCTTCACTTCTTGTATCGGTTTTGAATGATCGGAATTTATCCCACCATTGCATTCCTCTGTCTTTTCGTGCGGTGCTGTCTTTCGGACACATTGTAACGTCAAGAAACATAGCCAACAAACCAGCCACAAACGGTTCCGACGAGAATGGCACATTTATCATGTCATTGAACTGCATTCATATTAAAAATACATAGATTAAAACAGCATAAGATGATTTGTAAGTGTCTTAAATGTGACATCGGTATTCAAATTTAGTTTTATGTCTTAAACAAACTCGAATCCAGAAGCAAAAGTGTGTCGTAAATGAACAATTCAACTAAATTTTATATCTAAACACCAACATAGTATATGAGCTGTGTCCGAAAGGACCGAATTATATTCTAGTCTGATCTATGTATCATATATTAATTCAAATGTTGAGTTTTAGTTTAGAATAGTGATGGTTGATTACCCATTTAGCTCGCGTGTGAACCGGGCCGTATCTGTTAATGGCAGTGTACTGATTAAAGTATTGCGGTATCGATAATCCCATGAAGACTGAAAACCCTAATATAAACTTGGTCCTGAAGCTATTTAGATTGCAAAACTGAATGAAACTGAGACCTCCTGCTCCTGCATTTTATAAACAAACATGTCTTGTTAATGTTAGTGTTTTCTATTTGACAGAAGAAAGACAAATGTTGTGCTTTAAAATTTGATAAAAACCTACCAACATAAGCGAAGAAAACGCAATATAATGCTGCGATTATCGGAGCTGGAATAGAAGCAAAAACTGCTCCGAACTTTCCTGGTGGATGAAATACAATGAATGAGAAAAGCCTAAACATTAAGTTAGGCTTATAAGCTAGTAAACTAGTTTAAAATTCGCAAGTAAGAATGTTTAGGTTGTTTTGTGCAATATATATATAGAAAGCAAGTTTGTTCTTGTTAGAATCAAAGCCAAAAACTCTAATGGCACCAAAGAAAATAACCTTATGTCATTTTTCTTATTTGATCTTTATTTTAAGTTCGATAACAAAAATTTAAACATATCCAATTACCGATGACTAACCAAGAATGGAGAAGAAAATCATGAAGCCTGCAGATATTTGAACAACTCTTCTACTACCGACACGAGTTAACGCTAACAATCCGGCATTTTCACTGCAACAACACTGAAGATTGTTTGATTCTGGAAATCAATACTACAAATCAAAGATAATAAAAAAGAATCTTACACGGATACGGACGATCCGCTTCCAGTTCCAAATATTCCAGATAAAAGAATACCAACTCCCTATAATCGGTACAAGACATTTTTACGTATTTGTTTTTGTGAATCACATAATCTTTAATCGTTCTCTTTTGTCCTCGTGTATAATAAGAAATGGAAACTATAATGAGCGAGAGGAGTTTTACTCTTATAGTCTTACCTGCCAACCAACACCACGGCTGATAATAGAAGGTGGCAAAGGAGTCGCACTTGCGTACCTCGACACAGCGATAAAGACACCAGTAGACTGCTCAATGATTCAAAACTAAAAACACTTAAAGTTTGCGACATAACAACACTAACATGTAAATACATATTTTTGTAGCATTGTTACCATAATTTTAAGTCAAGCTGAATAACAACATAGCACATGGTTACATATCTTTGTCGGCGTTTCAAACCAGATCATTATCCACATTTGGTATCAAAATTCAATGTTAGTTCAAGCATCGAAAAATACACGAACCTCGACAAGTGCAACGAAAGAAACAGCCATCATAGCAAAAGATTCACCGGCATCAAAAGTTGGAGGTCCCCATTGAAACGGAAACGGAACTCGTATCCTGATCAACAAGTAACAAAGAATAAACAATGACTTTCCGTATATTTTAAAAATTTCAGTCTTTCCATACATTGTTAAAATGAGAAAAACTTGACATAAGCAAAAAAAAAAACTAATATAAGCATACCACGGCGCAGCACTAATAATACCAGCACGGTCGGTACGGCAACTGATTTGAGTCGCTGGGGATGTATTTTTATATGCACCGCCCACGGTAAGTAGGTGCGCATAGATCCAGACAATCGCCACAGAAAATATAACAGCAAATCGATCAAACACATGTCTTTCACCTCGTGTGAGATGTGGTAAGTACTACAAAAAGACAGAACATGAACGAAGCATTTTAAGTTAAGCCATCGTCTTTTAAGTACTAAATGTTAAATCTACTAATACAAACAATTACCTGAGAAAATATGAGAAGAAGAATGAGTTCTGGTAGTCCAATTTCTACACATTTCGCAAGCTATAATCATTGAAGCACAATGAAAATAGACAATTAAACACAGAACTTTTTAGTGTTTCCAGATAACTTTAGTTATAAGCATATGGTAAATAATTATGCATACCAAGGGAAAACCGAACTCGTACAGTCCAAATCCAGAAAGAGCAACCAAAGGGACTGCAGATAGTGGACTCAAGAGCCTGGACAAATTATGAACACAAAATCAATTATGTGATGGAATAAGATTCCATTTCTTCAACATCTAACAGTCTTAAGAAACAGTAAGTAGTATATGTTTTCTTCTTATCGTAGCTTTTCTTTCCGCATTTAAACAAGCAAACAATTTCAGTTCCATGAGACTTCTAACAAGAGCAATGTTGCTTAAGTAAACAAAAAAGAGAGAAAAAGTTTACCTCACAACATTACGCCATAGGCCACTGAAACCAATAACAATTTGAAGAACCGAAGATACAATCAAAGCGCCTTGGATTCCTCGCATTATCCTTATAAACTTCTGCATTCTCATTACATAGATGAGTTATTGTAAAACAGAGACCAACCTTGTAAGAAAACGACGAAAACATGATTAACAGTTGAAACAAAAACCTCTTGAGGATCAAGAATATCGCTATATCGACCAGCTAATATGATCGAAACAGTTGTAGGGACGTAAGTGTAAGAAGCTCCAACAACCGCGGGCAAACGGGTTCCAAATAGTGATTGGAATAGTGTGTTTATTCCGGCCACGAATAGTATTGTCTGTATCATCTTTGCCTTCTCTTCCTAAAAACACAATCGTTATATATCAAACAATCAGTAACACAAAAAATAATTTCATACGATCTTCTAAACTTTATAGGAGAAGTTAGAAATCAAACAACAAAATAAAAAGTATATATACTACATCATTTGTTCTTATCACTTGAACGAGTGAGAGATTTTGCTTCCCGTCGGACTTGTAGTACTTGTAAAGATTAGTTTTATAGTTGCTTGGATTATGTAAAATACTTACATTTCCACCTCCCATCTGTGGAACTAGAGATGTGGGTATAAGAACAGTTGTTCCAAGCATCACCAAGTAATGTTGAAATCCGAGTATTATAGCTTCGGCTGCAAGTAATACAACATAATTATTAGTGGGGCGCAAAGATATATGTTACGAGTCGCATTTGGATCCAACCAAGCTTTTTAGTTACTAATAATCGGTAAGAATTGGATCTGCTAGACTAATGTAATGTAGTCATAATATATTATCGAGAAAATTGGAGAATTTGCTAGGATCCCGCCATGTCTGAATCCATTTTTTTGTATGAACGAGACAAAGTTCTGTTAAAACTTTTTTGAAAATGTAACATTTGAAATTAACTAGAAACAATTATAAAGATCGAGATGGGATATCAAAGTAAAACCCAATAAGAAATGAAACAAAGTACGTAAATTAGAAGCTTACGCCATGGAGGAGGACTGGTAATGCAATAAGCAATACTTGGAAGTTGATCTTTCACCGGATGTGGCGTCAATTCATTTTGTTTCGGTGCCGGCGCTGACATGCTTTCTCTCGTTTCTATTTCCACTCGGATTTTACAAATGCTCTCAAAACCAAAGAACCGAAAATTCTAATGAAATTCAATGACTTGCAGAGCAAGAAACGTCAAAAGACCAAAATTTTGAAACCCAAAAAGAACAGAACAAGAAGTTAAGTGTTGAGTGAGGAAGAAATAGTCTTTACACTCTTCCGTTAGAGAGAGAAATTTAAAAAGTTAGGATTGTTCGGACAGAAACAAAAGTAAATGAATCAAAGGAAATGCAATGTCGGATTAATGAAGGGTAAAGCAAGTGTGAAGAGGAATAAAATCAAAAGGAAGAGAGAGAAAAAGAAAGGATGAAAAAAAACAGAGTCTTGAGAGAGAAGAAATAGAAAGAACACTAAATTCTTAAGGAACAAGAGTACATCTTTAGATTATCTTAATATTAATTAGTGTTTATTCTTGATCTGGAATTTTATTTTTCTATTAGGTAAAGTTAAAGCCTTCGTTTGAAAAAGAAAATCTTAAATATAAGGCTAAATATCACAACTAGTTTTCCGCCCGATTAGAAATAATATTTTTGTTCATTTTTATGTTAGTTTGACGTTTCAAAATTTTGCATTTTTTTTTCATTGTCTCTGATTTAAACTTTGCATTCTTAGTTTTTTTTACATGTACAATTGTTAAAAAACTGCTACATAGGAGTTCAAACAGCAGATTTTCGATCTCATGTTTTGATATTCAATCTTTTATCAATAATACTCACCATTTAAATATGAATATTATCTACAAAGTCTACCACGCATACAATGATTTAGGAGCTGACATGTAGCAATTGAAGCATTAAATTTTTCGTCTCATATTTTGATCCACCAATTTTAGATTTTTAGTCTCATATTTGATCCATCAATTTTTTTCAATAGTATCCGCTCTTAAGATTTGAATATGATTTGTACTCCACTTATTCTGAAATGTTGGTCGTTTTAGCTATGGGCTCAGATATTAAGTATAGCAATAATGACACATATTTTCTATAAAATACAGAGCAAAAGTGTAATATTTACTTTTCAATGAATGAAATATTATCACGGTATATTTTATTTATTTTGTAATTAATGTCTGCATTGATAACTTAAAAGTTATCTTGGTAATCTGAATGCGATAAATAATATAAAATTTTATTTTTTATCTAAAACTACCTATAACTCGGAACGGATGGAGTAAAAGATTAGGTGTGATTATTGGTGTGAATTTAAATTGTAATGAGTGAATTAAGAACAAAGAATCCACAGCGAGAATTTCAAATAGTGAAAAGTACCTCTGAATATTTCATAGGTCAAAATAACTCTTTCAGCCTCTTTAAATAGGCAAGGTGAGTTAGTTAGAGAAACGGTTACATATTGTCATATTTACAATTTAACCCTTCGGTTTCGCCTAAAGTCTAATTTAATCCTATAATTACAGAATTTATCACTTTAGTCCCTAAAGAATATCCTTCCTTATCAGTAGCCCCCCTAGTTCTTATATATTAATGTATAAGAACTATTAGCTCCTCGAATCTTTCCTCGGATCAGCATCGTTTTACCTCTTTATTACGATTAAATTCAACGAACTAGGACTCTCTTCGAATTGGTGAGTAAGTGTAAACGAATTTCTCAACTGCCTCGAATTTAACTCTTCGTCGAATTTGACTTCTTGTGGTACTGCTTTGCCTTGGGTTTTCAAACATTATTACTTCACACATAGTTTAATAACACTTCGAAATCTCTAAACCCTACTTGATGGACTGATTAGACTTCTAGTAGTAGACCTGTGACATCACTAGTTTCCTTTTCGTTCCATATTCCACCCAATGAAAACAGATTACTTGTTCCACACTTTCACATTCTCGACGTTACTCTTTACCCTATAAATACTCAGCTATTCATTCAGTAAGAGTTTTTTAGAGAATCCACCTTTTGAACCATCTCCCATCTGTTCTTCATCTTCAACCTGCTCATCTTCAACCTGTTCATCTTTTCTTGTCTATCTTCAACCTGTTCATCTTCAACCTGTTCATCTTTTCTTGTCTACTCAAGCAATCTCTCATACCAAAACCCATTGTATGAGAAGATACCCTAGATACAATAGATTTAAACCCAGAAGACCAGTAAGATCAAAGAAAAATCTTTTTCCTGGTTCCAGTAACCAAGTCTTCGGGGCCTACGATTATCTTTGTATTTCTCGAAGAGCCAAAGAATACAAAGCTGCTGGGTTGATCTATAACGGTCCTCACTCTTCCTGCACCACTTTTAAATACGGTAACTTCAATCCAAACCTTGCCACTTCGTCTTCACCTCTAGCTTCTAACCCAGAAAATAGCTCAGCAACCTCTTCTCTCCAAAATCCAGCCAAATCTTCATTACTAAGACCTCATCGAAAATCTAAAGTAGTTACTTTAGACAAGCCACCCACTTATAACAAACCACAACTCAAATCACCTGTCCTTCAAGTCGAAGCGACAAAAAACTCTCATTCCAAAACACTTCCTCCTCAATTCGAGGCTATTAGAGCTAAACGTTCCAAAAAATCACCTTTCTTAGTAATGGGTGAAGAAGCAAAAACCTCTTCTACTCCTCAACACTCTCCTCCTCCCCCACAAGAAGTGGATGATACCACACCAGAATGTAGTCAGCCAATTCCTGTGACTTAACAAGAGACACAAATTCGAAGTCACTCCGAGGAAAGTCACAAAAAAGACGATTCAGAAGCTACTGAATCTGATGCCGAGGAGGAATCCGAGGCTGATGGTGTAGCTCCTCCAAAGAAAACTCGAGGGAAAAAAGGTCTCATTACACTGCCTGAGAACGTTGCCTCCTTAGTTCAGGAAAATCTCAAGCCTCTTTCTGCTTGGTACATTCTTGCCTTGAAGAATGTACCTTACAGCTACTACCTCGAATCGGAGAAAGAGCACCTCAGAAAGCTATGGGGGTTAACTGATAATATGACACTTCGACTACCAGTGGAAGGAGAGACACCCTTGAACTGCCAAAAAGATGAGCTGGTAGTGTACCCTGAGCTCTTTAACTGGGGACTTCGGTTTCCCCTGGATCCGATGATCGTAAAGTTCTTCGAAATCCACAGACTATGCCCAACACAAGTTACTCCCAACTTGCTCTTCACCTTGTTCTCAACGATTATGGTATCAAGGCTTGGAGGTATTCCCCTCGAAATCGAGGACTTCATCTCAGTAACCAAAGTGTCAAATGGCCCTGTTCTGCCATTTTATTATTTAACCCTTGAAGATGACTTGAAAATTATCGACGACCTCCTCGAAGCCGATAAATTCTGGAAACAAAGGTTTGTCTTTCTGTCAGGCGCCTGGGAAAATGGCAAAGAAATTTCCGATGCCAATCCTTCCAGACTCACCCTTACTTGGAGAGACAGTAGTAAGTGATACCTTCCCTTGTTTATCTAGTTGTTTTTGAATCGATCTACTTAGCTAACTATTTTTCTCTCTTTAGAAATTTCGAGGCGGTTTAAGGGTCGTCGAAAAGAAGCCAAGCTTATCTTCCAAAAGATGGCTGAATGGGCTGAAAAATCTTGGGGCAATGGTTTTCATTTAGCATTCGAGCCCATCAACTTCGTTAATAGCCATCTCTGGCGCATATCTTTAGGGGCCGACTTCCCTCAGGATCCGATGACACCACCAGATCCCCTTCTGGCAGTTGAGAGGATTCTTGCACCAGATGGGAAATGCTATCTTCCTCTTCGGAACCGAAGTGACAGCCATCTACCTTTGAAAAAGAAAAGGAAAATGACCCAGAAAGCCAGCACAAGCAGAGCTAAGCCTTCCCTGACTTCGAAGAGTACAAGGAAAAGAAAAACGTCTGCACCTTCACTTCCCACCATAACCGAAGAAGACCAACCTACCCTGAAGAAGAAAAAGAAAAGGGACACTTCTCCAAAAAAGAAAGAGAATAAGTCTAAAAAGCTCAATGAAAAGAATGAGGCTGATATACTAGAAGCTGTGCTAGCTTCCGAAGCACAAGGTAAAACTTTTGTTGAGGAAAATCCTGAAGGAGGAATAACCCTTGGAGATAAACAAGTAGATGATTATCTAAACTTTGATGATTTCAACTCAAGTGGAGATTTTGTACTTTCTGGCTCTCAACCTGCCAACGTTGTTCCACCAATTTTTACCGAGGCTGCTACAGCTTCAGCATCTAACCCCTTCGCTCCTGTTCATCAGCCATTGGTCTTTCCTCACTCAGAGAAATCCGATGAGGTAACTTCGATTCTTCAGCCTTTCCCAAATTTAATTACTGCAGTCACAAAATTATACGAAGAGGTGAGCAAATCTCAAAGCCAATTGGAGCGTCTTGCCCAAGAGTTAGTTAGAAGCAGAAAAGAAACAGAGTCTGAAAAGACTTCGAAAAATGAAGCACTCCAAAAATTCGAAGCTGAGAAAGAACAACTTCTTAAAAAACACAAGGAGGAAGTCGAAACTCTTAAAACTACTCATCTGCAAGCTCTTGAAAGTCTGAAGGCTGAACATTCTACTGCCATCTCTGATGCTACGGCACTTATTAAGGAAACAAAAGACAAACTAGAAAAAAGCCAAAATGAGATTACTACACTTCGAACAGGATTCGAAGAAGAAAAGAAAGCTGCAGTCAAAAAGGCTGAAACCAAAGTTAGTTCTGTGATGCTCGAAGGCATGAAGAAAACTCAAATTGATACATCTATTCAGCTTCTTCGAGAAGTTCATGCTGCTTGTCCAAGACTAGACTTATCAGACCTTTGGAAACGAGTTCCAGAAGATCAGCGCCCCAAGGAAGCTTTCGAAGCACCACCAAGCTCCTCCTCAGAAGAAGGAAATAGTTCCGAAGAGGAATCATCAGAAGGAGAAGAAGATGATGCTTAATAGGCTAAGCAACTTGTTTTTGTTTTTTGTGTATTTGATTAAGTTCTCCCTCCTTTTCCTTTTGTAAAATTCGTATTTTATTCCACGAGGAAATCACTTATCTTTTTTTTATATCTTAAATTTCTGGCGTACTTGTTTCAACTGGTTATTCTTAAATATAGATGTTTAAATCATGACACCTCGAAAAATAGATGCACTCATAAGACGTGGCACCTCGAAAAATAGATGCACTCATAAGACGTGGCACCTCGAAAAATAGATGCACTCATAAGACGTGGCACCTCGAAAAATAGATGCACTCATAAGACGTGGCACCTCGAAAAATAGATGCACTCATAAGACGTGGCACCTCGAAAAATTTGGTTGTTTCTTCAAAGCTATCGCTTCGGAAAATTATTCTTGGTCAACTTTCAAAGATGATCAATCCTTGCCAAATTACCAAAATAATAAATCACACATCATAACAAACAACCAATGGCCAAAAGAAATTTTATTAAAAAATTCAATATTAATCAGACACCTCGTTAAAACCTTTCTGGGCCAACAGATAAGGAAAGAGTATGTCTGTTTTACAAAAATTCAAAGTTCAGTTTTACTCACAGTACAATTTCAAGTGCTCTATGTTCCAAGGGTGCTTGAGCATCCTCCCTTCTCGATCTGATAACCTGTAAGAACCTGGTTTGACCCTCATTGTAACTTCGTAAGGACCTTCCCAATTCGGAGCCAATTTTCCGAGGTGTTTATCCTTAGTGTGAAGAAACACTTTTCGCAACACTAGATCGCCAATTTTGAATTCCCTTCTCTTAACTTTAGCATCATACCTGCTTCTCATTAACGTTTGATAATGGATCACATTTAAATGTGCCTTAACCCTTTTTTCTTCCAACAAATCAAGTTCCACCCTTCTAGCCTCATCATTATCTGCATCGGAATATTGTAGGAGTCTATAAGAGGGCAACGTAGATTCAGCAGGGCACACAGCGTCCATCCCATATACTAAAGAAAAGGGGGTCTCTTTTGTAGCCTCTCTAGGAGTTGTTCTATATGCCCATAATACTTCTTGAAGAAAATTTGGCCATTTCCCTGCTGCTCCTGCCAAATTTTTCTTCAAGCCATCCAAAATAGATCTATTCGTAACTTCTACCTGTCCATTTGCCTGGGGGTGAAAAGGAGTGGAAAAACATTGCTGTATCCCTTTCGAAGAACAAAAAGAGTCCATTTCTTTGTTATTAAATTGAGGACCATTATCAGTTGTTATTTTCCGAGGTACTCCAAAACGGTAGCAAATGTTACTTTGAATAAATTTGATTACATCCTTAGCTTTTGTCCCAGCTAAGGGCTCTGCTTCTGCCCACTTCGAAAAATAATCAACCGCAACAATAATCATTTGTCTTCCACCAGAAGCCATAGGTAATGGTCCCACTAAATCAATTCCCCACCTGTCGAAAGGAACCGCCTCTGAAATTGTCATTAAGGGTACAGCTGGTTTGTGTATTAAATTTGCATACCTTTGGCAAGTGTCACAACTTCGAACTAACGACTTGGCATCTTGCAAAATGGTAGGCCAATAATACCCTGCCAACAATACCCTACGCGTTAAAGCTCTAAACCCACAATGAGCTGACCCATCCCCATCATGCAGTTCGGACAGAACGTTCTGAGACTCATGCTTGCTTAAACATCGAAGTAAAGGTCTCGATGCAGACCTTTTGTACAATACTCCATCCAGTACCACATAGCCAAGGGATTTGTACTTTATTTTCTTGAGCAAGTGTTTATCCATAGGTAGTATTCCATTTGAAATAAAGTTTAACAAGTCAAACCTCCAGTCTCCTCGAGCGCACATCGGATTATTTACCACCTCATCAAGAACTTCACATTGCTCAGAATTTGGTATGATCGAAGGCGATGGTTGTGTTACAATCCATGGGTATTCTTCTGAATAAGCCATTGTTGCCAAAGAATCTGCCATAGTGTTGTTCCCTCTTCGAATATGCTCCACTTCGACATTTTCAAACTGCGCCATCATCCCCCGAAGCTCTTGTAGGTACAAAACCAAACGCTCCTTTTTAGCTTCTGACACCCCTTTAACGTGGTTAACTACCAACTGTGAATCTGTTTCCAAGCGTACAAACATTGCTCCACAAATCTTCGCCAAACGCAACCCTGCTAGCACAGCCTCATATTCAGCTTCGTTATTTGAAGCATGAAAGCCA
The DNA here is from genome assembly GCA_036936605.1 of Limnanthes douglasii subsp. nivea. Classification (NCBI taxonomy): domain Eukaryota; kingdom Viridiplantae; phylum Streptophyta; class Magnoliopsida; order Brassicales; family Limnanthaceae; genus Limnanthes; species Limnanthes douglasii. The sequence goes on from JAUPFV010000002.1 coordinate 263,290,347, forward strand.
AATTTTATAACTTGAAACATAAATTCCCCTGTTGGTGCCACCAATTCAACTCCTGCACTTGACCCTTTACTACTGGATCCCCCATCAGTTCGAATTGTCCACGTCAGATTCTCATTCACCTTTTCTGCATCTTTCTCATCGGATCTGCTTGAGTGAAATTCCACCAAAAAGTCTGCTAAAGCTTGAGCTTTGATAGCTGTTCGAGGAGAAAATAGCACATCGAAATCCCCCCAATTCCACAGACCACTTGGTCATTCTTCCTGAAATGTCTGGCTTTTGTAAAACATTCTTTAATGGATATGAAGTTCGAACTACAATCGTATGTGCCTGAAAGTAAGGGCGCATCTTTCTTGCTGCGACTACTATACACAGGGCCAATTTTTCGAGCTTCAAATAACGTTTCTCAGCATCAACCAAACTTTTGCTGACATAGTAAACAGGCTTCGAAATTTTTGTGTCTTCACTGATCAAAACTGCGCTCACTGCATAATCTGACACTGCTATATACAAAAATAACTGCTCTCCTTTCCGAGGCTTTGATAATATTTCAGGAGAGGACAAAAGATTTTTTATCTTCAAAAAAGCTTCTTCACAATCCGAAGTCCACTCGAAATTATTGGGTTTACGCAGCACCTGGAAAAAAGGCAAGCACTTATCTGAAAAACGAGAAATGAATCTATTCAGAGCTGCTAACCTGCCTGTTAACATTTGCACTTCTTTGATATTCCGAGGTGAAGACATCGATATCAGGGCCCTCAACTGTTCTGGATCCACCTCGATTCCTCTTTCACTAATCATATACCCCAAAAATTTGCCAGATCGGACTCCAAATGTGCATTTTTATGGATTCAACTTCAATTGAATGGCTCTAAGATTCAAAAACGTTTCTTCTAAATCATCAATATGTTCATCATCACCTTTGCTTTTAACAAGCATGTCATCGATGTACACTTCAATATTTCTCCCAATCTGTGAAGCAAACGCCTTATTCATCAGCCTCTGATATGTTGATCCAGCATTCTTCAATCCAAATGGCATTACTTTATAGCAATGCAAACCTCTATCAGTAATAAAAGTTGTGCTTTCTTCATCATCTGGATTCATTCGAATTTGATTATACCCCGAAAACGCATCCATGAAAGTCAGAATTTTATTTCCCGAAGTGGAATCCACTAACTGATCTATTCGAGGCACCGGAAAAGGATCTTTTGGACAGGCTCTATTCAAATCTGTGAAGTCCACACACATTCGCCATTTTCCATTTTTCTTTTTTACTACCACCGGATTAGCCGTCCACCTCGGATAATTGGCCTCCCTAATGTGCCCCATCTTGTATAACCGATCCACTTCGGCAACTATGGCCTCAGATTTCTCCAATGAAAAAGCCCTTCTTTTTTGGATAATTGGTTTGACCTTCGGATCAACCGCTAGGCTATGACATATGATGTTGCTTGGGACCCCTACTACATCTTCGGATCTCCAGGCAAACACATCCAAGTTTTTAGACAAAAAATTCAACAACTTTTCTCGCATCGACAAAGATAACAGAGTGCCAATTCGAAGTACCCTGCCATTATTAAAAATAAATTCCTCTATTTCTTCATTAACCACTACAGAACTCGGGGTTGACCTCGGATCATCAATTCCCTCGTCCGTTTCACCACAAGACAACCCCCCAAACTGCTAACTCTCCATGAGATCATCAGAACTTTTACCACGTAACCTAAATGCAGCAGCATAATATTCTCTTGCCACCTTTTGGTCACTTCGAACTACGCCGACTCTGTCCTCGACCACATACTTCAAACACTGGTGAACTGTAGAAACTACAGCGTACATTTTGGCCAACCATGACCTCCCAAGAATAGCGTTGTAACTTGATGGACAATCCACCACCACAAAAAGTACCTGTACTTTCTTCTTGAAAGGCCCTTTTCCCAAGGAAATTTCACCTTCGAATTCACCTATTACAATTGCTGATGCGCCGGTAAACCCAATGATAGTCCTCTCTGATTTTTCTATTCGAGGTGGTGCAGTCAACCTATCATACGTTGACTTAAAAAGCACATTAGCAGAACTTCCTGTGTCGATCAGCACTCGTCGAATCTCCACCCCGCATACTTCTGCTCCAATGACCACCGCATCCTCATGTGGCCCAGTAATGCCCCTCAAATCATCTCCATCGAATATTATAAAGGGCACATCCTTTCTGCTGTTTAGATGTGCCGATGCGCCTCCCTCAATTTGTCGTGTTAAGTTTACTATATACCTCTTCCTCGAATTATTGGTGTTATTCGTCATCGAATCCCCTCCAAATATAGTTAGTGATTCGAAAAAGGCACATAAATCTCGAACACGTCCCTGACGCATCGCCTCATCTATCGACATTAACAAAAGTCGACTGGGGTCTGGTTCAACATATTCCGAGGCTACATCGAAACCATCTGCCTCACCTGCAACATCTAAAATCATTAACGTAGTTTCCTGCTTGGAATTAGGATTACCTCCTTTAGGAGCTGTTGCCTTAGCATTCTTCCTGACATATTCCAACAATTTTCCATTTTCGATCAGAATCTGCATCTCCTTCTTTAGAGAAATGCAATCATTTGTATCATGGCCAATATCCTCATGATACCTACAAAATTTATTATTGCGCTCCTCTCTTGGCCTGTTGATAGCTGGTGGCTTTCTAAAATTGATTGTTCCTCTTGTTTTTTCATATATTGAAGCCACGCTCTCAGTTAAATCTGCATAGTAATCCGGCCTTACCCACACATTCGACCTGGACCTAAATTGCTGCTGATTGTTAGAATTATGTTGATTGTATCCCCCTTGATACGAGTTCGAGGTTCCTCGGTTAGAAACATTTTGATTGTTCTTCGGACGCGAGGTATTGTTGTTTGAGACGTTAGATTGTCCACTCCCCTTCTGAACAGTACTAGCACCTCCTCGAACCCTCGTCGATTCTTCGACCTTAATCTGATCCTCAACCTGGGCCATAAGAGCTCCAAAAGTTAATGCCCTGCGCCTCGTAGTCTCATCGGCTAAATCCCCAGGCAACAGCCCTTGCCTGAACGCTGCCATAGCCACACTTTCTTCACAGTCATCCAATTCAGCCTTTGTTGACACAAACCTCTTGGTATAATCCTTCAACTTCTCTCCCACAGCCTGCTTGCACTGTATTATTGTGTCTCCATTGGCTCTCATTTCCTTGCTTCCCACAAACTGCCTCCGAAAAGCAGTGTAGAAACTTCTAAAATTTGCAATCGATTCCTTAGGAATCTTATTAAACCATTTTAGCGCGGTTCCCTTAAACGTTTGAGAAAAAGCTCTACACACCAATCTATCATCATCTTCAAAATTAGTCATGTAGTTTTTAAATTGTTCTATGTGGTCATCGGGATCTTGAGTCCCATCGAACTTTTCAACTTTGGAAATATCAAACCGCCTCGGTAGCGGTACAGATCTGATCTCCCTGACCAGTGGTGAATCCCTCCAATCAACCCCCTGGACATACTGGTCCTCATTTCTCATCCCCACAGTTGCATACAAGCTGGACTCACCTTCATATCTCCGAGGCGAACACCTCCGAGGCGAGTATTTCCGAGGTGAGTATACTCGCCTCTCTTTCTTCTTCCTTCCCTCCTTAAACGCCTTAGCTGGCCGGAACTCACGCTCTGTTCCTCTTGAACGGCCTCGAGAACGTTCGTACCTCGGTGTTTCATCAGATTCAGAATCTTCAAAATCCTCCTCATCACTAGAGTTTTCATACAGTCGCCTTTGTAACTTTTCCTTCCTCTTCTTTATCCCGCTATACTCTTTTTTTTGCTCAGAACGTGCCCTACGCTGCTCATAGCGATCATCACCCTCATCCATCGACTGATCAGACTGATCATTACGATCGCCTCCTGCTATCTTAGACCTAAGCCTAGCACCGTTATCATCTCCTTTCTTTTTTACCAATTCGTCAAGCTCAGCCACCTTCCTAATCATTTCATTCATTTTTCCTTCAAAGTCAAATTGGACTGATTGAATTGGAACAGATTTACCTGCCTCTTGCAAATCGGATTTCAGCGTCTCTATCGCCTTGCGAACAGATGGATTGTCACCTTCCTCTGGATTCATCTTCAAACAGCGAAAAATCAAACGAAATATGAAAATTCGAACGAAAAACTTAAAAAACGAGAACTCGAACGTTGATTTTTGATCTGTTGATCAAGGTATCCTCTCCCCCTCTTTCTAGCGCCAATTTGGTGTGAATTTAAATTGTAATGAGTGAATTAAGAACAAAGAATCCACAGCGAGAATTTCAAATAGTGAAAAGTACCTCTGAATATTTCATAGGTCAAAATAACTCTTTCAGCCTCTTTAAATAGGCAAGGTGAGTTAGTTAGAGAAACGGTTACATATTGTCATATTTACAATTTAACCCTTCGGTTTCGCCTAAAATCTAATTTAATCCTATAATTACAGAATTTATCACTTTAGTCCCTAAAGAATATCCTTCCTTATCAATTATTACAAAAGATTAGAAAACTAAATGTGAGACGAAAATCTATTGTTTGACGGACCACACAGTAACTCTTAAACAATTACACATGAAAAAAACTAAACATGTACAAAAATTTAAACGTGTAAGACTACTAAAATTTCAAAAAAGAAAAAACTAATTTAATACATAAACTAAATATGGAAGCTATTTGTGATTTTTACTAAATATGCCGAATATATATTTTTTAAAGTGTATTTTGGTAGAAGAAATTTGAAACACGGCATTTAAAAAGTATCACTCTTAGTGTTTGCTTGACCTTATTGTATGAAGTTTTACAATTCCAATGTTGTTTTCTTTTCTCTTTTCACCAATGTGTTACAAAAAGGTGGTGGAAAGATAAATCTTACTTCCTTTTCAAGTTATATTAGATACCACACTTACGGCTTGATTTAAAATTGTATTGACTTGGTTTATATGCTTGTTGATATGAATTTCGTTGCTCTGGGATCTAAATTAATGTAAAATCGGTTCTCTACTATATGTACTTCATCAGCTGAGTACCAGTTTAGCTTAATCCAATAACAATACAGACTCTTCGATAATACACACACCAAAAACATTCCAATAAAATAATTATTTCAAACTTCTAAAATGGTAATTGTGTCATTTTCTTCCAATCAACATCAATGTATGAACTTATAAAGACGATGTCCGAAGGTAATAAAATGTAAATCAACAATAAACTTCGAACTTTGGTCAAGTCGACTATGATGCAGTCTGGAAATTAGTACGAAAGACTATGATATGATGCGGTCGGGATATTAGTACACCGATAGTCCCCCAGTTATGTAAAAAAATACCAAATCCCTTTTAACCGACAGAAATGGTCACCGGAGCTATCAAAAACAACTAGTGATTTAAATTTCTCTAAACCCGATTGTTGGAGGACTAATGATGGTTACAAATTTAGGAATTTTTATTTCCTATAGAAAGATAAAATGTGGCTCCTAGTTCATATCAGATTACCAGTACATCAAATATCCATATTCAGGACAGGATAAGAAAGATACCAAGCAAAATAAAAATTAGAGTGAGTTTGATACCGTCACTAAATAAGCCTATGACATTCATTCATCAACATCCCTAGATGAACAGATGAGGTCCAGAGGTCCAGGGATTATTACCTTGATTATGTTCAGCTAATCCTAAACGAAAATATGTATGAACACCTGCTTTTTCTCTACCGTTGCCTAGATTATGTAATAGTATTATAGCTATACCAAATTATGACCGAGCTCACTACCAAAAAACAGAAGTAACACTAAGGTGGTGTTTGGTGTCAATAAACAATAAAACTAAAGGAATTACTAAAAAAAAAAGCAAAACTACTCCGTGAAGTGATACTAATAAGAAACCAAATTTATTCCGTGAAGTAACAAGTTTTGGCACCGAAAAATCCCGTATAAATATAGGTAAAGTTACCATCACTTTTTTTGGAAATCAATTATTCTTCCCTACCTTTCCATCTCTAAACATAACTTTTTTCACCTAAAACGATATGGGCCAACTGTATTTCAATGTCCAAGCCTAGAGATAACTAAATTAGAATTAAAGACAGTATTTCTCATTTAAAAATTCGCTAAAATTGGTTGGCAAACACCATCCGTATTGAGCTTAAAATGTATACCAGAACAATAAAGGTTTGAAATTAAACTTAATCCAAAGCTCTTGTATGAGCAGTTCGATAAGTAATCAAGTGTATTAAATTACCCAAAATATGAAAAAACTACCAAACTAATCATCTTTACTCATATGATATAACGCTACTTTTCAAGCTTATAACTTGGTTACCAAACAGCTCCTAGCCTCCTATGTTCTAGGTACTCACTACTCAGTGTCTTTTCCTCTCTGAATTTGGTTAACAACTGGCCAAGGGTTAAGTATATTGTCGGTTCAACAGATTGGAGATGGAGGGTGAAAGGGATACCAAAATTAACGGTGCTAAAGAGTCGAAGAGAGTTAAATTATATATATATACTAAAAAGTAAGATCATTACCTGAATTCCAAGCTAGTCGGCGATTTTAGAATTAATACTAACACAGTCATAAACCATGATTAGAGAAAAAGAAGCAAACTAAAACACAACAATAATAAACAGAGACAGAAAAAAAGAAGAGGAATAAAATAAATTTCTTCATTAATATATAAACCCAGCATTGTCTTGGAAAAGATGGCACATAGTCTCTTCCAAAACGAGATTGAAATAAAACTTGCACTCGTAACGTACCCATCATATTTTTATAATTGGAACAGCTTTCTTTGCAGTCATGAGAATCCAAAAATAGAAAAACCTTCACTGGCTAGAACCACGAGAATGCAACCTTTTTCTCTCGAACTCAATCTAAAAAAGAAGAAGAAAAAAATGTAACTGGTATCGGTTCAACTTTCTTTGCAAAATAACACATAATAACGAATACGACCTTCGTTCCAAATTAGATGTCGTTTTAGAGAATAAAAATTGTTCTATATTAAGTCATTTTAGAAACTCAATGCTGCATCTACGATAGTGTTTACCAACTTTCTCCTTTGTCTCATAGCAATTTGATTTATATTTGAATTTTCAACAAGGGTCAGTTTGGTAAAGTAAAATTACTTTTTCTAAAATCAAGATTATTGATTGCATTTCTTAATAGTAGTGCTACAACCTTAAACAACATGAAAAAATGGAAAAGAGGGAGAAATGAATACTTCCAAAATAAATACATGCCATGTGAGATTTTAACACAGGTATTTTAGAAACTACTATTTTAGAACAAATAACTTCACTTTATCAAAATAACGCTTCTATCCTGATAAATATCATGAGTTCAAAATAACTGGAGTCGCTAGACACGAAAAAGCAGCAGAACAATTCTGGAACCATAATAAATGCAGCATCGGGTTTTTATAACCGTCATGTAAATCTACAACAAAAAAAAATCTGTTAAACAATGCCTCTTTTGGAAGAGAACGAGAGACTTACCACTTTCCTCACTCGGTCATTGGCAGCCGGAGTTCCTCCACGAACACAGTCAGGGAGATACGGACTACCAACACGAACTTCATTCATCACAACTATCACGGTCTTATCCCACCGTACTGGAAGCCTGATAAAATAGCACTCCAATCAGCTCGTAATGAATATTATTAACACATGCTAAAAGCTAGTAGAAGTCCGGCTTAATCGAATTGATATTCTGACATTCAAAGCCGAGCCATCTTTTTTGTAATCGAGATTGCCTTGGTGTTAAAGATATGCCGCGTCTAACGCAGTTGGGGCTTTAGGTTTAGAACGGCAATATGAATCGAAATGGCCTAAACTAGGAAAATATTCTGTTATCTGGAGTGAATTTTTTTTACGATTCCTGTTAGCGAATCTGCTGCTTGGAGATTGGAAGGAAAGTGGAAGGCGTACTAGCAGTTATTATTCAAATCCGCATCTTTTCAGGCAGAAACAAGAAGATATTTATTATAGGTCTCTAAGATACCGCGTCATTCTTTATTTTTTCAGCTTCGATATGAGGGATATGTGTAGAGTGCTTAAATTTACTAAGGACACCACACCAACCGCATATGCAAGATCCGGATCTGATGATAGTCAAGTAGATAAGTCTACCCACGAGTCTTCTAAACATACGGGGAAATTTTGGAGCTCAAGCATTGAAGACTACTAGCGATACATGCAAACACACCAAATTAGAAAAAACTACTTAGGATGAGAGTATATCTCCTCGAAAGAAAGCCCTGGATTAAAACACACACTACTTTGCTTTGAGTCGGCGGAGGATCACGTGATTCTACATAAAGGCATTTGACTTTCTAGTTTTAAGTTTTAACATTTATAGAAAAGTATAATAATACAATCTTGCTTAAACCAAACAATCATATAGCAAACAACCGTTACTTCCCAAATGACTATCCCAACCACATGAGCAGAGCAAAACCACATTAAGGGTTGTTTGGTGTAGTTAAAATCTAAAAAGCTAAGAGATTGGTGTATTTGACCTTTTGATTGTAATATTTTTTAATCGGCTTCTTCTCCACGCACTATGTTTTTATCGAAAAATACTTTTTTTTTAGTTCTCATTTTCATTTTATAGCGCCATTTTCAACCTAAGAAGTTAGAATATTTTTGTTATGCACCAAACAACCTATGAACTTTATAAAAATCTAAAAAACATTTATTATTCTCTTATTTTAAGCTAGCAATTAACCTATAAGCTACGCGCCAAACACCCCTTAACTAGTAAAACCATATTTATAAAATTTACAAGAGCAGCTCGTGATGGAGTTTTAGACTGAGCTCATACAGATGCTTGATCAAAGCTTGAGAAACCCATGTCTGAGCTCGTTAAACTCACCAGCTGCTAAACTATATAACTACTTAACGATGGCAAGCTACTTAACCTAATCTACTAAAATGAGCAACTCTTTAGTTTCAACATATATATCATTACTCTTTCACTAAAATATGGACACATTTACTTCGGTAATGCATAACAATAATTGAGCATTCGATATCTAGATGAGCTTACTCACGTCTTAGATAAAGCATCAAAAATACTTTGGGCTTCACTGGTGACACCAACTCCTAACCTCTCAGCTTCTGTTTCTGCTTGTCTGCAAAAAACGTTCCACACAGATGAAATCAATTTCAACTATTGAAGGGTTGTTTGGTGCCATCATGCTTTTTGTCAAAAAATTGTTTTTATTTGTTTATCTTATACTAGCATTTGTCTTAGAAACCGGCACCAACCAATCCCTTAAAGCATCCCAAGATACAGTGTCTTATCAATAGTTACCTAATGGCCATTTCTTCTCTAGCTTGAAGACTGTTAAGATCAAGGAAACATTTGGTGATATCAAGTGGGTCTTCAGCTTGACCCAAGAAAGAGAACTCCTTTATGTAATTCGCTTTCAATAACCTAATATTCCTTCTATGCCCAGGTTTTAAACCCTCTTGTGCCAACGAAAAAGTTCAATTAAGGATACCAAAACCCCAAAACAAAATCTGAATCAAATCTAGGGTTCGTGATAATCGAAATAATGAGAATAACACAAACAGCAATCGATTAAATTCAAATTCAAATGAAAAGGATATGAAGGACGAGGATGTTGGAGTTGCGATCGAAAGTGATGACTTGAGCTTGGAAATCATCACCTAGTGTGGTCTTGATCGATAGAAAGCAGCCTACTGCGAAGTCCTCGTTATTGTTCCTGCTGCTGTTGGCTGCATCCATGGCCGAAGCGCTCTCTCTCTCTCGCGCTCTCTCTCTCTCTCTCTCTCTCGATCGCTAATCTGACTTTGCTGGTGTTTTTTCCCACTGTAAATTGGCAGGTGTTTACTGCGTTGTTGGACTTGTAAGTTTAGTATATATGGGCTTTTTTAATGGGTTATCACTTGTTGTGCTAATTGATACGGCATCAAATTGTTGAGGGTCGGTTTTAAAGAAGTACTGTACTTTTTACAAACGAAAAGGGAAAAGAAAAGAACTTATACTTAGTCTAGACATGTTGTGTTTTTGTAAAAATTAACTTGGCCGCTATTTTAACAATTTACAGCAGTAAATTTTAATGAAATTTTTATATTAAAATTATATATTATATATTCTTTTTAGGATATGTTAAAGCGAGCCGAGAAGAAACGCTTTCTTGGTGACAAATTTACCTTTCTAGTTTTTTGCCTTCTATCTTTGCCAAGGAAAAAGCTACTCACAAGCAACTTTCTAATGAAGAATATCATGTTCTTCATGGTGATAATCTGTCGTTGCAAGGCAAGAAGTCATACGCCTATACTGTTAGACGTCAGGTCTCGCATTCAAGTACTGAGATTAAGCCGGATTTTAGCATAGAATCGACTGATCATTACTCAATCCAGTATGCGAAAGATGTTAAAGATCACTTGTTCAGTAAATCAACTACTACAATAATAGGAAAATTCACTGATGGTATACCACGTAAGTCTGTTTTAGAGAATTTTCTTCAAAGATTCAAGTTCAAGGGATCATACACGTTCACGAGTCATGATTCACGACATGTGTTCATGGAATTCTGCTGTATAGAATATGTAAGTAAAATCTGGTCAAAGAACATATGGAGTATTGAAGGAAAGGTTACGAGAATTCTGCGTTGGGAGCCTAACTTTAATAGAAAATTTGAAAGTCCTAAGACGCTTGTTTGGATACGATTCGAAAGAATTCCTGAATTCATGTATAATGAAACTGTAATCAAAGATTTGGCTTCAGCAATAGGCACTACATACAAAGTTATTGTCCCTGATAACAAAGCTACAATGAATGCTTGTTTTGCTCATGTGGAGGCTGATGTTTCGAAAGCTCTAAATTACAGAATCTGGATAGGTTTTGGATCCAATGATGGACATTGGATTAACATAAGTTATAAGAACGTAGCACCATATTGCAATGTTTGTTATCATCTTGGGCATAAAGGCGACGATTATAACAAAGCTGATAAGCAGAAGCAGAAAGATAATGAAACAGAAAAGGATGGGAAGCAAGAAGAAAGTGTTAACAATAATGTAATTATGTCAAAGAGAGAAGGTAATGAAGATAATGGCAGGGGTGATCCACAAAAAGTTGCCCAAGAAGATTCAAGTAACGTACAGCCTTTTATCAAGGTCTATAGAAGAAAGCTAAAGTCAATAATAACAAGAAAAGATGAAGGCTCAATCCTGGAATCAAAACAGTGCAACAAGAATGATCTAAAAACTGATTCTGTTGAAAGTAATATGGAGGTCATTGAAGCTCTTCATAGGATAGACCAAGATTTCGCTCAAAGTAACTTCAGTATGAAAGATAATAACACACTTATAGATGATGTTAACAAGGGTGGCAGTTGTGAAGTATCTCCTACAAATTCAGAATATAATACTAATTTCAGCTCTATAATAGGCAGTAAATTAAGATCTGAAATGAAAAGAAGGAAGCCAAAAAAGATTACTATCAATTCTCTACTCAAGAAGGGAGAAAAATCAAACCAAAAATCTCTATCAGATAATGATAAAGATGACTAACTGGAATGCTAGAGGTTTGAACAATAAGCCTACCTTGAGAAGGCTGCTATCTATTATTAAAGATAATAAGTCTAAAATCGTGTCGATTCAAGAACCTATGGCTGAGGTTACTAAAATTGTAGATGTTTCTGTTGTTCTTGGCTTCAAGAATTATGCTTCAAATTGTTCTAACAAAGTATGGATCTTTTGGGATAATGAGGTTGATATAAGAGTTATTGTGGATCATGAGCAATTGCTTCATATGGTTGTGGCTTATCCTGGTTGTAATACAAAGTTTAATTTTACTGCTGTTTATGCAACGAGCAAGCGTACTCTTAGATTTGATCTTTGGGATCAGATGAAAACCATAGCTACTGATGATCTTCCTTGGATAATAACTGGAGATTTCAATGCGATTACTTGTTCTGAGGATTAAGTTGGCTGTTCTACATTTGATCATGCTGGAACTTATGACTTTAATGAAGCTATAAGGAATTGCAAGATTGAGGATGCTGGATATATTGGCTTGAGATATACTTGGAATAGGGGCACTCGTTGGAAAATATTGGATAGAACTCTGGTTAATGAAAAGTGGATCAACAGCTTCAATAAAACGCAGGTTTTTCTTATAGTCAGAACTTGTTCTGACCATGCTCCCTCTTTTATTCAGGCTAGCTTGATTTCTAATAATGTTAATTGCAAAAAGAGTTTTAAGTTTATCAATGCATGGACTAATGATGATAGCTTTATAAGTATTGTTAGACAGAACTGGAACATGACTTGCAATGGAAACGAAGGTCAAGTCTTTTGGTTTAAGTTGAGAAGATTGAAGAGTTGCTTAAAGAGATGGAATGTTAATACATTTGGTAACATCTTCAACAAGGTTAAAAACACTGCAGATATGGTGAATAAAATGGAGGCTCTTCACTTAGAAAAGAATAGCAATGACTCTAGAGCTTCTCTTTATAAAGCTAATAGCATGTACATTAAAGCTTTGAGAAATGAGGAAAGCTTTTGGCATCAGAAATGTTATAATGCCTGGCCTGGATGGCTTCAACTTACACTTCTTTAAAACTTGCTGGTCTATAATATGTGTTGATTTATGCAATGCTTTTAACTCATATCTTTCTGGCAATGGAATCCCTGATGGTGTGTTTTCTACAGGCATTTGTCTGATTCCTAAAACTCCTAATCCAACTACTTGGAAAAAATACAGACCGATAAGCTTGTGTACCTTGTTTAATCGAATATTTTCTAATCTTATCAATGCTCGTATAGCTGACAGTATGCCTAATATTGTTTCTAAGATGCAGGGAGCCTTTGTTAAAGGTAGATTAATTCATGAAAATATCCTTATCACAAAGGAAATGATTTATGACATTGATAGAAAGCCTAAATCTGGTAATGTCATTATTCAGCTTGACATGACTAAGGCTTCTGACAAGCTCTCTCATGCCTTTATTCTTAAAGTTTTATCATGCTTTGGATTCTCTGATAGATGCATTGCTTTAATTAAAAATATGATCACTAATGTTCACATTTCTGTCCTTATAAATGGTCAAGTAAATGGTTATTTTAAGCAAATGCAGGGCCTTAGGCAAGGAGACCCTTTGTCTCCTAGCCTTTTATTCTAGCTGAAGATGTTTTACTAAGGGGGCTATAAAATCTTTACAACAACAACAAAAGCCTTCACTATGCTGCTAGATCAAACTTCCTGGTCCCCTGCCTTGCCTTTGTTGATGATGTGCTTATCTTTACAAACTGCAAGCCAACCTTTATTACCATCTTGTCCAGCCTTCTTGACAAGTATCAGCTTATCTCTGGTCAAGCTGTAAACAAAGAAAAAACGAAGTTGATTATATCTAAGAAAGCAAATCAGGAAAACACAAGCAACATTAAGATCAGTACTGGTTTCAACATGGACTCTCTCCCTTTCAATTATCTGGGCATCACGATAGCTAGAAACAATAGAGGGAAGTACTTTTCTGCTCTTATAAATAAGATTCAAGATAAAATCAGTGGATGGGACTTAAATAATCTGTCTTTTGCAGGCAGAACAACTCTTATCACTAGTGTTCTAATGCCTATAATATATACTGGATGCACAACACTTATCTTCCTAAGGGTGTCATTAACAGAATTGAATCATGTTTTAACAATTTTTTATGGAAAACAAACTATCAAGTTAAGGCTATTCACTGGTCTACCTGGAACCATCTTTGCAGGCCTTATTCTGAGGGAGGGTTAAACATTAAAAGCTTATCTGATATCCAACTAACATTTTCTTATAAGCTATGGTTTCTTTTCAAAAAAGGCAGTAGCTTATGGTCCTCTTTGATGCAAAAGATCTACTGCTCAGACACTCATGCAATAAAAGCTTCATGCAAACCAACTAACTCAAATGTTTGGAAGAGACTCTCCCTCATTAAAAGACAAGCAGAAAAGCATATCAAATGGAGTCTTGGCCAAGGAAACATGGATTTCTGGATAGAGGATTGGCATGACAAACCCCCCCCCCCTGATAAGTGATCTTATTTCTCAAAACTGGTACCTAAATGCAAGTGTTAAAACTTTTTGGAAAAGTAATAAGTGGGATCTAAATGATCTTCATAATATCATCTCTGATGATAGGCTAAATCATATTTCCAAATATAGAATTGTTCCTAACAAAGCTGACAAAATCATTTGGAATCTATCTGAAAATAAAGAGTTTGACACTAAAAACACTTGGGAAAGCTTGAGGAACAAGTACACTAAGTTGGGTCTTTTCTCTAAGATTTGGAACTCCCCTGCTCCAAAAAAGTTTTCTTTTCTGGTTTGGAAGACTTTAAAGGGTTTTATTCCTATTGACAATATAATTATGAAGAGACATATCCAAATGGCTTCCAAATGCCAGTTCTGCAACAGCTGCGAAGAGAAAAATCATCTCTTTGTAAATTGTTGCTTTGCTTGGCATCTATAGAATTATTTTAGCTGTCTGTTTAAGATTAGGATTGGAAGGCATATGGTTCTTTCCCATGTCCTGCATACTTGGTTTTGGTTTTCGAAACAAAAAAGACATATAACTCATATTGTTCCCCAAGTAATTTGCTGGGTCATTTGGAGGAACAGAAACTGGTCCAAGTTTTCTGGTACTCCTGACTCAATTAAGCAAGCTATTGACAGGATCATTTACATTATTCGAAGTATGGACTTATCCAATATGTTATCCTATAAACTATGGACAAATTATTATAATGCTGGTATTTCTTTAGGTTGTAGCTTATCAATAAACAGTAGAAAAGTACCAACTTACCTTAGATGGCTGGTTCCAAACCCAGGAAGATTAAAACTCAATGTGGATGGCTCGTGCAATAAACATGGAGAAGCAAGCTCGGGGATCCTGTGTAGAAACTCTGATGGCGACATTCTTCTGGGCTCATGAACTCTTTTAGGCAAACTGAATCCTCTTTTTGCTGAGTTGAATGCTTTAATCGAAGGACTGATTATCTGTAAAAAGAAAAAGTGGTTCGAAGTTGACGTTGAATCAGATAGCTTAACTTTGATCAATCTTATTGCGCAAAGAAACGAAGCTTGGTACCTGAGTCCTTCCTTAGAAATCTGCAGATCATTTATTCATCCCAAAATGACACTAAAGCATATATCTAGGCTGCAAAATCAGTCTGCTGATTGGATTTCTAAAAGAGTATTAATCACCAAGAAAAGCATTAATTTCATTATTTCTCCGAATGATTTACGTAGCATCGCGCTCCTGGAAAGTCTTGGATTAGGATTCGTAACCTGATTTGGAGAAGAAGACATTGTTATGTTTGAATTTGGGAAGATGGAAGGCGCCATGGTTTTTTGGCTCTTTAGTCCTTAACTTTATTATTTTGTTCAATTTTCCCTTAACATTTGTATTGTTCTCAATTAAGTAATAAAAGCCTCTCATTTGCTTAAAAAAATGTTAAAGCGAGCTGAATTTGAAAGGATTTGATAATTTTGGTTTAATGCATACCTTCTCTTTCATATTTTATACCTTTTTTTCATATTTATATGAATTAAGGGTAATAATTTTGGTTTTTCCAAAAATAAAAATAGTTTTTTATATGAGATTTTTTTCTGTATTTATTTGTTATAGGCAAGGCTATTTTGAGATTACTTTTAGTTATAATGAGACTTTTTTATATTGAGATCTTTTTTGCTTTAATGAGACTCAAAAAATGACCAATTTAACTTTGATATAAAAGCTCTTTTTCAGCCCAAACTTTCTCTTTTCTCTCTTCTCCACATAAAAAGTTCTCAAAATCGGCAAAAAAAAGACTCAAAATTTCTCAAATTCGAACTCACAAACATGTTAAGGTATGAATCATATACTTATTTATGTAATTTTTACGCAATTTAGTTGAGTATTTTTAGTGATATTTAGAGTTATAGGTTCTGCCGAAAAAGTTGAATTTTCATCAAAATGTGGTTATTTTTTTGGAAAGTAAGTTCTAGATATGTGCTAGTCTACTGATTGTCGACGTTTTGGTATGTTGTTTGTTGAATTTAGGTTAGTCTACAACGATTAGGGTTCTTGATTTGAAGGTTAGAGATGATACTGTCTGGGCGCGATTTGTGAAAGCTCAACGCCCGATTTTGGGCAAATTGTGAGTACCCAACTCGCGATTTGCCCAAAATCGAGCGTTGGGCATTCGCAAATCTGGTAGCAAAATTATGAACGACCAACTCACAAATTTGCTACCAGATTTGCGAACAAGGCCTTCACAATTTTGCTACCAACTCACAATTTTGCTACCTGATTTACGAACAAGACCTTCACAATTTTGGGCAAATTGCGAGCTGGGTGCTCGGGATTTGCGAACGCCAACTCGCGATTTGCCCAAAATCGGACGTTGGGCGTTCGCAAATCTGGTAGCAAAATTGCGAACGCCCAACTCACAATTTTGCTACCAGATTTGCGAACAAGGCCTTCGCAATTTTGGGCAAATTACGAGTTGGGTGCTCGCGATTTACCTAAAATTGTGAAGGCCCTGTTCGTAATTTTCTCTGTTTTATTTAATTGAGCATTTTCGGAACCTATTTGACTTGGACATTCATCTCGCTAGTTTTTATCTTACATTTAAACATATAACGATGTGTTGTTTTCAATTTCAGCATACCTCGCAGAGCACAAACTCCAGTTCGCCAGTCAGGATCAAACAATGATACGGATGAGCATGAGCGTGTTTCACGGTCACGATCACGGTCAGTTAGGCGTAGGCCTCGCACCACCACTCTTGCGCCTACTGCATCCCTTGTGCTTAGGATTCTGGATCAACAGTTCCGGAGAGTTAATCCCCACGTGTTGGCTTTTTATCCGGACTACACACAACACGAGGCATACAATATGTTTATGGGAGACGTAAGTTATGATTTTTTTTACGTGTAGTGAATGTTAATTTATATAATGTTTAACTTACTGAAATATTATGTAGGTTCGTCAACCATCGCGGTGCTACTCGATGTACGGTACACATCGTGCATGGGCTCTTGTCGGACAGGGCACGGTGAGACAATAGGTTATGATGACTTGTTTTGCTCCTCTTTTCGGAGTCTTGGAGCATTGGAGTACCAACGTGCACTTGGTAGATGCATTTATCGAGAGGTGGCATTCAGAGACCAACAGCTTCCACTTCTCGTTTGGTGAGATGACCGTGACGTCAGACGACTTCCACGCTATCACCAGTCTCTTGGTCACAAGTGATGATTTTGTGATTCAGTCTTTTCCTAGTGATAGACAGCGTTTAGCATGGTATTCTAGTTCACTAGGTATACTCGTGGATGATCTTAGGATAGAGTTAGCAAACATGCAGCCCTATATGATGGATGACACTTTGTCTGATGCTATGGTAGAATATGTCACCATGGTTTATTTGCTCCACATGTTATGTTGTTGTATTCTGGCGAACAAGATGGTACGATATATCGTTAGATTAGTTACAGTTTGTAGAGAGGTATAGGTGCCTTTTCCGAGAGCTGCTCGAATTTCATGCACCGGTATCACCCCCAAAAATTGCCAAAGATTCAAACAATGCACAAATCACTAACATTTTTCATCGGAATAACTTCTTTCATAATACTAACTTCGTTCATTCCCTCTTTTGGATCCAAGTACTCTGTTGTAATATCAAAAGAATCGATCTCCTCAGAGATAACCAACGCAGTCTCTTCTTTCGACGCTTCTTTAGTTGTCAGATTTTTCTGAGAATGTTTCTTTACAAAGTTTGTCAATTTCCCATTTCTGATTAATGCTTATATTCATTTTCAATGCTATGCATTCCTTTGAATCATGCCAAACCTTTTCATGATATTTCTAATATCTATTTTTTTTCCCTCAGAGTTTGTATAGGGAAAGGCTTGTGAAATTGTACTTGACTTTGGGTTTTATCAAATATTGTGGCCACACACTCAGTCAAATCTACAAAATGAGCTGGACGAATCCATTTATTAGACATTGGCCTAACTCATTGTTGTGTGCTATATACTTGTTGGTTTACCCTGGGCCTCAGAGGAAACTGATCCGCTACTTTAGATTGCACATTTCTCTGAGGTGTCTGGATAGTAACAAGAGATCTTTGGAACTGGTTCTGCTCCAAGTGATCACAGGAACCCATTTCTGAAGCCTGGGTTTCTTCCACTAATGTTTTATTTTCAACTTGATCAAACAGAGCCCCAAACGTTATTGTTTGACTTTCAGCCACAGTATCCTTCAATATCCCTGGGAGAAGTCTCATTCGATAAGCTGCCAAAGCAACACAGTCTTTACAATATTCCATATCAATTTTTGTTTTGACAAACCGGTAGGTATAATCTTTTAAACTTCCTCCAACATTTTTGCATACAGTATATTATAATATCACCATTATCTTGAAATTTTTTACTTCCCATAAAATATTGTCGGAATATGTTCCAGAACATGTCAAAGATTTTTATATAACCATGTCGAAGTCGGTTATACCATTTGAAGCAACAACTTTAAATGTTTGGGAGAAAGCCTCGATATTCAAAATTTTGACTCCCCGACGGTTTTTTAGTGTATACAATGTTTTCTTTATTAGAATAGTCCTTATAGACTTTTCCTCTCGAATCCTTAATTCGATGATATATTCGAAATTATTTTATATGTTTCTTCGCATATTTATTTTTTATGCTTTTCTTCCTACGATAACCCATTTTCGGAGAAGATTCACTTGAATCATCGAGTGAATAATCACTTGAATCAGATGATTCATATCGATATCTTGGATTTAGTTTCTTCCTAACTATTCCTCCGATATTTATATTTCCTACTAATGATTTCATAGTGGTCAATTCATCTTTCTCAGATTCATTTTCCCTTCGAATCTCTAATCGAATTTTCTTGAAGGCCATCACAGCGTCTCTTTCAGAATTCAACTTTTCAATTTCTTCCAACAATTCTTTTCTTCAAGCAACCAGAATAGAATCTTCTAAAATCTTACCAGCATGTTGATGATCGTGTTGTTGATCAGTCTCCATGTTATTTCCGACGAGGTTCCATTTGAATTCCTTTTCAACTATCAAATAATCATTCATGTCTAATTTGCCTCAAATTTCCATCATTTTTCTTCTGAGATTTTAACAAGGTTTTAGAAGACGATTATGGGGACCAAACCGCCTTCCCATAGACGGCGCCAATGATAGTTCCAGAAATATTTGGAGGAGATATATGAGTAAAACTATGTTTGGAGGATCAAATTCGTTATGCAAGCTAGTGAATAAATGTTTTGGAGAGAAAAGCTCCACATTTGAGAGAGAGAAAGAGAGTCATAAGCAATAATTTTGTAATAATTAATCAATCACCATTTCCCAAAAGGGGTGGGGTGCTTTTATAGTACATTTGGTGGGTCTTGCATGTCTAAAAAACTACTAATTATGGTCTCATCCTCAAGTTTGTTGTTTGTTACAAATTGGTCTTTTGTATTACATAATGACCAATTACTCCTAAAAGACTTTCTTTATGTCAAATTCTATCCTTAAATTTCTAAAGTCTTCTAGTTGATTTATTTTTCCCTCATCAATAATTACACAGGTCTTTTTTAGCATCCTTTGGAAAAAAAAGTCAGCATCCTAGCTTTGGTACCACATGAAGTATCAAAAACTAAAAATCACCAATCTCTGCTTTGCGAACAACTTCATGCTCTTTTTTCGTGCCAATATTCTTTATATCTCATTTATTAAATAAGGACTTGAGGAGTTTGCAAAACTCTCTCGTCTCTACTCCAACCACAACAAGAGTCAGGTTTATCTGTCACGAGTTCCAGAAAACACTCGGAGTTCCATAATCTCAACTCTTGGAAGTAACCAACCGATTTAATTCTTAGACATCTAGGAACCCCTCTTACATTGGGAGACTCAAGTTACTTAATATGTCATTTTCGCCAGTCAAGTTTACTGGTCATCGGTATATGTCTTCCTGGTTCGAGTCCTCAATGAACTCTAGCAACGTTTCCGCAGATTCCTCTGTTCGGGACCTAAGATGAAAATATCAAGTGCTAAAGTAGCTTAAGATAAGATTACCTTGCCCTCGGATGAGGGCGGCCTTGGGATACTAAACCTTATAGTGGGAATCTGGAAGCTGCCCTGAAGAAATTTTGTTTCATCTTAACGAACAATCATTTCTCAATCTGGACCAAATGGATCATCACAGAAAAGATAAAGGATAAAAGGATATGGAGCCTCAAGGCATGCTCACCACCGAGTTGGAGGTGCAGAAAGATTCTAAATCTCGGATATCTCATTGCAAATATCTACAAAGTTGATGTCGGCAATGTAACATTCACCTCTATAAGTTATGACACATGGCTTTATCCTACATCACTTGTTGACCTTTATGGTCCTACTATTATCAGGTTTGCGAGCTTGTACGACAAAATCAAGGTTTCAGACATTATCAGTAATGGCTCGTGGATCTGGTCCTCTCAGATCCATTCAGGTAAAAGGTCTCACCAACATCATCTATTTGATATTAGTAATGCTGTTAATTTACTTCTCGTCTCCTCTGAATGGGATGATATATTTCTCTAGAGCCTAAAACATAATCACAGCATATTCACGATATGTAGTACTTACGAGTTTATCCGGCCATCAGCTCCGAAGGTTCCATAGGCTACCTTAGTCTGGAATAAGTTTAACATTCTCATAACTTCTTTTATTACACGGTTAGTAATTCAGAGGAAGTTGTCCACTTGGGACAAGCTTATTGATTGAGGTTACGTCACAACTCCTCATTGTGCTTTTTCAAGAAGCAATCCAGAAACCATCATCCATATCATGGTTAACTATAACTACTCATGACTACTTGCGAAGGCCATCTCGAGAAAATTTAACATGCCCTCCTGAAATGCTGACTAGTCATGCTGGCTTAATATAGCGAGCACCTTGACCCCTTCTCCAAGTAGCCACGACCACCTCTAGCGTGCCACCTTCGACGTAGTAATATACTGTATTTGGAAATAAATGAAAACTAGGATTTCAATGACACCCAATCACTCAGCTAAGTTGTTTCTCAACATATCTTATCTGATCTTCTCTACAGATTCTACGACACCATGATGCATTGGCCAAGATAATCAGAAGCACAAGATGATCATACTACTCGATTGCCCATGTTGTTAACCTACTTTTTATACTTATTTACAATCTTACATGTAACATAAAGGCTCAAATCCATACGGGTATAATTTTTTTATTTTTTGTTAGTCAGCCACCAGCGAATGCCCTGAAGTACCTGTAACATTTATACTTATTTATTATTTTCTTTTTATACCAAAAAAAGTGATATATTTTTTTTCAATAAATATATTATGGTAGTATGTATGTATATTATGAGGATGTTTTTAGTCGAATAATGCCTTTTTTATGGATGCACTACTTTTTGCTCGTTTTGCAAAGTAATTTTGTTGATATGTTACTTGGTTAAGTTTCTTCTAATCTTTAAGCCAACATTGTATATGTTTGACCTAATTGAACGATCATCAATGCTGACGAATAGTGGTGGGAGAATATTCTAAAAAATCCTTATATCTCGTTATTTCATTTTTTGATGCGAGAAACTTGTGATATTTTTTTCAAGTTTGTAGATTTAACCTGCAAAAAATACTCTAATAACAAAACAAATATGGCCAATTGGTCTAAAGTTGTGAAAATATCATCATTAAAAAAGAGAGGAAATAAACATAATATAATTGCATCATTAGAGAGTTCATTATATTTACACGTATTGTATATCTCCAAAAGAAACTTGTTATGTGCAACTTTAGATCATGTTTCAAATCTCATGCAAACTGCACATTATGTTATATTGTTATAATAAAAATGACTTGATTTTGAAGTTGTTTACCATTACACTTGATTGTATGATACTCGAGGTGAATCTGGTGAAATTATGATTAAACAAAATTTCTTAGCATGCGCGGGTTAGGCTTTTAATTCAGTCATGATTTTTTTTAATGTTCCAAATCAACTTTAAGAAGTTATTTCATTCTGTGGGTAAAAAAATGAGTAAAGCTCTATTAAAGTATACATTCGTTATCGTCCTCTAGAAGAAGAAAAATAAAAATTTAGTAAAAATGACTAGATTAGCATTCAAACAAACTTGTATTAATCCTAATTTTGAGTCATTTTTTTTTCTTTTTTCTTCCGTGATATTTTTCTCATATTGTTGTTGCTTCGGTTTGGGGTTTCTCCTGTTCTTTTATTATGCATGAAATATTTTTACGTGTGGAAGTGATATCTTCTTCTCTTTCTAGGAGGTCGTGCGGTACCTAGATCGGCGCCTTATTATAAAGGGTGGTTTCTGCCAAGCACGAAATCGCCTCATCTGAAAGGTTTCAAAATGATGTTTCTTCTACTTGAGCATGTCTATTTGTATATTTTTTATGTGAGATGCTGGTGGTTTATCTCAAGTATAATTATCCTAGATCTGGTGTCTAAGATGATGGTCTCCACGAGAGCTGATATGCAAAGAGTTTTTACATGATATGTGTTGGGTTGTTCATCTCGGTGCTTTGTGGATACCGCGCTACGTTCCTCTTGTTAGATTGTAGATTCATATTCAATGTTTTGCTTGTTCGGTGATGGTTGGGTTTTCGATTCGACTTTTGTGGTTGGAGATCCATCTCGAATCAGTTAGTTTTTTTACTATGTATTGTCCAAGATACGGAAGATAATCCCTTTGTAGCCTTTTTTCTGCTTTAGCAACGCTTTGATGTTCGATGGATCGAGTTGTTTTATTAGGCTACAGTGTTGCGCTTTTGATGGTTGTGATGGTTGTCTTGTTCATTGTATTGGTCATTGTCTTGTTAAGAAACTATTAGATCTTGAATTCTCTTATCTAATTGTTGGAGTGAATTGCAATAGTTTTTGTTCCATTAGGTTTCTAGATTGGATTGCATTCCATTAGTTTTGTTCTAGTAGGTTTATGGACATTAGGTTTCAGGGGTATGCCCCTTTGATTATGTACATTTACTTTATATTTTATTTAATACTTTTTAAAACAACAAAAAACTGACATTTCTAGTTGCCTCGTTGAAACCCAATATTAAAATTCTTAATCTATTGAAAGTACTTATTTAAATGATTTTAAAATAATATGATATCTCTAAAAATATTATTTTGGCCTTAAGTATACCATTTATAGCTAGTAGATAAGTAATCTAGAATCCATATCTTACCTCATAAAGATTAATAATGTTTAAAATGGTTGTAGAAAGTTTTGACTAAAATCTTTCAAGATTTCTTAAATAACATCATACGAAAAAAAAGGATTATGTTTCGACTTAAAAATAGGTTAACGTGTATGATTATATACAAACTTTCTAACGTACATATAACCATTTGAATCTTATTCAACTACAAGAATATTTTGGTTAAAACTTGTACTAGCTTTCAATTTACATACAAAACACTAATTTTTTTACGATTACGAACTTACACAAAATAAAATCTAATATATGTAGTAAGCATACAACAACCACGAAAAAAATCTACAACACCGCCACAAAATATTTATCCATACAAATTACACTATTAGCCAAAGACGAAGATCCTTATCTATATGTCATAGATAATTGAGGATAACCTATTTTTCAACATTACCGGCTGATATAAAAAATTTATGGTAAATGATCCATAAAATCACTAATCACTTTGTCGCCTTAATAAATTAATACATCAAAAGCATCCTTATAATATACACTAAGTAGAGTAAAAACACACTGTCAATTTTTTTTTATCATTTTTTCACGATAAGCTTTATTTGATACCCTTATCCTAATCCTATATGTAAGATTGTTTCACACGTGAAACATACAATAAGAATGATGATAGTTTTCAAAAACTTAAGCAACATAATTTATAATACATGGGTGTCGATCATAAATAAATGTTATAACATGGCCAATCAAATATGGCTTTGATAAGTTCAAAAAACATGACCAATTATCTGTATTTTTACTATGAATAATATCAAATATCATGTAAACTATTGTTATATATAACAATGCAAATATAAAATTAACAACTAAAAATAAGTAAATTTTTAGTTGTTAGGTATAATAGGTATTCGACTATTAGATTAAAAATTAACTCACACGTTAAACATTTAACTGTAACTTTAACCATAAGTTATAAACTACAATTAACCAAAACATTATATATGGTGAGATATTTAGCTGTCACGATATGTATTAACTGTTTGTATATGTATGCAAATGCTAAACCAAACATTTTGGTGTCACATTCATCCTGTAACAAGATTTTGCTATAGACCAAACAGTTAAATATAAAAATTTGATACTATCTGAATAAACATTAACAACTATTAAATTTGTATAAAAATTTAGTTATTGACAAAGAATTAAGTCATCAATATAATATTTTGTGGCAGATTGGGTTTATTTGTTAGATAAATTAATTAATTTGAATAAACATTCACTTGTCAGCTCATATTACCTAAAATACATCTATGCAAGGTCAAACATCAACCTATTATCGAAATTAGATATGGTAGTTATTAAGTTATACATTTAAATAGTTGTACATATATTCAAATACTAAAGCAAACATTTAGCAATTAAGATAATAACATATTATATCCATTATTTAGATGTCATATTATATATTTAGCTCGTGTATTGTGTATTGAAATGTTTAACCAAACAATTAAATTTTATATGTAATATTTAACACACTTAGTTTTACAACAAACATTAATTTAGTTGTTAGACCAATACAAACATAAATTTATACATTAGTTTAATTTAGTTCAGCATATATTAACATACAATATACAACAACTAAAACTCAAACATACATTATTCTAACAATTGATTTGAAATAATAAAACATACATTGATCCTCATATTTGGAAGTTATAGACAATAACTAACATTTCTAATTTTTTTTGTAAATATGTATCATCCAAAAACAGTAGAGGACGATAATATTAGAAACCGTGTAAACAATAACCAAACCCAAAAAACTATCACAAAAAGTCATTGCTTTTTATACCATACTCTAAAAATTATTGACACCCAATATCAAAATTATTAATCTATTGAAATTACTTATTTAAATGATTGTAAAACAATATAACATCTCCAAAAATGTTTTTTGACCTTAAGTATACCATTTATAGTTAGTAGATAAGTAATCAAAAATCCATATCTAACCTCATACGGACTAATAATGTTTTAAATGGTTGTAGAAAGTTGACTGAAATATTTCAGGATTTCTAAAATAGCATTATATGAAAAACAAC
The DNA here is from genome assembly GCA_036936605.1 of Limnanthes douglasii subsp. nivea. Classification (NCBI taxonomy): domain Eukaryota; kingdom Viridiplantae; phylum Streptophyta; class Magnoliopsida; order Brassicales; family Limnanthaceae; genus Limnanthes; species Limnanthes douglasii. The sequence goes on from JAUPFV010000002.1 coordinate 263,315,695, forward strand.
CATTACTGTCCGACTTAAAAATAGGTTGACGTGTATGATTATAAATGTACCTTATGACGTACATATAACCATTTGAATCTTATTCAACTACAAAAATATTTCAATTAAAACTTGTACTAGCTTTCAATTTACATATGGAAACACTAATTTGTTTACGGTTACGAATGTACACAAAAGAAAATCAAATTTATATAGTAAGTATACAAAAAGCACGACGAAAATCTACAAACATACATGAGTAAACCCAATTTTGTTTTGTATCTGATGAGTTAGGATTATTCAGTCATAGCCTACTGAGATATCCGGACAGGGGTAATTCGGACATAAACGTACCACTGAACTATCCGTACAGGACAAAAGTAAAGAAACAACTAAACACCTTTTGACTAAGCTATGTGTTAATAAGCTTAATAAGTAAATGGGTCCTTAAACTCGACCTGGTTTCATAACTTGACCCGAAAGCTCGTGGGTCCTTGATTAAGGGTATAAATTCTCCAACCACTTTCATTAATGAGGGTAATGAACATTTAATACAGCCAAGCTGCTCAAATCTCTCACTACTTAATACCAAAATATTTAATACCTAAAACGCTTTACAAAATTACCCTCAACCCCAAATAAACCTCACCAAATTGGCGACCACAATGGGAGAAGAAGGTTCTTGAATCTTGCATTCAAAACCAACAAAAAGACTTGTTCGGATGGATCCGAACGAGCAAGCGATTCCACCACCTATGGTGGATGTGGTTGGGGAAAACAATGAATACACCACCAAAGAATGAGATAAGTTGAGAGCTGAGATTGAGGCTTTAAGAGCCATTAAAAAAGCAGAAATAGGTTTAAAAGAGAAGTCAAAGGCGTCAACCATCCACCATACTGACAGTCATAGGGAAAATGATCTATCAGCAAAGACTCATTTAAGTACACAAAAGACCCATGTCAGTTCTGATGAGTCCGAATTCTGATTACTCCCCGGACAAGGACAGATCGGACCTAGCTCTCCGGACCAAAAGACCACTTCGAACACCTAGCTAATGGGACTGTCCGAACTATGACAAAAGTACTAAAAAACCTAAACACTTCTTGACTAAGCTACTTGCTCTCCTACTTAGAACTCATGGGTCTTTAAACATGACTCGGGTCCATTGAACATGACCCGAAAGCCCATAAGGGCCCAAAATGTAAGGGTATAAATACCCAACCACCTGCATTAAATGTGGGTAATGAAAATTAACTGCAACCAGCCAGCTTAATTCTCCCTCTACTCTCTACTCTAAATATCAAATACCCACATACTTCTTTAAACCACCAAACAAATTACAAGCCTACCCTCAGGCGATAATTATCCTTACCAAATTGGCGACCACAATGGGAGCACGAAGGTGCATGAATCAAGCATTCGAAACCAGTAAGGAAAATCTGTCCGAATGAATCCGGACGCCCCAGGAGTACCACCAGCTCTGCTCGAAGTGGTGGGTGAAAACGATGAATACACCATCGAAGAGCGCGATAGGCTGAAGGGTGAAATAGAAGCCCTGAAGGCAGAAAAGGCTAGGATGGGCATGAAAGAAAAATCCAAAGCATCAGTTGCTCATCACACCGATAACCCCAGAGAGCATGAGCCTTCGAAGACTCGTGTGAGTACTAAAAAGACTCATGCCAGCTCAAAAAAGTCTCACCGGTCTAAGCCAGTGGAGAGCTCTGACTCAAGCTCATAATCTTCTGATAGCTCTTCGGACGATGAGGGCGTTGAAGAATCTGTGTCCTCTAGCAGCGATGAGGGTCGAACTAAAAAGAAGCAAAAGCAGATTAAAAAATATTCGAGAAAATGAGATAGGCATGGGAGAATGAAGAGGAATATTGGTAAAGGGTAATCTCATACCCGGAGGCATGTGGACCGGATGCTGATGGATCCTTTCGCTTTTCACGATGAACCATGTATCTTTGCAACTCCCAATGAGGATACTGTGTTCAGTCGTGGTAGAAATTGGAGGCAATCTCCATTATCTTCCAAAATTCTGTCCGGAAACCTCCCTAAGAGGTTTGACAGCACCAAAATGGAAAAGTACGATGGCAGTACTGATCCGGACAACCACTTAGAGCAATTCAAGAACTTTATGATGAACTTTGATAACGATGATAAGCTACTTTGTAGAGCATTCTCCTAGTCTTTTACGGGGAGTGCTCTGAAATGGTATAACAGTCTACCACAAGGCTGTATCAAGAATTTCGATACTTTTTGGGTGGCCTTTCGAAGGTAGTTCGTTGGAAGTAAAGAGCTAAAGGGAAATAGAGACACAATAATCCATTGTGCTCAGGAAACAAACGAGTCCTTAAAAGAATATATAAGTCGTTTTGTGAACACCAAGAATGGGTTGGCTGATTGCTTCGAGCAAGTGGCAATAGAATCCTTAAGACAGGGCTTGAATCCTGGCAATTTGGCTGATTCAGTGACCAGAAAGAAGGCCATGACCTAGGGAGGGTTGCTGAATCAAGTTGGAAAACATATTAATTTAGACGAAACAAAGAAAACAAGGGTGCACATGCAAGTGAAGTCTGACCCGGTGGCACCAAATCCCAATCAGAATCAGTTCGGGAACAAGGCAAGGGAAACCGGACATGGGCATGGTAGGGCCAAAGCTCAGTCTCAGCCAGCTGCTCCTGCTTAGAGTCAGCAATCCAGAAACAAGAGAGGGCCATGGGTTCAACCGGAGTGGTTCGCAGAATTAAAAGAAAGTGTGGCCACCATTTATGATAAAACAAAGGAGGAGGTGCACTATAGAAGACCAGCCACACTGCAATCTCCCAGAGAGCATCGCAATAACTCTTTCTGCCAGTATCACAATGACACTGGCCATACCACTGATGACTGTATAGCTTTGAAGCAAGAGGTTCAGAACTTGATCGAAAGGGGAAAGTTGGGGGCTTATGTCAAAAGAAGAGGAGGTAACAGGCCTGACAACACTCACCGGGTTGGTCCAAGTAATGCTGCTCCGGAGGGAGCCATGGTTATAATTGAAAGGTTTGATATGGAATCTGAGTACTTGGATCCTGATCCAACTCGAAACAGAGTGGGTGCAATTGAGGAATGTTCTAGGACGGTCTCCGGACTCATTAAGTTTTTTGAGTCGCTTACAATTTTCGGAGGGGATACTATGATAGCTCCTACTGCTTCTTCGAGGAAGAGGCACGTTCATACTTTAGCCACCCAGCTAGAAGGAAGCATAACTTCCTATCAGTCACCAAATCCATTCCCCTTCATTGTTTTTTATGAAGATGATTTAAAAGATATAGCTGGCCCTCATGAGGATGCTGTTGTCATAGGAGCATCTATTGGGGGCAATGATATAAGACGAATTCTGGTGGATACTGGAAGCTCAGCCAATATCCTTTTCTTAACTACGTACAAGAGAATGAAAAATCCAGCTGTAATTCAGAGTTCGGACAGATCAATTGTGGGATTTACTGGCAGCTCAACAGATGTGATCGGAGAGTTCGAAGAAGAAGTGCTATTGGGCAAGGGCCCTTTCAAGAAAATGGTCAGGATACTTTTTATCGTGGTGGATTGTCCCACTTGCTATAATGCTATTCTAGGGAGGTCTTGGCTCTCTAGGATGCATGCAGTGGCTTCGGCAGTCCACCAGTGCTTGAAATATGTTGTTCAGGGATAGGTGGGAGTCGTCCGGAGCAGTCAAAAGGTTGCAAGAGAATGTTATGCTACAGCTCTGGCTCCCCGAACACTGGGGCAGTTCGTATCAACGAACAATAGCAGTTTGAGGGGCTTTCTAGGGGTGAGGGCGAAATTGATGACCCTAGAGAGACCCCTGGAGTGTTGATACCGGTCGAGGAGGTAGAGACGCATTGTTTAGAAGCAGGAAAAAGTGTCAAGATAGGGTCTAAGATGCCATCCGTTTTGAAAAATGAAATGTTAAAGTTTTTGAAGAACCATCAGCACGTTTTTGCTTGGTGCAATGCTGATGTTACTGGGGTTCCAGCAGAAGTAATATCACATCACCTGTCTATCCGGAAAGACATAGCACCGGTGGTTCAAAAGAGAAGAGCTTTTTCTAAGGAAAAGGCTGATGTCATTGTGCAAGAAGTTGACAGGCTCACAAAGATGGGGCATATCAAGGAGTCTCAATATCCTTTGTGGACTGCCAATCCGGTTCGGGTAAAAAAGAAAAATGGCAAGTGGCGCATGTGCATTGACTTCACAGATCTCAATAGAGCTTGCCCAGAGGATTTGTATCTAGTCCCCCCGGATTGATCAGTTAGTAGACTCCACCTCTGGGAACAAGCTGCTATCCTTTATGGATGCCTTCTCCGGATACAATCAGATCCAGGTAGATCCAAAGGATCAAGAACATACTACATTTATCACTGACTGGGGTCTTCATTGCTACAAGGTAATGCTGTTTGGGTTGAAAAATGCTGGGGCTACTTATCAGAGATTGGTCAACAAAGATTTTGCTGATCAGATTGGAAGGAATATGGAAGTATACATCGATGACATGATGGTGAAGAGTGTGGATGAGAAATTGCATTTGGCAGACCTTCAAGAAACTTTTGCCAATTTGGTAAAAGTGAATTTAAAATTAAACCCAGAAAAATGTGTGCTCGGAGTGCAGTCCGGAAAGTTTCTAGGCTATATTATAAGTGAGCATGGGATACAGCCCGATCCGGACCAGCTTAATGCTCTATTCCAGATGGAGCCTCCTCGAAATGTTAAAGAAGTACAACGACTAACGGGGAGATTAGCTGCTTTAAATAGATTTATCTCGAGGTCTTCGGACAGGTGCGCCCCGTTCTTCCAAACCCTAAAGGGTGCAAAGGGATTCGATTGGACCTCACAATGTGATGAGGCTTTTAATGAGATCAAGAAGCACATGTCCTCCCCCAAAACTTTATTTAAACCAACTAACGGGGAAACACTCTTCGTATATTTGGTAGTTTCAAGTTGTGCCATTAGTGCTGTTTTGGTAAGAGAAGTGGATAGTTATCCCCATCCGGTGTATTACATTAGCAAAAGTTTGATAGATGCAGAAAGGCGTTACTTGAAACTCGAGAAATTAGCATTGGCCCTAGTAATAGCTGCAAGAAAAATGAGGCCTTATTTCCAAGCTCATCATATCATCGTCCGGACTTCTTTTCCCTTGAAAAACGTCCTCCAAAAGGCAGACATTTCAAGCAGGATGACTAAATGGTTAGTAGAGCTGGGGGATTTCGGCATAGATTTTTCTCCTCGAACAACAGTTAAGGCCCAAGCAGTGGATGATTTTTTGGTTGAATTTCACTCCGACAGAGATTCGGAGCAGACTACTGACATAAAAGATAAAAAGATATGGGTCATCCGAACAGATGGTGGATCTAGCACGATGGGATGTGGTGCCGGGGTGTGTTTGACTTCCCCATATGGTGACAAAATGTATCAAGCTATATGTTTTGCTTTCAGGGCATCCAATAATGAGTCTGAGTACGAAGCGGCTATAGCTGGTTTAAAATTGGCCTACATCTGTGGGGCTAAGAGGGTCAGGCTACTAAGTGACTCCCAGCTTCTTATCCACCATGCCCAAGGTCAGTCTGAGGCTAAAAAGGAGCAGCTTGTGAAATATTTACTCCTCCTTAAAAATGAAGCGCTCAAGTTTAAAAGTGTTGCTTATGAACATATACCTCGGACAGAAAATGAGTTAGCAGACTCATTGGCAACCATAGCTTACACGGAGTCATATCCATGGATCCATGTGCTGGAAAGCCCCTCCATTCAACTAAATATGAGTAAAGAAGAAATAATTTTTGAAGTACAGGTGAAACATCCTCAAGACTGGAGGTTTTCTCTCCTACAATACCTCTCTGATGGTATCATGCCTCCGGATAAATCACTAGCCAGAACATTGAAACACAAGGCTCGTGGTTTCATCATGTTGAGAGACGTTTTGTATAAAAAGTCTTACAGTAAACCTCTCCTGCGTTGTTTGGGGGATGAAGAGTCTCAAGTAGTCCTCTCCGAATTACATGATGGTAAGGGATCAGCCCATTGTGGATTCAGAGCTTTAACAAGAAGAGTTCTACTGGCCGGTTACTATTGGCCATCTATCATGAAAGATGCTAAGGAATTGGTAAGAAGGTGTGACCCATGCCAGAGGTACAACAATGAAATTCATGTCCCAGTCATTCCTTTAGAGTCAATTTCTGAGCCTATTCCTTTTGCTCGATATGGGTTGGATTTAGTAGGGCCTCTACCTATGGCCTCCGGAGGACGCAAAACTATAATTGTTGATATAGATTACTTTTCGAAGTGGATTGAAGCAGCCCCTCTAGCAGGAACAACATCAAAAGCTGTTATAAAATTCATTCTATCCAACATCTGTTGCAGATTTGGTGTCCCACGAAAGATAACGACAAACAATGGGCCATAGTTCGACAATAGGGAAATGGAAAGTTTCTATGCCTCAAGGGGTATACAACATTGTTTCTCTTCACCTTTCCACCCACAAGCAAATGGACAAGTCGAAGTGGCTAATAGAACTATACTGTCTGGTTTAAAGAAGAATTTGGAAGGGGCTGCTGGGAAGAGGCCTAGTTATTTACAAGAGGTCTTGTGGGCCTACCGGACAACACCAGGGGCTGCAACACTAGCTCCCATAGAAGCAACTCTCCCATCGTTTCGTGTTCACAACTTCTCCGAACGCGCTAACGAGGTGGCAATCAGAGGCCAGCTCGATTTGGTAGAAGAAAGACGAGTTAAAGCTCATCTTAGAGTTGCACACTATCAGGGGTCGATGAGAAGCAGATTCGCTTCCAGAGTTAAAAGAAGAGATTTCCAACCGGGGGACAAGGTATTAAGGAAAGTCTTCTTACATACTAAAGAAAAGCTGTTCGGCAAATTGGCTCCAACTTGGGAAGGACCTTATGTGGTTATTGAAAGGCTTAAACCTGGAACATATTGGCTAGAAGACAAGGATGGAAGAGTTTTGACTCACTCTTGGAATATCGAACATCTCCGGATGTACTTAGAGTAGTATTTGTGTAAATATTTACTTGTTTAAACATCCATGTAAATATTTGGGGGCATACTTTTTCCTCCCTGGTGGCACGGAGAGGTTTTAATGAGGTGTCCATGCTTTTGAATAAAATTTGATGCATTCTTAAAAAATTTCCGAAGTGTTTTAAGTTTTGTCCTTTGTCACACTATCCGGATTGAAATAAAAGAATGATGACCACTTAAATATTCGTCATCGGAGAACTTAAACACTCTCACTATGAAATAACTAAGGGCTATTTAAACTCTAGCCGGAGAACTTAAACACTCTCACTATGAAATAACTAAAGGCTGTTTAAACTCTAGTCATCAAAATTGGAACGAACAATGAAAGAAGACGAGAATTGCACAAAACAAAAATATTCATTATAATAACTTAAAGTGCCTTGGCCTTCCAAGGACTTTTGAATTGTCAAAATAGAACAAAAAACTTGTCCGGTCAGATACCGGACACAATTACAAAAAATAATTCCTTGGCCTTCCAAGGACTTTAGTCTGAATAAAGAGTAAAAAAAGTAGTTCATAAATTAAGCCTGAGCCTTTGAAGATGGCTCAACTTCATTTGCCTTCTTCTTCCCCTTAGGATCATCTTGATCTTCGTCTGGACTCTCCCCGATACGTTCTTCGTCATCGGATGAGGAAGCACTAGAATAACCATGCAAGTCTCCATCAGCCATTGTATGATACGGAAGGTCGTCAGACTCAACATGAAGCCATAAATCCCCTAGGTTCCTCTTCGGAAACTTCTCGTGGAAGAGTAGAACCATGTCAGACCTCACCTTGGCATATATTTCCTCCTGGGTGTCGATCACGTTGTTGGCATAAGCGTCGATCTTGGCTTGAATCTTGGCCTCCTTCTCCCTTAGCAAAGTAGCTTTCTCCTCGGCAGCCTTAGACACTGTATTCTCAAGAGCAATCTTGTCATTGGTCAGGTTGGTGATGATTTGGTCTTTGGTCTTGGATTCCCCTTTTGAGGTGGCAAGATCTTTCTCCAGTTCGGACAGCTTCTCCCGGAGCTCTGTAATGGTGTCCTCTAAGGTGGTGACTTTTGTGGTACTTGCCTCTTGGTTTCTCTTCAACTCCTCATTTTCTTCCTTTAGGATGGAAGCGTTTGAAGTAGCAGTACGAAGGTCATCGGATAGCCTCTCTTTGTCAGATTTAAGATCCTTGATAATGTCTGCCTGATTCCGAACTTGTTTTTCCAACGCAAGCACAGGCTGAACATTACTTAATAAAGAGTGGGCTATGACGTCCCTTTCACTTGAAATAATAAAGGTCTTACCATTGAAAGTGACCGTATTCGAGGTGCTCGGAGGGAGATAAGGCCCAACGAAGTCGTCTATGGGAAGATTGATGAAGTACTCCCCAAGCCCACCAAGACCGGTGATGTCTACCCCATCAATGTTTAGATCTCCCCCTTCGACCTCATCGGTATAGAAGTCGCCCGAAATCTCCTCCGCTAGTGTTGGGTCAGTAGGATCAGCTTGGGAAGGAGGCTCCGGAGCCCGGAGAGAAAGCTCGTCACCCTTAGAGATTTTCTTCTTCTTGGCCTCCCGGTCTTTGCTTTCACTTCCCTGTTTACGATTTCTTTTGGAAGCCCTTTGAGATTTTGGGGGGTGCACTTCTTGCCTTTCAGTCTCCTGCTCCACCACTTCCAGGAGAGCAGCATCAATTTGGATGTGGACTGGCCCCTCCGGGTTTATTGGAGCATCCTCCTTTGCATTAGCAGGGTTAACACCACCCACCACTTTCTTGCCTTTCTTTTTACCCTTCATCTTGCTTGGGGCTTTGGCCCGGCCTGGCAAGTAGAGTGTCCCATCTGGTTCATGGGTCCTTTTAAGCACAACATCCGGAGGAGGCTGAGTGGTGAGCTCCTCCCAAGACAAGTCTCTCCGACCTGTGGTGTTCCACAAGTGAGACCTTGCCAAGTTGCCTCCGGTAAAAGCAGCATGGAACCGGTTCCCCCACCTCTCAGCAGCCCAAGCATTGATCTTGGTGCAAGTAGCCTGCCCGGCTTTCAGATAATCACTGAATTCCTTGGGCAGTTCTGCTGAGGCAAAAGTAAGACCAATTTGTTTAAACTAACTTTACAAAAAAAAGACAAAAGTATAAAGCGGGAAACTTACGATCACTCCTCCACCTGCTTTTGAGAAGACTTGGATTCACTCAGGACTTGATTTTCCTTCCATTTTCCCAAGCCCCACTTACAAATATAAATTGAGTCCTCCAGTTCCTCTCCGCCTCTAGCAGGTCATCCACAACTTTGAGATTTTCCCCCATATTGAAGTGGTAAAAAGGGATGTTGCGGTTTCTACAAAGACCGGCCACAGCGGCAAACTCCTCCATAGGCAGAGGGATCCCGGAGAGCCTCGAAGCCATGATGCTGGCCATGAGGGTGTACCAGGCATTAGGGCTCAATTGGCTCGGGCAGAGCTTTATCAGATGGAAGTATCTGACAATTTCAGGGTCCAGGGGGAGTCTAAGTCCCCAGTTGAACAGCTCCGTGAAGATGACAACTTCGCTTAATTTGCAATCCATGGGAGTCTCTGGGTGAATGGAGATCCTGATCTTCACATTCTCTGGTATTCCCCACTTTGTACGCATCCGGCCCAGCTCAGTTGTGTGGATAATGCGTAGTTAATTTTCTGCAAGGCAAGGAGATACTTGACATTAACCTTGTGGAAACAAGGCCCCACATTTCCTTCTAAGCTCTCCGGCAGATCCGGATGCTTCAAACATAACTTCTCTTTGCCTTTGTCTTTTTTGGCAACAGCAGCACTACTGGTCTGACCGGAGGGCTCAGACTCAAATGGGGCCTCTTCGACAGAGTCCTCCATTACATCCTCCATAATTGATGAAGGGTTTTCGGTAGCAGTAGTAGAGGGAGGGTTCAGCTCTGGCTCAGCCTGAACTCCGGACTGATGGGCTTCAGTGTCCCCTTGATTTATGGCCTCCGATTGGGGCTCCGATACAGATGTTTCTCTTCGAAGACTTGGACTAGTGCCCTCTGGACCGAGCAGCCTGTCCTTGGGAACTTTGATGGGCACTTCTGACCCTGTGCTACTGTCTTTAGCACCTGATTTTGAGGGGGTACTCTTGGAAGCTTGGCCTTTAACTAACCGGCCTCTTCTCCGGTCAACTAGCTTTTGAGGAGAGTGCTTCGTATCTGACCCCATAGCTATGAAGGGGGAGGGTTTTTTGAAACTGGTAACTGTTACTCCTGGCTCGACAACGGGTTCCGATTCCTGAACCGAGGAACCAGAGATAATGGGGGAGAGGCTAGTTTAGAATAGCTTCTTTGGTTTGGTACCTTTCGAAGAAGAAGAACCTTGATCAGATTCTGTGGCTGAAATTAATGGCTTGTCGATGGGCGAAACGGGTAGTCCTGCAGCGATACGTCTTTCCCTTTCGACCTTTTGCGCCTTTTCCAACTCAGAGAGGTTGAGCCACCCACCTTTGATCAGAGCGTTCCTCGCTGTAAACATAAACTATCTGGGTAAATTTTTGCTTTAGAGAAAGAAATCTTAAAGAAGTTGTGCAGAGTAAATATGAGAGTGATGGTGAAACAGTAGAAAATGTTTGAATTTATAGTAAATCTGAAAAAGGAGTTTTGATTCCTAGGAGAATTCGAAAAGATTGGTAATGATTAAAGACGACGCTGATATCACCACCTTTAGTTAAGAGGTTGCTTTTCGAAGAAGGTGGGTTCGAAATTCAAGGTGAAAAAACGGCTGAAGCAACCAATCAGAAAGCGACACATGTCCCACGAACTCTGGCAAAAACCCTTTGGATTCATGAAGCTTTATTAGTCCAGATGAAACCATAAGGCAAACAGACCTGTCCGGATTAAAACTATCCCTGGCATCGGACTGTTTTTCAGGTCTTTGACAAAGGTATTTGAACAAACACCTAAAAAAGGGGCTCCTGATGAGTCCGAATTCTGATTACTCCCCGGATAGGGACAGATCAGACCTAGCTCTCCGGACCAGACAGACCACTTCGAACACCTAGCTAATGGGACTGTCCGAACTATGACAAAAGTACTAAAAAACCTAAACATTTCTTGACTAAGCTACTTGCTCTCCTACTTAGAACTTATGGGTCTTTAAACATGACCCGGGTCCATTGAACATGACCCAAAAGCCCATAAGGGCCCAAAATGTAAGGGTATAAATACCCAACCACCTGCATTAAATGTGGGTAATGAAAATTAACTGCAACCAGCCAGGTTAATTCTCCCTCTACTCTCTAATCTAAATATCAAACACCCACATAATTCTTTAAACCACCAAACAAATTACAAGCCTACCCTCAGGCGATAATTATCCTTACCAAGTTCTAAGAAGTCTCACCGATCTAAGCCGGTGGAAAGCTCAGATTCTGAGTCCTCCAGTAGCTCTTCGAACGAGGCTGAGCTTGAAGAGTCTTTGTAATCAAGTAGTGATGAGGGGAGGTCCGGAAAGAAACAAAAGCTAATTAAAAAATATTCAAGAAAGAGAGATAGGCATGGGAGACTTAGAAGGCATTTGGGCAAACGGTCATCTCACAGCCATAGTCACAGGCATGTGGATCAGCTGCTGATTGATCCTTTCGTTTTTCATGATGAACCATGTATTTTTGCAACACCTAATGAATACACAGTCTTTACTCGTAGTATGAATTGGAGACAATCACCCTTGTCTGCCAAGATCTTGCCCGAAACCTCCCCAAGAGGTTTGACAGTACTAAAATGAAGAAGTACGATGGGAGTAAAGAACTGGACAATCATCTAGTGTAGTTTAAGAACTTCATGATAAATTTTGACGAGGATGACAAACAACTGTGTAGGGTCTTCTCCCAATATTTTACGGGAAGTGCTCTGAAATAGTACAACAGTTTGCCTCAGTGTTGTATCAAAAACTTTGATACATTTTAGGTAGCCTTCCGAAAAAGTTTGTGGGAAGTAAAAAGGTGAAGGGCAATGAAGATACTATCATCCATTGTGCCCAAGAACCAAATGAGTCATTAAAAGACTACAAAAGTCGGTTCATAAATACCAAGAACAGACTAGCTGATTGCTTTGAGCAAGTGGCAATAGCTTCATTGAGACAAGGGTTAAACCTTAGGAATCTAGCTGATTTAGTGACAATGAAGAAGACCATGACCTGTGGTGGTTTGTTAAACCAGGTGGTAAAACAGATCAATGTGGATGAGACTAAAAAAATTAGGGTGCACCGTCAGGTGAGGTCTGTCCCAGCAACTCAAAACCAAAACTAGTCCGGATACAAAGTTAAAGAGATCGGACAAGGGCCCAACAGGGCTAAACAAACTCAGTCTAACCCAAATCCAGCTGAGAACGAGCAGTCAAGGAATAAAAAAAGGTCATTGGGTTCAACCGGAATGGTTTGCCGAATTAAAAGAGAGTGTGGCAACCATTTATGACAAGACTAAAGATGAGGTCCATTTCTGGAAACCAGTAGCATTGCAATCTCCAAGAGAGAGTCGTAATACTTGTTTTTGCCAGTATCATCATGATATCGGTCATAATACCCAAGATTACATCACTTTAAAGCAGGAAGTGAATAATCGCATTGAAAGAGGAAAACTAGGTGCCTATGCTAAAAGAAGAAGTTGGAACAGACCTGACAATGCTCCTCGAATTGGCCCTATGAGCAACGCAGGAATATCGGCTCCAGAGGGGGGAATAATGATCCAAGAAAGATTCGATGTGGATTCATAGTATTTGGAACCTGACCCAACTCGGAATAAGGTGGGGGTCATAACAGAACAGGTCAAAACGATGTCCGGACTCATTAGTTTCTTTGAGTCACTTACCATTTTTGGAGGAGACACCATGACGGCGCCCACTCCTTCATCAAGAAAGAGGCATGTTCATAATCTAGCTACTCAGTTGGAGGGGGGCATGTCTTCTTACCAGTCCCAAATTCCTTTTCCATTTATAGTCTTTGATGAGGATGATTTAAGGGACGTTGCTGGGCCTCATGAGGATGTTGTGGTGATAGGAGCATCCATTGGGGGCAACGATATCAGACGAATCTTGATTAACACTGGCAGCTCAACCAACATTCTCTTTTTAAGTTCTTACAAGCAGATAAAAAATTCGGTCGTGATTCAACGGTCAAACAGAACTATTGTGGGCTTTACAGGGAGCTCTGCGGATGTAATCGAGGAATTTAAAAAAGAAGTGTTGTTGGGCAAGGGGCCTTTCAAAAAGCTGGTCAGGGTGTTATTCGTTGTGGTAGACTGCCCCACATGCTATAATGCGATCTTTAGAAGGTCCTAGCTCTCTAGGATGCATGATGTGGCTTCAACAGTCCATCAATGTTTGAAGGATGTAGTTCAAGGGTAAGTGGGAGTTGTCCGGAGTAGCCAAAAAATAGCAAGGGAATGTTATGCAACTGGACTTGCTCCTAAAACTTTGGGAGCAGTCCGGTTAATGAGGATTAGCAGTTATTGGGGACTTCTAAGGGGGAAGGTGAAATTGATGACCCCAGAGAGGCCCTGGTGTTTTAATATCGGTTGAGGAAGTTGAAACCCACTCTTTGGCAGAAGGTAGAAGTGTTAAGATTGGCTCTAAGATGGCGCCAGAATTGAAAGTGAGATTGTTATCCTTTTTGGTTGATCACCAACATGTTTTTTCTTGGTGCAATATTGATGTGACCGGAGTGCCTACAAGTGTTATATCACACAAGTTGTCCATCCGGAGTGACGTTGCACCTGTGGTGCAGAAAATGAGAGCTTTTTCTAAGGAGAAAGCTGATGTAATGGTCCAAGAAATCGATCGACTTACCAATATGGGGCACATAAAAGAGTCCCATTATCCCTTATGGACTGCCAATCCAGTGTTAGTTAAGAAAACGAATGGAAAATGGTGCATGCGCATCGATTTTACTGACCTCAACAGAGCTTGCCCAAAAGATCTTTATCTAGTCCCCTGGATAGACCAATTGGCGGACTCGACATCTGGAAACAAATTGTTGTCCTTCATGGATGCCTTCTTTGGGTATAACCAGATACAGGTGGATCTGAAGGACCAGGACCACACTACCTTTGTTACAGATAGGGGTCTCCATTGCTACAGAGTGATGCCTTTTGGATTGAAGAATGTTGGGGCTACTTATCAGAAGTTGGTGAACAAAACATTTGCTGATCAGATTGGCCGGAATATGGAAGTATATATCGATGATATGATGGTTAAAAGCTTAGAAGAGGATTTGCACATAATTGATTTTCAAGAAACTTTTGCCAACTTAACTAAGGTAAACTTAAAGCTGAATCCAGAAAAGTGTGTCTTTGGGGTGTAGTCCGAAATTTTTTTGGGGTATGTAATAAGTGAAAAAGGGATACAGCCTGATCCAGATCAGCTTGCTGCTCTGTTGAAGATGGACCCCCTTGAAATATTAAGGAAATCCAGAGGCTAACAGGGATATTGGCTGCCTTAAATCATTTTATTTCAAGGTCTTTAGACAAGTGTACTCGGTTTTTTCAGACCTTGAAGGGTGCTAAAGACTTTAATTGGTCTCCACAATGCATCCAAGCTTTTGATGAAATAAAGAAGCACTTGCCTTCACCAAAAACCCTTTTCAAGCCTGTAGAAGGAGAAACACTTTATATATAATTGGTTGTGTCAGACTATGCTATAAGTTCACTGTTGGTAAGAGAGATGGACAATTACCCTCGTCCGGTGTACTACATCAGCAAAAGCATGATAGATGCTGAGAAGAGGTACCTGAGGCTAGAAAAGCTAGCACTAGCCTTAGTGATTGCTGCAAGGGAAATGAGGCCATATTTTCAGTCTCATTCTATTATTATCCGGACATCTTTTCCATTGAAGAACGTCCTTCAGAAAGCAGACATATCAAGCAGAATGACCAAATGGTCAGTGGAGTTGGGTGATTATGACATTAATTTTTCCCCACAAACTGCTATCAAGGCTCAATTTGTTGCTGATTTCTTAGTGGAATTCCATTCGGATAAAAGTTATAAACAAGCTTCAGAGGAGAAAACTAAAAAAAGAATGGGTAGTCCGGACTGATGGTGGATCAAGCACAATGGGTTGTGGGGCTGGAATTTGTTTAACCTCTCCGTACTGTGATAAACTATATCAGGCTATATATTTTGCGTTCAGGGCCTCTAACAATGAGTCTGAATACGAAGCAGCTATAGCTGGTCTTAAGTTATCTTACCTATGTGGGCCCAAAAGAGTTAGGCTGATGAGTGATTCTTAGCTTCTTATCCACCATGTTCAAGGTCAGTCTGAGGCCAAGAAGGAACAACTGATCAAATACTTATTCATCTTCAAAGAGGTGGCAGCCAATTTCAAGAATATTTGCTATGAGCACATTCCTAGATCAGAAAATACGCTGGCAGATTCCTTGGCCACCATAGCATACTCTGAGTCCTACCCTTGGATTCATGTACAAGAATGCCCATCCATACAATCAAATTAGAATAAGAAAGAGGAGGAGATCTTGAGCATACAAGTAGTTCAGTCCAAAGATTGGAGATTTCCCCTCTTTCAATACATCTCTAATGTGGTTTCACCTTCAGATAAAGCTATGGCAAGAAAAATTAAGCACAAAGCTCGTGGTTTTTTTTTATCATAAAACAAGTTTTGTATAGAAAATCCTTCAGCAGACCTCTTCTGCGATGTTTGGGGATTGAAGAATCCCAAACCGTTTTATCTGAACTACACGATGAGGAAGGGTCAGCACACTGTGGTTACAGGGCTCTAACCCGGAGAATTTTTGTGCCTCCAGGGGTATTCAACACTGTTTCTCTTCTCATTTCCATTCATAAGCAAATGGCCATGTTGAAGTGGCGAATAGGAATATTTTGTCCGGATTAAAAAAGAATTTAGAAGGGACTGCAGGAAAGTGGCCAAGCTATTTGCAAGAAGTGTTGTGGGCGTACCGAACTACTCCTAGAGCTGGTACACATAAATCTCCTTTTGCCTTGGTGTAAGATACCCTACCATCATACAGGGTCCATAACTATTCTGAACAAGCCAATGAAATGGCAATTAGGAACCAGTTGGACTTAATAGAAGAAAGAAAGGTTAAAGCTCATCTTAGAACAGTCCACTACCAAGACTTGATGAGGAGCAAATTTGCTTCTAAGATCAAGAGAAGAGATTTTCAACTAGGAGATAAAGTTTGGAGAAAGGTTTTACATACTAAGGAGAAGGAGTTCGGCAAGCTGGCTCCGAACTGGGAAGGCCCTTATGAGGTTTCCAAAAAACTTAAGCCTAGGACATATAGGCTTCAAGAAAAAGATAGAAGAATTTTGAAGCACCCATGGAATATTGAACACCTCAGGTTATATCTAGAATAAAAGTTGTGTAAATATTTACTTGTCAAAAGTCAATGTAAATATTAGGGGCATACTTTTTCCTACCTTGGTGGCGCGGGGAGGTTTTAATGAGGTGTCTGGTTTTGTTTTCAATAAAATATGATGCCTTCGTAAAACGTTCGATGTGGTTTGACTACAATTCTTTTCAAGTACAAGTCTTTGATTTAATGTTATGGATCTTTGACATATAGGATTAATCTGGTTGAATGATGACCATTAATTACATGTCATTGGAGATATTAAACACTCTCACTATAAACACTTTGGAAATAATTGGGGATGTTTAAACATCAGCTGTTAAAATTCAAAGAAAGCATGAAACAAAGCAAAATTTGACAAATAAGCCTGTCCGGGCGTAAACCGGATAACGTTACCAAAATACAAAATATGCCTTGGCCATCTAAGGACTTTAGATGTTTTGAAAGATATATCTACACTCAAACCGGATAGCATTACAAAAATGCCTTGGCTATCCAAGGACTTTAGTAGTTCAGAAAAATAAGAAAACAAACAAAACGCTTAAAACCTCAAGGCTCGCTCCTTTCATATTTTCCTTTATCATCTCCTTTCTTGGGACTTTTAAGTTCAACACTTGAACTATCACCGGTTCCTTCTTCTTCGTCAGTGGTGGAATCTAATCTACTGCTATAATTATACTTATCACCAGTGGCCATAGTATGAAAGGGGATCTCATAATAGTTTACGAATTTCCATAAGGGACCAAGGGTCCTCTTCGGAAATGTTTCATGAAAGAGCAGTACCATGTCAAACTTGACCTCAGCATACCTTGCTTCCAAGGAGTAGATGACCTCATTGGTGTGTTTATCAATGCTTTCCTGGATAGTATTTTCCTGCTCCTTCATCAAGTCTTCTTTCTCCTTGATCACCTTAAATACAGTACCTTCTAGGACAGTTTTCTCTTCGGACAAGGTTTGAATGGTGCCATCCTTAACCTTCATGTATTCCCTTATTGCTGTGAGATCTTTTTCCAAACCGGAGCACTTAGCTTGAAGCTTAGTACTGGTCGTTTCCGAAGTGGCAAGCTTGGTTGACAGATCTTCTTTGTCATCCCTTAGTGCTTTGATCTCTTTTTCAGTTCTTCTATGCTCTGATTAGAATTAAGAAGATTGGATGACAGAGACTCTTTATCAGTAGTGAGAGTGTTGATGAGTGTAGCTTGACTCTTCACTTGTCTCTTTAGGTCAAGCACTGTTGGATGTGACCAAAAAGAGAGTGGGACACAATGTCTTGTTCTTCGGAGATGGAGAAGGACTTACCATTATACGTTACCATGTTCGAAGAGCTTGAAGGACGAAAGGGAACAGCAAAGTCGTCTTTCTAAGAGTCGTTGAAATAAAGATCGATGTCTTAAATGGCACTGATGTCCACTCCATCAATCCCTCCTCCGGTACCCTCTCCGGACTATGGGTCTGTTGAAGCTTTCTCTGACAGAATGGGGTCAATAGAGGCTGGGGGAGGTAGAAGTTTTGAAGGGCGAAAAATTATTTCTTCCCCTAAAAATTATATTTTTCTTCTTGGCAGCCTTTTCATCACTGCTTTCTCTCTTTTTTTGAAGGCTTTGGTGGGTATTGTGACTATCCTGCCTCCATGACCATCTCAGCTTCTACTACCTTGAGCAAGGTAGCGTCGATGCCCCCCTGGTTCCCTGAACCGGTCCCCTCTGTGACAGTTGGAACTGCCCTTGTTGCAGCCTTCTTTTTCTTCCCTTTCATCTTGTTGGGAGTCTTGGCTCTAGAGGGCAAGACCAGTTTACCACCCCTTTCTTTTGTCCACTTTAGAATGACACCAGAAGGAGGGGGTGTGGTTAGTTCTTTCCATGAAAGATCCCTCCGACCTGTGGTATTCCACATATGGGACATTACCAGGTTACTAAAAGTGAATCCGTTGTGGAAGATATTTCCCCAACGCTCTGCAGCCCATGCATTCAACTTGGCACAAGTTGTTTGCCCCTCCTCCAGGTGTCCGGAAAAGTCCTTCGGCAACACTAAAAAAAAAGCAACAGCTAAATCAGGAGAGAAGTACTTGCAGGTAAAAAAGAAAACATGGGATACAAGGACAAAGACTTACTTGTACTCTTCCATCTGCTAGTCAACATGCTTGGGTTGGTGTCGGCTTTGATCTTCTTGCCATTTTCCTATGAACCACTGATGAACAAGAACTATGTCCTCTAGTTCTTCTCAAACTCCAATAAATCATCCACCACTTTGAAGTTATTCCCCATGTTGTGATGATAAAATGAAATGTGGTGATTTTGCATAGACTTGACACAGCGGCAAATTGCTTCATGGGGAGAGGGATTTTAGATAACCTTGATGCCATTATGCAGGCGAGGAGAGAGTACCAGACGTTTGGGCTCAGTTGTCTTGGACAGAGTTTCACCAGGTGGAAATACCTGACAATTTCTAGGTCTAATGGGAACCGAAGTCCCCAGTTCAGCACCTCTGTAAAATGACCATCTCATTAAGTTTACAGTCCATCAGAGTCTCCGGTGTGAGTGGTATCCTCACATTCACTGATTCTGAGATCCCCCACTTTGTCCGGATCCGGCCCAACTCAACGGTATGAGTGTAGACATAGTTTATATTATGCAAGGCCAGCATGTATTTACCATTAAATTTTTTAAAATAAGGCCCTACCTTGCCCTCCAAGCACTCCGGGAGATCTGGATGAGCCACACCATTTTTAACCTTTCCTTTGCCCTTCCTATCAGGGGCAACATCCCCATTTTGTCATGAGACTTCAGTTTCAAAGGGGGCCTCTTCGATGCTCTCCTCCATCACTTCTTCCATCACTGTGGAAGGTCTATCAGTTGTTATGGATGAGAGGGGAATAACTCCTGACACCAAAAGCTCTCTGGATGAATGAGCGTCAGTTGTTTCCAAAGGCATGGGATCCGGTTGAGGTTGAGCTCCAGAGGACTTTGCTTTTAGAGCTACCTTGGATGCCTCTCATCCGGATGGCTTATCCTATGGGGCTCTTTTAGACACCTCAGATCTGGAGGGCTTATCTTTGGATGTTGCTTGAGAAGCCTCAGATTTGGAGGGTTTTGACAGTGAAGCAGTTGCTTGGGCTTTCACCAAACGAGTCGTCCGGCGTGAAGTTGATTTTTCTGGAGACTTTTCAATATCTGAGCCCATGACTAAAAAAGGGGAGGGGTTTCCAACACTTGATACTGCTTTTTCCTTGGCAATGGAAGGTTAGGACTCCTGAACAGAAGAACCTGGTGGAATTGATGAGAGGCTTGGTTTGAACAGTTGTTTAGGTTTTGGGTTTCTGGTGGAGGATGACCCTTGGTCAGTTTCTTAGGGTGGTTCACCAAACTTTTCGCTTGGGGAGACTGGAAGACCAGCAACGATACGTTTCTCCCTTTCGACTTTTCTTGCTTTCTCTAAGTCGAACAAGTTCAACCAGCCGCCTTTTACAAGAGCGTTTCTAGCCGTGAACATAAAAGTATCCAAGAACAAGTTTGAAAGTAAGGGTGAAAAGCTCTCTAAAAGGTTTTTGAGTGATGCAGATAATGAAACAGTAAAAAAATGATTTATATATTAGTGGCAAAAGGTAACTGATACCTAGGAGGATTTGAAGAGGTTTGCAGTGATTAGAGACGACGCAACCGTGAGGAAAATTAAATGCATAGGTTACTTTCTAGGTTTAGTGGGAGCGCCAATCTAGGTAAAAAAATGGCTGGTAGGTCGAATCAGATTGTGACACGTGTTCCACGATCCAAAAGAAGACTCTTAGAATTCTCGGAAAAAGTTAATTCGAACAGACTTCGAGTTAGATACACAAGGAGTTCGGACAAAATCATCAATGCTAAGAAATTTTTTTAGTCATGCCAAATATATTTGACAAGGCCTAAAAAAGGGGTTACTGATGAGTTCGGATTATTCAGTTACAGCCTACTGAGATATCCAGACAGAGGTAATTTGTACATAAACGTACCACTGAACTATCCGAACAGGACAAAAGTAAATAAACACATAAACACCTTTTGACTAAGCTATGTGATAATGAGCTAAATAAGTAAATAGGTCTTTAAACTCGACTCAGTTTCATTACTTGACCCGAAAGCCCATGGATCCTTGATTAAGGGTATAAATACCCCAACCACTTTCATTAATGAGGGTAATGAACATTTAATACAACCGGGCTGCTCAAATCTCTCACTACTTAACACCAAAATATTTAATACCCAAAACGCTTTACAAAATTACCCTCCGCTCCAAAATAAACCTCACCAGTATCGATCTTAAAGAAAATATCAATTCGTGTAACAAAATAGCAAAATGTTATAAACCAAAACAAATATAAATTAAATATAATGAGCTGTAAAATCATTTGTATATTGATTTAGTTGTTAATCTTTCCAGTTTTATTATAATTATCTAAATAAATACATATATAAGTAAGAACGAATCTTTGATAAATTTTCAATACTGTAATTTTGTTTAACAAAAGAATACAAATTATAAAGTAAAACAAATATTATTCAAACAAGAATTAAGATTAATAATTACTAAAAAACCTATCAACTTGTATAGCAAAATAGTAAAAAATTAAAGCAAATGTAAAGCAAATGTAAATTAAATATCATAAGTTGTAAAATCATTTGAGTATTGTTTTAATTGTTAATCTTTTTAGTTTTATTATAATTAACTAACAACTGAATAATACATATATAAGTAAAACAAATCTTTGATAAATCTTCGCAACTGTAATTTCATTTAACAAAATAATAAAGTTATAAATCAAAACAAATATTATTTAAATAAAAATTAAGGTTAACAATTACTCAACAACAATTTTTTTTAAAATGTTCATGATTGACACAAAACACTAAATCAGTTATGAAAACAATTACTGAAATAAAAATAAAATAATAATAATAATAAACGAAAAGTTATGTTTGATTTTATATATATTAAATTTAATAAAATATAGAAATCGTTATAAAAAACATACGACGAACAAAATAATATTAAATAGGAATATAGTAATGACCCGTGTTTAAAAAATAAATTGAGAATAATGTTTAAACGATATATATATATATATATATATATATATATCAATCTCCTCACCGGTTTACAAATTTATATTTACTATTATATTATTTAACTAATAATATGATTATAATATATAAACAACAATATAAATAATATATATATATATATATTATATTCTTAAAAACTTATTTTTTATATATAAGACTGGTTTATTAAAGAAAAAGAATTATTACAGCCTTTTTATAGGGAAAAAAGAGAGAATAAAGTTGTATATATAGGATTAAAAGTATAGTCTAATTCTTCTTTTTTTATTAAACCAAAGTTTGGTGCGTAGCCAAACTCATTACAACTCAATTTTTTTTATAGTGGTAGTAGAGTCTATGCCTTTATGACTTTCCAGTCTGATTAGCCGGTGATATGGATTCGCTTTTATTTTTTCTTTGTTAAGGTGTGGTCGAGTGAGCATATAGATACGTTGAAAAGGCTCTAGAGGCTTGGTAGCCCCAACCTCAACCTGATTAGAGTGAGCGGATAGAAGTTAATTAAGAAGAAGCTAATGTGGTACTTTGTTCGAGATGAGGATTTGTTACGGTGGCGACCAAAGTTCTACATCCCACATCAGTTAAACATGAGAAGGATCAATGGTATATAAGTAAGAACATATCTTAACTAGTATGAGGCATTATGGAAGTTGACCAAAAAGCAAAGCAATGCGGGCCTTCAGGCGCCAAAGCGGACAATATCATACTAGTTATCCATATTCCCAATATTCTTCTTAGTCTTTCAAATTAATTATATTTACTAGTTATCCATATTCCCAATATTCTTCTTAGTCTTTCAAATTAATTATAATTTAAATAGTGAAGAGATATAGTTGAGAAACTAGTCTTTCAAATTAATTATAATTTAATTAGTGAAGAGATATAGTTGAGAAACTAGAGATGATCTTGTACTTTCTTGTTGATTTTCACTATATAGTTTTTTAATTTTGTCTAGTAGTACAAGTTTATTATCTTATTTTACATCTCTTAATATATATATTTTATTAGACCATAACTTTAGGAAAATGAAATCTTTATTCTTCAAGTTTGAGATAAGATGTGTCTAGACTTTCAGAGAAATTTATTGCTCAGATTTTGACAAGAATCGAGCTCTTGCAGAAGTCTAGTCTACTGACTTGTATGAGCAATTCTTTAGTAAGCTAGTTCGTACCTTAGTTCTTCTCTCTGAAGATATATGTGATTTTCATCCCAAATATGAGTAGCTTTCTATTGTTTTTTATTAGTGGAATCATGAACCAACGTGCTTTTATATTAGCAATAATTTATATAAGAATTTTTTAGTTTATCTCAATATGGACATTAGTTAAGTTCTTATCTTTGCATATGATTAGACTATCTAATATGGTTCGACATTCAGCAAATGAAGCATATTATTTTCCATATGTTCTTCCAAAGCCATAATATTTTCTCCTTGGTTATCTCTTAAAATTCCACCTCCACTTGATTCTCCACATGATGAACTTGGCCTATCTGTATTTAGTTTGACTATGCTGCCTTGAGATAGGTACCGTTTAACTAATAAACAAATGTTTGTTTTCTTTGATTGCAGGTAGAAGAGGTCTAAGGCGATGTTTTTATCTCATGTTCCGTGAGAAGATTTCAAGAGGTAAACATTATCTATCTTGAAGTTTTGGTAAATGATATAGTTTATAACTGTTCGAGAATTTGTATGAATGCCTTCATGTTTTGCTTATTCTCGGCTCTCCAATTAGACTAACATATGATATGGGGTAAGAGGGTTATGATAGTGTATATCTTGTTGAGTGGACGAGTACCATGTTCCTATAAGGTGGATAAAAGTATGTGTTTTGAGATGTAGATACCAAGTAGCCCTGCAAAGTGTTTCCAAATATCACATGTTATTTTACATTCAACAAATAGATGTTATGTGGTTTCCCATTCTGAACAGAATTAACATTGAGGTGTGTCTGTTTTGCATTATGGAATCAACTGGTAGCCAACCTTTTAGGAGTCTCCATAATAGAAACTAACATTTCTTTGGTGTGATATTATTGTAGGGCATGCTCACTTCTCTCTCACACATTTATTAGTGTGGGCCCTACCTTTTGGTTTCTTACAAGAAACAACTAAGCATTAAATGAAGGGTAACTTACAAGCAACCTCTTTTCATTTAATGCAAGTGGGTTTCTTGCAAGGAACCATTAACTTCTTTTGGAAGCATAAGTGGCTTCTTTTGTAAGCCTTGTTTTGCTATAAATAGGACCATGAGTTGGTCTTGGAGAAGCATCACTTGAAGCACTTGAAAGAAATATTCTAGAGTGCAATATTGTGTGTGACACAATTTAGAGAGAAACATTTTGAGTGAGAGAGAAATACGGGTAGTGTTTAGGAGAATTTGTTTGAGTAATCTGTGAGATTACTATTCTCTTTGGGTATAATATTCGGGGTGAGAAAAGTGAGTGTATAACTCTTGAGTGTATGGAGTGAGACTCCAATCCTTGTAATATTTTTGAGTTATAGTGATTCTTATTTTTCTCCCGTGGACGTAGGCAAATTAGTCGAACCACGTTAAATTCTTTTTCTCTTGTTTGTTCTTATTTCCGCATTCGTGGGATTATTATTCCCAACAACTGGTATTAGAGCCAACTTGCAGTTCCATATCCTTCTTCTTCGTACAAAAATGGAGGAACGTACGAATATTGGTGGCAATTCCACGATCATACTCACGGAAACAAATTATTCCATTTGGAAAACCATGATGGAAGATTTGTTGTACTGTAAAGACTTGTTTGATCCTATTGAACTAAAAGGGGTCAAACAAGGTGCAACAAGTGAAGCAGATTGGAAGAAACTCAACCGTAAAGCTGTTAGTGTGATTCGACAGTGGGTTGAAACAAGGGCGATTCGCGACACCGCAAAAGAAACTGATGCTTTCAAATTATGGAAGCATTTAGAAGAAATGTATGAGCCCAAAAATGCTCAAAATAAAGCTTTCATCATAAGGAGACTCGTGAACCTGAAACTTTATGATGGGCAAAGTGTATCTGACCACCTGGCGAAATTTGACGAGATTCTCGACAATTTGACGAACATGGAGCTGGCCTTAGCTGAAGAAATTCAAGCGTTGATTTTGTTAAGTTCTTTGCCGGATAGCTGGGAAACACTTGTGGTAGCTCTTAGCAATTCAGCACCACAAGGAAAGGTGACGTTAAGCATGGTAAAGGAAAGTATCAACAGAGAAGGCAAAAGAAGAGCGGAGCAAAGCTCTTTCAGCTACCCTCAAGGACAAGCACTAGTCACGGAGAGAGGAAGAACTAGAAACAAACATTTCTCCAGAGACAGGAGAAACAAAAGCAAGTTCAGAGGCAGATCAAAGTCAAGAGGTGACTTCACTTGCAACTACTGTCATAAACCTGGACATTTCAAAAAGGATTGTTGGAAGCTGAGAGAAAAGGAGGCTAAGGAAAATAATGAAGACAATAGAGGAAATGCAGCTGTCATATCCAACGATGGTGAGACATACCTAATTTTTGACGATGGACGTGTCAACCTCGCATGCCAAGACACATAGATGATTGATTCTGGAGCATCATTTCATGTAACAGCCGATAGAAGTCTTTTGACCACTTACACAAGTGGTGAGTTTGGTTTTGTCAAGATGGGAAATGAGGCAAGATGTGAAATTGTTGGTCGAGGTGATGCAAAACTGGAAACTAGCAGCGGTTGCAAGCTGTTATTAAAAGACGTTCGACATGTTCCAGACATCCGTATCAACTTGATCTCTACTGGTCAACTTGACGATATGGGATACGAAAACACATTTGGAAATGGAGTTTGGAAGCTTAAGAAAGGAAATCTGGTCGTGGCCAGAGGTAAGAAGATTGATCGTTTGTATTATATGCAAACAAAACAATCAAGTGGAGTAGAAGCGAATGCGATCAAGTATGAAGAATCGGCGAACTTATGGCACGCCAGACTTGGTCATATGAGTGAGAAGGAACTTAAAATTCTCACGAAAGAAAATCTTCTACCGAATCTTCCAAATATTCCTTTAAAGCAATGCACTCATTGTTTGGCAGGAAAACAACATAGAGTCGCATTTCGAGCAGGACGGCCACATAGAAAGAATAATATTCTTGATCTAATACATACAGATGTATGTTCTATGGGTGACAGAAGTATCGTCGGATCATTATACTTTTTCACATTCATTGACGATCATTCCAGAAAGGTGTGGGCTTATGCTTTGAAGACCAAAGATCAAGTGTTAGAAGTATTCAAGAAGTTTCATGCCAACGTTGAAAGGCAAACTGGAAAACTTTTGAAATGTATTCGCTCTGACAATGGTGGTGAATACATTGGACCATTTGAAGAATATTTTAGAGTTCATGGTATCAGGCTTGAGAGATCGGTACCCAAGACCCCGCAACATAATGGTGTTGCAGAAAGAATGAATAGAACCATTTGTAACAAGATCGTGTGCATGCTCTCCCATTCAAGATTGTCAAAGTCCTTCTGGGGTGAAGCATTGATGACGGCGGTAGATCTTGTCAACTTATCCCCTTCAGTTCCTTTAGATGGTGAAATTCCCGAAAGAATATGGACCGGGAAAGATATAAGTTACAAACACTTGAAGGTGTTTGGTTGTAAGGCGTTCGTACATGTCCCTCGAGATGAAAGATCCAAGCTGGATGCGAAAACCAAAGAATGCATATTTCTTGGTTACGGACATGATGAGTTTGGTTATAGACTTTGGAATCCAAGAAGCAGAAAAGTCGTTCGAAGTAGAGATGTTGTGTTCTTCGAAGACCAAACTCTTGGAGACATGAAGAACGACGAGAATACAAAATCAGATGTCAATACTAAAATTGACTTAGTTCCGGATGCACCATTTCCAGTTGAGTATGAGGATCATGGCGAGGCTCCCGACCATGAAGAAACATTGGCGTTGAAGGAAATCATATTGAAGAACCCCATTTGAGAAGATCCATTAGAGATCGCCGACCTTCGACTAGATACCCAACAAATGAGTATGTGTTACTAACTGACGGGGGAGAACCTGAATGTTTTGAAGAAGTTGTGCTGCACATTCAAAAGAAGGAGTGGTGGAAAGCCATGCAAGAAGAGATGAAGTCATTGCATGAGAACCATACATACGATTTGGTAGAGTTACCAAAAGGGAAGAAAGCACTCAATAATAAATGGGTGTTTAAGCTGAAGACTGAAGAAGGAAATCCACAACCAAGATACAAGGCGCGGCTGGTTGTCAAAGGATTTGGTCAGAGAAAAGGTATTGATTTTGAAGAAATATTTTCACCTGTAGTAAAAATGTCATCTATTCGTGTTGTTCTTGGAATATCTGCTAGCTTGAATTTGGAAGTTGAACAACTTGATGTGAAAACTGCTTTTCTCCATGGTGATTTGGAAGAAGAAATTTACATGAAGCAACCTGAAGGGTTTGAGACTAAAGATAAAGAGCATTTGGTCTGCAAACTAAAGAAGAGTTTGTACAGTCTCAAACAAGCCCCACGACAGTGGTATAAAAGGTTCGATTCCTTCATGGTGGAACACGGGTATAAAA
Source organism: Limnanthes douglasii subsp. nivea (assembly GCA_036936605.1). Lineage (NCBI taxonomy): Eukaryota > Viridiplantae > Streptophyta > Magnoliopsida > Brassicales > Limnanthaceae > Limnanthes > Limnanthes douglasii. Next base: position 263,342,716 of record JAUPFV010000002.1, read on the forward strand.
AGACCTCATCTGACCATTGAGTTTTCATTAAGATATTTTCTGAAAATAATTTTATCATCCTTATGCTCTACGTGGATGATATGTTGATTGTTGGTCGTGATATTGGAAAGATAGAGAAGTTGAAGATGGAGCTCAGCAAATCTTTCGCAATGAAGAATTTGGGTCCCGCAAAGCAAATTCTTGGGATAAAAATCACTCGAGATAAGGTGAACAACAAATTATGGTTGTCCCAGGAAAAATATATTGAGAAGGTTTTAGAAAGATTCAGCATGAGCAAAGCGAAAGCTGTTACTTCTCCACTTGCAGGGCATTTTAAACTTTCTTCCAAGCAATCACCTACAAAAGAAAGTGAGATGGAAGAAATGAATAAAATACCTTACCCTTCAGCTGTTGGCAGTTTGATGTATGTCATGGTTTGTACAAGACCTGATATTGCTCATGCCGTCGGAGTGGTGAGCCGATTTTTATCTAATCCTGGAAAAGAGCATTGGGAAGCTGTAAAATGGATATTCAGGTATCTTCGAGGAACTTCTTAATTATGTTTAAGTTTTGGAAATGGTAAACCTATTCTTGAAGGCTACACAGATTCAGATATGGCTGGTGACGTGGATAGTAGAAAATCTATTTCGGGATATTTGATGACGTTTTCAGGGGGAGCAATTTCGTGGCAATCAAGATTACAAAAATGCGTTGCATTATCCACTACCGAGGCTGAATATATTGCCATTACTGAAGCTAGTAAAGAACTTTTATGGTTAAAAAAGTTTCTTATAGAGTTGGGCCTCAATCAAGAAAACTATACTCTCCACTGCGATAGTCAAAGCGCCATTCATCTTAGCAAAAATCCAAGTTTGCATTCGAGATCGAAACATATTGATGTTCGATACCATTGGATTCGTGAAACCTTAGAGTCAAAGCAGCTGAGTATTGAGAAGATTCATACCGATGACAATGGATCAGATATGATGACAAAGTCACTGCCGAAACAAAAGCTTGATGTGTGCACAGAGGTTGCCGGACTGGTAACACTCTTCTCCTGAGCAGGCGGGGGAGATTTGTAGGGCCTGCTCACTTCTCTCTCTCACATTTATTAGTCTGGGCCCTACCTTTTGATTTCTTACAAGAAACAACTAAGCATTAAATGAAGGGTAACTTACAAGCAACCTCTTTTCATTTAATGCAAGTGGGTTTCTTGCAAGGAACCATTAACTTCTTTTGGAAGCATAAGTGGCTTCTTTTGTAAGCCTTGTTTTGCTATAAATAGGACCATGAGTTGGTCTTGGAGAAGCATCACTTGAAGCACTTGAAAGAAATATTCTAGAGTGCAATATTGTGTGTGACACAATTTAGAGAGAAACATTTTGAGTGAGAGAGAAATACGGGTAGTGTTTATGAGAATTTGTTTGAGTAATCTGTGAGATTACTATTCTCTTTGGGTATAATATTTGGGGTGAGAAAAGTGAGTGTATAACTCTTGAGTGTATGGAGTGAGACTCCAATCCTTGTAATATTTTTGGGTTATAGTGATTCTTATTTTTCTCCCGTGGACGTAGGCAAATTAGCCGAACCACGTTAAATTCTTTTTCTCTTGTTTGTTCTTATTTCCGCATTCGTGGGATTATTATTCCCAACAATTATTCCATATCCTTTTGAATAATTTAGAAAAATCTGATTTTTATCTGATTTCTAGCCATGTATCCTCGGTGTTAAACGTACCGCTTTTAGAAAGATACCATTTGATAACATCATCTATTTTTTGTTGCAGTTTAATCTTAGATATCATTTTAATATTAATAAATTGTCCTTTATAAATACCAAATTAATGTGGACTATATCTTAAAAAAATTAAATTTATATTATGATTTTTTTAGAAATTATAAAACTAATTTTTAATCCAAATATTATAATATTAAAATGCGCTATTCAGATAGTTAATTAGTGTTTCATAAAAAAAAAAAGGGGGACTTACTTATAAAGACCCGTTACACAAAGCTATTAGAGTTACAGATCTAAATTTTTTAAGAGATTTATACCTTAATTACCCTTTTATATAAAATCTAGTAACCAACTTCTCTTTTTTTTTTTAAATTTTAAGTTTTAAAGGTTTATATCTATTAAACCGTAACTCGGAAAAAGAATCTGAAAATACCATTGGTTTTGTTTTTTTAAGACGAACAGAACTAGTACCACTCATGATATTTTTTGAATTTTGTTTAAAAAATAATATTTTACACACGTTTTCGAGTTATATGGTTTCACATCTAGTGATTGGTTTCGCATCTACCAAAATAAAGAAGGTTTCACATCTATCAAAACAAAAAAGGCTTCTCATCTAGAAAATTAAAGAAGGTTTAACATCTATCAAAATAAAGAAGGTTTCGCATCTACCAAAATAAAGAAGGTTTTGCATCTATCAAAATAAAAAAGGTTTCGCATGAAGGTTTATCATCTATCAAAATAAAGAAGGTTTAACATCTATCAAAATAAAGAAAGTTTAGCATCTAGCAAAATAAAGAAGGTTTAGTATCTATCAAAATAAAGAAGGTTTCGCATCTATCAAAATAAAGAAGGTTTTGCATCTTCTTCGTTTATCCTTTAAATTTAATTTTGTTTAAAATCTGTATCTTTCAAACCATAACTCGGGAAAAAAAATCTGAAAATACCGTTGGTTTTGTTTTTTTAAGACGAACAAAACTAGTACCATTCTTGATATATTTTGATTTTTTTTAATTTTTTTTTTATATTTTATCATTTCTCCATTTCCTTACTTCATATATCTCTTAGTTGCTTAGACTATTCAAATCACGAATCTCGAATCTTCATTTCATTTTAGAGATGATGTCGTGGTTTACTTTAAAGACCGCATAAGATGTGTAAACATCATCATATTGTTTTGTTTGAAGTACTTCTTATCAATGTAGTGGCAAGCAAACTTGTATCGATATGATTGCAAAGCTAGACAAAGTTATTTGTTATGGTGCATCGACTCCTTTTGACTTTGCTCTTTATTAGGAATTGCCAACAACCATAGTCTTACATCTATTTTTGCAAAATCAGAGATAAGCTTTAAATATAACTCCTATCAAGGATCAGACGGTTTTCGGAGAATAGATCCATCGAGTGTAAAGGGAAATCTCATATTTTTAGTGAGTAGGGGTATAAAGGGTATTAGTGGATTTTCAATGGTAAATATTTGATTAAAATGGGTATTTCTGAGAGAATAATAAAAATATGGATCTTAGATGGATAATAGTTAGGGTTTTGGGTCTTAAATGGTAATTTACCCTAAAAAATTTAAATTTTGTTAAGCTTAATAGCCTCAAATAAATAATACATTCTCAAATATGTATGTAAAATGTTTTTAAGTTTTGCTTAACTTTGGTAGAAACCACTTAAATACTATTTTGAATAATATAATAAATTTACACTAATTATGTATAATAAAATTATATATTATATTTTGTATGAAATTATTTTATATAAATAATTAAGGTATTCAAATATTATCATTGATTTCATAGTTTCCTTTAAATTATGATTATTTCAAAATTATATCATTTATTTCACATGACATAAAACTAGGTTATGTCGGATTTATTTTTTACTCAAAATAAAATGAGATTATAATAGCACTCAGATTTAGGCGTGTCTATTTTTTCACGCAGTCTAAAAATTTAAAATTAAAAACCATGATAATATTTAAAACTGAAAAGTGATATTATTTAAATATAAATGACAATAGTAAAATATCTAAATATTTTAGTTAATTACATAGAATATTGAATATTCAATACATCAAAATATATATATATATATATATATATATATATATTATTTGGAGTAAATAATAATAAAAGTTTTATAGGTTTATTTGGTCTCAATGTAAACTATATATTTTTTAATTTTAATTGAAAATTTAGCTCTAAAACTTCCTAAAATTGTTAAAGAATTATAGATTTAAAATTTCATATTGGAGTACGTTTTAATATTAATATTGTTGATTTTTTTTAAATCTCTTAAGAAAAAGAATTTGACGTTTAAGAAAAAGAATTTGACGTTAAAAAATTTAGTGTTTAAATTTTTTAAAATGTTAACGTAATATAAATTTAAAAATTTGACATTAAAGCTCAATATTACCATTGACACTCATCGACAACAAAGTTGAAAGTTTTTTTGATATAATTTTTTTTTAAAATTAATACACCAGAAAATTCATGTTAATTTTTTAATAGTTTTTAATATTAGAGTTTAAAGGATAAAATGTATAACGATATTCTAACAAAATTAGGAGATGTTCAATGTTATTTTCTCATATACATATGTAAATATTCGTTTACTGGTTTTAAATTATAACTTATACGTTTGCTTTATTAAAAATGCTACAAAAAGATAAATATATTTTCTCCCTATATACATTGGCAAAGAACTATTGAAACATACGTTTTTACTGAGGTTACATTTTAAATTAGAAAAAAATGGATAAAACATATTTGAGATCAGTGTTGATAGTCTTTTTTGTGGTGGTTTTATTATCCACCTTAAATGTTCAAATTGGAAAAGCGATAGTATCTAAAGAAGATGTATCTAGAGAACATGTGAAAAATGGTGCCGGAGAACATGAATCGGGAGAGCAGGTGAGAAATGATGCTGAGAAATGTGGGATTGTGGAGGATTGCTTTAAATATTGTATTTTGCGTACCAGAAGGTTGTGGAGGGTAAATTGTGTACAAGGAGAATGCAAATGCATCTTTTGATATGTTGCAATTCATAAACTATCAAATAAATGGATCCATCTTTTAAATCATTTTTAAATAAATGAAATGATTAATTTTAATAAATATTTGTATGTTTTATTTTAATTCAATGAGTTAGTAAATGTATGATGTTATGTTTGGCATATCTCATAATAATTAGTTTCGAATACATAATACAAACTAATGTACATATTTTTTTAGAACATAGTAACTAAATAGATTGTAGAACATAGTAACTAAACAGATTTTAGATAAAGAATATAATAATGTATATATTTTTTATTTTATAAAAATATATAAATTAATTTAAGAAAATGTTTACATAAATTGGAATGATTTTTAGTTTATACAAAGTATAAAAATTAAATATACCAATTATTTCTCGGGTAAATAATAAATTAAAATAGTGAGATAGCCAGTAATGATAACAAGGACACAAAACAAACATCAAATGATAAATGATATAAGGATGAAAAAGATGGTAAAATATAAGGGAGTCTGTAGAGAGCCAATAACTGCAATAATGTTTATGGAAGAAAGACATCTAACAAAAAAAACATGGATACATGCAAATTGAGAGGATTCATTAGTATGAATTAAGTCAAACTGATATATCTTTTTAGGTTCGAGTGTGGACTATCAACCATATAAAGTATGTATAAAATAGTTTAATTATAACTAAACTTTAATTAAAAGTGTTAAGTTAGATATTGAAAATCACTCACTAATTTGTTTTTTGTTGTTCCCTAAATGTTGAATCTTGTTCGTAAACTGATAATTTTTTTTATCACTATATGGTTTTGCCATAAAGTAATAACATAACCGGTGATGGTTGGGTAATCGCCGAATATTCTTTTATCATTCCTATGTTTGTGTTCAACTATTCTTTAATTTTTTTTATCTAACCACTTTGTTAAAAAAACATAAACTCATCGGAATAACTCGTTTCCACACATCAATCTTTTTGTTACATTTGTAATAATGATTCAATTTATATGTCATGTTCATAACATGTTAGCGCTAAAAATATATGTTCGATATCTCACATCAAGGATAACTCCTGATATGTCAAAATAACACTCTGCGAGGTATACATATTATCCTCTCATAGTGTAGAATATTTTCAAAGGGTATTACAGTAATAACAGAAATAAATGTTTAAACTTTATGCATCTTGTAAAGATAATTGAGATGCGTAATAAATATAGATAGAGAAGCTCAAGAAAATGTAGTTGGACGATAAAAATACATATCTCTCCATTAACTTCAAATAAGGTTATTTATAGTGAGATATATCTAATGAGCTTACAATGTCCATGGGTCGATCTTGGTAATCCATGCCTAAATATATCCCAAAGGCATCATGTAAAGAACTTATAATTTTTAGATCAATATTTACAAATTAAACTTAGAGATAATTCATTGATCCGATTTGTCCTTCGAATAATTTGATCCTCATCATCCTCTATTAACGAACGTAGACTATACAAAAACCACATGTAATTCTCAAGTGTTTTCGAACTTATATAAACGAAAGCAACGCAAAATGTCAGCTTTGTTAAAGTTACACAAACAATTTTGAACAATGACATTTTGTACTTCTTTATGTCTTTTGAAGTATAAAATCAGGAAATAGTCATTCGACTATCCCGTTTTCTTTTATTTAGTCCCTCGACTTTATAATCACTAGTAAAAGTTGTTCGACTATTTTTTTTCATTTAGTCCATCAATTTTAAAATCACCGGTGATGATCGATGAACTTTTCAAAATCTATAAATTTAGTCCATGAATCTAAAAAAACCTCTCACCAAGGACTAAATTTATAGATTTTGCAAAGTTTAGAGACATTCACCGTTGATTTGAAAATCGAAGGACTAAATAGAAAAAAGGATAGTCGATGGATCCTCACCAATAATTTTAAAGTCGAGGTACTAATGAAAGAAAACGAGATAGTCGAATAACCGTTTCTTATTTAGGCCTCTTTTAACAGGCTTAAATCGCTGCGTCGTCCCTCGACTATCACGTTTTGTGTCATTTAGTCCCTCGACAAAAAAATCACGGCTGAGGGTCCCTCGTCTTTCAAAAATCTATAAATTTAGTCCCTGCGCGTGGTTTTTGCTGAAAAGCTGCCACGTGTCACTATAGTTAAATGGGATTAGTTCCACATATAGTCCCCTGACTTTGATTCCTATTTTACCCTTTGACTTACTTGATGACCTGAAATTTTCTCTGTCCTATGTGGATAAGAAGATCAGGTTTTGATTAAAACAGCTAATAAGAAGATCAAAATTGGGGATTCAATTATAAATACGTCTCCAAAAATCAGATCGACCATCATCAATAAGCCACTAAATCTCATTGACCCTCAACCACCTTTATTTACTGACTTATTACTGGATAAGGAAACCAACTTGAACATACCTGTTGGTGTTGAAGATCATGAAGTAATTGAAGTACTTCATAGGATTGATTTGGGAACCAAGAATTAAGACAACATCTCTTCTAACGTGTCTCTTCTGAATACTCTATCACCTTCAAATGCTACAACTGGGAGCTTACTGTGTTCTCCTGCACACATGAAGAAAGCCAATGGCAAAGATGCTACTAAGCTAAAGAAAAACAAAAGGCTGAAACCACCTGATAACACTATCAAGTCCTTGCATTCCTCTAAAGAAAACAAACTCACCACTCAAACAACATTCAGACCAGTCTTACATGAAGCCCCTCCCTCACATAAATCAAAATCTACTGGAAGTCTCCCAGCATCACCTCAAGCCACCATTCAGGAAAACCAGGAATCCAAGAGGTACCTTAACAAAAAAATGAGAAAAGAAAAATTAAAGTCTTCAAGAAGCCTAAAAACAATCAAAGTAACTCGCTTCAAGTAACAAGGCAACCTGAAGATCCATTACTCGATCTTGTTGAGGTAATTTATCGAACAGTTGGCACTGTTTTCTGTATAATCAAGATGGTTCTTCTTTCTAAATAAAAAAGATGAGACTCACAAGCATTGATCCAATGGTCACCGAATCGGCCAAGGCCAAACTTCCTGTCGCAATAGGAAAATTGGACGAGAAATTCGTGTGTTTGAAACTTCGAGGACCAAATCCCGTCTCTACCAAGTGAAATGAGTCTGAGGAATTCTTTGAGTTCCCATGAGAAGACTTTTACCATGTTTTGGTACTAGAAAAGAAGACATCTCCTTGAAGACAAGAAAACTTCAAGAAGCAGAGCTTGCAGCTCGAAAATGACAAAACCTGTAATTAGGTTCGCTTGCCATTAAAAATTAAGTGTTTTTAGAATTCGAGAGGTCGTTTTGGAGGAAATGTTCTACTGACAAGTGAATCGAGCTGTTTTGGAGTATCTGGAAAGAAGAGGACTTGAATACGGTTTATATATCGATTTTTCTTGGTTTTATAAAGGTAATCAGTTTCTATCTACGGAGGAGGCTTTGGAGAAAAGAGACGGAAAGAAGGAATTAGGGTTTTCCCTCAAACCCTTTAGGCCAAAGCTATTTCCTCCGTGTTATTTTTTATTTCCTCCATCTTTCAAATTTTCAAAAACACTAGTGACTTACTTATACCAAATTACCCTTATTTTTATTTCAAATTTATCACTAGATGCCATTTATCTAATAGATAGTCTTAAATGAAAAAACACAGCATTAACCTAACTTTAATCCAAGATATATGATTCTACCTCTAAAATTAACCCTAAAACAAAGAACTTCAATTTTATTGAAGATTAATCATGGAAAATGAAGAAACCCAAACAAAGTCGGAGAACAACACTCAATCGACAAACAAGATAATTTAAACTTGTTTTTACATTTTACAATTTCGTAGCTTGAAAATACCTATTTCGAAACTTATTATTTTCAGCTAAATCCGATTTTTATAGTTCTGAAAGAAAAACAACTATTTCCGAGCCAAGCATTAGGAATCAAGTGTAATTTAAAAAAAAATGTGCATCTGATTCCGAGAGGGCCACTCGGAATCAGTTGTCTCAAGTTTGAACCAAGTTGCAACTGATTTCGAGTGCGCCACTCGGAATCAGTTGCAAGCTTTCAAAAAAAATGTGCAACTGATTCCAAGAGGGCCACTCGGAATCAGTTGCAAGTTTTCAAAAAAAATGTGCAACTGATTCCGAAAGGGCCACTCGGAATCAGTTGCAAACTTTCTGTCCCGTTAAAAGCATCATCCGATAAACAAAAAACATCATCTGAATAACAAAAAAATCATCCGATAAACAAAAAACATAATTCGATTAAAAAAATCATCTAATAAACAAACAACAACATCCGATAAACTAGTATGATCATCCGATAAAATCTCGGAAAAAATTCTAGCATCAAGTTTTCTGAAATTTTTTGTATGCATCGAGCATGTGATTCCGAGATGCCCACTCGGAATCACATGCTCGATGCATTTAAAAAATTTCAGAAAACTTTTCCAAACCAAACCCTAATCGAAAATGAAAAAGCAAAGAAAAATGAAGAAATCATACCTTTTCCAAGCCTTCTATCTTCTCTCTTCGAATGGTTTTGTGAAGAATGGGTTTTCTTCACCAAGCTTCTCTCTCTTTTGTGAAGAATGAATTTTCTTCTCCAATTTTTTTCTCTCTCTTCAATTTGTAAGGTACTGGTTTTGTTGTTTCGTGAAGAATGAGTTTAGTTGTAGTGAATGGGTAATGGTATGTTAGTTTAATAGCTTTTTAAGAAAAAATAGGTATAAGGGCAAATGTGTATTTTCCTTTATAGAGGAAATAACAACATGGGAGTTTTTTCAAATTATGGGAAAAATAATAATTTTGATGGGAAAATAGCTTTGGCCAACCCTTTATTGTTTTCATTGTCTTAATTAAACACTTTAATCGTTGTAAATTTTTAATTTAGTAATACAAAATTTCTTTGCTTAAAAAAAGAAAAAGAAAAAAAAAGTATTATTTAAAGTATAAACAAGCTCGATGATATATGGAAAGAGAGAAAGGGTCTTCTCCAAGAATCTATACCGATTCTTGATTTTTTGATTGATTCTTTTGATTCAATTAAGTGAATGAGATCATTAATTGAATGAGATCAATCAAGAAGGAGACCATCTAGAGAGAAAAGAAATCAAAATCCTTATAGGGGATTATTGACGTGGCTAGTACCAGGTTGCTCAATTTGAATCATCCAAAAACTTACATTATTCGTCCGATACTTTTACAAGAAAGTAATCTATGCAGTGATCTAAGATTGAATCAAGAATCTCTTTAAACTGGATTCAATCTGCTTCCTAATACCAGATTAATCATCTGATTCGCTGGGTGATCGGCGGGTCTCCGAGTATTCTGCTGATTATTAATCTCCCCTTGAGCTCCTTGATTTTCCTCTGAAAATCTTGATGGAAAATCCCATATCATCTAAGCCTCCTCGCAAGTCCTACGCTGCAGTGTTGATGGAAAATCTTAAATCATCTGAGCCGCCTCGCAAGTCTTACGCTGCAGCTGTCAAAGAAAACAAAGAAGAGTTAGAATGCCTTCCAATGGAATACTTCCACAAAACAGACCACATTTCCCTTCAATTCGAGAAACAAATCAAAGAAAGCCTTGAAAAGAAAAAAAACATACTCTTGTTGCCAAGTTTAGTCGAGGAATCCCTAAAAGACAGACAATGGGGGACTTCTTGCAAAAGATGAATATGAAAATGCAGTGTAGTGTGAGTATATGAGACTCACGACATTTGCTCTTTGAATTTAACTGTAAAGAGGACTTGTGTTGTTTGTGGAGGAGAAGTGTTTGGCAGGTTCAATCCTTAACAATGCGTCTTCTTAAATGGACGCCACAATTCAATGTCAAAAGAGAATGTCCTGTCTGTCCTGTATGGATTAAATTAGGTAGAAAATGATTCTTTCTATAGCTAAGTCTATAGGAAATCCTCTTCAAATAAAAATTCCAGACAAAAATCGGGCTTACCACAACTCGTCTCTTGTATGGGTTGAGCTTGATTTAACAATTGTATGGATTGAGCTTGATTTAACAATTGTATGGATTGAGCTTGATTTAACAAGAAAGATTCACAGAGACATTTGGATCGGGTTTGGGGAGAATGATGAGTGTTGGATTACGGCGAGCTATAAGGATCTTCCAAATATTGCGGAATCTGCAGCCATATAGGTCATGATGAGAAGTCGTGCAACAAAACTCAAGAAAAGTCAAAAACCCAAGAGAATTATGAAACATTCAACATTGACAACAATGAAAGCAGCATCAATAATGTGACTGCTAAGAACAATGAAGCTAACAATGTGGATAAAAAGAATGATGATGCTGACTCTATCAGTACAGAGAGTAGAGTCCCTAAGCCTCAAAATCCAAATATTTTAAGAAGATGACCCCCACACCAAATGAAAATGATATTACAAAAGCAGTAAACTCCAACCTGCAATAAAGATGAAGAGGATGAGGACTTTAATATAGTGTTAGGCAAAATGCTAAAAGCTGCTAGAAGCTCCAATAGAATCAGACAAAGAAAGGAGGCTTTTAAATGTCTCATCTTCTCCGGGACAAAAAAAGATTACAAAATCAAGTTCAAGATGTTAAACATCTAAATTAAAATTTTCGAAGTAGCAACAACAAAGCCAAGTATATGCCGAGTGTCAAATTTCAAATAGGATAGAGCTGTGGGAAGAAACGGTAGAATAGAGAATCAGAAATTCTAAGGAATGGATTAAGAAGGCAAGAACCATGAATGTTAATTACCTATTGGGGCTCTCCTTGGTTGTTTTCAAGCTTTTGTCATCTGTTTCTACTCTCCGATCTGCTCCTTCGCCTGAGTTTATGGCTAATGGTGAGGAGCTTAAGAATCTGGAGAAATGGCGAGTGATTTGAAGAATGGAGTGAAGATCTGGTCTAGAAGCAGATTTACGAGTCGATTTGATTGCCTATTTGAAGTGCTATGATGAGAATTTGGAAGAGCTTTTCCTATTCCTGAGAATGTTTCTTCTGGTTATGGAGATGAGAGATTTTATGGCAAAAGAGAAGAAGATTAGGGTTTGGAGTTGGGGAAGAGTAAAAAGGGAAAGTGATCGATTAGTTCCGATTTAGAGATTAATTTTGGCTTATTGCCTTTTTATCCCCCATTTCTGTTCTAAGTCGTAATTGACTCTTGAATTGTTTGTAAATTTACAATTTAGTAATAAATATTCCTTTGCTTAAAATATATATATATATATATATATAAACAAGCTCCATAGATTTTATGCGCTGACTGCTGACTATATCGATTCATATCCTCAAAACCAATGAAAATAGCAAACAAACAAAAAAACCAAAACCAAAACCAAGCTCTGGTTTCCCTCTCTCCCTCTAATGGCAGCAGCAACAACTGTATCTCTTTCTCTCCCCTTCGATCTTCAAAAACCCTACAGACCACTTCCTCTCGCTCCTCCATTTTCATTTCCCAAACACTACCCTCTCTCTCCTCACAAATCTCACCCTCACAATTCTAAACTATCTCTCTCCTCTTCTTCATCTTCTTCATCATCATCATCATCTTCAACGTCCTCTTCAACAACAACATCAAGCTATTCGTTTATCGAAGACCAATTCAATCCAGGCAGGTTTCTAACAAACCAAGAGCTCCAAAAACTCAAAACCCTCGAGAGCTTTGCTTACTACCAACAACTCAAGTCTGGATCGTTGCTGGTTCGAGTCATGAGACCCGACGAGATGGACATGACGGTGAGTTTACTAGCTGAGTCGTTCTCTGAGTCAATGCTATTGCCGTCGGGGTACGAGGCCGTGTTACGGTTTCTGGTGAAGCAGTATTTGATGGAGAGAAAAAAGGCGTTGCCTCACGCCGCAACACTGATTGGTTTTTTTAGAGAGAGTGGGAAGGAAGACGGAGAAAGTGGAGGAGAAGTGTTGGCTGGGACGGTGGAGGTTACTTTTGATAAGAATGGAGCTAACGCTTCGTCTCCTTCGCCTGCTCCTCCTAAGGACTCGCCTTATGTCTGTAACATGACTGTAAAAATGCCTCTGAGAAGGTATCATACTGCTTTGTATCATATAAACCTTAGGTCGTATGGGCCGAGAAAGTTAATTTAAAATAAATTATAGTTACTTTGTCTTTTAAGGAATGTTATTTATATTTGTGAAGCTACTAATTACAGTTAATGTGTTTTCAGAAATCAAACATCTAATTTCTTATAAATTAGTGTAAAAGATAGAGGCTGTAGGCGCAAGCACATACATACATATATCTTAGAGGATTAAAAGTAATTTATGCCGAACATAACTTTTTGGATTGTTGGAGGTAGCTGGTCCCCTCCTTGCTGTATTCTCATCCGACCGCACTTATCTAACTTTGTTGTAAGTTAGGTGATACCTAGTAATATTTACTATTCTGCATTTTCAGGCGGGGAATTGGTTGGCATCTATTGAAAGCGAGTGAGGAACTTATAGCTCAGATGAGCTTTGCGGAAGAAGTATATTTGCATTGCAGAATGATCGATACAGCTCCTTTTAATATGTACACGAAAGCAGGGTACGATGTCGTTAGGACAGATAGTATTTTGATCCTTTTGACGTTACAAAGACGCAAGCACTTGATGTGCAAGAAGCTTCCGGTTTTTAACAATTCTCCAGAACTAGAGTTACCGATATCCGAGGATGAGCTAACTTCACCAGCAAATGTGTAAATGTCGTTGTATAACTTTAAGAGGTACACATGTAATACCTGCAGTATATTGTTTCGTAAAAAACAAAACATTTATTAATTGTAGGGGTGTTAAAAATAAACCAAACTAGTTAAATGTATAACCAACAAAATGCAATCCAAACCAATCCAAAACCATTGGTTGCTGTGGAGGATCGAGTTGATGTGGTCTTGGGAAGTAATAAAATCAAACCGTTGGTTTTCGTGGATGCTTGAATGAGTGTGGTCTTGGGAGGTAATTCAATCAAACCATAGAGTTAAGGTTTTAACCGAACCCCCCAATATATATATATATATATATATATATATATATATGACAATAATCTTGTACTTGATATAACACCCACCAATTTTTTAGAACTTATAATTATAACTTTTAGTACAGTTTTTTTCAAAAACATAGTCTTAAGTTGTGTTTGAGTTTGCAACACTTTAATTTATCTCATTATTTTGCTTTTATCATAGCCTTGATTATTTTGCTTCTTATCAAAATCTTGGTTATTTTGATTACAGGATATAGTGCCATAATTCGAAAGCTACCTATATTGCCATTTTTGTTAATGCAGATTGTTCATGGTTGTGCTTACAAAGTTTTCATTTTGTTATACGTATGTGCTGAAACTACATAGGAAACAGGTACACACTTCAATATCTTCATTTCTCACATCGATTTGAGCTATAATACTGTTTTGCAGCTTATCATCTCAATATATTTGTTGCTTATGTTTAGAAAAGAAGGTACGAGTACTTAGGTTCATAGGAAGGAACAGAATTTTACAAAACAAGCTCATTATCAATAAGATAAAATATATAAGTAGCATGGGTATTTGAAACATGCATGAAATATAAATGTACCAAGAATAATTTTTTTTGACCTAGATCTTAATTAAAGTCTTTTGTTGTTTCTTGATCATGCCAAAATTGGTGGTAGAAGATCAAATTGATACTCGATCTTTCTTTTTTACTTACTTCTTTTATAGCTGACAGACCACTCAGAACGATCTTTCATTTTTCTATTCCTGAATCGACTTGATTCAGTTGGATATTATTTTACATTTTTAATCGCGAGTCACATTTAACTAAGAATAGATAATCTTATTATTATTTATATATAAATTGGGTTCCAATCTACTAAAACAAGTTTGTTTACTAGTGTTTTCTAAATGTAGGCATTGTCATGCCTGAACTTTTTGAATTCGTATAGATGATTAGTTGTAGTTCTTTAATACATTCCTTCATTGTGGGTCGCTTGCTACTTTCAACACGGACACAGCGAGATGCCAGGTTTGCAAATATGGCTATGGATTCCATGTTGTATGACTTACGCGGTAGATCCGGATCTATAACCTTATGCAATTTCTTTCGATCGTTCAATAATTGCCTAACCTGAAATTTAGACAACAGTATTTGAAAATAAGTATACCTCAAAAACGAAGTTAGAATTAATCTTACTCTTAGAAAAGTTACAGCAGTATTTGAAAAAGTTAGTAAATGTATACAAAGTAAAATAATTGTGAATTAAAGAAATATTATTCGTTATGTATGTTTGATTAAAAAATTTGTGAAAATTATATTTCATAGGACCATCATAATCTAGAAAAGGATAAAATAGACTAGTAGAAGGAAAGAAACGTCCTTTTTACTTCAAAGATAAAAAGACGAAAGTAAGTTCTATCAAACATCTTCTGATTCTTGTGTAAGAAACTTTATCGAGTCAAATTAAAAAGATTGGATCACTTCAGCAAGAAGTATATCGAACCTGTAAAACAAGGTTTTGATCGTTAACCCCCTGGCTTAAGTCTACAGCTCTACGCCCAGTTAGTAGCTCTAATAGAACCACACCAAATGCATAAACATCGCTTTGTAATGTTAGTTTCCCAGTCTGCCAATTAAGATTATAAACAACAATTAGTAGAGCATAGGGGATAAATAAGTAAAGTGGAAGGAAAAACCATTCTGGCACAATAAATCTTTTCAGAATGACTTTAGTGGCTAAGGGGGAAAATAACGAAACATAAAAGAACAAAATAACGAAAGCTTCAAATGACTGTCAAATCTAAGAGGTAAAAAATATAACAAAATCTAAGAAAATTTAACAGTATATTGCAGAAATTTAAGGACTAGTCAGACAGAAATTTGCTAAATAAAGTAAACACTGGATAGTCAGGTACAATAAAGAAGGTAAATTATTTGTATAAAAATTGTGGAAAAAATTAAAAAGCACTCTAAAACTGAATTTGGTTCATTTGGGAAAAAGGAAAAAATATAATTGGAGAGTGATAAAAACTAAGGGGGGCAATTGACCTCCTTGTCATGCAGTTAGATTTGCCTCTGCTAGGTTTGCTGATAATGCAGCATAAAAGAATCTTACCGATGTGTACTCAGGATCAAAATAGCCAAATGTACCAAGAACTCTAGCAGTAACATAAACCTCATGCCCCTCTGGCATCAGTTTGGCCAGTCCAAAATCGGATATCTATACAAAGACTACCGGTGTTAGCTATTCTTGTTAAGTGATAGTTACCTATTCATTAAGATTTTGTTTGATTCAAGAGAAATGAAAACATAAAATGATGTGTGAAACCGTGTTTGGCTGTGTTTTTTCTATTGATCTGAAGTATGAAGGGACGACTGTTTTCTATAAATTGATATATTTGTATATTCTTTGATAATATTTATCTGTTTATATAATCCTATAAATTTCTGGTCTAAAGTACAAGTTCTAATCAAATGGAAACAATTTTCATTTTCATGAACCAAACACGGTTTCTAATTCTTTGTAAATAAAAATGGAAATGGTTATTTTTTTTAAAATTATTTTCACTGAAAATCAAAACATAAATTCTTCTACGAATCAAAGGTAGGCTTTGAATAGATTATTACCTTGGCTTCAAAGTTGGAATCTAGTAGAACATTAGTAGATTTGAAATCTCTGTGAACAATGGGAATCCCAACAGAAGAGCTTGAATGGAGATAAGCAAGCCCTTTTGCAGCCCCAAGTGCCACTTTAAGCCTCGCAAACCAATGCATCTTTACTTCTCCAATTCCTGTAAACAAAATTGTAGTATACTCCTTTTTCAACACAATCACTAGGGGTGACAAATATCAGGGTAATAGGTCAGGTTCAGTTCTGACAGAAATTTTGTATTAAATAATAGCCAGTTAGACTCGCACTCAAATTTCGAATCCAACACCTGTTTGGATTGATACAACCCGGAACTGACCCGCTTGACCGTAGTCGACCTGCTTCTAACCACTTTTTTATGTAAAATCCTTTTTTCTAATCCTGTATATTACTTTACCCAACTCGTGCTCTCCAACCTGAATTATGATTTGGATATATAGATGACTGGTTTGTCGGTCCAAACCTAGACCCAGGCTGGACATCAAAATAGACAATCATTTTCGTTTGAATCCAATATCTCTGTTCAATAACTATAGATGACCGGTTTGTCCATAAATCTAAATCTAGACTCGACCTGGACATCAAAAAATATATTTTTTTGTCTGAAACCGGATTTCGGATAAAGTTCATATCTGTAGCCATTTGTTTCAAGATGGGGCAAAAGTCAATCTGTAGGGACTTGTCAAGATTTTGCTACCCCTAACAATTAGATGGATGCACGAAAATAGACTTGTGCATAACACTAACCATTTAAATGATCTTGCAGGTTTCCATTTTGCAAATATTCGTATACTAAGAACCGGTTCTTCCCATCTGCACAATAGCCTATTAAGGTAACCAGATTCGGGTGGTTAAGTCTGCTCAGGATATCAACTTCTACACGAAATTCGCGTTCTCCTTCAGCTGCTTTAAATGGTGGCAAATCCATTTTCTTGATCGCCACAACCTTCGTTCAAACAAATACAGTTTATTAGACAACTCTCGGGTTTGTTGCTATCCACTATTGTTTTTTGGTATGTTTGACTTAATAACTAGTAAACTCAGTTGTTTTCACATAAACTCAACTGAAATTGTACAACATATGGTTCTTTATGTCTAATCTAATAATTGGATCTAATTCAATTCATTGTATATAGGATAAATATCACGTTAGCTATACATGAAGTAGGTCTGCACGTAGCACCTATGATTCAGATCACAATACAGTTCATAGATTTGGTATAAGTGGAGCCATTTAAGAAAAAACAAAAAGAATAACAAAGAACTAGTTTATAATGTAATAGCTATAATTTTGTTAACTAAGATAGCTTCCCTATGGACAAGTGAGGCCAATTCTATATGCAGATACTAAGATAATTATTTTTAGTTATAATGAATGTGAATTTTGTTATATGTACTTGGGGTAATATATTGCATAACAACTCGAAATATATTGATAAAAGGTTACCTCTCCCGACCGCAGCGTACCCTTGTAAACTCGACCAAAGCCTCCTTTTCCAAGAAAATTCTCATCACTAAAACAGCAAGTTGCTTCCTCCATTTCCCTTAGTATAAAAACAGACGATCCATGGTGTCTTTTTATGGGCAGGTTAGTTTCATCTTCGAGCTGCCAGTGTTCTGCTGGCTTATAAACCCCTGAAGAGTGAAATAAAATAGATAACTTAGTCTGTTTTTGGCTCATCAAAGGTTTAAAAAGTTTGAGGCTGTGTTTGGCTTGTAAGAAAAAGTCAATGAATTTAAAAAGAATTTCACATTCCTCGTTTTCAGCATAGCTGAAGAGAGTGGAAATTTTCACAAACCAAACACGGCCTTAGTCTCTACATCATAAGTTAAGTCTTGGTGTATGGAATTAGTAATCAAACCCACGTACTTTTTTGCCATCGAAGGAAGAAGAAAGAGAACATACAGGGGTCTGTATCGTGTGACTTGCTTCTGCGGCGTTTATTCCAGGCTGAAACCAAACCGAACGGCATATTTAGGGTTGCTTTCCAATGAGTCGAGCTTGATAATTTGTCTTTAGCCTCAAAACGACAGACTCTCTTGGTCGAAATACATAGCAGAACAGAGAAATGTGTTTCTGTTCATATTTTTGAAGGAATGTGAAGGCTAGTTGATGATAGGTAAATCTCTTGAAAATTAGCGTGTAGAGCAAGTGATGTTAGGTTTAGAGAATACTCAACAGCTTTGTCTAACTAACCTTATTGTGTAGAGGTGGAAGTTGAGAGGCTATTTTCATGTTTATCTCCTATGATATTATCAAGGGACCGTAAAAGCAACATCTTTTGGAATCGACCCCTCTTCAAGTTTAAGGCAACTATACCTTATTTTTTAATTATTTTTTTCTATAGCTACTTACAAAATTTAGCATGACGTTTCAGTGCTGAAATTTGTATTAAAATCTCCTTTATCAATATAAAGACTATAGTTTAGAACTCTATTCACTTATATTCAAAATGTAATTGCCTTTTCATAATTTGTTAATGACGTATTTTTATTAAGCGTTAAATGTATGCCACTATACTAAGCAATTCTCATATGGTAACAGCAGGTCCAGTCCTCGTTAAAGTTGGTGAAGTGCGCCAAGAATATTTGAAGGCTCAAGATATCAAACGGCAGACTGTTTTTTTATTCCACTATTATATTCGCAAGCTTTAATTGACCACTTTTTGCAAGGTTAGGAATAAAAATTGCATTTATGTTTGTTCTTCTAATATTTACGGACAACTAGCAGATTAATTTTATTGTATCTATGTGTTTATACCATTAATTAGTTAAATATAACTACAAACAAAACTGCATAATTTTCAAAACTTAATGATTCTAATCTTTTTTACAAAAAACAAGTTTTAAAATTAAATAATTGTTCATTCATATTAAACTCGTGTTTTTAATTTTTTTAAAAATAAATTAATGACAACAAACGAAAAAATGGTGGACACTAGGGCTACAATATTTTTAAAAATTATACATTCACTTATGTTGATTATTGGTTTTTTATTGACAGATAAATTTATATCGTTCTTCGTAAGAGTTTTGGCAAAGTAGGTGTTTTTTTGATAAAGCTCCGACAAGAAATACAAATTTTATTGTCATGGACTATGGTTTTTTGCTAGAGTTTCAACGAATTTCGTTTAATCGATGAAACCAACCATTTAATCTGATCATTTCTGCTATTCTTTTTATGTGACATATATACATTAAAAGATTGTGTATGTCAACAAAGAATAAGTAGAACTCATAGAGTTGTATACTAATGCAAGATATTCGACCATTATAAATATTTTTTTTCGAGGAAGATTAAAAAAAATAGAAGTCAACAAATAGATTTTTTTATTCTTGTAAATTGGTAGGAACCCGATTGAAAGACATAAAAATTTAGGGTTAAACGTGTTTTTTGGTGCACATAACCATGCACTCCTGTATATTTTATGGATATCTTATCATGAAGAAGTTGAAAATAAATGAATAAATATTAGTACAAACTTTACGACACAGAGAATTTTTTCTGTGATATATTCAATAATCCAAAAAGGTCGGTCTGGAGAATTCATCCAATATTTGTAACATATACGATTAACAAAAATTATTGGTGAATTGAAAAAGGAAATTAGTCGCAAATGCAATGTTTGTTATCTATATTACAAACACATAATTATATTCAATGGTATAAGACCACGAACGAATGATCTGATGTTATAACGAATTTGTTTTTTGCATATCTCGTGATCATAGATTTATTACAGATGTTCTCTCGAATACTTGTCATGGATAGTCGATATAAGAAAAATATACGCGATGTCATTGTTCAAAATAAAAAGATTACCTCTATCAAGATGACATTTTATATTAGATTTTCATTCATGTTGAATGAGAGGAAAAATTATTATAAATGGACGTTATTATATTTAAGAATAATTATTGAAGATAATGGTTATGAGTTATCTATATGTAATACTAATCGAATGTGAGCTTACTTTTATGAATAGTACAAAGAAAACTTTTCTAGTTGTACTCATATGTTATGCGAATGACATATCGATAAGAACATATTTACCAATATAAAAAAAATATTCGAGGATAATAATTTTTATACGAGTTTATAGTGGTTCAGAATGACATGGTTGGTTATAACCGCCGTATACGACATAAATGTAAACTTAATGAAAATACAGTGATCATTCAAAATTTTTACAGAAGAGCACACTACAACTTAAACTCATGGATTACACCTTACATGTAAGGTAAGTTAGTTTATATATACAAAAATAAGTTCATGAATTTCGGCCATGCAACGACCAATAACTAATACATGTTACGTAAATCTAGAGAATTTTTTATAAATGTTAGTATAAAAATATTATTCAATGTTACACATTAGTAGAAAATATTATTTAAGATCATATGTTAACCAAAAAATATAATTCAAGACTCTATGTTAACCAAAATTATTATTTACATTGTTTTTTAGCCGGAAAATATAATTCAAAACCGTAATTAGTAGTAAAATATTATTCGAGATGAAACATGAGCAGACAAATATTAATCAATATGGTAGGTTAATAAGAGAATATTATTTAAGATCGTACTTAAAAAAGTACACATATGTTTTCATAGTGTAGAGTATACATTCTATCTTGAAGCATTTTATTGGATCAAGTCAATTGAATTTTGAACTTATTTTAGATTTTTTAATGATTTGCTTGCAGTTCAAAATTTAATTGTAAAAATATTACCAAAGAAATACAAATTTATATTGCACATAAATGTTTTTTTTAGTTGTATTAGTCAATTTGGAAGTTGTTTTGGATATATTATTGGATAATTATAAACTTTTACAAAACTATTGAAGTTATATCATCTATATGCACTTGTGAAACACATAAGTTACCGTGTAATTATAAACTCGTGACAATTCGGCTAGACAAATAATGAATTAATTTAGGTATTATCGAAGAATATTAGAAAAGACTATCCATCATGCCTAATACAAAAGTTACCCGAGAAAAACGGTTGTTGCATTGCATATATTTTTAAATGCAAAATTTAAGAAATTTCGTAATAGTGAAATATTTCATTGGCTAAATAAATCTACACATGCATAATATCTAATGACTAATCTTGTTTTTGAGTCCTAAAATATAGTTAAAACAAGAGGTATTACTCAATTTTAGGGTCATGGTAACTTTATAAAAAACAAATATCTTTTATTTTAAACAATGTCGAACAAGAATTTACCAAATTTTAGACATATTGCAGGATCACTCCAGAGGTTGGTACACCTATCAGTGCATTTGGAACACCTGGTGGTATATTTGGCAGCATCGGTAGAACGATGGTAAAAAAAACATATACTAACTGTGCTAGAAATTCAATTACATTAAAGTGCGCATGATTCGTATATATAGGTATAACATTAGAGAAAGTAGCAAAATTTTAGTTATATAAAGCCTAAAATATTTTGTAAGTAGAATACGCCAACACATTGGTCATTGTATTACTAAAGTGACTAATGTTAAAATCGAATTACATTGCGGATTTTGATTCTTAACTATAAGTATGTTCGAAAATGAGAGTCAATGATCATTTGCTAGAGAGAAAATACTTCAAACTTGAACAAAACAGAGAGTTTATTTACAAGCTTATGAGAGATAAATTGAACTTGACAAATAATTAACATATTTGAGACACTTTACGGATGTTGTTAGATTATCTTATTGCATTTTTTTAAAATTATAAGTTATTTATTGTGACGACTATCGCACGTATAATTTATTATCTGAGACAAAAAGGTGTATTATATATTTATTGCATAAATAACACCATTCCAGTTGGCGAACCGAAAGAAATCTGGCTTGCTTTATCTCGTTGGTTTTTTGTTGGATCTTTCACCATTGAATTTCATATAAAAATAGATCTCTTTATCGATTTTTCCTTTTCTTTTTTTGTGAAAAAGTTATATAATACTATTTGTTAAATCTATCACAAAAAATACTTTCACCCCTCATTATTCTTCGAAAACCTTTCAACAATACATATATCAGAAGTTGATTATATTCTTGAATTAGACTTTACAGAATATTTAAAATATATATTTCAAACACTATGGTATACTTGGATTTTTATTTGATTTTTAGATTATTACATATTTAGGTTTTAATTATTAAATGTTGAAATTCATTTTTATATAATTTAAGTTGGTTGGTTGATGTTCGGCTAGTTGTATAGTATAAGGTTGATATTTATGTATATTTTGGATGTTTTTTTGTTGAATTAGGAATATAACTGAGAAAGTTAGGTTTTGGGTTTATGGCTACTATCGTTAGCAATTTTCGTTACAGTCAAACGAATGTGTAGATGTTGGTCGCTCGAATCTAATAATTCTCACTTAAGCTAGTCGCTACTTGACTAGCAAACAGTGTGACAAAAATCGCTACTTATTAGTGAATGTTTGATATAATTTTGCTAAGCTCTGGCAAATACTGACAAAAAATTTCTTAAGTCTAAAAAATTTACATACTTTGATATACAGTTCATAAATATGATTTTAATACACCGTGCTATAATCTGGGTTATGTAATCATATTTAGTTTTATTAAATTACTCGATAGTTTGGTTGTTATTAATGTCGATACATTTCTTAGTTCAAAACTAATATATTCTAACCATTTTGGGTTGTTATTGTAGGATACTTTGAGGAGGTTGGAGTTCAAAATTTTACGGGAGAAGCGTCGAGCAATATGATGCTTACCCCTACACATGATCATGTGTTTCGTGCAGTCTTATCTCATGTGGAAAATGTATATCAGGATTATATTAACCACGAGGTGTGCCATGTCTTCAAAGATATGTACATATATCTATACACATGTTTTCATATATTATTGTTTACGTTTTGAGTTTATATTTATTTTTTAATATAATATTTTTTTCCAGTCTCGTGCTTCTATACAGACTTACGCGTTGTACGATAACTTACACATATAAGATTTAGATAGTCAGAAACTAGTTAAAGAATGACTTGTACATACATTTTTTTCTCCACTTATCGATTGTCTACAATGTTGGTATACAAATGCCGGTCTTGTCGAGGAATTCATCGAGCGATGGCACATAAAATGTTTTTTGTTCCTTTTCAGTTTTGGAGAAATGACACTCACATTGTATGATGTTCATACAATCACGAGTCTTCTATTTGTTGGTGAGTTGTTTACTACTCTTAAAATTGTAAATGATATCGAAAAGAGAAAATTTATGTCCAGAAGACATGGATCTACAAACAACCCTATTACAGAATAATCTTAGTTTTGAGAGTATGAGTCCTAAAGTTGTTACTTTGGTATGGTTGATCAAAAAATTTAGTGGCAATGCTTATTAATATCCTTCACCTACCTCTAATAGTCATATCCTATGTACCACCCGGGCTTGTCTCTTGTTCGTATTTGGTTTTTGCATGTTTTCCAACAAAACAAACAAAACTGTCTCACTTGATTATCTCCAGTTCATGGAGCATCCTAACTTGATGGTAGGTATAATCGAGGTCAAATAATATTAACCCAGTTGTATAGTACGCATGAGCAGACTTCACTTTATAGTACCGGTGGTTTATATATCTTTATTGGGTTGCTGGAGGCATGCATATTTGATCATTTTAGATGTTTTGCGACTCCATAATTCACTTATTATGAAATTACCTCACCATACGTGTGCAGATATGCACCAGTCCCTTCTCCGATGCAGCATGGTAGAATATTTTCCATACCATATCCTTGTTTAGAAAGATCGATGTAATTCTTTATTTTCATCCGATATATGTTTAACTTATTATGATAAAAATAAAAAACACTAACATTTATAATAATTTATAGGTGAACTTCATGATGTATTAGTGTCTACGAAAGCATCTCCCGTTTTATGATATTTCTTGGATCGAAACAACAATGAAGTTGTTCAAAACCATCGCAGCTTATTATCTGATATACGTGGGTAGACATATGTGGCATATTTAGATGATTCATGGACCTTTACGAGAGGTAGTGTATAGGAAACATATACTTTCTTGAGCTCCGTTTTATTAGGATGGATTGGTTTTTCATGTGTTGGGATCATCATATTGTTCCTCCTTACGTGAGAGACCCTCTATATGAAGGTGAAATTCATAGTATGGATGATGATTATCTATTTTGGGTTAGAGATAACTTATGTACACTATCGATAACTTCGAGTTACTTTGTCCCCGTACATCATCGATAACGTCGAGTTTCTTCGGCAACAGTCCACATCTTTGAGTTTTTTTAGTTATTATGTTAAGGCTTAACTTATATGAATACTAATTTCTCTATTTATATATTGGAAGTTATATATATCGTAATCCATCTAATCAACATCCGACACATGTCAACTATGGATATCTTAATCCATAAAAACTAAAATCGAGACACATATTAGACAAGGATGCGTAAGAAATAAAGAAATTTATTATCAATATAAATCATTACTACAATCCTACATTACTAGATATCTTACAAAGATTAGCAACGTCAATATTAATTTAAATAACCATACATTATTTATTTAAATTGGTTAAAGCAAAAGAGAGAGTCAAACATTAGATAATTAATAAAAAAGAGAGAGAATATAGTCAAACAATACATAATTAAGTTTGTCAAGAAAATAACATAAAGAATGTGTTATATTTTTAGTAGGCCAAACTTCAACATATCATTGGTATAATCGGTCATATTAACGTTTTCATCACGTAATTTGCATGACACGACTGACTTGAGTTGTCTAATTCTGTTGAATCTCATATGGTAGGGAAGTGGCCAACCACTCGTTTTGTCCATACGATGTACTTCAAGAATTGTATAATTCCAAAAACAATCCATTTGGAACCATACGAACCTAAAGAAAATTAATATCATAATTAGATAATTATTATCAATGTAACGTAAAATTTCAAAAAGTAATAGATTTACTTACTTGAAAAAAGTGGATATCATTCACGACAACGACTCCAATCTCTTTTAAAGGGCCTAAATGAAATGAGCTACAAAGTATTAGTAGATAGGAAACATATTGACTAAGAGATAAATGGTATACTAAGATTGATAGAGAGTGTCAATAACTAAACCAAGATCGGGTAATATCATCTAATCAAGCGGTTCAAGATAAGTATTAAACAAAGTAAACCAAATATTATTTTATCCAAAACCTTTGCCAAACCATACACTTCCAACCATAAATTAGGGTTCTCATTTAGTTCAATTAGTAAATCATGTCTCACCGATGACTACTCTGACTTGACATCTAATATTGTTATTGATACGGTACAAAAACCGCACCATCTATCTAGCGCAACATCTACCATACCAGTAATAAACACATGTAAAAATTTCGAGATTTAATTAAAACCTAATTTTCCCACTCTAGATTTTTGAACTTTTTATTGTTTTAGAGTACTTTTTTTACTCTTTGGAATTTCTGGTATTCGGCGTGTGCTTTTGTATTTTTTTCGTGCGACATACTGTACCGCACGTACTAGCGCTCACGGTTTCCTCGGTCACATGCTTGAAATAGATTTTTTCTTGTTTAACCAATTTGTTTGAGTTTATCTTTTTTCTATCTCTAGTAGTCACCGGTTTTTAGGTGGTACCACATAACCCCTTTTAGGATTAAGGATTTGAATTATCTTATTGGTAATATAATATTCAATATATGGTTTGTAACCGCAGATATAATTATCTATTATCCCGACTTTTTTTTGTAAGATCATATTCAATTATGGTTTTATCTCGAAGGGTGATGTCTAATGTACTCCAAAATATATCGTAGCTAATATTTTCAAAGAGCCTATGTTCTTTGTCCACCATGGCTATTTCATATACACAAGACAACCCTTGTGTTCTTTTAACAACACAACCATATGTTACCGTATTGGCGTAGATATCTTTAGCCTGTTGATAATTTACCATCAACACATCTTAAACCATACTTGACAGGTTTCCTTTTATATGACTAAACATAAAAACATCTATATATTTTATTGAAAAACTAAACTTATTTCTCTTGAATGATTCGAAAATCTTTGAAATATTGAAGATCAAATAATTTTTGAATTTTAATAAAAAAAGTTCAAAATTTAGTTGACTTGAACTTATGAAGTGTTTTAGATTAGCATGAGTGCTCTCGACACTATGAAATACAAATGATGACCAATTCGGCGATCACATCAGATTTCTTGGCTGTCGTGACACAATACTTAGTAATTGTGCTCGTTCATTTTCGATAACAAATATTTCATTGATTGACCGAATTTTACAAGAATTCGATGTCTTTGTAGAACATTGTATATATTTCGCATGTTATATACATTCTCGAGGTTATGGCTCTTAATACATACATATATATATATATATACATATATATATATATATATATATATATATATATATATATTAATAGTACGAGGATCAGTTAAGATAACTTGCGAACTAGCTCTTCTTCGTTTTGTTCAAATTTAACAAGTTTGAATGACCTTCAAAATGCGTGGCCAGTGCGTGGCTGTGTTAAATATTTTGAACAGTCAGTCGCCAATAACCAAGATACTCTTCAACTGGAAACTCTCTCAACAAAAAAGAACAATTACACTTTTTTTTGTTATATAATTTATTTCTTCAAGCCATCCTCACTAGTATTTGGTTTGTGCACACCGTATCTCTCGTATCGGTAATATAATCTAGAACTTTTCCCAGATGTACTATTATAGTAAAATGTAATGATGGTGAAGAATCCCTATTTCAAACCTTCGTCCATAACCCATTTATGCAAACCTTCTTTAGTGTAATATGTTGCGTGGTAAACAAATGTGTATAATCCACAAAAAAATATATTGCTTCGTCTGGAGCCTACAATATACCATCCACATTTCAAATTATACCACAACTAAAAAACTAGGCCTATTGATAAATTGATAGATGATGAGATCTAGTCTCAAAATTTACCACCAAAATATAATATTTGTTATCACTTAGATATCACCATTGCAAAAATTTAGCATATTTTTTGTTTGG
This sequence comes from Limnanthes douglasii subsp. nivea, assembly GCA_036936605.1. Lineage (NCBI taxonomy): Eukaryota > Viridiplantae > Streptophyta > Magnoliopsida > Brassicales > Limnanthaceae > Limnanthes > Limnanthes douglasii. The sequence goes on from JAUPFV010000002.1 coordinate 263,370,142, forward strand.
TTCGAACAGGGTAATGTAATTGAGTTTCATCGTACTTATACAATAATGCTTAATAAATTAACTTAATATCAATAAAATATTTGACGAAACTCACTTGCGTTTAACAGGTTTACAAACACCAGCGTTTAAACCAAATTTAACAGGTTTACAAACACCAGCGTTTAAACCAAATCACGCCATTTAAAATAGTTGATGAAAACTTTCTAATTTCATTGCTAGTGTTTTTAAGTGTTTTTAGAATTCCATATTTAAAAAATAAATAGTTATGATGATAAAGTATAAAATCATAATCTTATGTTTGAACAGGAGTTTTAAACTGAACAAGAATAAAAACAAATTAATTTAATTTCTAACGAAATATAACATAATCCTAAAAACTATCGATCAATAAACAAAACAATGAGTGTAATGTTTTATACTACCGATCACCTAATAGTTTTAGGTTCAAAGTATAAATTGGGTACAACAATCTTTGCATGACTTCCATGCGGTGTATGTAGCGACATTGGACACAATTATGTGATATTGATAAAGACACACCGACAACCACCATATTTATAAATCTGAACAACAATGCATTTATAATTCAACCGCTAAATTTAACTCCTACTTTTGCTCGCATATTCATTGCTTTCAACTACTTCTTTTCAATTTCTCGAATCTTTCTTCCCAAATAATGACTGTAATCCTCCGAAGCTGAATAAATTTTGACAATTTAGTACCACAATAATATTGCATTTCGATCCTTCAAATCTATGTATACAATTAATCACTTACAAATATGACAATTAGTCATTCAACAACATATTATTTGATCACTTAACTCAATTTATCGTTTTTCTTAAATATCTTATAATATCAATTTTTATATATAATTAACGATGTTGTGGTACACAAATTATATCAGGTATGCGAAATTTATTATAAAAAACGAATTTTAAGACAATCCTTATTTTGAAAATGTTAATAAGAAAATTAAATATATGTTTTATAAAATATTTTAAAACTTATTTAATTCTAATTGATAATTGTGTAAACCATAAAATTTTAAATTTTAAATAATAATTTAAATAAAATTTGTCTGTAAAAAATGATATCAGTAAGATATATTGTATAATATTTGAAGTTATCAATAAACTATTTGTTCATTTTTATTTTTAAGTGTTTTCGTTACTTTTACTCTTACTATTAAATGTAGTAAAAGTCAAGTATCTAGAAACAAAATTTATTTTCCGATTGATTAAAAGAAAAAAGAAAGAAGAATACAAACCAATTCTAAAAAACAATTTGTAAGGGAAAAAACCAATAAAAGAAATGTCAAATAGAAATTTTTTTAATGAGAGAAGAGAAATTACATTATATTCGTCGATCTGCTCCTTTCTACTCATTTTGGCAGTTTACAAACATTTACTAGAAACATTACTCCACTAACAATGCACGTAACTCTACATTTATGACACGAGGTCTAAATTAATGGTTATTACGTTGGTGGGTTGACTAGTTAATTAATACTGCTTAACTGTTTTCTTGAGTGTCTTTTAACGGTAGGCCTCGGTCGGTTCTATCCGCGCTATAAATCGAGTGCAACTCTGTTTTCTATCCAATCTTGTTCGATTATTACCTTCTTCTGGCTTTATCTTTGCCTGACGAGGGTCTGATTGATTATTTTCGTCCCCGTCTTTATACTACTTTTCTCGGAACGCTGCGTTCTCAATATGGTTTTGATCATCTTCGAGAGCTCGCTAATGTGTCTCGTTCGTTTAGAATTATTATCCTAACTAGACATCAGTCAGTGCCATCGCTTACTCAGTTCAGTCTCCCGTTGTCTCGCTTTTATGCCTACGACCCTCGGTTATGCATCGACACTGCTTCGTTTTGTCCTCATCTCTGTTCCTATCTTCAGCCTGCTCTGTATTTTACCATAATTGGCGGTTTACCATTTTCCTACGCTTCAGCCCTCGCAAGTCGTTTCTTAATTTTTTTTTGCTAGCTGGTGATCATCCCCTTATCAAGACACCCCTAGTTCACGGATTATAAGCAAACAACATAAAATCAATGAAATAAGATAAAACTAAGCCAACACAATAATGGTACTAATAGATAACAAGTAAGTTTCATGACGTATGGCTTGCAACGATGGAAATTTTGAATGTATAATAGTAGTGCGCCATGTGGCGATTCCAGTAGGCGCGTGGGTTTGACGGTTTCTGACGCTAATGTTGCCTTTGTATGAATGACACTTTGAATTTTGGAGGAAACGTGTTGGATTGCATTTATGAATTACAACCGTCATTATATTTCCCATCACAGCATGTTTTTAAAAATTTGTGAATCGATACAACCTTGAGTGAAGTCTAAGCAAATTTTACAAAAGGGGAGAAAAAAGCGTTCACCGGAGAAGAAACTCAGCGCAACTGTCCATCGTCTCTGTTAATAAGGTATGTGTTAATTTTCTTTGTGCTTCTTCTTATAACGAACACCGTGTTAGTAGGACCCTCTTGGCGCGACAATGGGTGCTTGAGTAACCCCCATTAGTGGTAGTAGTTTTATGTATGAGTTTCCCCTATAATTTGCATACTCTTACCCCTCATATTGAATCATTGTAGTTGATCGAGTGAACTCGAAGGGTCCAAAAAAAGGTGGAAAGAAGAACGAGAAGGCAGTGACGGATGTTGAGTCAGAGTACAAAAACCCTGCATTCATAGAGAGCTATTTCGCTTGCTTGACCCCCAAATACAAAAACCCTGTTATTATTAGGGTCCCAGATGTCGACAAACACCCTTACCTAGAAAGGGAGAATGATACCTACCTATATACCACTTTATTTGATTGGGGGCTCGCAATTACAATTACCATCCTTTATACGATATTTCTTTAGTTTCATGGGCATATTCTATACCCAACTGGTCGCGAATGAGTGGAGGACTTCTAGTATTTTAATGAGTTCTCGGTTATTAGGCATTCCGGTTTTCCTAGCGGACTTACTAGCAGTCATAGATGTGAATAAGTTAGAAAAATATTCTTTCTTTATACCTAGCTAAGTGGGATCAGAAAAATTGTAGAGCTACCCACCTCAGATAAGATCTGGAAGCATTCGTTTGTTGTTTGTATCGGGTAAATGGGAGCATGAGAATGCTGTTCTGAATCTCCAATTAGAACGAAAGTGGAAATTAAAATGTAAGATAGGTTTTGTGTAGCTCTGTATTATTTCATGGTTGCTTCTAACGCTAACTAAAATTCTTGGTTGTGTAGATGAGGGGAAGTATCAAGAGTGATGAAAGGAAAGATTGTCAAAGGAGGCTGTGAATATTTTGATCCAAGTGGCAAACCTAGCCAGCTCGACTTGGCTTCATGAAACTGCTCATTTATTCACACAAGTAAATTATTTGAAGGTTGGTTTATGGACGATTCCTAAGAGGTCAATTGGAAAGGATGTGAAGGTTACGATGGTGGACAGTGGAGAGCTAGCGACCACTGATTGACTAAGGGCGTTGATGGAGTAGAGGTACAAAGACCAGAACAATACTGGGGTATGGTTATCAGTGCCTCATAGTCGAAGAACGAAGGATGTTGAAGGTTATTCGTCTCTACAGTGCCAGAATAAGAAGGAGGAGGAAATGCTTAGTATTCAAGAAGCTGGTAAGGTGAACCAGGAAGGTGGGATTGTGGCCTCACATGGGGTTGAAGATGGCAGGGATCACGCTCGGTAATCTCGCTTAGAGGATGATGAAGATGAAGCAGGTGAGGAAAATATTCCTCTTTTGAAGCATCCGCATGTGAAATTAGACGCAATACCTTTAACAACAAGGAATCCATAACTAGTGGATGAGGAGGACATTAATGGGGACCGAGCCCCCCATGATTATAATATACGACCACCGATTTCTGAGCCAGAGCAGAATCTAGGTAAAGCCCTCAAGGTAATAGACTTGGATGATACTCGAGCAAAAGGTCAATCGAGCCAAGAAGATGAGATTAACAATGGGGTGAGCCAAAAAAGCATATCTCTGAGGAGATAACTCGAAGGATAGAGCAGTTCGTGAAAACTGGCGTACGACCATCTTTTCCATTTGTTCAGGGGTAAATGCTGGATTGTCCTTTGTTAACATAGTGAGGCATGAGAAACTATCTGCCAAGAACTAAGATACAGAGGCTAGTCGAGTTGGCAAAGCAACATAAGAGCTACCTTATGCGAGCATCGTAATGTCGCGACCCTCTATGCTGATGTTCGAGTAACTTAAAAGATGCTCAGAATTGTCATTTTACGTGCCTATAAGCGTAATATTGCAGATGCATGAGTAGCTTACAATAGAGGTACTTTAAAATCTAATCTATATTGAATACATATAATTGAGGATAGTTAGCTGAATTAATGTGGTATTACAGATGCATCAGAACTCGATCGTGCTTTCTTATCGGCGCATGTCCAAGACTGATCTCCTTATCAAAGAGAAATGAAAACCCAAAATGATGTTCTTTGGGTCAGTAAAGGCTTAACAACTGAGCTGACTCGGTTCAAGAATGGATATGGGGCTGCTAAGGTGCACAAAGATAAGAATGCATAGGAAAATGAGGGGCTACGAAAGGAAGTGGCTATGTTGAAAGAGGCTCAAGAAGCTTGTGAGGGGAAAACAAAGAACTAACCACTTAAGCATTAATAGTGTAGAGAAACAAGTTTTTGAAGAGGAACGATGATCTGATATCCCAAAATGCTGACCTCCTAGCTCAGAAGATGGCCCTTGCTAAAAGGGTGGAGGAGCAGGCATAACGTTTTGCTGGTTTTGTGGTGGAGAACCGGAAGTTATTGGTCATGGTGGGTGATTTGAAGGTGCAACTGGAGAACCAGCGCCAAAATATTATAAAGAAAGTAGAACTAACATAGAGCTAAGGGAGAGGGAGGTGATGTAGGTGACCATATAGATGATGGCCAATAATCAAAGGAAACCGTTGCTGAGCTGCTACTTTTGAACCCTGACATGAAACTTGGGTCTCTGAGCAAGTTTATACCAATGCATGCACCCCCAAAGGTGTGGGGCTCAGTGATCCCTGATCCTGCTCATGTCGTACCAGAAGCGGGTAAGGTGTCTACGTCAACAGTTAGGGACGTCGGGGTGCAGCCGAGCGATGCAGAAACTGCAGAGATGGGGAACGAGGATCCTTCCATTGTCCCCGATGCTTAGTTTCTTTAAATCTTTGTTGAACATGGTATTTTTATTTTGGTACCCTAGTTGTATGGATTAACTGAATGTTGGATGATGTATGTTTATTGTTAACTTCATATGATGTGATTTGTAATATACTAAATGTAAACATGTTGTTTGTCAGTGTTGAAATTGGAGACCAGGTTGTGAGTAATAGATGTGTGTTTGTAAGTTCATATTGCATTTGTGAGAGGTCCTTACAAGGTCGAGCTCAATATGGTTCATTACGTAGCGTTGAGTGAGATGTACTCCTCAGCTTTGTTCGTGGCAAGGTCGATTAAAACCATTGCGTGGCCCTTAAAAAATCTTGACACTAAATCAATTCGCCTATTTATACCATGTACAAGGTCTGAGGCTCAGTATGTCCTTTACGTAGCCCATAGCTGTGGCTAATTAGCCAGTCCGTGGGAAATAACTCATTTGTCTAGGCTTAGTATGACCTCTTGCATAGCCCGTAGGCATGGCCAATGACTCATTCGCTTTTGTAAGGACACAGAACTTTAAACAAATAAACATACATACTGGCGAAAGTATAAAGTTTGTATTAAGGTGATAAATATTAGTCTAATGCGTCATTAAACCCCATCCCCCTCTCCATCAGGGGGGCAAGAGCGCATCTTATAAGTTACATCGTTTGGCGATACCGTTTGAGGTGATTTATGTTCCATGGACTTTTTAAGGCGTGACTCGACATTGGCAAGATGATAAGATCTGTTATGTCCCTTGGAGATAACCGTGTATTGGCCATCCCAATTTGGTCCTAATTTGCATGTTTCTATGTCACCATATTCATGGCAAATATTCTTCATGACCATGTCCTCTACTTGAAATTTGAGAGGCTTAAAGCGAGCATTAAATCGCTCCCTCATTAGGCTTCTATAATATTCAGCTCGTACCCACGCTTGATCACGACGCTCTTCTATGAGGTTCACATTTACAGCTCGATCAGTGACATTATTTATTTCGTCGTAGCTAACTATCCGATGGCTTGGTATAATCATTTCTCATGATACCACAACTTCGTTGCCGTAAACAAGTGCGAAATGGGTATCACTTGTAGTTGTGCGAGAGGTAGTCTGATACACCCATAATACCTCAAATAACTTGTCTAACCATTTTCCCTTAGCTCCTTAAGCTTCTTTTTAATGTCTTCTTTGATGTTACAATTGGTGATTTTGACTTGGTCGTTTTCCTGAGGGTAGTAAGATGTGGAGAAGTGTTGACTGATCTCATAGTGCTTGCAAAATATTGTTACCACGACGTTATGAAATTGTGCACCGTTGCCCTTCATCAATATGTGGGGTATGCCAAACCTTGTGAGTATTTGACTGTGGATAAAGTCACATATATCATAAGCTCGTGTTTAAAAAAGACATTATCTTATACGCATTTTGAGAAGTAATCCAATGCGACAATCAGAAATTGACGCTTGTAGTTGCCAAAAGAAGTGGCCCTACAAGGTCGATGCTCCATTATCAAAAGGGAAATGAACAGCTACCAGCTGCATCAACTTGCTCGGGAAGTGCCTTGTATTGGAAAATTTTTGACACTGGTATAATTGTTGGACAAGTTGCTCCGCATCGGTGGCCAATTGTGGCCAGTAGTATTATGCGAGCAGAAAACAACAGATAAGGCTTCAGTACCTGTAGTGTGCCCCAACTTCTCAAGTGTGAAAATCGCATAGAACTGAGGTGGCATTTACTTGATCGAGGCAACAAAGCAGGGGTCGGGTTGCACTTTTTCGGTATATGATGCTATCTAACACACAGTATTTGTCGGCTCGTAGCTGGAGTGCTCAAGTGACTATCTTATCGGTCGAGAGAGCCTTGAAATTGAGATACGAGAGATAGGGTTGTCTCTAATCACTGGTTTTATTGATAGCATGGATTGTGTCGCTCTGACCAATCAGTATTGTAGTTGGTAGCCGTTGTGTGAGGATGAGAGGATGCTTACCCAAAGCTACAACCTTGGCCAGGTCATCAACGACGGAGTTTTCCTAGCGCAGGACTTGTTCTTATAATACTGTTTTGAATTTGGACTCACATTCATTGACTGCTGCTAGGTAGCCTCTGATTCCTTCTTTTTTGTATCATAAGTGCCCTTAGCTTGATTTATAACCAACTAGGAGTCTGAACAGATTCACAGGAGAAATGGCCCACATATTAGTGCCAGTTTCATGTCGCAAATCACCGTTTCATACTCTGCAATGTTATTAGTCACTAGAAAGTTGAACCGGATCAATTATCTGATTTCCTCTCTCGTAGATAATCGGAGATCGATCCCTACTCCACCTCCAGATGTGCTCGAAGCCTCATCGGTCTCGAAAATCTATTTCATCTTCTCGGTTGAGGGTGAGGTGTTATTTGGACGAGATATGTCTCTAGACGAGGAAAATTATGTCAGGAAGTCGGCCACGACTTTCCTCTTGATTGCATTACGCGGTTCAAATTGAATATCATGTTCTCCAAGTTCGACGTTCCACTTGGTCAGCCTGCATGCGACATCGTAGTTTTAAGGGGGAAAGACGTATGGACAGTAATCGTGTATCCCTGGAAATATGGGCGCATTATCTAGGCGGTTGTGACCAGTCCAAATGCAAGCTTCTCGAGGTTGAGGTATCTCATCTCGGTATCGACCATAGTTTTGCTGATATAGTAGATAGGTCGCTAAACAACGTATGGTTCTCTGACCAGGATTGCACTGACAAAAAATAGTGAAACAGATAAGTATAAAAATAGTGGCTCACCAGCTAGGGAGGCGGATAAAATTTCTGGCGATGTAAGGTAGTTTTTCAACTCGTTAAATTACTTATTGCATTCCTCTATCTAGTCCAATTTCTTAGTCCCTTAGAGAATCTCGAAGAAATGATGACTCTTATTTGAGGCTCTGGAAATAAAGCGGGAAAGTGCTGCGAGGCGTCTTGTGAGACATTGAACTTAATTAATGTTCCTTGTTGGTGTCATTTGTATAAATACTTGCAGCTGGGCGGGGTCGGCTTCAATACCCTTTTTTATGACTATATAGTCTAAGAATTTTCCACTTCTTACCTCAAAAGAGCACTTGATCAGGTTAAGCTTTAAATTAAACTGCCGCAATAAGTTAAACATGGTTTGGAGCATCTCGAACTACTGGTCTGTTGTATGCGTTTTGACGATCATGTCATCGATATATGCTTCAATATTCTTACTCAAGTGGTTGCTGAAATATGGTTGACTACGCGTTGGAATGTAGAACCCGCATTCTTTAATTCGAACATCATCACCGTATAACAGGTCAAGCCTCGCTTGGTTGAAACGTCGTGTACTCTTTGTCCGAAGAGTTGAGGAGAATCTGATTGTAGCCCGAGTATGCATCCGTAAACGAGAGGAATTCACATCACGAGGCCCAATCTACAAGTTGGTCAATACGAGGCAAGGGGAATGCGTCTTGGGGCATGCTTGATTCAGGTCGGTAAAATCAACGCACATGCGCCATTGACCCCCTCCCCCCTTTTAATTTTAACTAAAACCGGGTTTTCTACCTACATTGGATACTAAGCTCGCCTAATATGTCCTAGTCTAGACATTTTTGTTACCTCGACATATATGGCCTCCTGCTTCTCGATAGAGAAAGACCGTCACTTCTATTGCACAAGTTTGGCGTATGAACCGACAGTTAACTCATGACAGATAATTGAAGGGTCAACACCTGCTACATAGCTAGAGTGCGGCCCTTTGCTACTACCTCCTCGACCGAGTCTGGAGGGTCCTCTTCTAGCTGCTCTGTTTCTCTAGGTTCATCAACCGGTTTAGGCGAGGGTGGTGCACTGTTTTTCTCCTCGGGTCCCCCATCGTCAGTTAATTGCTATCTGAGGGGCTTTACAGGGTCGATGGTAACTGTGTAGCATGTTCTCGCAGTGCATTGACTCCTTCGGATGATACCGACTACATTTCCCACTAGGTACTGATGCATTGCCTGAACGTGCATGGGGGGCCTCCATCCTATGCAACCAAGGTCGACCGATTATCGTATGATAGGAACTTGAGGCGTCAGAGATAAAAAACAGTGTTTTAAGCTCGCGTTTAGTAGCTCCGTAACCTACTTTGACCATCAACTTGACTTCTCCAATACACTGAGATGCCTTACCTTCATATCCGACCAAGGTTCCCTGGGTGGGCTTGTAGGATGACACTTTATGCATTTCGATCATAGTTGTTTTTAAAAATGATGTTGATTGAGTTACCCCCATCCACTAAGACTCGAGTTACCATTAGTCCCCCAATGTCCAAATTTATCGTTAGTGCATCCTCATGAGGTGTGCTGACGCCCCTCAAGTCGTCATTATTGAACGTGTGGTCTGCCACAAGGTCTTGGTAGTTACGATAAGAGAAAGCTTCAACCTCGTATATGTCGTGATCAAATCATGCCCTTTTGCTATTTTTTGGTCCTTGGGCTACCTCAGAGTTTCCACCGATAATAGTTAAGAAAGATGGAGGGTTGCCCCCTACTTTTGAGACTGTATTTCTAGCCACCTTAGACTTCCTTCCATTACTAGTGTGAGGTGACGGTAAAACGCCACTTCCTAAGCTATCAGTTATATCAGAAAGTCCCTCCGCAATGGTGAATAGACATTGCTGTTTTCTTTTATGTGCTCGTTTATCGTCATCAGGCTTATCCTCATTACCAGGACCCGTTTCTTCCCTCTGATCGGGCTGACGACGGGGATCTTGCTGTTTGACAAATTGGATGAGTTCCCCATTGTTTATCAGTCTCTAAATTTCTTGTCGGAGTTGCCAGCACTCATTAGTTTGGCGGCCATGATCGTTGTGGTAGGAATAACAATATATATATTTGATAATTTAAAAATGAGGGTACTTATTACTCGTGGCGTTTGATACTTTATTCTTCCCTTCGTTCAATCATAGATAACCGATATGGACTCGTTAAGTGGGGAAATCGCTTGGATGGATTTTCATAGCGCATTGATCGCCGGTTAGCATCCCAATGAGGTGCGTCGTCAATCTTTTTTTGGTCGGACGACCCTCATTTTGGGTCAGAGATATGTCTGTCTGGTGAGTCTCCTTTTCGGGCATCATCTACTCGGATGAAGAAATCTGCACGGGCGAGCAAGTCTCCCATTATCTTCGTTGGGAATCTAACTAGGTCAGCTTACAACTCCCCTCGCCAGTCAAGGCCTCTCTTGAGGGAGGCTACAATCATATTTTTTTTCTAGATCTAGCAAAGCATTCGTGGCGTAAACATAACGCTTATTATAAATTTTTAGTAAGCCACCTCGCTTCTTGTAAAAGTCCATAATCGAGTCTCACTCATGCATGATCTCTTTGTTGCCGATGAATCTTTCTCTGAAAGCTTTCCATAGGCCTGCGAAATCATGAATGAATCCATTGGGTAGACTAATGAACATGTTCATTCCGTTTCCCTTGAGGGTCATCGACAAGGCCCGACATAACATAGTGTCATTGGGGTTGAACACCATCATCATATTGCGAAATTTCTCAAGATGTCTCTCTAGATCCCCAGTTCCATCGTAGGCTTCCATCCTAAATAGGTCAAATTTTCTCGGAAACTGGGATTCGAAGATTTTCTCTATAAATGGAGACTCCTTGAGGATGTAACTAGACATTCTCGGTCACACCTGATTGTAATGTACTTCCTCATCCTCTCTGTTTTATTTAGACGTACCAAGACGTGCCTCTTGCCGCGGTTCTTAACCTTTGGAGCACTACTTTCCCCTGATTTCTCCTTCTCCTTGTTTTTTGTCGCCACTCTTGGAAGATAGATCCACTGGTTGGCGTCTGGCTTCTGGCCCAAATTGGTGGTTAACTCGGTTGACCCCTCGTACTTTGGCCGTCAGGGCGTGCAGTGCATCATTCATCCTAGGAATTGTAGCGTGCATGACTTGTTCTCTAGCATCTCGTTCACACGCCACCCTGAGCTAATCTTGATGCGGGTGTTGAAGCTATTGTTCTAACTGCTAGAATTTTGGTGCTATCACTGGATCATTACTTGAGGTTTCATGCCCAACAAGAGCTACCACATACTTTGGTCGATTGATATCCGGTTCAGTCTTGACCACTGCCTGTTCCAACTGCGGTACTGCTCCAACGGAGACTGCTGCTGCTACTTCTGGGTTGTTGGTAGTGACGGGAGGTAGGTGGTCCTGCCTCATCGATGGATTTTTTGCAACTCTCCAGTTTCCCATCGTCCCGCTTAATTCCAGAATATCTCTCTCAATCCCTGACCTAGTGACTACAATGGTTAAGATATTTTAGAGATAAAACATTATATCGTTCCCACAGACGGCGCCAAATTTATTATGGGAAAAACTAACTAAGGCAATTCCAAGTAGAAAACTTTTTAATCAGAGAAGAGAAATTATATTATGTTTCGTTTATCTGCTCTTTTATACTTCATTTTGAAGTTTACAAATATTTACTAGATACATTACTCCACTAACAATGCACGTAACCCTACATTTATGACATGTGGCCTAAATTAATGGCCATTACGTTGGTGGGTTGACTAGTTAATTAATACTGCTTAACTGTTTCCTTTAGTGTCTTTCAAAAGTAGGCCTCAACACGGTTTTATCCGTGCTATAAACCGAACGCCACTCCGTCTTCTATCATTTTTGTTCGATTATGACCTTCCTCTGACTATATCTTTGCGTGATGAGGTTTTGATCAATTCTCTCCATCCTCGTCCTTCTACTGCTCTGCTCAGAACGCTGCCTTCTCAATTTGGTTTTGATCATCTGCCCAGCTCGCTAAAGTGTCTCGTTCGTTCAGACTTATTATCCTAGATGGACTTCGGAAAGCGTCATTCCTTCCTTATTCTATCTAACTCATCAGTTTTGGTATACACATAAGAAATTATTTGAAGTGCTAACAAATTCTCAACACTGAAGTTGGAAACGTTAGGCCCCACTCGCCCAATAATTCATTCCAGAAGCGGTCCGGCATCAGTGTTTGCAACCACTTTTTTCTTTTCCCCAACCGTATGGGTGTCCCCAATATGTCCGTAGGTCTCTAATGGGCTATCTTCCCTACTATCTTCCATCGTCTCCTCCATTATTTTTGGTTCTTGGTCAGCCGACTTGAACCCAATATTTTCTATCTCAGTAGGAGAAGTTTTGGTGGGAGGAGTCGATGGGCTTGAATTCGAAGTTGGCAGTACTGGAGACTTTACCTTTGAAGAACCTTCATTTGGTTTCTCTGCCTTTTGTCAGTTCGAGTTACAGTTTTGGCTTTAGATAGCCTAATAACCCTTCGATGTGGGCTTTCTCCTATATCTGACCCTATATAAAAGAAAGAGGATGGATTTTTGCGACTGGTAATGACTCTAGCTCTGAGAAATGAGACGTTTTCTTGGAAATTACTGTTGGTCTGCGAGAAGATGAACTCATGTCCGATTCTGATACCTCTTCAATAATCAATCTACCAGGAGAGACAGGTAGTCCGATAACGATTCTACCCTCTCTTTTTTCTCTATCTAACTCAGACAAGTTGATCCAGCCTCCTTTGATTGAGGCAGTTCTTGCCGTGAACATAAAATCATGGGAAATATTGGTGGAGTTAAGCGCTTATAATATTTCTAAGCTTCTCTTTCTAGATTTAAAATTTGAATTTTTTCTTACTATAGAAATAGAAACAGTGAAAAAGCATACATATATAACAAAAAAGTCTACTTGAGTGCTTCACCTAGGGGAAGTGAATCAGCTAAGTAATGATTACAGTCTATTAACTATATTCCATTTAATTTTGGAAGTTTAGGTACAAATTCTTAGGAAAAAAACGAATATTAGGTCCAACTAGAAGCAGACACGTGTAAGGGAAGACTAATAATAAATTCGCGACCTTTGAACTGACCGGTAGACCGTTCAAATTCACTTCAAAGGTAGATTTGATATTATTCGACATGGTTAGCTCTTCCAAAGGTTTTTTGAAAACGTTAAGGGGGCTATATGATCAGTTCAGATATCACTGGAAGCATATCACAAGTTTCTGATAATATCCGAAGGGTATTTTGGACAGATCAAATAAAAATCAATGGATGAATAGTATTTTGAGTGGAACGATGACTCAACTGTGTGTCTAGTAGCTCATTTCTTGGGCTTGAGGGCTCATATAAATGACCCGACTATAAGGTCCAACCTGCGCGACCCATGGGTCAGAGAAAAATACTATAAATACCCCAACCAACAACGTTAAAATGGTAAGAATTTTTTGAAAGACATTAAATATAAGCACACACCTTTTTTCTCTCACAACCCCTTACACAAATTGTTAATATCTACCGGTAGATATTACAATCCTCAATCCTAACTAGACGTTACTCAGTGGTATCACTTACTCAGTTCAGTATTCCGTTGTCTTGCTTTGATGCTTATGACCCTCGGTTAGGCACCAACACTACTTTGTTTTTGCCTCATCTATGTTCCTATCTTTAGTCAGCTCTTTATTTTACCATAACTGACTATGTTTTCCATTTTTATATGCTTCAGCCCTCGCCAGTCGTTTTGTAAATTATTCTTCTTGCTAGCTGCTGATCATCCCCTTATCATAATTCAATCCATCTATTGATAAATAATTTGGAGTTGAAATTAAGAAAGAATAACCCATAACCCCAGCGAATCCTACAATTCCCACTACAAACTTTGAGTGAATGACTAAACTGTTGAGTGAAGAACAAAATAACAAATTTTGAATGTTGCAGGAATAGTTTATCGTCCATGGTACAAAACTTAACTCTATTTTCCAGTGGATAGAAGAGGAAAGAGAAGACGACAAAAATTATAACATGCTGAAAGAATGCTAGGGAAACATCACTCCAAGAAGAAAAATATCCTTCGACACAACTGACAAAAACGATAGACTCAACTCAAGAATCATCAAGCCAGAACAGAAAATGAAACTAATATTGTAGGAATAGAAGAATAAGTCGAACACTAACATCAAAACATGACATGAAGAATGAACGAACTCGGAAAATCCAAATACCTTACGATGGGAAAAATAAGACTAGGCTATCCCTCCAGTCACACAAAATGAAGTGCCACCTCCTCCAGTGTACCCCGATGCTTCATCAACATTTCTACAAACTCCTCTGTATACTGGAATCCAACATAGTTCCGGAGGGACATCCGAGATGTGCACAACTCTTTGGTCAACAACATGGGTACCATCAAGTGCCTATGTAACATCCAGGGTTCTATCATAGACTCAACTCGAGAATCATCCAACCATAATAGGAAATGACAATATTGCAGGAACAAATAATTAAGCCGAACACCAACATCAAAACATGACAGGAGGAATGAACAAATTCAAGAAATCCGACCGCCTTACGATGTGAAAAAAGAAGACGAGGATTTCCCTCCAGCCGCACAAAATGGAGTGCCACCTCCTCCAATGTACCTTGATGCTTCATCAATATTCTAAAAATTTCCTTCGTATATTAGAACCCAATATAGTTTCCCAGTCGGACATCCGAGATATGCACAACTCTTTGGTTAACAACATAGAAACCATCAAGTCCCCATGTAACACCCATGATTCTATCATGCCCATGAGGCTCAACCAGGAATACCATTTCACCAACAACATGTCCCAACTTCTTCTTCATGGATCTCACAGAATAACCATGGAGTAAAAACATACTTCTAAGAAATTTTCTCCCAAATTTCGATCAGAATTTCATGCCGGCCCTGACATGAGCAAATACCAACCCGTCGAACTTCCAAGGGTAGTACCAAACACAATCAAACTTTCAAGGTTCTCAACCTAGTATTCTAAACAGCACATATCCCTCAACCAAATAATGCCAAAAACCTGGGTATCAACAAGCTACCTTTTCATGAACAATACAAATAACTTTCATGTGGACGAGAACAATATACTAGATGAAGAATTCTTGTTTGCCCCCAAAATTTTATACAAACTTCTACTGTTTCTCTTCAACAACCATAAAATGGATAAGTACTATGAGAAATCGGATCCCAAGCATCACATTCAAAAATTTAACAGTGCGATAATATAGCACGAAAAGAAAGTGTAAAGAATTATCTATGATGTATAGAGGGATTATGATGCATGGTTTTAATAGTCTACCAACAAGAAGCATCAAGAGCTACAACATGTCGTAGACAAATTTCACGAGCCATTTTAGGTGATAAAATAAGACGAGGACTATATAGTTCACCGTAAATAAAGGTCCAATAAAAGTCTAAAAGAGTACACTTAGAGGTTCGTGGATACTGAAAATGAGTTATAAGAATTCCATAATTTGGTAGAAGCAGCTGCTTCATGTAAAGAGTCTTACAAGGTGAACTTTTAAATCACATAATGAACAAAAATGCTCTAAATTTTGGTGACCTTCTGGCTCAAGTGAAGTGATACATTAAAGTAGATTAGATTCCTAGAGCTAAAAGAAAGAGATATATGGTAACTTTGGTCACCTATCCACCAAACCATCCTATGGCCATAAAAAATAAAATAGTAGCGCAAATTAACATAAAAATTAAAACATTTATAAAAAACAATGCAATATACAGTCAGTCACGTGTCTATATAGAAAAATATAGAAATGGCCACGACAACAATATTAGCTAAAGACCCAATTATCTACCAAGAGGTCAATTCATAGACCCGGCCCAAAATTTGGGAGCAAATGTTTAAGAAAACTAAAGATGCTGTCAAATATTAGAGGTCATAGATATTACACAAGGAAATAGAGCGTATAGACAAGAATAAGTACTACGAATTCCACAAAGACAATGGGCACCTAACAAAAGACTGCCGAGATTTATAAAATCAAGTTTAAAGTTTTGTGAAGGAAGGAAAACTCACATATTTTGTTCAAAAAAGAGACAAATAAATAAACTAATATAAATTTTAGATGAAGCACTAAGATAAAGCCTCGACACCAAGTGAAATGCAATAAACGTTGAATAACAACACCATTATACTGGTGGAAGAAGAATAATTTCCGATCCCTGACCATAACCGACAATCATATGAGTGATTACAGGACGTGACCCATATACCATGGTAGCATTCATAATAATTGGAGTTAGCCGGATATGAAGTTAAAAGGATAATGATAGAAACTTATGACAAAATAAGAAGAATGTTGATGCTAAACCTAACTTAGGAAAAATACAATTGTGCTATAGAAATAACCCTAGATGTTGTTTTTGAAAAAAAGAGTACATAAAGAAAGTATAATGTATATTGATGATAATATACTCTCATTCCTCATACAATGTCATATTGTGAAGATATTGGATGTACCAAACAGATGCTCTAATATCTACGGTCCACCAATACTTTGGACACCCAATTAATGGAAAAGTAATTATAATAAGAGAGAATCATATACTTCAAGGAAATGGTATGCAACATCCTTGGTACTTAAAGTATAACAATCTAGAAAAAGATACGGTCATTCTAGAAGGAATGGTTGACCCGAGAGAAGCCCCCCGCATAGTACAACCGAGAGAATATACATATATATGAAGTAAATATACTAAATATCGATCGAGATATTCCAATAGATCTAAGGTAAAAAATATTTTATTTTTTAAAAATAATTTGGATATATTTAAATGAAGTGCAGGGGACATCATAGGAGTCCAAATAGAAGTTTACTATCATAACTTTTCGATAAATAACAAATTAAAACCTATTGTACAAAAGATGAGGTCATAATCCTAGGAAAAAACAGAGGCAATCGTAGAAGAAGTTGAAAAACTAAGACATATACGGGAGTCCTATTATCAATGTGGATAACTGATCCATTAATAGAAGAAAATAAAAATGACAAATAAATAATATGCATCGACTTCACAAAACTCAACGAGGCATGCCCGAAGGACCTTTTTTTGTACAGAGGATTAACCAGCTTGTCGATGCAACGTCCCGCAACAAAATGCTATCCTTTGTGGAAGGATTTCTCTGATATAATTAAATAAAAATATATGAACAAGATCAAGATCATACAACTGTCATAATACAAAAACACTACATTGCTACAAAGTGCTGCTCTAGGATTGAGAGATACCATAGAAACATATCAGTGACTAGTCAACAAAATATATGCAATTTAATTACAAAAAAATATATGCAAGTTAATGACATGTTGATTACCATTATTCGTGAGAAAAATCACCTAAGAGACTTGACTGAGACTTTCATAAACCTTAATAGAGTTAACGTTAATTTAAATGCAGAAATTTTTACCTTCAAAGTAAGATCATGAAAATTCTTAGGTCATATGTTAGAAAAAAAGAAATAGAAGCAGATCATACACAGTTTGTCAACCTAGCATCGATGGATCCACCAAGAAATGTGAAAAATATACAATTTTTATTGGAAAACTGACCATATTAAATATATTTCGGTATAAATATTTGGATAAATGCCAAGTAATTTTCAAGTATTGAGATGAGCAAGGAAGTTCAAGTGGAGTCCAACATGTGATGAAGCTTTTAACAATAGAAAAAATCCACGGCTTCTCTTGAGGTGTTAACAAATCCACAACTAAGAAAATATTTATATTTATATCTTACACTATCGAATTACACCGTCAAGATAGTACTAATCAAAGATGAATGAAAATAAATCTAAAGTAATATATTATGTAAGTAAATATTTATTACCAACTGAAACTAGATAATTACAATTCAAAAAACTTTCTTTGGCATTGGTAGTTGCAACAAAAAAACAAGGTTGCACTTTTAAGCTCATACGATAATGGTCTGAACTTATTTTTCCTTAAGAAGCGTAATACAAAAACCAAATGTATCCGAAATATTGACTAAGTGGTTCTTATAGCTAAAATATTATAATATCGAATTTGAATCATGAACATTGATCAAGTCCTAGGATTTAGGATACTTTTTTAAAAAGTTTTAGTATGAAAGACCCCTACATACAAATAAACGTTTTGAAGCTACATAAAATGTAAAAATTAGTGAAGAAAATAAGAATTAAGGCACATGAGTAGGAGTCTAACTGATATCACCAACATGTGATATCCTTAGTCACCCCATCAAGTTTGGCTTTCTAGTATTTAACAACAAAGCAGATTATGAAGCCTTAATTGCAGGACTTAGGAACTAATTGTGGATCCAAAAGAGTTCAATTACTTAGAGATTCACAATTAGCAGTCAATCAGACATTGATACAAGCTGGAAAAAAGGAAAACAATATCCAGTATTTAAAATAACTTCAGCACCAAGTTTCCCAATTTGAGAAAGTAGAGTTCAAACAAGTACCACAAGAATAAAATTCATCTATGAACGCACTTGCATCTTCGATATCGGGGGAAATATTTTTTAAAAACCCATGTATTACCTTATCCAACAAGTTTCTATTAACATTTATATATACATGTGTAATAATAATAAAAGGATAAGAAGAAGATTCATAATAGAAAACTCAAATTAGGAAATAAGTTGTTGAAGACATACTCCCCGAAGATAGAATAAAAAGAAATAAAATACCTGATGAAGTAACCTTTGTGGTAGAAGAGTTACACGATGGAGAAAGAATCACTTACTACGACTTCAAGGCACTTTAGTGAAGAATCCTCCTCTAGGGTTATTATTGGACCACGAAAATGGAAAATGTTAAGAAGAAGGACAAGAAATGGACATATGTCGATGGTTTTATATTTCTATACAAGTCCCAATAGTGTTGTTATAAATAATATTAGAGTCAATATCATTTGATAGATGAAGCTTGAATAATGTAGGAACCTTACCAATAACTCTAAGAAAATCAATTTTTTTGCTATTCTTCCTAGATTACTTCTTAACATGGGTAGATGCACAAACCCTAGTAAATATCACAACAAAATAAATTATCACCTTTTCAAGGGTCATTACGACATATAATGAAACCCAATTCTAAAATGAAAAACTCAAAAGAAACTGTGTGCAAAGGGGGATAATTTTTTTTCTCTTTCCCCTTTCCATTCACAGAATAACGAACAAGTAGAGGTAAACAACATGACAATTACATAGGCTATCAAATAAATGATGGAAGTAGTTATGGGAACTTGGCCAAAGTTTTTACAAAAAGTCTTATGATCATACATAACCACACCTAGGTTAGTAACTAAAGAAACAACATTTTCCATGATATATGGAATGAAAGAACTGCTACTAGCTTACATATGTATGACTACTCATAGAATCTCAACATATTATGAACCAAATAATGCGGAAACAATGAACGTCGAAATTAGATGTTATTAAAGAAAGAAGGATCAAAACACATCTTTGGGTAAAACGTTACAGAGTTTTAATGAGAAACATATACAATTTAAAAGTGCGCTTCAGGACCTTTGAACCATGAGATAAGGTTATTCTTCACACCAAAGAGAAAATTATCAACAAAATCTCCCTAAATTAGGAAGAGACCTCTATTGTTGAAGTCAAAATAAGGAAACGAACTTACAGATTGTTGGATAACGAAAGAAACCAAATTTGGCACCCTAAAACATATAACATTTGAAACTTTATCATAGTCCTTAAGAAATTGACTTGTAATATATTTATAACCTTTTGTAAATGTATTAATTAAAATATGGGAATGTGCTGTTTCCAACATTGGTGACACATTGTATGTTTACCTAGATGTCATAAATTTCTCTTACATAGCTTTTTAAAATCTTCTACATGATCAAATTCTAGCAATATATGTCTAGCATCCTACCTAGATATACTATATTTTCCTAATAAACCAATATTATCCATAAATTTCTGAACTATAATCATCCCAAGACAACCTAAAGAAAGTTTGGCAATTAAAGTAAATTTATAAAAATAAAAAGGAGACTTTTCTAGTTTTTAGCTGCAAAATATATTGATTTCTGATCTCCATGATCTTGTATTTGTACATATACATGCTAGAATTCTTTTATAGTAACCCTTGTTGCTTATGTGTATGATTTGTTATTCTTATTTTGAAGTAAATGTCGGTTGATATGATTCTTTGATGGAGGTCCGTCGAATATTGGATTACTTCTTACTTCTTTGATTTGACTTGGAATGTATGATGAGTTTACATTCATTTATTCTTGGGATAGTTTTTGATTTTGTAATAATGGGTATTCATCCATGGTTGAGTTTTAAATTGAGGTTTGTAAAGTATTTGATTCTCTATTTTTGTCATCTATGAACGATGAAACTGGTTTGGAAGATTTAGAGGATTTAGTGGTTGACGGAAGAGGTTAAGGAGGTCATTTGAAAATGATACTCTCTTCGGACATGGTTATGAATGTCGACAGGATCTCGCTTCCAGCCAGACCTGAATTGAAGCCAAACATAAATTGAGCCAAATATGAATTAAACATCGATCACTATATTAGCTTTATATAGTCAGTTGCTTTTACTTTTAGATTCTTTTCATTTTTAGACTTATCAACCAGATAATCATATATATATATATATATATATATATATATATATATATATATATATTATAAATAAAAATAAAACTCAAAGAACACTATTTAAAAAATTCATTTAACTATTGAAACGTAAATAAAAAAAAGAAAAGAAAAATATAATTGAAAAACCATCGTAGTCTAAATAATCCATTTAATAATTAAAACATAAAAAATTAAATAATAATAATAATAAAATATGAAATAAAAAACCATAGTAGTGAAATATTAATAAACGTATAAATTAAACAACAAACCATACTAGTTTTTGAAATCAATAGATATTTGTAATATGGTTGACCAAATCCAACTATGTTATAAATAAAAATATTACATATATTTTATTAATAGTAAAATTATTTTTTGGTAATTATTTTTTATTTGATTGAAATCTAAATACATTTATAAAAAATAAAAAGAAACCAAAATACACTAATTCTATTTTGATAATTTATGATGGTCTAAGATATACCTATATCTCTTCTGGATGCGATCCTTCTTAACTTACATGTATTGAACAAAATAACAAACATATATAAGGATTTATTACGAACTTGCAACGAAATAGACGATCCTTTAAACAAATGACATACATCCTAATAACGTGTTTTTGAAAATTTGTTGTTCCAATGCATTAGTAAGAGGATCTTCCACCATAAAATTTTTAAAGGTGGGCTCTATGCTGATTTGATGACTCTATACTCATATTTCAACAAACATGAACTTGATATCATATGTTTGGAATTAGTCGAGCTCCTCGTAGTGCTTGAGTAATGGATTGCAGAATTGTTGTCACAATATAGCTTAAGAGAATATTCTATCCATTATACAATGCGTAATCTCGTGATAAAATTACACAATCACATTGTTTGGCTGGACACCGCAAAACATGCAACAAATTTTGCTATCATAGTGGATGATGCAACAAGTGTTTTCTTTACATTCTTATATCATATTTCATCTTCAGCTAATATGACTATGTTGCATGATGTTCTTCAAAGTGTGTCCATACAACCTACTAAAATCTAAGACGAAATACCCAACGATATCAAGATTATCCAACTTTCTATATGTTAACACGTGTTATTTTATTTGTCGTAAATACGAGAGAATCATTTTGAATACTTTTCAATGGTCCATCCATGGTTTATTTACATATCATTATACAAACCCGATAATAAAGTCCAACCCTGCACAAACTTGAGCATACATCAGACTTCTGACTACCAAATAATCTTTTACATTTCATGTATCTTAATTATTAGTTTTGGACATTGAATTAGATTTAATTTGTCTCTTTTCATTATAGAGATATTAAAAAACTTGATAATGTGATTTCATAGTATTACAAAATGCATATGAACTCTTCATACAAAAATATCTTAATTAATTAATTAAACTTTTTAAAATCACTTTTGGGATTAAAATTAAATTTTGAGTAAATTTTTTAGTTTATAAACAAAAAAATTATTTATATTTGAATGATATTTTTATGGGGATGTTAACTATAAATAAATTAATCATAATTTTTTTTTAAATTGAAACTAATTTTAGATAAAAGTAGATAAATTTAGGTTTAATTAATTTTGATTAATTGATTTGACAACCAAGTAACTATATTCACCAATGCTCTAATTATTTATAGAAGATCAAGTATGTCCACAATGCTGTACAAGCTCACAATGGTTCCTCATAATCCAATTGCTCATTTGGTCAAGCAAACTAACACAAAATGACAAGGGCAATGCTGAAATCCGTACGATAGGTAGTAACATCTCCCTTATATTATTGGTCATATGTAAGACACGTCTAAATCAACAACTCTTTGATCAACGTTTAAGTTCCACATAAACTCAGACCCTTAGTGAGTCAGCTCATTCCATAAGCAAATAGGTATCTTAAAAAATCATTCTGTAAACATGTTGTACACCTTTTGTTCCACAGATGATCAGTCTGCACATTCGAATTCAACACAAGCATTCTTCATGCTTTTGGTGAAGCTTGCCCTTACGTTATATAGCAAATATCTTTGCACTTAAACCACTCTAGCTCGTGCCACATAAAGTTTCAAAACAGCTCACGCTTTACATTCTTCGGCTGTCCATCTCAACCACTTGTAGTCTTCAATAATACTTTATTTTCAGCTCTTTTGTTTACACCTAACAAAATTTTATTTAAAACTTAAACATAACTTTATAATTTATGGAAACAATAGAATAACAAAATAATTGAGAGCTTCAATAAAAATCATGATATACATCTATCGTTACAAAAATTATATCAGATTTTATTGGTAAAATATTTTATAAAAGATAAATTCCATACACTTATCGAACTATATATCCTTACTAATTATAATTAATTACAATTTGTTTGAAAATTTGTCACCAAATTTTTAATAAATATTATATATTTTTTTGTATTTATCAGCCTAAAAAATAAAAAGTTATAAAATTTTATGGTGAGTTTTTTCGTAGAAAGTTATAAAAAAATTCATATTACCATTTAATTTTAGCGAATTCAATTTCTACCGTCCACTATTTGACTTAAAAAAAAGAAAAAAATATATATTATCACAAAAGTTTTTTACCTTGGAACCTGCAAACTTTCAGAGCACCCATGTGACAACGAGTCCATACATGTCCTCGAGGCCCATACGGTACCTATTAATTCTTGATAAATGATATTGGTTGAAAAGGGGTCCGATAAATTTATTGCATATACTTGATTTAGAGTACTACTTATAGAGTCCATTCTTGATTTCCATTCGGTAGCTCAACCTTACGATATTCAAAATGGCTTTAAGTGGGATTCTTCATGTTGACGTTGAGGTCAAATCTTCAACACAGAAGTTTTGGGAAAGCTTAAGGGACGCCGTTACTCTTTTTCCAAAAGCTTTTCCTCATGATTATCAGAAGATTGAAGTCCTCGAAGGAGATGGCAAAGCTGTTGGCTCTGTTCGTCATTTGACATATGCTGAGGGTAATTCTTCTTCCCTATTTCATTATTTCCAATACTTATATGTTTTTGTAGAAAGTCAGAATTTATATGTAATAGTTATAGTTAGATTTTCATCATCGTCGAACTATTTATTTTCGGAATATTTAGTATTTTTTTTTGAAAATTAATTATATTGTTTTAAAATTTTTATTAAAAATTACGGTTACTCAGAGTTGGTCATTTATTACGAATAGTCTTTGATGTTATGTTTGTATAAAAACAATAACTATTGTTGTAGAATGGGTTATCGTTGTTGTTGTTCGTTTTTTTCGCATACTTAGTCTCCTAAATGATCGTAGAAAGAAAAACAAAAAAAAAAAATTTGTTTTTAAATAAATATAATATAAAAGATCGTGACCAACTCCGATAACTAACGATTTATAAAAGTATATAAATGTTTATCTAATATTTAGATTTTGTTTTTCAGCTTACTCTTTAAATATTCATTACCAAAACATTTATTATTTTGATTTGAACGAATGATATTGTCCTATAAACTTATAAAAATGGTAGAGCTTTGTCTTAAAACATGACCACATATTAAATGTAAACTCTATCTTTTAGTTAACGTATTAAAAAAAAATAATATTTCGATTAACATGTTAAATCGCATGTTAGATTATATAACATTATTTTTTGTTAAATCATTTCTTAAATTTTAATGAGTTAATATTTAAATAGTTTTTTTTTTAATTTCAATATCTTAATAGTATTATAGTAAACAAATTATCTTTTAGAAAATAAAAATTAAAATCAAATTTTAAAAATTAATCAACAGACTTTAAATGTAGCTTCTCTTTCCAACGGATAAATAATTCAACATGTAAATTTAATATTGTACTCGTAATAATTAGGTTTTGATATATGATCGATCACTTATTATTTATTTTCAAAACATTTAGTATTTTTATTTTAAAAAACCCAATATTATTTTACAAACATGTAGAAAAGTGTGGACATTTCGTCATTTGCGAAGAAAAGAAAAAAAATGTTTTAAAAAATTTTCAAATAAAAAAAATCACAAGATTATGTTTTAAAATGGGTAATCAACTATCGGGAATGTTGATAAGTCCAAATTTAGTATGATAGTCTTAAATTCAATCAAATATCAAGTTTGTATTCATCTTTTTAATCATAAATTGAATAGAACGGTTGTTTTCCCGGGTCCTAAGCTATCTAATTTATGAGTTGTTTAGGGTCACCATTTGTTAGAGTATCAACAGAGAAGATAGAGGTAGTTGATGAAGAAAAGAAGACCTTCACTTACAGTATCATTGGTGGAGACATGCTCAAATTCTACAAGATTTTCAAGGGAACTATAACTTTGGTTGCTAAGGAAGACGGAGGTAGTTTGATCAAGTGGTCAGGTGAATTTGAGAAAACAAGCGAAGAGATTCCTGACCCACATGCCATCAGCGAGTTTGCTGTTCGGAACTTTAAGGAGATTGATGATTACATTATCAATGGTATTAAGGTCTAATTATGTGTTGGTTTTTTAAATTAAAACTCTACTTAAATAATATACAAGTCGTACTACGGGCTTGATAATAAGTAGGGTTTTGTGTGTGTGGTTTATGGTTTTATTTGAATAAACGGTTGTGAAGTTCTCTTTGATTGAAGTTGTGGAATTTACTTGTGTGGTGGTATAAAGTTTTCAAATGACATTACAATAAATGGATTTTTAGATCTGATGAGATGTTTCTTGATTTAAAAAGAAATCATATAAAACTTACTTCGAATATATAAATAAGAAACAAATACATCACCGTCAGGCTAGTTTTAGGTCTGAATTATACGACTTTACCATTAAGTTACGCGATAAAATAGAAGTAAATAATAGAAAATATGGTATAATGTTAGAAGAGTGGGAAGAAATTACTGCTCAGTTCTTGTCTAACACTTTATTTGATATCCTTTTGAGAGGTTGCGGATAATAAAACAATAAATCGACTAATTATTTTATAGTCTTTTAACAAAATGGAAAAAAATGATGTCAAAGCAAAAAAATTAATCATACATATTAAAAAAGATTAGATTTGTACGATGATTAAGAGTTTATTATGGAAGACTGTTTGATGCGATGAGCACGTTTATTGTAAAAGAGATTTTTTTCGAAAGTGAAAGATAAGAAAGGAAATCAAAATGAAAATGTCTCAAACCTGTTACGAGGTGTGAATGATTATGACGGTAGTGAATACATGGTTGTATGAGAGTTGTTATTTGAGAGTTCAGACTAGGGGTACAACTATTGGGTACTCGATATTGGCACTATATATCATACGTGTCAATTCAAGCAGTGGTTCGATACTCATACACCAATACAAGAAACAATTCATTTAAAGAATAATCATTTGTTGCATATTGGTGAGATTGGTAATGTTAGGATCTTAATGTTTGACGGTGTTATCATAATCATGACGTGTTGACGTGTTCATGGGTTGAAGAGAAACCTGATATCTCTTGGAGCACTAGAATCTCAGGAGTACAAGTATCGTGCAGACGATGATGTAATCAAGGTGAGAAATGGATCGATGATGTGTATGAATGACGCTTTACAAATTGGACTTTATATTCTTTTCTGGAGTATTGTTGGTGAAGATGCTGTAGTAACACCATCATGGAGTAATACCCAAGTTCGACAGGATCAAAATCAGTTGTGGCATTGGCGCCTCTGCCACATTCACTCAGACATATGGGCCCGAATAAACTACATCGACGAGCGCAACAATATACTAAGAAAGTCTGATCGATAATTATTTCAAGGATGACGTGGGTTTATTTTATAAAAACTAAACATGAAGCATATTACATATTTTCAAATGAAAGACGATGTCCAAGAAGAAGGCATAAAAAAAGATAAAGCGTCTCAAGAGAAATAATGAGGTAAAATTTTACACCCGTGAGTTTAGCGAGTTTTACGATGCTAAGAAAATAGTTCGTCATGACATCTCCACAGCATAATGAGGTCGCAAAAAGAATGAACAAAATTCTTTGTGACAAGATATAAAACATGCTCTCACATTCCGTTGTGGGAAATAGTTTTTGGGCCGTAGTCATCAATAGGACATGTTACTCGGTGAATTGTTCTCCATGAATGATTATCAATTGTAAGACTCTTTATGAGATTTTGTCTTGATCTTCGGTTAATTACGAATAATTGAAGGTGTTCAATTATCTTGTGTTCGTTCACGTGAGAGATGGTAAACTTAGGCCAAGGGAAAAGAGGTGCACATTTCGATGATATGCTAACGAAATGAAGATATATATGTAATGGTGTACCAGTCTCTAGTCTCTATTTTTTTCCATTAGTAAGGACGTGACTTTAATAATTTTTCTTTATTACACAGTCATAAAGATGTTGGGGAAGCGATCGAATCATTTTCGATTGTGAGTAAACAAGTGGGTAGAATCAGTACTTAGTATGTCTAATAATTTTAATAGTTCTAAGATTGATATAGGATAATGAGGTGAAGTGCCAAACCAGAACAACAACCTTATAGCCTAGCATATATAGAATAAAGATTAGACCATAAAAAAGATATGCAAACCTATTTTCATATGTTATGTTAGTTGTGGAAGAATTTGTGATGAAGGAACCTATTAGTTATAAGAAAGCTATAGTGAGTTCAGAAGGAGATTATTGGATCATTACTAAATGGGAAGAGATTGAATCTTTTCATAAGAATAATAAATGAAGTTTGTTTATTTTTTAAAATGACATAAACTAGTAGGTTGCAAATGGTTTTTTTTAGAAAAATGAAGTTAATCCACATGATGAGGAACCTCAATTCAAGGCAAGGATGGTCCTTACGGTCAGCTATACTGAAATCCAAGATAAGACAAGTAAACGACCAAAATGACGTTGGTGATCAATCTGATCGATCTTGCACTGATCGCCAGATCAGAAGTGAACAGATTAGCGCGGTTTGAACCATCTAAAAGCATCATACTTCTCTAAAGGATAAAAAAGATAAACAAAGGTATGTCACATCTAGTGACAAAGAGATAGAAATCTCTGGATCTGATTTTAAAAGATATTGAGGATCTTCGAAAGAAGAGAAGGATCAAACTTGCAAATCTAAAAAAAGAATACAAAAATAGAAGGAAAAGTGTACCTCGTTGCTTGAGGGAAGAAAACTGGTATGAAGGAAATACATCGAACCAGTACAATGCTGGGGATAATAGAAATTTTTATGCTGTAATGGAAACATAGGATCAATACGTTCAAGGTGTTGATTGGAGAAATTCTCCATTGACAACTAAGATAAGATCTATCACTCTTCCGAAGCGCTTTGATATTTTGAAGGTTGAGAAGTTCGATAGGATGCAACACCCATATGATCACATCGAATAATTCAAGAATTATATGATGAATTTCAAGGATGACGACAAGCTGGTGTGTCTGGATTTCTCTCAAAATTTCAAGGAAACAACTTTGAAGTGGTATAATTTTTTTTTGAAGGGTCAATTTCAAATTTCAAAGATTTTTAAACTGCTTTTTGAAGACAGTTTGTGGGGAGCAAGGAAATTAGAGAAAACGGGGATAAAATAATTCAATGCAAGCAGAAAATAGGATAAAAATTGAAAGATTACACTAAATGGTTTGGCTTAAATACAGTGAGTTTAGATATTTGTGAGGAGCTGGTAGCAATGGTAGCCTTTCGACACAGATTGCTTCGAGGAGATGTAGCTAACGAAACAACAAAACAAAGAGCTTTAACTTTTGGAGCATTGATGGCTCAAGTGGAGGACCAAATTAAGGTGGAAGATTCGATCAAGTTTCGAGGAGTAGTTGGAACTGGTTAAAAGTATAATCAGGGGAAATCTTCGAATAGTACCCAACAAGCACGTCTGAGGAACAACAACCTACCACCTCAAATTGGAGGATACTCAAACCAAGCATCAAGGTACCAACTTCATATACCGAGGCCCAAACAATGAATAAATCCTGAGTATTATACAGATCTAACTGAGATTCTATATACAATCTTTGCCAAAGCTAAAAGGTATGTGAATTTCAGGAAGTCTACTCCAATTAATAAGCCTAGGAAGGAGCGAAACAACAGGTTTTTCAGGTATCACAACGACATCAGATATGATACCGTAGACTGTATTACGTTGAAGAAGAAATTTCAGACTATAATTGAAAATGTGAAATTGTTGACTTATGTGAACGCGCAGAACAATACATCGAAGAATCCTATCTCATCGACTTCACAACCAACGAATCCAAATGCACAGGCTGAAAATTTGATGATTTTGGATTCAAAGGTTGATAATTTTAATGCAGTATCAAAATACTTAGATGCAATCCAGATCATTTAATATTAATGGCAGTAGAGGAACCATTAAAGCAAGGACACATTCAAAGCTTTTGCGATATTTTGAGTCATTGGAAATATTCGGGGGCGATACCATGACTCGTAGTACAGATAGTTTAAAGAAAAGGCATGTAGTGATTCAAGCTACTCAGATATAGGGAACGATGTCTACACATCTGTATGGTAAAATAGACATTCCCTTTATTATTTTCGATGCAGATGATTTACGGGGTACTGCAAGGCCACATGAGGATGCGGTGGTCATTGGAGCAGAGATTGTTGGTGTCAAAATTTAACGCGTGCTGATAGATAGATGGAGCTCTGTGAACGTTCTTTTCAAAACAACTTATGATAGAATGCACAACCCTCATTGGATTTTCCATTCATAATGTACCATCATCGATTTTACTGAAGTAATTGCGCATATAATTGGGGAATTTGAGGGAGAAGTGAGTCTGAGAAAGAGACCTTTCAAGAAAAAGGTTCAGGTGCTTTTTATGGTGGTGGACTGTCCGACATGCTACAATTCCATCTTTGGAAGATTTTGGATATTAAGAATGTATGAAATTGTGTCAACAGTTCATCAGTGCTTTAAGTATGTCGTCGAAGACCGGTTGGGGGTCGTCCGAAGTGACCAAAAGTTTGCTAGAGATGTTATGCCACTGCTCTTCGGATCCGGTGATTTAGTAGTGGTGATAGAATGAATGAATGAATATCAGTCAAGGGGGTTGACCTCGGACCTCGAGGAGAGGGTTGACGATCCGATGGAATCCCTATGGTCATTGACAATAAGTGAATATATGAGGAATATGCTTTTCCTGATGGAAGAGTACTTCGAATAGGAACCTTACTGACCCTAATTTTATGTCAACAATTATTACAGTTTTTATCTCACAATCTAGATATTTTTGGTTGGAAAACAAAGGATGTAACATGAGTTCCAATCAAAGTGATTTACTATAGCCTAACTATTAATCCAAAGATGAAACCTTTTATACAAAAAAGGTGGGCATTTTATTTTGAAAAAAGCAGAAGCTATTGTTTCCTAAATGGATCGCTTATTGAAGGTCAAACATATAAGGGAGTCACAATATCCTTTATGGATGGCAAACCCGGTAGTGGTCAAGAAGAAGAATGAGAAATGGAGAATGTGCTTTGCTTTTACAGACTAGAATCGAGCCTGTCCTAAAGACCCTTTTCCCGTCACTCGAATAAACTAGTTGATTGATTCCACTTCTGAAAATAAAATATTAACCTTTATAGATGCTTTTGCCGGATATAATCAAATTCAGATGGATCCAAAGGATCAAGAGAGTACGACCTTCATCACAGGCCGAGGCTTGCACTGTTACAGGGTTATGCCTTTTGGATTAAAGAATGCTGGGGCTACATATGAAAGATTATTGAATACAGAATTTTCTTCTCAGATCGGGAAAAACATGGAGGTGTATATCGATGACATGGTGGTTAAAAATTTCAGACGATGCACACTTGGAAGATTTAAATGAGACATTTTTGAATTTAAGGGCAATGAGACTATAATTGAATCCATAAAAGGGTACCTTTGGAGTTCGATCAGGGAAATTTTTGGGTTATATTATCTGTAAAAAAGGATAAAATATGACCCAAAGCAATTAAAAACTGTAGTATCCATGAAATCGCCTCAAAGAATAGAAAATCTTGACAGGAAGGTTAGTAGCACTTAACAGCTTCATCTCTAGATTTTATGATAAATGTTTACCTTTCTTTCAAGTGTTACGAAGACCAAAAACGTTTAAATGAACTTCGGATTATGAAGCAACATTTTCAAGTATTAAGGATTTATTGTCATCACCAGAAATGCTATCCAAACCTCGAAGTGGATAGCAACTCTTTTTGTACATTGCGGCATCTAATTTTGCAGTCAGTGCAATATTCATAAATGAAGATTCAGGAATTCCGAAGCCAGTGTACTATATCAACAAGATTTTAATGGCAGCAAAAAAGAGGTATTTGAAGTTCGAAAAATTGACATTGGCATTGGTGTTGGCTACTAGGAAATTACGTTCCTATTTTCAAACTCATATCATCGAGGTTCGAACTTCATTTCCATTGAAGAATGTTTTCCAAAGCCCCAATATTTGAGGGAGGATAACTAAGTGATCTGTTGAGTTGGGAGATTTTGACATCATTTTTTCATCTTAGACGACAATTAAAGCACAAGCCTTGGCATATTTTCTTGTTGAGTTTCATTCAAGTAGTTCAGATGAAGATGTTAGCAAGGATTTTTTACCAGCTAGTTTAATGTGGATCGTTCGAACAAATAGAGGTTCTAATGTTTTGGGATGCAGCGCTAAAGTTCAACTGATTGCTCCATCTGGAGAAACGATGCTTCAATATATTAAATTTGGTTTTCACGCATTGAATAATGAAGCTGAGTATGAAGCTGCATTAGCTAGATTGAGGCTTGCAAAGATATGTGGTATAACTTCAGTATGATTAGAGACATATTCTCAATTAGTAGCAAATCAAGTGTCTGGAGTTTCCGAAACGAAAAAGAGCCACTTAATTTTGTATCTTCGAGAGCTTCGAAATTTGGCTCTTCTGTTTGATCATGTTATTGTCGAGCATATAAACCGAGAGAATAATACAGTTGTTGATTGTTTGGCGACTGTAGCATATAAAGGTTAATATCCTTGGATTTTATTACAGGAGAACACATCGATTTTAACTCATCCAGAGCAATGTGAACATATTAAGGAGGTATTTAGCACTCAAGACACAGACTAGAGAACTGACATTTTGAATTTTTTGGTTAGAGGAAAGCTGCATGAAGATGTGAAATTGGCAAAGAAATTGCGAGGCAAAGCATTTGGCTATATAGTGTTAGATAGGAATTTGTATAAGAAAGCATTAAGTAGGCCATTATTACGATGTTTGAGAAAACAAGAATCACAAGAATTTTTGTCAGAATTACATGATGGAGAAGGTTCAGCGCACTGTGGGTTCAAGGCATTGAATCGTCGAGTTTTTTAGCAGGGTTTTATTGGCCTTCGATTATGAATGATGCCAAAAATTTGGTTCGAAACTGTGATACTTGTCAAAGGTATTCTAACTTTATTCATAAACGAGCAGTTGCACCTATGTCCATTACCGAAACTGTTCCATTTGATAGATAGGGAATAAATTTGGTTGGACCTTTGCCCATGGCCTCTGGAGGACGACAACTGATAATTGTTGTAGTGGATTATTTTACGAAGTGGGCAAAAGATGAATCATTGTCTGGAACAAAAGCTAAGGATGTGATTAAGTTTATTATAAACAGTATTTGTTGTCGTTTTGGAGTACCTCGAAGAATTACTACAAACAAGGGTCCTCAATTTAATAATAAAGAAATGGCTTCGTTCTGTGCTTCGAATGGGTAAAGCAATTTTTTTCCACACTCTTTCATCCCCAAACAAATGGAAAAGTAGACATGATAAACAAATCTATTAAAGAATTTGACAGGAGCTGTAGAAAAATGGCATAATTATTTGCAGGAGGTGCTATGAGCTTATCGAACAACCTCTAGGGAAGCTATTAAAGAAACTCCTTTTGCTTTGGCATATGGAATGGATGTTATTAGACCTGTAGAATCTACATTGCCTTCTTTTAGAGTAGCTCAATAATCCGAAGACCTAAATGATGAAGCTCAAAGAGTAAGTGTGGATTTAGTTGAATAAAAAAGAGTTCGAGCTCACCTAAACATGATTCATTATCAAACTCTTATGAGGAGTAGATATAATTTGAGGGTGAAAATGAGGGAATTCAAGGTGGGTGACAAAGTTTTAAGAAAGGTATTCCTCCATACTAAGGAAAATAGCCTCGGTAATATGGCCCCGAATTGGGAAGGTCCTTATATAGTTGTTGAAAAGATAAAACCAGGTTCTTATCGCCTTTGCGATAATCAGGGGAGGATATTTCAAGATCCCTGAAATATACAACATCGAAATTTATATTGGGAGTAACTAGGGGTGTTATCGGTCCGGTCTGGTCCGGGTTTTTACAAAACCGGACCGGACCGTTAATCTTGTCGGTTTGAACCGAACCGAACCGACAAGATTTCGGTTTCAAAAACCAAACCCGAACCGGAACCGATAAGAATCGGTTCGGTTCGGTCCGGTTCGGTTTACCGAACCGACAACCACATTAAGAATATTTATTTATAATTTTTGACTAACAAGGCAGCGGCTCAATGGTTTAACGCCTAAGCCACGGTGCTGCTTTAGTAGTAGATTTGGGTCTCCTTTTATATAAAAGGAATGTTTTATGTCCAACTGAAACTAACGATGTGGGATTTTATACCACAAGCAAAACCACACAAAATTTCTTCTTTAATTTATTATTTATTACACAAAACTAACGTTGTTCTTTAATATTGCTCCTTATTAAGTGTTTCTTATTTTTTTCTTTTTCCTTAATACTATTAAGTATTCTTTATTTATTATAATTCAGTAAGACGTTCAATTGCATTAATAATAAAATTGCATACTAAGAGTTTAGTTATTAATATTTCTTCTTAAAATTTTGTGTTAAAGTTAATTGCTATAATTTGTAGATATGATTTATAGTGTGGGATAAATAATTTTTTAATGGTATCTATTGCCGGATAATTTTTAAAATATATTAGTTTGTAGTAAATTTTTACCGATTTTTTTCTTCGGTTCCGAATCGGTTCTACCGATTTATCGGTTCGGTTCCTTATCGGTTTTCTTATTTCGGTTCCTTATCGGTTTCGGTTTTAAAAATGGAACCGCAAACCGGACCGTTAAGGTTCGGTCCGGTTCTCGGTCCGGTCCTTACCGGTTCGGTTCCGGTCCGGTTCTCGGTTCTCAGGAACCATTAACAGCTCTAGGAGTAACTGTGTTTTATTTTGAAATTGTTTTCTTTGATTTATTAGCACACTCCTTTCCAACCCCGTTGGCCCAGAGAGGTTTTAATGAGGTGATATATACATATTCGATGCTATCAATAAAATACATTTTTTGGCCAATGGTTTTTTATAAATACTTGTTTAAACTATTTTGGTAAGTAGTCAAAGACTGATCATCTTTGAGGTTGATCAAGAGTAGAATATTGCAAAGTGTTGAGTACACCTTTCGAAGAAGCAACCATATTCGACGCGCTACGTTCTCTAAACTCACAATAATATTCGAAGTGCTACGTTCTCTAAACGCACTATAATATTCGAAATGCTATATTCTCTAAACGAACTATAATATTCGAAGTATTACATTCTCTACGCACAATAATATTCGAGGTAATATGTATAATAAAATTTTAATTTGAATAAGTAATATAAGTAATATTGCAAAGCAAACATGACTTGCGGAAATAAACAAAGCCTTTCAACATTCGATTCGATTTGATTGAACCTGAGTAATTTCTTAGATGTCAAGTAAAAAGGCATATATTAAAAACACAATATTACAGTGATTGAATGACAGGCACACAAAAGAGATAGTAAAATTACTCGTCTTTGGAGCTTTCTTCATAATTTTTTTCTTATTCTTCCTCTTCGAATGAAGACCTAGAAATTGGATCAAAAGCCTCGCTAGGACGCCGTTCGATGAGGATTCGCTCCCAAAATCTAGAGAGGTTAGATTTAAGGTATGTAGCATGAATCTCACGAAGGAGGGTGATGGTTTTTTGATCTTCGCCATTTTAATAGCTGCTAGTATGTCTTTCATACATTTATTTTCAGCAGCGGTGACATCATGTCACTTTTCTTTATCAAATTGGGCTTTGAGAGCAGTCATGTCATCTGTTAATTTTTTCTTCTCTGCCTCAATCTTGCTAAGAGAAACTTGAAGATCATTGAAATTCTACTTTTATGTAGCTAACTCTTCAGAATTCTTGGTCTTGAGTTGATCTATTTCTTATGATTGGAAGTATTGAGATATTTTTTTCTTTCGATGCGCTTCTCTAAAGTACTTCGTGAGATGGATGAGTCCTTTGAGGAATTCAGATCTGGCCATTTGAAATCCATGAAATTTCTCTTCCACAAGGCTACCAAAGATGTTTCTCATAATTTTTTCAACATCAACAACTTTCATGTGGCGAACCATCTCTTTTGCCATGTATTTTAACTGACTTCAAGAGGATTCGATTTCTTGAGTTAATTTTTGTGATGCAGAGTCAAGATTGGAAAAAGGTTGAAGAGCGACTAAAACCTCTTCGAATGGCTCTTCAAGAGGGGTGATCATTGGGCTAGGTCGAGGTGTAAGAGCAAGGTAGGTTGTAGGAAGAGAAACTTCATGAGATGTAGCCTCTGAAATAGCAGCTGGAGGTCTTTTGCCATGATAATGCAGTTGATCTTGAATTTCTTGAACGGTTGGATCTTCATCTCTAACAAGTTCTTCAGATTCATTGAAGTTGATAAAACTGTCGGGATCAAAGTGGTCATCCCCTCGATCATTGTCTAGATCACTTTCCCTTTACTGAGTGCCAATGTCTTCAACACTTGCCTCATTTTCTTTTTTCTGACCTGGTTGATTCGTTACAACCACAATGTAATCAACATCGGACAACACCTCTTCGATGGTTTCCACATCTTTTTTTTTCTTTCTTCTGAGGAGTCGTTTTAGTTGTGCTTTTCTTTTTTGACAGGACAACTATTTTCTTCTTTTCGAAGATGAATCACCTTCTACTCCTTCTTCGATGATGGGGAGGTTACTTCTAGTTTTTTTGCTCGTCAAAATTTGTGGCTTCAGATCTACTGAAGGGCTAGCACCAGATGTGTTAGCTGTCTTTTTATTCTTTTTTGCTATTTTTTTCTAGGGAAGGTGGCTATCCGATATGTTTGGAATCGGTAAAAATAATTTGCAATAAGGATGTACTAACCTTTTAACAATGTATAAAATATTGGGTTGCTCCATCAGATTTTCAGGTGGGAGAGCTCCAAACTTGATTCGAAACAAATGGTTGTTGAGAAAGTTGAGAGGTTGGAAAGCTGTGTGGAAAACATTGTTCCATTATTTTTCATCATAGACTGTAAGTTTGATAAATGTATTTTTTGCATTCTCTCGACGAAGTGCGTAGCGCCTCAAAACTTCTATACAGAGCATAGAATTTGATAAGAAATAAGGAGAAAATGAGTTGAAAATATAACTCAAGGAAATGGAATTGAAGGACTTACGATTACTCCTCTAGACAAGGTTCAATTTAGATGGACGACTTCAGATATTTCTTTACCATTCTCCCAAGCTCATGAGATGAAGACAAATGTTTATTTCCAAAATTTGTCTGCCTCCAGCAAGTCATCGATGATCTTCATATCATCATCCAGTGTAAGATAATAAATTGGAAGCACTATTCATTTTGACAGTTTGGTCAAGGAATGAATTCCTCGATGCAGATTCGAATTTGGGATAGACGAGAAACCATGATCACAGAAAGCAACCGTTGATTTGGTGTCACCTGGGTTGGACATAGATCCAAAAGTTTGAAGTACTCAACTATCATGGGTCTAGTGGAAATCGAAGACCCCAGTTGATAATCTCTGGGTAGACCACTAATTCATCTTTTCAACAATCCAAAGGCGTTTGCCTTTCTTTGGGAAGACGAAGTATAATATTGTCTCCCATTCCCTATTGTTTCTTTAGATCAGCTGCTTGTCTCTCCTCGTAATATGTATAGGGTACATTTTTCAAAGCCAATATGTAATGCGCTTCGAGAGGCCTTAAGTTCTCACCAACGGATGCATGCAGCTCATCGTGTATTGTGACAAGAACTTTCTTTTTTCTCGTTTTACGAGCTTTTCCTTTTGAATAAATGTTCACTAATTTTACTTTTTGATTCCTTCAAAGCCTCTTCTTATGTTTCAGCTTTGTTATTTGAGTGTGTAGCTTCAGAATCAATTTCTTGTTTAGATGCCTTGTCCATTAGTTGAGGAGGATCACTTGAGGGAATTTGTTGAAACGTTGTTACTGTCTCAACAATCTCCCTCAGGGCAAGAGAAGTGGTTGGTGGATTCAAAGCAACATTAATATTCGAGGTGCATCGACATCATCACCCATTGCTATGAATTTTTTTCTTCTTGGATTTGGAGGAGGCTGAGTTTTTGGAGGATTGGTTGAAGAAAGAGTCAGATTTCTTTGAAGAAGATTTAGTCACCTCACGACTGATTCGAGGTGATGATCCAGTAAAAAAAGGTGAGATTCGAGGTGTCTTTGGTGTTCGAGTTTTTGATAATTGACTTTCTTATGTAAGAGGAGAAGGTGAAAAGGCAGGAGTTTTGTTAGGATCGAAATTACCGTAATGTATTGTCTTTGTAGATAAACCAAGATAAACGTTGCTTATTAGTCCAGCTGCTTTGTATTCATATGCTCTTTCGCTTATACAAAAGTAGTTGTAAGATCCGAATATTTTGTTGTCTGATTTTGGATATTTGGGTTTCTTGAGAATTTTGGGTTTGGATCTTCTAGTCTTTAGATGCTTTCTCATAAACAAGTTGAAGATTAAACAAAAAATTGAGTTTTCCGGTAAATGTAGCCAACAGATTGAAGAATTCGTTAGAGGTAGCTAAGAACTTTTGAGTTTCTGCAGTTTCTCTCTCAAGAAATTTGGTTTATAGATTAAACAATGGTTCACAGACGTATTTATAAGAAGTGAAAAGAAGTATCAAGAAGTGGAAAATGATTGGATAGAATTTGAAGCGGTTGCGTAGATGAGGATCTAACATCTGCCAGCTATAGGTCTAGTGGCGGACCTAGTGTCTAAGGTATCATCATTTGCTAAGAGATAGACTTGGCATCTAAAGTGTCACCATTTATTTGACTTCAGCTTCGAATCATTATATAAGGAAATGGTTTCATATTAGATAATTCGATGCATTTAACCTGGAATAGAATATAACAACACATTTGGAACAATTCGAATATGGATGAAGGGATAATATTCACCTTCAAAGAATTTCGGGGCTATTTAGTTCTCATTCATTTACCTTCATAAGAACTAAAGAGGCTATTGATAAGGAAATAGAACTTCGAGGACTGAAATGTAAAAGAATTAAAATTGTAATGACATATTGTATAGTCACAAGATAAAATTAGAATTTTATATTTTAGTCAGGGATTAACTTGTAACTAATCCTTTTTTGTAACTATTTCAGTTAGAGTTAAGTCTTTGCGCCTCTATATAAAAATCAAGGCTTATGTAATAAAGGTGTGACTTTTTTGAGATATATCATTCTGGAAACCTAACTTTCTCTATCTGAAATCTATTTCTATGTACATTCCGACCTCTCACAAATTTACTTAGACATTCCAAATATCAACTCACCAAAAACCACTATGCCTTCTAGTACCTCCAAGTATATAACCCGGGTTTCAACCCATTAAAATATGGTAGCATAATGTAAATATTTTCCTCAATTGAGGTATCAGAACATGTGAGAGACCGGTATGTTATACAACCGACTAATGTTTGCTCTTTTATAAGTAAAAATTGTATTATCGTGAAGATAATGTTTGGAGAAATATATTAACCTGAATTCATAAACAAATATTTAGACACAAATATTTTCCTTATTCTTGAATGTTGACATCAATTTCAATATATAACCACACATACACAATATATGACATGTTTAGTATATTATTGTCCACCTAAAAAATCCGACCCATAAGTTCAATGATGATTTGATTATAATTACATCTAAGAAAGACTAAGAATATTGTATAAATAGACGTATGAATTGGGTCGCATTCTGAACTAAAGTTCGAAACTATTAGAATACTCTGATATGATCGAATTTTTATGGATGTCCATTAAAGTGGTTTGGATTTTATCTAGAGGGGTAATTCGGACCCGGTAGTCAAAACTTGATGAATAAACAGTAAGCTAAGTAGGCTTGATGATTAAGCTATGTGTCTAGTATATTGAATTATAGGCACGGGGGCTCATGAAATTGATCCAAATAGAAGATCCAACCCGAATAGCCCATGAACTTAAAAAAGAGTATAAGTAGCTAAACTAATCGCATTAAATGGACTGCAACATTTTTCTAAAATATTAAATACAAGCAGCTCATTTTCTCCATACTCTCTACCAAAAACTTAATACCAATTATCAAGGCTTGATGAGGAGCAATTTTGCAGCTCATCTAAGAACTGTGCATTATCAAGGCTTGATGAGGAGCAATTTTGCATCTAAAGTAAGAAGAAGATATTTTCAAGTTGGAGATAAAGTATTAAGAAAAATATTTTTATACAATAAGGATAAAAGTTCAGAAATCTAGCTCCGAACTGGGAAGGACCATACATCGTATGAAAAAGAGTCAAGCAAGAAACGTACAAACTTCTAGACAGAGAAGGCAACATTTTGAAGTACCCTTGGAATGTTGAACATCTCAAGTTATACTTAGAGTAAATTCATTTTGTAAATATTTACTTTGCTTTGCTTCAATGTAAATATTTAGGAGCATACTCTTTCCTACCCTGGTGACGCGGGGAGGTTTTAATGAGGTGTCCAAAACTCAATCAATATATCATCCTTTGCCTTTTTAAAAAAAATGTCTTGGCTAGGATCAAATGAATCCAAAACCTATTAAACATTTATTGCCTTCAAATTGATTACCTTTGAATGACCCAGATGGACTAAATACCTATTAAATATTTATTTCCTTCAAATGGATTACCTTTGAATGGCTCAGATGGATTAAAGATCGATTAAACATTTATCACCTTCAAATAGATTACATTTGAATGTCTCAAATGGATTAAAGACCTGTTAAACATTTATTTTCTTCAAATGGATTACCTTTGAGTGGCTTGGAAGGATTAAAGATTTATTAAAGATATATTTCCTTTAAAATATAATACTTTTGAATGGCTTATTTGGAGTTGATTTATTACTTTAATTTTGTCATACTCAATTAAGATAAGATATTAATGGAAGCAAAAAATTGTAGTAAAACATAAAGTGGATAAATTCAAATTATAATAAAAATCTTATCTACATGGCAAAATGCCTTGTATACAACAATGACTTACGCAAAGAAAGTTACTAAGCAATCCAATCCGAAAATAGCAAAATTCCTTGCATACTCCAAGGACTTTGGTTCAAAACAGAAACACAATAAAAATGGTTAAGCTTAGGGCTTGGTCCATTCGATTTTATTCTCAACATTTCCTTCTCTTTTGTCTTCTTTCTTATATTTTTGATAATTATCTGAATCTTCCTTAGCCTCATTATCAGATTTAGAATCATCCGAAGAAATAACTAGTTTATCACCTTATGTCATATTGTGAAAAGGGATTTACTCATATGGCACACACTTCCACAACTCCCCAAGTGATCGTTTGTGAAAGGTTCTCATAGAACAGTAGTACCATATCCGATTTAATAGATTATTCTTTCTGGCCCGTAGACTTTAATACACCATCATCATATAGATTTAAAACATCGTTTATGTCCTTTGTAGTGTTTTTTTTAAGATTGGTTATTTCATCTTCTTTCTTATTTAGAAGATCTTCCACCTAATTATTTTCTCTTCCGATAAGTTTTGGAAGCTAACTTTATCCTTAGCTTGCTGCTCTTTCAAAGAGGAAATCTTTATTTTTCAAATCAGAAAAACTTGAATTATAGCTGATTGTGATCGGATTTGGATTGAACCAGCTCATCCTTAATAATTTGCATTTCCTTATTCAGATTTTCTACTTTATCTTTCTTTGATCCGATGGTGTTCTGTAAAGTTTGGTTTTCATTGCGAAAGGAAGCAATATTCTTGACTTGAGATCTAACCTACCTCTTCAAGTCAACTATTGGTCTTATATAGCCTAAAACTGCATATCATAGATCATCATTTTCCTTTGACACTTCGAAAAACTCCCCATCGCGTGTCATAGCATTGGAAATGGTAGTGGTCTGAGGAAAAACTTTATCAAAATATTCAAAATTGAAGTTTCCCAAGTTTCCTATGTCATCTAGCTGATCAACACCTTCGAGAGAAAGTCTATCAACAACATGAAGTACAAAGGAAGACGGATCATCAGACACTTCTGCTTGAGGAGGAACTTCAGTAGGAATAATATAGAAGGGACTTCAGATCGGAGTATGATCTCCGAACCAATAACAATTTTTTTCTTTTTTGCCTTCATTTTATCACTGCTTTCTTTAGTTCTCTTTTACCTATACTTCTTCTCGGCCATCAGAGATTTTGAGGGATTTTTAATCTCCCCCACAATAACCGCCACAACTTCCAATAGAGCTGCATCTATTTCATCATGAGGTCTCATGCTTCCCAGCTCAGAAATGATTTGAGATGATTCTTTCTCCTCTTCCCCATTCTTCTTCTTACTTTTCTAATCTTATCAAGATGATTGGGAGCTCTGTTTATGGCTGGTAGAAAATGCTTGCCATCATCTTCCTTAGTCCTCTTAAGAATATCAGAAGATATGTGAGGGGTAGTGAACTTTTCTCATGAGAGCTCACTGATCAGATTTGTCCTCCATAGGTGAGCTATCACAATATTTCATGCATCAAAACAGTTATGAAATCCATTCGACCCTTTTAGGCTACCCATTGATGCAGTATGGTGAAAGTTACTTTCCAATCTTCAAGGTGTTGTAAAAATATATTTGAAAACACTGTAAAATAAATTCGATGTAAGAATCAATATCCAAATATAACAAAAGAAATATTTTAAAAGAAAAATACTTACATGAAGACTTCCAGTATCTTGTAAGCATACTCGGATTTCCCTTAGAGGTAATTTTTCTTCCATTCTCCCAGGTACCACTAATAGAGAGAAACTGGGTTCTCTAAGGTTTATCAGCTCCCAGTAAATCAATGACTACTTTATAGCCATTTCCAATGTTTGAATAGTAAAAACGAATGCTACCATTTCGACACAAACCAGCCACAATGGAAAATTTCTCCATGGGCATCGAAATCTTCAATAGCCCTGAAGCTATAATACTATCCAAAATTTTAAACTAAGCGTTGAGAATTAGTTGAATCAGGCATAGTTTCACTAAGTGAAAATATCTTACAATTTTCGGGTCCAGATGAAATTTGAGACCCCAATTGAGCACTTCGGGGTACACCACCAGCTCTCATGCTTTGTAGTCCATCAGAGTCTCTTCAACGATGGGAAATCCTAACTTTAATTAATTTAAGAAACCCCACTTGATCTGAAGTTTACTCAACTTAGTAGTATGAGTGTACACATAAGATATTCTTTGTAAAACCATCAAGTATTTAACGATGACCTTAGTAAAATTGGGTCAGACTCGTCCAACCAGACATTCTAGAAGTGGTTCAGATTATATTATAGGGACTTTATATTTATTTTTTCTCGAGTTTCTTTTCAAGTGTCCCTAGTGCAATCCGATGTATCCAAAGGTGTATCTTCACCATTGTCATCCATCTTATCTTCCATCATCTGTGGTCCCAATTCTGCTGGATCACCGACTTGTTACTAGGGTTATCTTCCTCAATATAAGGAAGCTCAACAGAGGAAACTGATGGAAGAGTTGTAGTGATTTTTTCCCCTCAATTGATTTTTGCTGGGAGAGGTTGCTAATATAAGTATAAAACTCTCATGGTTTCTCTATTTCTTTTTCCAATGTGAAAGGCTTGCTTTTATCATAGAGAGTCCAGTAAGCCTACGAGGAGTATATTCTCCGATATCTGACCCCATAGAAATGAAAGTTGATGGAGGTTTACGATTACTAACAACTTTTCTTGAGAGACTCTCAGATGACTGAGCAGATTGGTTGAGGATTGTAGAAGATTATGTAAGGGGGTTGAATTTAGAAACAAAGGGTTGTTTACCAGATGAAAAACTTTTGTTTGGTTCTGGAATTTGAATCACTGGATACGCGCGTAATTTGGCAGTAATTCCGGCTTGCCTTTTTTCTTCCTCTAACTTGGAAAAATTGAGCCAACCTCCTCTAATTAGTGCAGTCCTTGCTGTAAACATATAAAATTTAAAAGAAACAAGAATAACGACACAAAAATATGGGTGAAAGTTGGAGCTTTTTATTAATCTTGAACTATGTTTCTCACCCTAGAAATATAAACAGTAGAAATTACCCTTATATATGAGTATAGAATACGCACTTGAGTGTTTTACTAGAGAATAGAAACTAACGATAATAATTGGGAAATACTATTAAATGTAGTTGTTTATTTCCTTTTTTAGTATTAGATACCATTTCTAAGAAAGAAACCGCTCAGTTTCTCCAATGACTACGTGACATGTGTCATGAGGAAACTAACCGTTTAAGTTGTGACCTTTCAGTAGAAAGGCATTCAATAACCCCTTCGGATGCAGTTCAGATATTCTTTTACAGTATTAGCTCTCCCGAAATACTTTGGAAAGAACTAAGAGGGCTAGATGATAGGATCATATTTTTTGGATGTCTATTACACTATAGTGACTTGGATTTTATCCAAAAGGGTAATTCGGACCCGATAACGAAAACTTGATAAATAAGCAGTAAGCCAAGTAAGCTTGATGACTCAGTTATGTACCTACGATATTGAATTCTAAGCTTAGAGGCTCATGAAATTGACCTGAATTGAAGATCCGACCTGAATAGCCCATGGACGTAAAAAAGAGTATAAATAGCTCAACTAACTGCATTAAATGAGTTAGAACGTTTTCCTAAATTATCAAATACAAGAACCTCCTGTATTTCCCTACTCACTACCAAAAACTTAATACTAATAACCTAGAGATCTTCCATATTTACCCATAATTTAAATTTTATCATCACCATACACGACACATGTATGAGCTAATTTTAATTCATTTTCTCGCAATAGATTTTGATGTGTCCCCATAAGATTTAATAAGTACAATATACGAAAGGGAAAAGATAAGTCACAACCAATGACAAACAAGTTTATGATTCAAGATATAGAAGAACAGCTACAAACAATTTCATAATAACAACATTAGCAAATTGGTTATCCATTACTCAAAACTTTTCTAAGTAAGTGAGAGAAAAGGAAAACCATTTTTTTTATCATGGTAAGATTCAATATTAAAGATAAAATAAATAATGATTGGTATGAATTAAAGCTGAACTAAGTAAATCAAGAACACAATTCTTCACAGAGAGAGTTTTCAGTAGAGAAAGTAATATTGCACTTCTGATTATTTCATGAGTGTAACTGTCTTCCTCAGCCTCTATAAATACACCAGGTGAATCAGTTACAATGGTGGTTACATAAGTGAATATTTACAACTTAGTCCCTATCTCTCTTATAAAAGCTTAATTCTACCTTATATTTGTAAGACTTATCAATTTAATCCTTACTAATTACATTTAGGTCCCTGTAGAATATCTTTCCTTATCAGTAGCCCCCCTAGTTCTTATACAAACAATTTATAAGAACTAATCGCTCTTCGAACTTTACTCTGAGCAAATACAACTATCTTCACTTTACTTCTTCAATGATCTGTGA
Source organism: Limnanthes douglasii subsp. nivea (assembly GCA_036936605.1). NCBI lineage: Eukaryota > Viridiplantae > Streptophyta > Magnoliopsida > Brassicales > Limnanthaceae > Limnanthes > Limnanthes douglasii. The sequence goes on from JAUPFV010000002.1 coordinate 263,414,555, forward strand.
CTTCTCTTCGAATTTATTAATAAGTGCAAACAAATTTCCCAATCACCTCGAACTTATTGACTTGAAGTATAGCCTCGCCTTTACTTCGAACATTATTGCTAGAAACTTAGTTTTGCTGATACTTCGAAATCCCTGATCCCTACTTGATAGATTGATTAGACCTTTAATAGTAGACCTATGACACTACAAGCCTTCTTTTCGTTTCACATTCCACCCAATGAGAGTAACTCACTGGTTTTGCCTCTCTATATTCTCAACGTCACTCCTTTAACCTATAAATACCCAACTCTCCATTCACTGGGAACTTTTTAGAGAAACCACTTCTTGAACCATCTTCAACCTGTTCTTCATCTTCATCCTATTCTTCAAGCCATCTTCAACCTGTTCTTCATAAACCTTTGAATCACCTCATCTTTTTTATCCACCAAAACAAACTCTCAAATCGATACCCATTGTATGAGAAGATACCCTAAATACAAAAGATCTAAACCCAGAAAACCAGTAAAAACAAAGAAACCTCTTTTCCCTGGTTCAAGCAATCAAGTCTTTGGTGCCTACGATTACCTTTGTATTTCTCAAAGAGACAAAGAATACAAGGCTGCTGGGTTGATCTACAACGGTCCTCATTCTTCTTGTACCACTTTTGAATATGGTAACTTCGACCCCAACCTTGCCACTTCGTCTTCACCCTTAGCTTCAAACCCAAAAACTAATCAAGAAACCCTTCCTCCTCGAAATCAACCTACTTCTCCATTGCTAAGACCTCATCGGAAACCTAAAGTTGCTACTTTAAAGAAGCCACCAACTGATAAAAAACCACAACCCAAATCACCTGTCCTTCAAGTCGAAGCGACTAAAAACCTTCAACCCAACTCACTCCCTCCTCAATTCGAGGCTATCAAAGTTAAACGTGCCAAAAAATCACCATTTCTAGCAATGGGTGAAGAAGCAGAAACCTCTTCTCCTCCCCCACACTCTTCTCCTCCCCCACAAGAAGTGGTTGACACTACACCAGAAAGTAGTCAACCAATTCTTGTGACTCAAGCAGAAACTCAGATCCGAAGTCGCTCTAATGAAGTTACTGATGAAGATAATAACAAAGACGATTCTGAAGCCACTGAATCTGATGCCGAAGAGGAATCCGAGGCTGACGGCGTGGTTCCTCCAAAAAAGATTCGAGGGAAGAGACCTCTCATTACACTCCCTGAGGAAGTTGCTGCCCTGGTTCAAGAGAATCTTAAACCACTTTCTCCTCGGTACATTCTTGCCTTAAAGAATGTATCCTACACTTACTACCTCGAGTCAGAGAAAGAGACGCTCAAAAAACTATGGGGACTAACCGATAACATGACTCTTCGACTACCAGTAGAAGGAGAGGCACCTCTGAACTGCCAGAAAGACGAGCTGGTAGTCTACCCTGAGCTCTTCAACTGGGGACTTCGGTTTCCCCTCGATCCGATGATAGTGAAGTACTTCGAAATCCTTAGATTGTGTCCAACACAAGTCACTCCCAACCAGCTTTTTACTTTATTCTCAGCAATTATGGTATCGAGGCTAGGAGGCATTCCCCTCGAAATCGAAGACTTCATCTCAGTAACCAAAGTTTCTAACGGGCCAGTTCTGCCGTTTTATTACCTGACTCTAGAGGATGATTTAAAAATTGTCGATGACCTCCTCGAAGCTGATAAGTTTTGGAAGCAAAGATTCGTCTTCTTATCAGGAGCTTGGGAAAACGGCAAAGAGATCTCCGATGCCAATCCTTCAAAACTCACCCTCACCTGGAGAGACAGCAGTAAGTAACACCTCACCTTGCTTGAATGATCATGTTTATTTATCTAACTGTTTACCCCCTTCTTCCTTAGAAATTCCGAGGCGATTTAAGAGTCGTCGAAAAGAAGCCAAGGTTATCTTCCAGCAAATGGCTGAGTGGGCAGAAAAATCTTGGGGAAATGGCTTTCACTCAGCCTTTGAGCCAATCAACTTCGTCAACTGCCATCTCTGGCGCATATCCTTAGGGGCTGACTTCCCTCAAGATCCGATGATCCCCCCGGATCCTATCCTAGCAGTTCAAAGGATACTTGCACCAGATGGGAAATGCTACCTTCCCACCCGGAACCGAAGCGAAAGCCATCTTCCATTAAAGAAGAAAGGAAAATTGACCCACAAGAAGGCCAGTACAAGCAGGGCCAACTCTTCCAAAACTTCGAAGCGTGCAGCGAAAAGAAAAGTGCCCGCCTCTCAACTTCCCTCAATATCCGAGGAGGATGAACCTGCTTTGAAAAAGAAAAAGGACAATTCTCCAAAGAAGAAAAAGAGTAAGTCCAGCACACCAAAGAAAAAGAACGAGGCTGATATACTAGAGGAGGTACTAGCTTCCGAGGTGCACGAGAAAACTTTTATTGAAGAAAACCCTGAAGGAGGACTGACACTAGGAGATAATCAGGTAGACGATTATCTTAACCTCGATGGTTTTAATTCGAGTGGGGATTTTGTATTTTCTGGCTCCCAACCTACCAATATTATTCCACCAACTTCTGCTGGGGCTGCTATGGCTTTGACATCTAACGCCATCGTTCCTGTTCATCACCAACCAACAATCTCTCCTGATTCAGACAAATCCGATGAGGTAGCTTCGATCCTTCGTCCTTTTGATAATTTAAGTGCTGCAGCCAATAAATTATGTGAAGAAGTAAAAAATTCACAAGCACAATTGGAGCTCCTTGCACAAAAATTGATCAAGAGCAAAAAGGAGACAGAGTCTGAAAAAACTTCGAAAGTTGAGGCACTTCAGAAATTCGAAGCTGAAAAAGACAAACTTCTTAAAGAGCACAAGGAAAAAGTCGAAGCTCTGGAGACTTCTCATCGACAAGCTCTTGAAGACCTAAATTCTCAACATTCCACCGCAATCACCGAGGCAAAGCAAAAATCTTCCGATGCTGAGAAACTTGTTAAAGAAACTCAGGAGAAGCTGGAGAATTGCCAAACTGAGTTGACTACGCTTCGAACAAAATTCGAGGAAGAAAAGAATGCTGCCGTCAAAAAGGCCGAGGCCGCTGTTGGCTCTTTAATGCTTGAAGGTATCAAGAAAGCTCAGATTGATACAGCTATTCAACTTCTTCGAGAGGTTCATGCTGCCTGTCCAAGGCTGGATTTAACGAATCTTTGGAAATAAGTTCCTGAAGAAAGTCGCCCAAGGGAAGCATTCGAGGTGCCACCAAGCTCCTCAGAAGAAGAAGATGCTTCAGAAGAGTCGTCGGAAGAAGAAGATGCCTAATAGACTAGGCATATTATGTTTGTTTTTTGTGTATCTAGCTAAGTAATTCTCACCTTTTTGTAGACTTCGTGTTTTATCCGATGAACAAGCAACTTTTCTTTCTCTTAAAATTTTATCTTAAACTTCTGGTGTACTTATTTAAATTTGTCGCTTCAAAAATTAGACGCATTTATTAATGAAGGTACCTTGAAAATTAAGATGCACTTATAAGACGTGGCACCTCGACAATTAGATGCACTCATAAGACGTGGCACCTCGAAAATTAGATGCACTCATAAGACGTGGCACCTCGAAAATTAGATGCACTCATAAGACGTGGCACCTCGAAAATTAGATGCACTCATAAGACGTGGCACCTCGAAAATTAGATGCACTCATAAGACGTGGCACCTCGAAAATTTGGTTGTCTCTTCAAAGCTATTGCTTCGGAAAATTATTCTTGGTCAACTTTCAAAGATGATCAATCTTTGCCAAATTACCAAAATAATAAATCACTCATCATAGTAAACAACCAATGGCCAAAAGAAATTTTATTAAAAAATTCAATATTAAACAGACACCTCGTTAAAACCTTTCTGGGCCAACAGATAAGGAAAGAGTATGTCTGTTTTACAAAAATTCGAAGTTTGAATTTACTCACAGTACAATTTCAAATGCTCTATATTCCAAGGATGTTTGAGCATCCTCCCTTCTCGATCTGACAACCTGTAGGAACCTGGCTTGACCCTCATTTTGACTTCGTAAGGACCTTCCCAATTCGGGGCCAATTTTCCGAGGTGTTTATCCCTAGTGTGAAGAAATACTTTTCGTAACACTCGATCGCCAATTTTGAATTCTCTCCTCTTAACTTTAGCATCGTACCTGCTTCTCATTAATGTTTGATAATGGATCACATTCAAATGTGCTTTGACCCTTTTTTCTTCCAACAAATCAAGCTCCACCCTTTTAGCTTCATCGTTATCCTCATCGGAATATTGTAATAGTCTATAAGAGGGCAATGTAGATTCAGCAGGGCACACAGCGTCCATTCCATATACTAAAGAAAAGGAGTCTCTTTTGTAGCCTCTCTAGGGGTTGTTCTATATGCCCATAACACCTCTTGAAGATAATTTGGCCATTTCCCTGCTGCTCCTGCCAAATTTTTCTTCAAGCCATCCAAAATAGATCTATTTGTAACTTCCACCTGTCCATTTGCCTGGGGGTGGAAAGGAGTGGAAAAGCATTGCTGTATCCCTTTCGAAGAGCAAAAAGAGTCCATTTCCTTATTATTAAATTGAGGACCATTGTCCGTCGTTATTTTTTGAGGTACTCCAAAACGGTAGCAAATGTTACTTTGAATAAAATTGATTACATCCGTAGCTTTTGTCCCAGCTAAGGGTTATGCTTCTGCCCACTTCGAAAAATAATCAACCGCAACAATAATCATCTGTCTTCCACCAGAAGCCATAGGTAATGGTCCCACTAAATCAATCCCCCACCTATCGAAAGGAACCGCCTCTGAAATTGTCATTAGGGGTACTGCTGGTTTGTGTATTAAATTTGCATACCTTTGGCAAGTATCACAGCTTCGAACTAACGACTTGGCATCTTGCAAAATAGTAGGCCAATAATACCATGCCAACAATACCCTACGCGTTAGAGCTTTGAACCCACAATGAGCTGATCCATCCCCATCATGCAGTTCGGATAGAATGTTCTGAGACTCTTGCTTGCTTAAACACCGTAGCAAAGGTTTTGACGCAGACCTTTTGTACAATACCCCATCCAATACCACATAGCCAAGGGCTTTATACTTTATTTTCTTGAGCAAGTGTTTATCAAGAGGTAATATTCCCTTCGAAATAAAGTTTAACAAGTCAAACCTCCAATCTCCTCGAGCGCACATCGGATCATTCACTACCTCATTAAAAACTTCACACCGCTCAGAATTCGGTATGATCGAAGGCGATGGTTGTGTTATGATCCATGGATATTCTTCAGAGTAAGCCATTGTTGCCAAAGAATCAGCCATTGTGTTGCTACCTCTTCGAATATGCTCCACTTCGACATTTTCAAACTGTGCCATCATTCCTCGAAGCTCTTGTAAGTACAAAACCAAACGTTCCTTTTTAGCTTCCGATACTCCTTTAACATGGTTAACTACCAATTGTGAATCTGTTTCCAAGCGCACAAATACTGCTCCACAAATCTTTGCTAACCGTAATCCTGCTAGCACAGCTTCATATTCAGCTTCGTTATTCGAAGCATGAAAGCCAAACTTTATAGCTTGAAACATAAATTCCCCTGTTGGTGCCACCAATTCAACTCCTGCACTTGACCCTTTATTACTGGATCCCCCATCAGTTCGTATCGTCCACGTCGGATTCTCGCTCACCTTTTCACCATCTTTCTCTTCGGATCTGCGTGAGTGAAACTCCACCAAAAAATCTGCTAAGGCTTGAGCTTTGATAGCTGTTCGAGGAGAGAATAACACATCGAAATCTCCTAATTCCCCAGACCACTTGGTCATCCTTCCTGAGATGTCTGGCTTTTACAAAACATTTTTTAATGGATATGAAGTTCGAACCACAATCGTATGTGCCTGGAAGTATGGGTGCATTTTTCTCGCTGCCACTACTATACACAGTGCCAATTTTTCGAGCTTCAAATAGCGTTTCTCAGCATCAACCAAACTTTTGCTGACATAGTAGACAGGCTTCGAAATTCTCGTATCTTCACTGACCAGAACTGCACTCACCGCATAATCCGATACTGCTATATACAAAAATAACTGCTCACCCTTTCGAGGCTTTGACAATATTTCGGGAGAGGACAAAAGATTTTTGATCTTCATAAAAGCTTCTTCACAATCCGAAGTCCACTCAAAATTATTAGGTCTACGCAGCACCTGGAAAAAAGTCAAGCACTTATCTGAAAAACGAGAAATGAATCTGTTCAAAGCTGCTAACCTGCCCGTTAACATTTGCACTTCTTTGATATTCCGAGGTGAAGACATAGATATCAGAACCTTCAATTGATCTGGATCCACTTCGATTCCTCTTTCACTAATCATGTACCCCAGAAATTTGCCAGATCGAACTCCAAATGTACATTTTTCTGGGTTCAACTTCAATTGGATGGCTCTAAGATTCAAAAACGTCTCTTCTAAATCATCAATGTGTTCATCATCACTTTTGCTTTTAACAAGCATGTCATCGATGTACACTTCGATATTTCTCCCTATTTGTGAAGCAAACGCCTTATTCATCAGCCTCTGATATGTTGACCCAACATTTTTCAATCCGAACGGCATCACTCTATAGCAGTGCAATCCTCTGTCAGTGATAAAAGTCGTGTTTTCTTCATCATTTGGATTCATTTGAATCTGATTATACCCCGAAAATGCATCCATAAATGTCAAGATTTTATTTCCCGAAGTGGAATCCACTAACTGATCGATTCGAGGCACTGGAAAAGGATCTTTTGGACAGGCTCTATTCAAATCTGTGAAGTCCACACACATTCGCCATTTTCCGTTCTTCTTTTTTACCACCACAGGATTAGCCGTCCACCTCAGATAATTGGCTTCCCTGATATGCCCCATGTTATATAGTCGATCCACCTCGGCAACTATGGCCTCAGATTTTTCCAACGAAAAGGCCCTTCTTTTTTGAATTATCGGTTTGACCTTCGGATCAACCGCCAAGCTATGACATATGATGTCACTTGGGACCCCCACTACGTCTTCGGACTTCCACGCAAATACATCCAAATTTTCAGACAAAAAGGTCAACAACTTTTCTCGCATCGATAAAGATAACAGAGTCCCAATTCGAAGTACCCTGCCATTATTGAAAATATATTCTTCTATTTCCTCATTGACCACCACAGAACTCGGGGTTGACCTCGGATCATCAATTCCCTCGTCTGTTCCATCAGAAGACAACCCCCAAACTGCTAATTCTCCATCGGATCATCAGAACTTTTGCCCCGTAGTCTAAATGCAGCAGCGTAACATTCTCTTGCCACCTTTTGATCACTTCGAACTACGCCGACTCGGTCCTCGATCACATACTTCAAACATTGATGAACTGTAGAAACTACAGCGTACATTTTAGCCAACCACGACCTCCCAAAAATAGCGTTGTAGCTTGATGGACAATCCACCACCACAAAAAGTACTTGTACTTTCTTCTTGAAAGACCCCTTTCCCAAAGAAATTTCACCCTCGAACTCCCCTATCACATTTGCTGTTGCGCCAGTAAACCCTATGATAGTCCTTTCTGATCTTTCTATTCGAGGCGGAGCAATTAATCTCTCATATGTTGACTTGAAAAGCACGTTAGCAGAGCTCCCTGTATCAATCAGCACTCGTCGAATCTCCACCCCGCATACTTCTGCTCCTATGACCACTGCATCTTCATGTGGCCCAGTAATCCCCCTCAAATCATCCCCATCGAAAATTATAAAGGGCACTTTTTTTTTGTTTCTTAGGTGTGCCGATGCTCCTCCCTCAATTTGTCGTGTTAAATTCACTATATGCCTCTTCCTCAAATTATTAGTGTTATTGGTCATCGAATCTCCCCCGAATATTGTTAGTGATTCGAAGAAGGCACACAAATCTCGAACACGTCCCTGACGCATCGGCTCATCTATTGACATTAACAAAAGTCGACTGGGGTCTGGGTCGACATATTCCGAGGCCACATCGAAATCATCACCTGCAACATCTAAAATCATCAGTGCAGTTTCCTGCTTAGAATTAGGATTACCAATTTTCGGAGCTGCAGCTTTAGCATTCTTCCTGACATATTCCAGCAACTTTCCATTTTCGATCAAAATTTGCATCTCCTTCTTTAGAGCAATGCAATCATTTGTATCATGGCCGACATCATCATGATACCTGCAGAACTTATTATTGCGCTCCTCTCTTGGCCTGTTAATTGCTGGTGGCTTTCTAAAATTTATTGTTCCCCTTGTTTTTTCATATATCGAAGCCACGCTTTCAGTCAGATCCGCATAATAATCTGGCCTTACCCACACATTCGATCTGGATCTAAACTGTTGCTGATTATTAGAATTGTGTTGATTATATCCCCCTTGATACGAGCTCGAAGCTCCTCGGTTAGAAACATTTTGATTGCTCTTCGGACGCGAGGGATTGTTGTTCGATGTGTTAGATTGTCCATTCCCCTTCTGAATAGTACTAGCACCACCTCGAACCCGCGTCAATTCTTCGACCTTAATCTGATCCTCAACCTGAGCCATAAGACCTCCATATGTTAACGCCCTGCGCCTCGTAGTCTCATCGGCTAAATCCCCAGGCAACAGTCCTTGCCTAAACGCCGCCATAGCCACACTTTCTTCACAATCATCCAATTCAGCCTTTGTTGACACAAACCTCTTAGTGTAATCCTTTAACTTCTCTCCCACAGCCTGCTTGCATTGTATTATTGTGTCTCCATTAGCTCTCATTTCCTTGCTTCCCACAAACTGTCTTCGGAAAGCGGTATAGAAGCCTCTAAAATTTGCAATTGACTCCTTAGGAATCTTGTTGAACCATTTCAGCGCAGTTCCCTTAAACGTCTGAGAGAATGCTCTACACACCAATTTATCGTCGTCTTCGAAATCAGTCATGTAGTTTTTAAATTGTTCTATGTGGTCATCGGGATCTTGAGTCCCATCAAACTTATCAACTTTGGAAATATCAAACCGCCTCGGAAGCGGCACAGATCTGATCTCCCTGATCAATGGTGAGTCCCTCCAGTCGACTCCTTGAACATACTGGTCTTCATTTCTCATCCCCACAGTAGCATATAAGCTTGACTCACCTTCATATTTTCGAGGCGAATATTTCCGAGGTGAATATACTCACCTTTCTTTCTTTTTCCTTCCTTCTTTATACACCCTAGCTGGCCGGAGCTCACGCTCTGCTCCTCTTGAATGGCCTCGAGAACGTTCGTACCTCGGTGTTTCATCAGAATCAGAATCTTCGAAATCCTCTTCATCACTAGAGTTCACATACAGTCGCTTTTGTAACTTTTCTTTCCTCTTTATCCCGCTATACTCTTTTTTTTTCTCAAAACGTGCTTTACGCTGTTCATATCGATCGTCGCCATCGTCCATCGACTGATCCGACTGATCATTCTGATCGCCCCCTGCTATTTTAGACCTAAGCCTAGCACCATCATTATTTCCCTTCTTTTTTATCAATTCGTCAAGCTCTGCCACCTTCCTTATCATCTCATTCATTTTTCCTTCAAAATCAAATTGGATTGATTGAGTTGGAATCGATTTACCTGCCTCTTGCAGATCGGATTTCAATGTTTCCATAGCCTTGCGAACAGATGGATTGTCACCTTCTTCTGAATTCATCTTCAATCAGCGACAAATCAAACAAAATACGAAAATTCGAACGAAAAACTTCACAAAACGAAAACTCGAGACTCGATTTTTGATCCGTTGATCAAGGTATCTTCGCCCCCTCTTTCTAGCGCCAATTTGGTATGAATTAAAGCTGAACTAAGTAAATCAAGAACACAATTCTTCACAGAGAGAGTTTTCAGTAGAGAAAGTAATATTGCACTTCTGATTATTTCATGAGTGTAACTGTCTTCCTCAGCCTCTATAAATAGACCAGGTGAATCAGTTACAATGGTGGTTACATAAGTGAATATTTACAACTTAGTCCCTATCTCTCTTATAAAAGCTTAATTCTACCTTATATTTGTAAGACTTATCAATTTAATCCTTACTAATTACATTTAGGTCCCTGTAGAATATCTTTCCTTATCAATGATTATGTTATTTTTTGCAGTTAAATAAGAGTTACGTCGACCATCACATGAACCAACATATATAGTATAATTTTAGCTTTTAATTTTGAAAGTTGGTTTGATATTAATAAGTACACAAAAGGTTTTAACTTGTGGTTGTGCTTCCAAAGACACGAAAAAATGGGTAATCATGAATCTCACCTAACGAGACAGATCCATAATTATATTTATGGCTAGGCTAATTCAAGACCCTTTTTTTTATAACGAGACCTGGTTTTGAACATAGGTTCAAACATTATTTGAAGGTCATAATGAGACCCGTCTTAAATATAACGAGATCCTTATTATTTATAAAACTGTCATCGATATAAAAACCAAAACTCCCAAATTCCATCACTTTCTCTCTTCCGAAACACTCATTCTCTCTAAACCCAAGGTTTCAAAACGCAAGATTTTTTAAATCCAACAACAGGGACTTGTTACGGTATGAATTTTATACACGATGGTGGTTTTGTTTTTGAAATTTTCATGTCTATTTTAAATGATATTTCCAGTTTAGTTTTCAGATAGAAAAATCAAATCTTCCTATACTTGTAGTTGTTGTTTTGATGTTTGAATACATGTATATGGTTAGTTAGGTCATTGGCTTCAATTTGGTATGCTATTTGATAGATTTGGGGTAGTATAACATATGTTTAGGTCTAAGGGGGTTGTTGTTTGTGGTATTTCTTGGCACAAAATCGTGCCTGGAAATACCAAATTCACGCACCATAGATTAGGAAAATCCATGTTGCATGGACTGGCCTGATCCACAGGCGTGGATTGTGCCTAATCGACACACAAATTTGGGCCAAATTTGGCACAATCCATGTATATGAATGTGTGGATCAACCTGTGTCCAATTTTAAACCCCTTATTAATGTTTGTTCTATTTTGTTGCATGTTACAATGCATATGTTATCTTCCATTGACGAGTTAAGATATTGGTTAAGTAATTTGCAGTCTGTTTTAGTAAAGTTAAATTGTTTTACAAAAATATTGATTACCGTTTTTGCATGATTATAGGATGCCTCCAAGCCGTCGCTCTCCTAATATGTTGGAAGGAGATATCACCGATGATAATGATGAGATGTTAGTAGGAGAGACATCTAGAAGCGCAAGAGTCCGTACTAGATCTGACGTGGCTGCCGCCCCCGTTCCTCGCCGCTGCAGTATAGACCAGGGATTTCGTCGATATAATCGACACGTTATTGACCTATACTCCACATTTCACTCGTAAAAAGACCACGAGGCTTACAGCGTCTTCAAAAATGATGTAAGTTGTTTTTTGTGTTTATTTAGTTGTTCAAGTTATAAATGTGTGCTACAATGTGGTTTATATTATAGTTATAGGTCTAGGTTGAATACATTGTTGAAAATATTGGCTATTAAATTTATTAGTTTAGGTTTAATCTATTGGTTTAGGTTTGAATGAATTGGTTTAGGTTATAATGGCTTGGTATTGGTTAGTGTTTTATGTTATATTTTTATTCAATTTATTCGTTTAGGTTTAATCCAGGGGTTTAGGTTTGAATGCATAGGTTTAGGTTATAATATGTTTGCCTTGGTTATTGGTTTACGTAGAGTGTAATGTAACGGATTTAGTTTATATTGCATATATGTTTATATTGTATTTTTTATGCAGGCGCAGTGACATATGCGGTGCTATGCTATGCACTAAACACACCGTGGTTGGGATCTTAAAGAAGGATAGACACGCATTCGTGAAGAGGTGATGGGCACATGTTTTGGACCCATCGTTGACGCTCTCGCACGTTGGGCTACAAACGTCCATTTGATATAGGATTTTCTAGATAGATGGCATCCGAAGACAAACACATTCCATTTCTCTTTTGGAGAGATGACTGTTACACTTAACGATGTCCACATCATCACGGTTCTACCAGTTGTTGGGGTGAACTGGATGATGTACGAGTATCCTATTGCTGACGCGAGGAATGCGGCATACACTCGCCTGCTTGGGTGCACTGTTTAGGACTCAGTGGCCGAATTGGACGAAAACAAAGGCAGTGGCAGGAGGTACGTTTGTCTTGCATGGATGAAGATGAAATTTTGCATGCATCAGTATTTTGATGATGATATTACTGATGCTGACGTTCGCCGAGCTAGTAGAGCTTATTTGTTGCACTTATTTGGCTGTACCATACTAGCCAACAAGTCGTGCAACAACATAAACCTCGACTACTTACAATTTATAGATGATTACAATAGTTCGTGCAAGTACAATTGGGGACAGATGGTACTAGCTCAACTCTACTTCCAGCTTGGCAGAGGTTGCCTACACACCACTTCTGGTATGTCTAGCTTCCTTGGCTTGTTAGAAGCATGGATTTACGACCATTTACCCATATTTTCTCATGTGAAAATACCCCAGATTCAGTATCGTACAACCTCCACCATTTTGTCAAAGCCAACAGGCTTGAAACGGTGTTCGAGATTACCTCGCTACTTTCACCGAGAATGATGTAAGTTATAATTATCTTTATTTTTAATTTTTGTAATAATGTAATTTACTCTCATTTGATAATGTTAAAACCTTTGAACATATTTTGTAGGTATCGTTCACGCCGTATACGTACGTACGGGATGTTCGTGGTCATGCAGATGTAGCTTGGATAGATGCGACATTGAAGTTGTTAGACATTATCGAAATACTATCCACTACGAGTAGCTAGACAGATGGGTCACATTCAGCAGGTAATATTTTGCGATAACTCGATAGATTATATTGGTTGTTTTGTGTATAGCGTTAGAGACTAATGCTTTCATTACAGGTACCTGGTGCATTACGTCATATCCTCACAGGTTCTAGTAGGGTTCGTCGTGCGAACACTATTTACAATTGGGACGCATTCACTTGGGATAACTGGGAGTCTCATAATATTGACCCTAGTCTACGAAGTGGGGAGTATGTTGCGGGTCAGGAGGATGGTACCACATTGATTTACTCCGCATGGGTTCCAAAAAAACCTATGGTTCGTCATTACCGATCCTGATTCGCACCGCGATGATGCACATATAGGGGTGAACCCCTCCATACCCACCCATGCCACCCTACTGTACGATTTGATGGGTCACCTACTCGAGTTGCAGGTCTTTTAGTGGACAATCTACGACTATTTTTTTAATTTCGTGTATTGTACACCTACTTTAAATTATGTATTATGGTATTATGTTACACTTTTATTGTGTTTGTTTATTTTAGACATATTTAGACTTTTATTTTTGAGACTAGTCTTATTATTCAACCGTAAATTTCATACTTGTTTTTTAAAAAATAGCTCATCGCCATAATGAGTCATAATTTCTATAAAACAAGACCCTAAGCATACTCCCGCAATAAAGATACTCCCACCAAATCTAATTCCTACAAAATTTAACTCCCGCCGAATCTAATTCCCTCCAAATTTAACTCCCACCATATGTATGCCTCTGACTCTATAGCATTGTGCTCTCCTATAAAATAGATGTGTAACTTAGTTTATTCATTCATCCAACAAATATTCTGAAATAAAAAAAAAAACACAAAGACTTTTACAGATGGAGTTCACTGTAGACGAAGGCTACCAGTTGCTTCAGGCGGTGAAGGTTTGCTGTTGAGATTTTTCCGAAGATGCAAGCGGTGCGTTTTTCAATCGCGTCATATGCATGATGTATGTCTATTATAGCCGTTTAAGAAGAACAACTCTTGTTGCGCGCGGTCATGACAAAATCAAACACAGGTATCTTTTTATCCAACCGCTCCAGCATTTGTTGTTTTTACCATTTAGAATACAACAAGAGGCGACTTCGGTTTGGAACATACTAGTCATAAACTACATCACTAGGGATATGGTAGTATATTTGGAGGATAGGTTTACAACAATGGAGGAGGAAGATGATGTTGAAGACAACTTGGGATACGACTTTGACTAATAAGCATTGCGTTTTCTTCGATTACGTTTTTAGTATTTATGTTTCGATAAGTTGTTGTTTGTGTTTCAGATTTTCTTATATCCTGCTTTTGTTTTTATGTTTTCCTAAGTTGTTGTTTGTGTTTTATGTTGTTTACGTTCAAGTGTATTATTTCGTTCGCATGTAATCGGAGTCAAAAATTATTTTTTGTTTTATTGTGTTATTTTATTCTAAAGTTTATGTTACGACATCACTTAATCATTACTTATACTGCAGTATCATTGCACAATCCCTAAGTAAGGCCAAAACCATATTTTTTAAAATTTCTAGAATACTATCCCGCACACATATGCAAGAAAATATACAAATCCACGTACGCTTTTTAGTGCCGATGTACACGTTATCGCAATTCTGTGCGTGGATCTGTACGTCTGCTTGCAAAGGTGTGCAAGATATTGCACTGTTAGTTTAAAAAAAAACGTTTTCGTACCTATTTGGACTTGTTTATTGTTATCATGTTTGTAAGCTGAAAATTGTGCGAGCATAATAAAAAGCCTTAATAAATATAAACCAAAACAATAAAGTCAAAGGTAGCGTAATTTACTAAAAAAAGAAAACACATGAAATATTACAAATCCTCTAGCTAATTATGCATCCCCTGACAAATTGTAGAATTGATCATCCCCTTCATGTAATGTTGGTGGTTGTACTGGTTTGATTTGGTGATATTTGTTGAGACGTTTACCCAATAGGATGGCCCAATTTGTAACGTCATCTCTAGTGCGGAACACAAACCAACAAGGGTATATATCCGGCAACTTTCCATCTAACACAACCTGCAAATTTCAATAAAATGAAAAAACTAAATAACTAACAAAATAACTAACAAAATAACAAATAAGAATTAATCATATATATTAGTTTACTTACTTTCATAAAATGGTTCCCGTGCACAAAACCGATGCCAACTTCTACTGCAGGACACGATCTGGGAGGCACACCACGCAAAGGAAGATATGTGTATGATAGTTGGAGAGATACGTGGTATACAATACATTGATGCCGAGTGGCTATTGATGAGTTCAGATATTTGAGCTATTGTGTCTAGACTTAATCCGATGGGCAATTTGGACCATGACGACTATAACAAAATTCCGAACAGGACAAATGTATTAACCATTGACTAAGCTAGCTGCTGGTCACTTCAAACCAGATTACTAATGGGTCCTTAAACTTGACCCGACTTCACGATCTGACCCAATAAGCCCATGGGTCAATAATTAAGTATAAATACCCTAACCACTTTCATTACTGAGGGTAATCAGAATTTATTACTAGTAGACAGCTAAATTACCTCTCTGCTCACCACTCTAAACATTAAATTCCACAAAACATCCAAAACACTTTACAAAATTACCCTCAGACAAAAATAAACCACACCAAATTGGCGACCAAAGTGGGAGCACGATGGTGCCTGAATTTTATATTCAGAACCAGCAAACAAAGTAGTTCGGATGGATCCGAATGAGCAGAATGTTCTACCCCTAGAGGTGGAAGGTGTAAGAGAAAACAAGGAATATACCATCGAGGAGCGTGACCAGCTGAGGGCTGAAATAGAGGCATTGAGAGCGATAAAAAAAAGTAGAATAAGGAATTAAGGAGAAATCCAGAGCGTCAGTACTTCACCACACTGGAAATCCTGGAGATAATAAGCAATCTTTGAAAACTTCTCTCAGCTCAAAAAAGACACATCGATCCAAGCCTGTTGAGAGTTCTGTATCTGAGGCATAACTTGAAGAATCGTCATCTTCAAGTAATAATGAAGGCAAAACTAAATAGAAAATGAGGCTGACTAAAAACCATTCAAAAAATAGGGATACACATGGCGGGCTTAAGAGATACCAGGGTAAGGGGTCAGCTCACAAGCATATTGATCAGTTGATGATTAATCCCTTTGCCTTTCAGTCCGAACCGGATATTTTTGCAACCCCTAATGAAGATATCATTTTCAGTCGTAACAAAAATTGGAGCCAATCTTCTTTGTCCGTAAAAATACTCTCTGGACATCTTCTTAAAAGGTTTGATAGCTCCAAGATGGAGAAATACGATGGGAGTCGAGATCCGGATAACCGTCTGGAACGGTTCAAAAACTTTGCGATGAATTTTGACGACGATGACAAGCTATTGTGTAGGGATTTCTCCCAAACTTTCACCTGGAGTAAGGAACTCAATGTTATTGTGTAGGGATGACAAGCTAACCGTCTGGGTTGCCTGCCAGAGGAAAGTTTTTGGGAGTAAGGAACTCAATGTTAATAGGGATACCATTATCCATTATGCTCAGGCACCGAACGAGTCCCTGAAAGAATACACTAATCGATTCGTGAATACAAAGAATGGGCTAGTAGATTGCTTTAAATAAGTTACAATTTCTTCCCTTAGGTAAGGTTTAAATCAAGGAAATCTAGCTGATTCAGTGACTCGGAAGAAGACTATGACCTGGGGTGGTCTGTTAAATCAAGTGGGAAAGCAAATCAATGTAGAGAAGACCAAGAAAACCAGAGTACACCGTCAAGTGAGATCTAATATTACAGCAATAACTCCACCAGCTACTAACCAGTCCGGTTATAGAGAAAATGAGACCAGATAGGGGTCCAACTGTTCAAGGTATAATCAGTCCAACCAAACTCGGAGCCAATAAACTAGAAGTAAAAGAGGGCGTTGGGTTCAGCCTGAGTGGTTTGCTGAGTTGGGGGAGAGTTTGGCTACTAATTATGACAAGACTAAGAATGAGGTGCATTTTAGAAAGCCAGCAGTACTGCAGTCCTCCAGAGAAAACCGGAGTACTCGTTTCTGCCAATACCACAATGACATAGGCCATGATAATCAGGATTGCATAGAATTTAAGCAGGAGGTCCAGAAACTCATTAGAAAGGGCAAGTTGGAGGGCTACGTTAAAAATAAAAGTGGAAGCAGACCGGATAATACCCAAACCAATGCTCCCCGGACAAATCCTTCGAACAATCCTGGGACATCTACACAAAAGGGTGCAATGGTGATTGTGGAAAGATTTGTTGTAGACTCCGAGTATTTGGATCTAGATCCGATTCAGAATCAGGTGGGGGTGATAACAGACAAAACCAAGACAGTTTCCGGACTGATCAGTTTTTTTTTAATTATTAACTATTTTTGGAGGAGATACAGTGACTACACCTTCCACTTCATCAAGGAAGAGGCATGTTCAAAATTTGACCACCCAATTGGATGGTAAAATTTCTACCCACCAAAGTCAATCCCTATCCCTATTTATAGTTTTTGATAAGGATGACCTGAGGAACATTGCAAGGCCTCGTGAAGATGCAGTGGTAATAGGAGCTTCGATAGGGGAAACAATATACGCCGAATTCTGATTGATAGAAGAAGTTCGGAAAATATCATATTCTTAAGCTCCTACAAGCAAATGAGAAACCCCTCGGTTATACAACGTTTAACAGAATCATTGTAGGCTTCACAGGAAGTTCTACATATGTGATCAGGGAATTCAAATATGAAGTATTGTTGGGCAAGGGGCCCTTTAAAATCATGGTAAGAGTGCTGTTTGTTGTGGTGGATTGCCCAACATCGTATAATGCAATATTTGGAAGGTCTTGGCTCTCCAGAATGCATGTTGTGGCCTCTACGGTCCACCAATGTTTAAAATATGTTGTCCAAGGACAAGTAGGTGTTGTTTGGAGCAGTCAAAAGATGGCCAGGGAATGTTATGCAACCGCCCTTTCCCTTAAAACTCTAGGGGCAGTCAGAATTAATAAATATTAGAAGCTACTGGAGCCTTCTGCTGAGGAAAATGAAATTGATGATCCTAGGGAGGCTCCCAGTGTGATAATAACTTTTGAGGAGGTTGAAACTCACTCCCTTGAAGAGGGCAAGACAGTTAAGATTGGTTCCAAGTTAGCACCGGAGTTGAAACATCGGTTATTATCTTTTTTGATGAAAAATCAGCATGTTTTTGCATGGTGCAACAGTGATGTTACTAGAGTGCCAACATATATTATATCTCATAAATTGTCAATCCGGAGTGATATTACACCAGTTGTACATAATCTGAGGTCTTTTTCTAAGGAAAAAGCATATATGATTGTCCAGAAGTTGACCGTTTAACCAAAATGGGTCACATTAAAGAATATCAATACCCTTTGTGAACTGCCAAGCCTATGTTAGTCAAGAGAAAGAAAGGCAAGTGGCGTATGTGCATTAATTTCACTGACCTCAATAGGGCATGCTCTAAGGATCTTTATCCTATTCCTCGGATATATCAGTTGGTGGACTCTACATCTGGAAACAAACTATTGTCCTTTATGGGTCCTTTTCAGAGTACAAGCAGATACAAGTAGATCCAAAAGATCAAGATCACACTACTTTCATTACAGATAGAGGTCTTCAGTGTTACAAGGTGATGTCGTTCAGATTGAAAAATATTGGGGCCACTTATCAGAGGCTAGTGAACAAAGTTTTTTCTAGTCAGATTGGCAGAAACATGGAAATTTATATAGATGATATGATGGTTAAGAGCTTGGAGGAAGATTCACATATATCTGATCTTCAAGAGACGTTCTCCAACTTAGAAGTGGTGAATTTAAAATTGAATCCTGAGAAGTGTGTATTTGGGGTCCGATCTGGAAAGTTCTTGGGCTACATAATAAGTAAGAAGGGAATTCAACATGATCTGGATCAACTTAATGCTTTACTAGAAATGGACCCTCCTCGGAATGTTAAAGAAATTCAGAGGTTGACGGGACAATTGGCTGCGTTGAACAGATTTATCTCAAGATCATCAGACAAGTGCGCTCTATTTTTCCAAGTATTGAGGAATGCTAAAGACTTCAATTTTTCTCCATAATGTGACCAAGCTTTTATTGAAATTAAGAAGCATTTATCCTCACCCGAAACTCTTTTCAACCCTGTTCGGGGGAAAAACTTTATGTGTATCTAGCTGTATCAGAATATGCAATAAGTGTTGTGCTACTAAGAAAGGTGGACAATTACCCTCGTCCAGTATATTACATCAGTAAGAGTCTGTTGGATGATGAAAAAAGATATTTGAAGTTGGAAAAATTGGCGTTGGCCTTAGTAATTGCAGCAAAAAAGATGTGACCATACTTCCAGGCTCATTCTATTGTTGTTTGAACATCTTTCCCCTTGAAAAATGTTCTTCAGAAAGCTGATGTATCAAGCAGAATGACCAAGTGGTCAGTAGAGCTGGGTGATTATAATATTTACTTTGCACCTCGAACAACAATCAAAGCCCAGTCAGTGGTTGACTTCTTGGTGGAATTTCATGCTGATAGATCCTCTGGACAGGAATTAGAAAACATATCTAAGAAAGAATGGGTAGTTCGAACTGATGGTGGCTCAAGTACTATAGGTTGTGGAGCTGGGATTTGTCTAACATCTCCATATGGTGACAAGACGTATCAGGCCATTTTTTTGGGTTCAGAGCTTCTAATAATGAGTCTGAATATGAAGTAGCCATAGCTGGTCTTAAGTTGGCTCTCCTATATGGGGCTAGGAGAGTCCGATTAATGAATGATTCACAATTGCTCATTCACCATGCTCGGGGGCAATCTGAAGCAAAAAAAAATAGCAGTTGATTAAATACTTGCTTATGTTGAAAGAAGTTGCCGCAAACTTTAAAAATGTTTACTATGAACATATTCCTAGATCGCAAAACACACTAGCAGACTCCTTGGCAACTATAGCCTATTGTGAATCCTACCATGGATTCTTGTACAAGAATGTGCATCTCTACAGACGGATCAGACAAAGAAAGTGAGGAAAGTATAAGTATACTTGTTATTCAACCTAAAGATTGGAGATATGCTCTTCTCCAATACATCTCCGATGGGACTTTACCTCCGGATAAAGCACTAGCGAGAAAGATCAAGTACAAAGCTCGTGGCTTCTTGATACTAAGAGAGGTTCTTTACAAAACAATCTTTCAGCAGATCTCTCCTACGTTGTTTAGGGTTTGAAGAATCTCAAGTTGTATTATCTGAGCTACATGATGGGGAAGGTTCTGCACACTGTGGCTATATGGAATTAACTAGAAGGGTCTTATTAGCCGGTTACTACTGGCCAACCATAATGGCATACGCCAAAGAGATGGTGCAAAAGTGTGATCCTTTTCAGAAGTATGGGAATGAAATTCATGTGCCACCAGTTCATATGAAGTCCATATCTGAACAAGTTCATTTTTCCAGATGGAGGATGGATCTAGTTGGGCCTCTTCCTATGACATCCGATGAATGTAGAACAATCATAGTCATTTGGCTGGAACCACTTCGAAGGAAATTATTAAATTTATCTTATCTATCATATGTTGCAGGTTTGGGGTTCCCCAGATGATTACTACAAACAATGGGCCACAATTTAATAATAAAGACATGGAAGCCTTCTGTACTTCGAGGGAGATTCAACATTTTTTTTATTCTCCTTTCCACCCTCAAGCAAATGGCCAGGTTGCGGTTGCAAATAAAACTATCTTTTCCGGATTAACGAAGAATTTGAAAGGATCTGCATGAAAATGGCTAAGTTAATTACAAGAAGTATTGTGGGCCTGTCGAACTACTCCTCGGGCTGCCACACAATAGTCTTCTTTGTCTTTGGTATATGGGATTGATGCAATTACTCCCACATAAGCTACTTTACCATCCCAAAGAGTCCAAAACTATTCCGAGCAGGCTAATGATGTAGCAGTTAGGAATAAGTTGGACTTTATAGAAGTGAACAGGGTTCAAACACATCTGAGAACAACACATTACCAAGTCTTTATGAGGAGTAGATTTGCTTCCAAAGTTAAAAGAATGGATTTTCAAACAGGGGAAAAAGTTTTAAGAAAAGTCGTTTTACACACCAAGGAAAAGCAGTTCGGTAAGGTGGCTTCGAACTGGGAAGGCCCTCATGTGGTCTGTGAAAGGATTAAACTAGGAACATACAAGCTCCAAGACAAAGATGGGAGAGCTCTAAAGCACTCATGGAATGTGGAGCATCATAGGTTATACTTATAATAAAACTCTTTTGTAAATATTTATTTTTTAAATATCAATGTAAATATTATAGGGCATCCTCTTTCCTACCCTCGTGGCGCGGGGAGGCTTTAATAAGGTGTCCGGGTTTTTTAATAATATATGATTCCTTCTTCAAACGTTTGGTGATTTTTTTTAATTCGGATATTAAATGCTTATTTAACACCCCGACTTTCAACTCTTCTTGAGTTGATCGGATATGCTTAGCACTTGATCACATTTATTAAACACATGTGGTCAGAGATGTTGGATACTTTTGTTCAACACTTCTGAAATATTTAAAGTTATTTAAAATTTAGCCATAAAAGACTTAAACAAAATTTAAACAAAGGGGAATGTGACAGTTAGAACCTAATCGGACTCAAACCGATCATTGGTACAAAAAATGCCTTGGCCATCCAAGGACTTTTGTCTTTCAAAACAAAAAAAGTACATGATATAACCTTAGGGTTTGTTCCCTTCGGATTTTTCTTTACCACCATCTTTTTTGGGACTTTTGAGTTCAACACTTGAACTCTCACCCACTTCTTCATCATCATCAGAGTTTATCCCACTGGAGTAGTTGCACTTGTCCCCATCGGCCATTGTATGGAAAGGGAGATCCTCATAATCCACATATTTCCATAAAGGACCAAAGGTCCTCTTAAGAAAAGTCTCATGGAAGAGTAGGACCATGTCAGACTTGATTCCATCATCTCTCTTCTCCAGAGAATCCACTATTCCATTAGCGTACTTCTCTATCCAGCAGCTATGGCTGGAGCTTGTTGGCGTTCTAGGGCTTTTTTCTCTTTGGTCTTCTCCTGGACAGTATTCTCCAACTTAGCTTTGTCATCAGATAAAGTCTGGATAATGTTGTTCTTCGTTTGCAATTGCTCCTTTAGAGTTGTGATATCTTGTGAAGAAGAAGTCTCCAGGTCGGAGTATTTGGTTTGAATCTCTTTGATAGCTGCTTCTGACTTGAGTAGTTTTGCAGCTAAATCTTCTTTCTCCTTCTTCAATAACTCTATGCTCTGATGAGCACTGAGAAGATTGGTTGACAAGTTTTTGTTCTCTGTAGTTAGGTTGTTGATGGTAACAGTTTGATCCCTTACTTGTCTCTCCAAATCGAGCATTGGTCGGACATAACCCAAGAGGACGTGACTCAATGTATCTTTTTCACTAGATATTGTGTAAGTCTCGCCCTTCTAAGTCACAAAATTAGAAGAGTTGGGAGGACGGTAAGGCCCCGCGAAGTCATCTTTTTCTAAATCATTAAAGTAGATATTGATGTTTTGAAAGGCGTCAAGATCTACCTCAGCGTTGCCATCACCAGCAACATGTTCAGAATGAATGTTGTTTGGAATTTCCTCCTACAAGGTAGGATCGGTAGGAGCTAGAGGAGGGACTTCAGGAGGATGAAGGATTATCTCTACTCGCAGAGTAACTTTCTTCTTTTTGGCAGATTTCTCATAATTGCTACCCTTAAGCTTCTTGTCCTTCTTCGAAGGATTTGGTGGGTTGTTTGACCCACCCGTTTCCTTTACAGTCACTTCTACTGCTTCTAATAAAGCAGCGTTAATACCACCTTGGTTCTCCGAACCTGTCCTTTCAATAGTCGTTGAGGTGGGTCTGTTGTGGCCTTATTCCTTTTCTTGTTTCATCTTGTTCAAATAACTGGGGGCTTTGGCCCTAAGGCAGGTAAAATTTGGCATCTTTGGCCTCTATCCTAATAAGGATCATATCTGCGGGTGGAGGGGTAGTTAGCTTTTCTCAGGTGAGGTCTCTTATTCCTATGGTGTTCCACATGTGAGACCTCACAAAGTTCTCCGATATGAAGTAGTTGTGAAAAGCATTGCCCCACTTCTCTAAAGCCCAAGCGTTCAACTTGGCACAAGTATCCTAACCTGCCTCCAAATAATCCGAAAACTCCTTTGGAAGCAGTGAAAAGAAGTATGAATCAGTTCGGATAAAAAGCTTAACACTTAAAAGATAAAAGAAGAAATAAGAGAAAATCACCAGTGCTCTTCCAAGGACTGGTCATCTGGCTTGGGTTTGAGTCAGCCTTGATCTCCTTGCCATTCTCCCAAGCCCCACTAATAAATAAGAACCGTGTTCTCCATGGTTTTTCAGACTCTAAGAGGTCGTCTAGAACCTTGTAATCATTCCCCATGTTGTAATGATAAAAGGGGATTTTATAGTTTTTACACAAGCTTGCCACAACAGCAAACTGTTCCATCGGTACTGGAATCTTAGACAGCCTGAATGCCATGATACAGGCCAGTAGAGTGTACCAAGCATTGGGGCTCATTTTGGTGGGGCACCGCTTGATCAAATGGAAGTATTTGATTATCTCCAGATCCAAAGGAAACCGGAGTCCCCAGTTCAACACTTATGTGTACACTACCATTTCATTTAGCTTGCAGTCCCTTGGGGTTTCTGGGTGATCGGAATTCTTACTTTCACAGACTCTGAAATTCCCCACTTAGTGTGAATACGACCCAGCTCAGCAGTTTGGGTATACACGTAGGCTATGTTTTGAAGGGATAGCAAATACTTCACGCTGACCTTCTTAAAGCATGGTCCCACTCTACCCTCCAGACTCTCCAAAAGCACATTCGGATGAGACATACTCACTTTGGTCTTACCCTTCCGATATGTAGTGGTATCTTCTGTTTCACCGAAAGCCTAACGAAGGGCTTCTTCAATACTATCCTCCGTAGTTTCTTCTATTATTGTGGAAGGTTGTTCGGATGGCTTTATAGATGGTTGTTCAGATGGCTTTGCAGTTGGCAGTCCGGATAGTCTGGTTTCTGCTAGGGGTTGTTGCCCGGATGGTTTAGCCTTTGGCACAAGTTTTATTGTCTCTAAACTAGAGGGGTTTGAATATGTGGGGTGGATTTTGACTTATATTGATGCGTGACTCGGTGTGGAGTTAACTTATCTAGAGATTTCTCTGAGTCTGACCCCATCGCAATGAAAGGCGAAGGCTTTCTTACACTAGATACAACTTTATCCTTAGGTAAAGGATTTTGGGACTCCTAGACAGAAGACCTGGATGGAAAAGGTGAAAGGTTTGCTACAAATGGAAATTTCCTAACCTTGGAAGGTTTTGAAGAAGATGAACCTTGATCTGTATTCAATTGTGGTTGATTACTTCTTTCGTCAGGTGAAACAGGGAGACCAACAGCAATGCGTTCGTCTCTTGTAACTTTTGTGCTCTCTCTAACTCAGATAAATTCAACCAACCTCCTTTTACTAAGGCATTTCTGGCTGTGAACATATATGATTCAAGAACAAGTTTGAAGATGAAGTAAGCTTTCTGTCACTAGGAATGTTTGTGATTTTTGAAGATAATGAAACAGTAAGAAGGTTTATATATAGCATTGAAATATGGTAGTTACCTAGGAGAAGGTAAATCGATTTTAGGCAATGATTAAAAGCTGCAAGGTGTGAAAGTTAAAGCCTAGGTAACTTTCTAGCCTAGTCGGTAGGAAAATCTAGGAGAAAAACGACTGAGAGATCGAACCAAATCCTGACACGTGTCCCACGATTGAAGAAAAACTCTTAGAATTATGAATTGAGAAATCAGTTCCACCAAAATTCGAACAAGGTCACTCTTGAAGGAAACTTTTTACAGTTCGAACAAAACAATAGATCAGAGAATGTTGGTAGTGATTTTTAAGATTCACCTCTTCCAAAGATCATTTGCAAGATCTAAAAGGGCTACTGATGAGTTTGGATATTTGAGATATTGTGTCTAGACTTAATCCGATGGGCAATTTGGACTATGACCACTATAACAAAATTCCGAACAAGACAAATGTATTAAATGTTGACTAAGCTAGCTGCTGGTAACTTCAAACCAGATTACTAATGGATCCTTAAATGTTGACTAAGCCCATGGTTCAATAATTAAGTATAAAAACCCGAACCACTTTCATTAATGAGGGTAATCAGAGTATATTACTAGTAGACAGCTTAATTATCTCTCTACTCACCACTCTAAACATTAAATTCCACAAAACATCCAAAACACTTTACGAGATTACCCTCACACAGAAGTAAACCATACCAGCTATCACTAAGCCAAAGTCGGGTCATGTCATCAAGTTCCTATTACTCGTATATTTTGAAACAATCCAATCTTCATAATAGGTGATCAACACGTTGGGCACCATAAAAACCCTCTCTCATAGATAACGTTGACGCGACAGTTCGAATATCAATTCCCGTCTAACCTTATCCCATGAATCTACATTATCGTAAATCGATAAAGTTATAACCATAAATCCGTAATTACCTTCAGGAGCAACGTCTTCGCCGCTAGTTATGTAGCTGTATAAGTAGTTGGAAAACAACTCTTGTACGCATTAAATTCTTTTCCCTTGTTCGATTTTCTAGCTCGAGTCGCTTTCTCTTTTTTCGGTTGGGCTTTAGATTTGGGTTTGGCTTTGGGTACTAAAAAATCCTTAACCGCCGAGGCGGCAGTACTATCTATCAAATCGTGAGTACTAGCGCCTAAACTACCATCGTATTCCCACTTTGATGGGTTCCGTTTAGTTGACTTTTCCAGACCCCTTTTTCTGACTTTTAGTGACAACTGGCTCCTTGGGTTCCAAAACATGGCTTCTAGTGGGATCTAGGATTTGCATCATCCTATTTATTATGTGATCTTGCACTTGTGGACCGTAACGCGAATGGTACTATCTATTAAGGATAGTTTTCGTGTAAGTTCATCTTCGGTACCAACATTATCCCTACTCTAATAAACATCACGTTCACTCTTTACCCTACCTTCTTTCTCGATCATAGCACACTCACACGCGCATGGGAAATTGTGATGTCATAATAACATAACCACACATTTCGGGAGTGAACCATAATTCCCCGGCCTTTTTAATAATTTTCTCTAATACTTCTATAGTTGTACATGAATGTTTACCTTTGATTTCACTATAGATAGCCCCCCCTAGACGCGAGTGTAGGACGAAACAAACTTTGTTCGAATGTTTCGAAGATGGTAGAGTGTTAAATATGAAGTAACGAGTGAACTTTATCCCAAAATTGCTCAAACGTGCATAGACTTGTGCTGATTGTCCGTTTTAGACTCGAGTGCGCACTCTCCGCCCTATAACATAAACTTAAATTATTTAGTAGTCTAACAATTAATAAAATAAAGTAATGTATCGAGATGATAATATAACTCAGCGGTCGCTAGTATGGTTGCCCAAATTTTTAATTTTGTTTGTGTAGATATTATGGATTTTTTGCCCGTGAGGGTCTATCCATTGTTTCATCACGTAATCGAGAACCTTAGGATAATAGGCGTAGGCTCGGTGTAACTTGGCAAGGTTTTTGTTATAATATTCGATCGTCTACGAATGGGAAACCGAGTCATAAAATTCTAAGAACTCTTCGGTCATGTCCGCTTTGGGCAAAACTTTCTTAGTATATGAGCTAATAATGTTCCTATTGATATGCCAAGTGCATATCATATGAGTTGCATCTGAAAATACATCCTCGATAGATATCATGAAAGCCAACTCCCTATCGGTGACGATAATATTTGGTAATGCGCACATGTTATTCACCATCACTCTCTTTAGAATGCTCAATTCCCACGTGTAGTTCTCTTGTTTCTCGGAGCTAATAAAAACAAAAGCTATACAAAAAGTCTTTTTCATCGAAGTTTGGCGAACTATTTCTAGCAAAATCATTTTATACCTTGTACTCTTGTACGTGCTATCCATTATAATAACTTGAGGAAAAGTAGATAATAAATTGATGCTTGAAGGATGGGTAAAAAACAATTTAAGGATCTCGTTCGTTGCTTCGTTTGTTCGATCTCAAACATAGTACTCATACTATTTTAACGGACCAAACAAGTATTGTATTTAGGATTTGCCTGCTTTATCTACCAAATGGTGTTTTTGATGCATGTTGTAGATGGTACGCAAACTAGATACATTTTCCGAATCTTTTAACTTCAAATTACGGTATATATCTCTTGGACGAGAACCGATTGTTGTGAGTTTACGAACATACTCCTCCTCCGCTTTTAGCCTCGCGGATCGTGAATGACCATCTAAGTGTAAGAATGGTTGGTGATTGTGTTTCCCATTTCTAACTACCAATTTGCAATAACCGAGTAGTTCTGAGACTGGATTTCCCCTTAGCATGAACAGACAACCGTATTTTTTCGATAAACACTCTCAACACTTCTTCACAATCCCCGGTTTGGGCCTTGGTTTGTAGACACAGTGCCTCTCGCACTTAAAATATAGCCTCAGAGTTTTACCGCTCTTACAAATCATCGTCATCTTTATCGAACAAAACAATGAATCTTATACTCTTGCTTTCCTTATCAACCCATGCAAGCAATTCTGATTTGGTGTAGACGTTATCCGTAGGAAACAATCGGCTATAATCGGTCATGTTACATGGTGCTTCTCCCGGTTCTTACACAAAGAATAATCATTTAAAATGATACAATATCGCAATTCATTCAATTCGACAAACAAAATAACTCATTTTATAACTAAGTAACTCATTCAATTGTTAGCAAGTTCATACATGTATTTAAACTTTGAAATAAGAACACAAATGCAAAATTTGGCTATAATCGACCATGTATTCACAAAGCGTGCAAAATAGTGCCAAGATTTGACAAAATTGCGCAAATTCGTGCCAAGATTTTGCACAATCTTGGCACAATATTGTGCCAATATATGGCAAATATTGGCACGATATTGCGCGATTTTGTAATTTCCACGCATGTTCTTGCGTGGAAGTGTATAATGCAATGCGTGATTTAGTGCGTGGATGAATTATGTTGAATTAAACCTCAATCCTAGTCTCTAGATGGTCAGTAAGCGGCTCCTCTTCTTCCGAAATAAAATCTTCAAGATGGTAGCTAAAATCGTCGTTATAGTCACTCAAATCGATCAAATGAACTAGATTTGAAGTTGATTTTAAGTGTTTTTGGGATTATGTATTAATGGGTTTGTGGATTTATGTTGAATATTAGAGAGAAAAATAGTAGGGAGAGAGGAGAGGGGAGGTAGAAATGAGGTGGGTGGAAAAGTTAAGGTTTTTATATCTAGATGTAGTTTTGTAATTTAACATTCAATAAAAAAATTACGAATTGGGTCTCACTATAAAACAAAATGGAGTCTTGATTTAATCGTGCTCTTATATTTATGGTTAAAACTATGAGGAAAATGTGAGAGATTGTTAGAAAAGTTTTAAATCCCAATCAAGGTTTTTAAATAAATAAAGTTACGATATTAAAACCAATATACATGGAGAATACAATACAATATAAATGTTTTGTATAAAAAATACATGTCCATAATATAATAATAATAAACCACTTATGTAAAATATTATCAGAATTATATCTATTTCGATGAAGATTTATAAAAAAATGTACATAAAGGTTTTTAATTGGAATTTGAAAATGTGATAAAAATTACCACCAAAATATTTCTTTAAAATTTATTACGATTTGTTTAGGTAGCTCCAAGCTTTGATTGTTGTGGAAAAAAACTTTAAAACTAAGTTGATATATATATGTTTGAATTTAATGGTTAATAGTTGATGTGTCATGTATAGTACTATATTTTTACAACTGATCGGATGTATTATTTAATCATAACCATTGATGAAGATGTTTGTACAAGTTTGTTATAACAATTTTTGTTTGCTATTGTGAAAATTATGTATATATTGTTAACGGACATCACAATTAAATACATTATATATATAAAGATTTAAGTCGACCATGCTACCTTTTTTTACAGTTGAATAAGATTTAATTCTACCATCACATGAACCGAAAAATATACTAGGATTTGGGATTTTATTTATAAAAACTTGGTTTAATTTTGATAAGTATACAAAATATTCTAATATGTGGTTGTGCTTCCAAATAGAGGAGAGAAAGGGTAATTATGAATCTTAAAACTATAAGAGAATTGGGAGAGATTGTTAGAAAACAAATTCAAACTCAATCTAGAAAATCGAACAAATCCTTATAATATTAAAATTAATATTGTAGAGAACACAAGATGAGATAAATGGTTTAGATAAAAAATATATGTCCATAATATAATAATAAAAAACCACGTAAGTTAAAAATCACCAAAATTATATCTACTCGGATGAAGATTTTTGAATTTTTAAATATAAAGGCTGTTAATTGGAACTCAAATATAAGATATAAATTACAATTGAAAGACTGTTTTTAACTGGACTGCGATTTATCTAATTTCAACGGAATCAAAACCATAAAACATCTTTATAAAATGGTTTTTATGATGCAAATAAAATTTTATTTGCATTGTGGTATAATTAAAAATAATGTATTTTAGTGTTAAATAGGTTTCAAAATGACTGGAGATAGAACACGGTCTTAATATTAGTTTAGTCTTGGCATAGAGAGGGTTTGACCACCTTTTCCTTCTTCTTCTTCTTGTTGCTGCATATCTCGTTCGTACACATCTTCTTTTTGTTTCCCGAGCCTATAGTGAGTTACATACAGAGTTTGAAAATGTCAAATCTTATCGATATGAGGATTTGTACACTATAAAACAATCAACCTTAACTCATGTTAAGTATCGACATGTGAGTTCAGTCTTGGATTAGGTAAATCCTTAAAAGGGATTCAGACTCACAAAATGGCTCAACCTCAGAAGTAGGTTCTACCTCAAGTAGCTCCAAGTTTTGAGTGTTATAGAGAAACAAATCGAAACTAAGTTGATATCAGTTGGGATTTAATGGTTAATAATGTACATATTAGTCATAACTGATTGTGTGTACTATTTAATCATAACCATTGATGAAGATGTTGGTACAAGTTTGTTGTAACAATTTTTGTTTCATACTGTGAGAATGACTTATATTTGTGTTAATATACATCACAATTGAATATCATATATATATGTTAGAGAGAAGCTTAAGAACATGTGAGCATGAGAGATAAAAAGCTGAAAATATTAGTGATTATGAGAGCTAACGAATTGTTGAGAAAAATATATGAAAGAATATACTAAAAGCTACGATAAACCTCTGAAAATTTGTACTCTATTTTTGAGGAGTTTAATACAGAATGTGCAAATTTATATTTAATGTTTTTGTTATTAACTCATCTATAAAATCATATTTATTATCAGTAGATATTGGATTGCTCAAATAATATCACGTGAATATAGTGTTGATTGTCTTCTTAACCTAGTTTTGTCTTTAAATTCCAAATAGTAATATATCAAATATCCACAAAATAAATTCCAAGATAATCAACCAATGAACAAGAAACTCAATTCACCATCAACGAATCACCAATTTGTTAACCAAATAAACCACATGACAAATCATGAAAAATAAGCAACGGTAATATATATCAACACACAAGATTTATTTTACATGGAAATTTTATTCAAACGTAAAGAGTAAAAACCACGAGACTTATAAGCATTTCATTCAAAACATTTTTATTATTATCATAAGTTAGGGGTACTAATATATCTAATTCAATATAATGAAGATATAAAATCCATCAGCAATGTCAAGCATAATACACTAACAAGAAGAGAAGTAAACGTACAAAATATTACCAAAATATTGAATTGTTCCACCAATAATTTATCTTGAACTGTAGCACAAAATCACAATTCAATTGGAAATAATAAAGATTTATATGTCCCAAACATTTTTTTCAAAATTTTTAAATAACTGAAATTGTTTAACCCTCGATCAGAACTTTTAATTGTGGTTGCACTCAACAGATCCGGAAAAAAAATCATATATTTTATTGTATCTTATGTCTCTCTCTTGGGATGGACCTTAACAACCTTCTATCTCCAGCCCATCACAGGGAAGATACCATTATGATGTGATCAGTTAAAACTCATCCCAATGAGCTTACTATAAAACTCAGTATGGATTTCAGAAACGACCTAAGTCAACATGTCGACACTATTCTTATCAACAACTAGAATAAACTCTGAGCTTGGATACCTTATTGAAGGTTTTCTCTCTCTAGCTTACCTTGTAACTTGTGCATCCTTAATATGAGGGTATATTTCTCCCTATGATCATGAAATTATTTATCATGATTTTTTCTTCAAATTAGGTCTCATTAGACTTATCATCATCAACATAATCTTATAAATGACTACAGGGTCGAACATCCACAATATCATGAGGAGAAACCTAAACATTCTTATTTACTCGCTGATTTACATACGGAAAAGTAGGAGAAAAAAATCATTAATAGTATTTAAATATATATATATATATATATAAGAGGTAAAAGTGAACTGTGTACCCCAAAGATCTGCGCTATTTTTGTGCTCAAAGAATACCGCATCTTTAATTCTCAATACTTTTTTATTCTCAGCATCATAGATTCTAACGTCATACTTTTTATCACCATATCCAAAAAACACACAAGGATTAGTCTTCGAATCAAGTTTAGATCTTTGTTTATTTCGAACATGCATGTATGTCTTGCACCTCAAAACTATAATATGTAAATATGTAGGATAATTTCTTTCCATACTCTCTCATAAATATCAAAATCAAGAGTTGTTGATGTAGATTCATTGATCAAGTACACAACACATTTCACTACTTAAACCCAAAATGTTTTAGGAAGCTTAAATATGTTTTGCATACATCTCATCTTATCTACAATGGTTCAGTTCATTCTCTTTGCAACTTCATTGTATTGTGGTGTACCTCATATTATTCTCTCATGTTTAGTGCCATAATATGAGTTATAAATTTGAAATCGTTTGAAGCATACTCACCGCCATTATGAGATTGAAGACATTTTAAGTTTCTCATTGTCGACCTTTCTACCATGACATAAAACTTTCTGAAAAATCTGGAGCACTTGGATTTTTGTATGCATTATGTATACCTAAGTTTTTCCGAGTAACATCATCAATAAATGAAACAAAATCTTGTTACCATCCATAGAAAACATCCATAGAACCACAAACATCATAATTTACTAACTCCAACTTTCGTTTCCTTCTAACAGACTTCTTAGAAAAAAGGCTCTATGTTACTTTCCTCTCAAAGAATGGTCACAAGGGCCAATAACAATAGCTTTATAAAAGAGAATGAGTAACTAAATTTCCAAGATTTTATCTTCTTATCACTCGTGTATCCTAGTCTTCAATACCACAAATTAGGAAAATTATTTTCTTCAATTACGTTCGACTCACCGAAATATATACCCAAATATCTCTTATACAAAGAGCAACATAAATAATCTTGAGAAACTACGATCAAATCATTGTATATTTTATAATTACCATCACTAAGAGTGTGATGAAAACCTTATTGATCAAAGACATTTGGAGACAAAAAATTATACTTATGTCAAGAATATGACACATATCTTTCAGCGTAACTGTGTACCCAACGTATTTCTTCACACGAATGTCACCCAACCTAATAATGCTAGTTGAGCTCTGATTTTCCATATTGACAGTACCAATATCTCCATTTTTTTAGTTCAAGAAATATTTCTTATTAGGGGCACACTGATATGAAACACATGTATCTGCAAACCGTTCTTTATCTGAACCATGAACATGATGACACTCACCAATAACACAAATCAAATATGTACCATTATTACCACTAGAAGCAATAACTACTACATTTTATTATAACCCTCATTTTGTGAATCTTACTTATTACCTTTTTCTTTCTTCAATCGATAACAATACTTTTAAATCTGACCAGTCTATTTCGCATATCTGGACTTGGGTTTTCTTTCTGAGTTACAAAAAATTTAGAACCTATACTTCTGCTTATTCTTCTATTCTCAATAACAAGAACCTGTGAGTTTCATCTCACATCTTCTTCTTTTTTCTCTCTTCACTGAACATGCTTTCTTTGATAACATCCAAAGATAAAACACCATATGGAGTAGAGTTACCAATACTTAGAACGACAGTTTTCCAATTGTTTACTAAAGAACTCAATAAGAACAAAGCATGCAACTCATCATGAAAAATAATCTTCATAGTAGTCATCTTGTTAATAATATCCTGAAAATCACTGAGATACTCAGAAACCGACTTCCCACTTTTCAATTTCAAATCAACAAGTTTTTAAATAAAAAAGACTTTGTTATAAGCAGTTTTCCTTTCATAATGACCTTCCAATTTTTTACAAAGATCATACGGGTCAGACTCTTAAGACACATTGTTGAAGATCCTAATAACTTATTGTCTAATAGTCCTCAAAGTCTTTCTTTTCAAGTTTTCCCAATCTTTTTATTGTGAGTTTATAAGTTTAGTAGAGGCACCAACATCATCTTTAATTGGCTTAATCAGATCAAACAAATCTTTGTAATACAATAAATCCTCCATCATCTCTCTACAAATAGAATAATTGATTGATGTCAACTTAATCATATAGTTACTATTATTATAATACATATTCAATGGCAAGAAAAAAAACAAAAAGCTCTAGTACCAACTATAATCAAATGAAATACGCACAAAATCGACTTCCACAATCCACCAAATAAACAAAAAACCTATTTCACCATCAATGATTCACCAATTTGTTAACCAAATGAACCACATGACTAATCACGAAAAATATAAGCAATGGTAAAAAAAATCAATACACAAGATTTAGTATTCGTGGAAAAACCTTTTCGACTAAAAACCACCAGCCTTATGGGGAGTTTATCTGAACCGCTTGTATTATTACGATAAGCTGAAGGACGAGTGTATCCAATTCAATCTAATAAAGATCTACGAGCCACCAATAATTTCAAGCATAATATACTAACAAGAAGAAAAATAAAAATAAAAAATACTAGTAATATAATACACTTCCTGAACAACTTCTTTTTCTGAATCGTAGAACCAAATCACAATCGGACGATTAAAACCTTAAATACCCTGAACACACTGTCCAAAATTCAACAAAACCTAACACAGTTTTTTTTTCCGAACAAACCTTTTTATTATAACTACATACAACAAATTCGAAAAATCGAAAATATTCTCTATTCTATATTTTGTATGCCATTTTTTTCTCTTTCCCGTATATATAGTGATGTAGCGAAGACTGCGAAGAGACTGGTTTCTTTCCTAGGTATCGGAATTGGGTCAAACAGATACTCAAATCGAAGATTTCGAAGAGCCCATCAGAACAATAATCTAATTAGGATCGAGTTTTGTATCACCGCCGTTTCTATGTCGAAGTTAGAACGTGTATATATATAACACGAGTTAAACTTAAAGAACAGTCCGTAAACACTAACAAAATTTATTCACACGCAATATTTTACATAGCCATTTTATTTTCCCTAAATTACAAAAGCTCAATGATAAACACGACTCCAACCCCCTATACATATCCCACAAGATGAATTATTCTTATATTTTCCATAAAAACAATAGTAAGGGGAAAACAGAATCACATACTAACGAAGATTCCATTAAAAAAAGAAGCTTCCTTTTCATCAAGCTATTATTTTTACCGACCCAGTAAAACAGTTCAAAAAGAACCGTTAAACTAGCAGCTCTCCATTTTCTTCTTCATCTCGTTCTTGCAAGAGTGGAACCTTATGTTCTTCAAAGGATTCACGTTTCTGATTTACATGTTTTGTACGTTTTTCGTTATCTTCTATAACTTGGCCCGACATCACAGTGAAATATCCCATTCCGGCTATCAATGCTCCTATCACACTGTAGTTATATCATATATGATAAGTGCACTTATCAGATCAAAGCTTATATAATACAAATAAAGATATCAAAATATATATGCAAAAATAATAATTCTATTATGTTATTACCTGCCATACTGAAGACTATTAGTGAAGAAACTTGTACCAAAAATTGCAGCCCACATAATCCCAAAAGGTTTGAACATTGGTACGTAAAAAGGTCCTTTCGCTCTTGAGCACATTACATGAACACTACTACGTACCACGCTTCCAAATATTGCCTGTATATTTTATAAACGTAAGAATATTAATAAACAAAATC
This sequence comes from Limnanthes douglasii subsp. nivea, assembly GCA_036936605.1. Classification (NCBI taxonomy): domain Eukaryota; kingdom Viridiplantae; phylum Streptophyta; class Magnoliopsida; order Brassicales; family Limnanthaceae; genus Limnanthes; species Limnanthes douglasii. The sequence continues at coordinate 263,449,626 of JAUPFV010000002.1, forward strand.
GTATCAAATTTATTTTCCAAATATTTATTACCACTTACCGTCAAAATAATGAGAATAAGATCAAAGTCGGGCTTGAGTTTCCAGGCATCGATGTTCCTCTCTACAAACAAGGCGAAAATCACGCATTGGATAGTCCCAGCTAAACTGTAAAACGACATCACTTTCAATACGTGCGGATATTTCTTCATAGTCGTAGCCTGTACAATAGAATGAACTTTTTTAATTATGCTCTCTGCCATAAATATTAACAACTTTAGTAACAAAACCCTCTTGTCATTATCCAAATATAAAACTATGTTGTAATAACTATAAATCAGTATTTCAGATAATGATATTATAGTGTAATTGCCTTCACTAATCGAACAATATAGTTATAATATATTATCGAACAAGTCGTAGAATATCGAGCTGTTTTGAAAATTCGTAATATTTGAAGTGGTATTTTCTTTAGATGCTAAGGTTGAATTATTGGAGAACCATTAAAATAAGTCGATTTGAAATTACAAACCGAATTCCCAACTATATACTATATGCGTACCTGAATAAAGTTCCAAATAGAGATAGAGAAAGCAGAAGCTGCAAGAAATAGACCACCAAGAACCCAGGTGTCGGGGTTGGAACTTTTGTAGAAGACTAGATGGTGATGGATGGCTTGAAGCAATCGTGAAACCGCCGGTGAAGGAGTAGAAGCTGGCCTTATATACGGACCTCTATATACTTCTTCGACTATCGCTCCACCGAACGAAATCAACGTCCCAATCACTTTTGTTCGAATACTAGGCATTCCCCAGTCCAAACTCGTCTTTCTGGTCGAACCATATTACATATAAAAATCAGATTGTTAATATATTTTAACTTCACATAAATTTTATTTTATTTTATTTTTCAAAGTTTTGAAGATTTACCGGAGTACGAGGGCAATCAAGAAGGAAAAAGCAGGGATCAAGAGACCCATTGCACAAACTACAACTGGAGAACTGTAACGTAGTCCAGTAAAGGCAAGGTTTTGAAACATGAATATCCTACAAAATTCAAATATGAACATGAAAGTTAGAAATAATATATGATATTAAAATTATTTTATGGGCTTTTATTTTCAAAGAACCCAATATCAAATGATTAGGCCCAAATCCCAATATTGTGATTCAATCTTATAAATCGTCTAGTTTGATGATTTTCAAATTTAGGAGAAAATTAATAATTCCACCAACCATATCATATATGCATGAAAAAAAAATGTTTTAAAAAATAAATATATTATGCTTAAAAGTGCACCTATATTTTTTTTCATGAATCGTTGTTCGTTAAAAATGACAAAAAATTATGACAAATATAAACTATAAGCTTCATCTGAACTATATAACTTATGTCTAAACTATATATGTTCCCCGGTATGTATAACCAAATATAAATATAAATATTTTGACGTAAATGATAAAGGGTAATCTATATTAATATTATATATTAAGAAGTTGTAGATCATTTAAAAAAAATCTAAAAATTTAAAAAATATATCTACCCAAGTAACTATTTAGGTTTTTACTTTTTGTATCTAAAAAAGAGAATATATATATAAATAAAAAGGAGAAAGAGTAACATACCCAGTAAAACCAAGAAAGAAACATCGAACAAAAAATGAAAAAGTGAAGAGAGGTTCTTCTGATCTGCAAAATTAATAGAAAAATTAAGAAACAAAGTAAAAAAAAGTGTTAAAAAAATAAAAATCTAGAGAGAGAGTAAACCTTTCTTCCTTGTGAAAGAAGAATGAAAAAGGAAGGAGAATAAGAGTGCCAAGAACATTTGTATACACAATGAAAACATAAGGACTCAATCCTGAAGTGAAGGCAGTTTTAGCCAATATAGTTAAAGCTATAGTGCAACCTTCCATTATCACCATCAACGTAAATGGAGCTATAATTCCCCATCTATTAGAGATTGACATTTTCTTTCTTCAACTACTAAAACACCTCTCTAATATCTATATCTATATATAGTTTTGATGATAATGTGCAAGCTAATGGTTTTGAAGAGAAAGAGTCGTGTCTTTATTTATATATGGAGATGAGGGAGAGAGAGAAGAGAGACTGCATCAATGTTTTGGATACCGCTACTATTTTGGTTATAATTAAAAAATAATATTTTTTGTGACATGTTTGGGTAGAATCCAAATGAGAGAAAAAATATAACCTTTGGAGAAGAGATGAAGCTCATTTGTGGGAGAAGTCGCTACTCGAGTGACTCAACGCGAGTACAAAGGGAGATGAATAAGATGACGTAATATATTTTATTCATTTGATTTGGATGCCTAATTAATGTTTGAATCTTTAGAGGAGAAAACATGACATAATACTGTTTGGATAATTATAAGTTAGAGAATATAGCTCAGCTTTGAACAGTTTCATAATTTCTCTTATACACGTTATATCATCGTTTGAATAAGTTTTCTTTTGCTAAAATTATATTTTCCAACGCTCACATTTAGCGAATAAATCATTGTTTAGATAAATAAATTATAGAGAAAAATGTACATAAATAAATATTTAATTATTTGATTAGTATATTTAATAGTAACTTTCATTCTTTCTCTAATTTTTTTTTTTATTCAAAGTCCGTGACCTTTGGTAGGTCTAGTTCAACTCAATAATTAACCATGTATGGATGAAGATAAATGTCAGAATCTTTAGCAATCCTCCATTTCTTGCTTCGGCGGTTTCTTAACCTCTTCTCTTCGACATATGATACAAATTACTATGCATTAAAATCATCTTATTTGATTATCAGTTCACTCCAAATATTTGGGATTAATTCTAAACTAAGTTGGTTCACATACTTCGAACAAATCGTAGTTCGAAAACCAATTTGAAAATACAATCAGTTTTTCTAATACTAACAAAATTATATTTTATAAAAATATTTTTTTTATTCGTCAATAACATCTGAGAGCAGACATAAATAATAATGCGAGACCAGACATAAATAAACATGAGAGACCAGGTATAACCAAATATACGAGAGTAGGCATAAAAAATATGCGAGATTATGTATAAATATACATAAGATATCATACATAAATAAATATGATTTATTATGTCTAGTCTCACATGTTATGTATAGTCTTACATGTTATGTCTGGTCTTACATGTTAGTCACAGAAAAAAAATTCAAAAAGAAATTCAAAAAATATCATCAATGGATCTGGTTTTGTTCATTTAAAAATAAATAAAACCGTTAATACTTTCATATTGTTTTTCCGAGCTGTGGTTTGAAAGATACAAACTTTTTAAAAAATAAAAAGAAAAAGTAGGAAAGAGAAGCTTTGGTTCAAGAATGAGAAGTAGTTACGTGGCTTGTGATAAAGCATGAATATTTAGGATATTATAATAAAAATTGGTATTGAGTAAGAGTTATTTACACAAAATGGGTATTAAGTAAGGAGAAATGATATTTTAGGTATTAGATGACTGCATATGTTGGTTCTGGATACCCTTGGTGACATTTACCTAAAGAATATTTTAGTGTTTCGAATTAACAAATTATACGTATATAGTAATATGTAATTATTACAAGATACAAATACAATATATTAGGGGACTAAATACAATTGTATATTATTATAATAGACTAAATAATAATATGTAATTGTTATAGGAAACTAAGCTTCAAAAGTCTTTGTATGAACTGAAACAAGCTCCGCAACGTTGGTTTTCCAAACTTTATGATACATTGCGTACTTATGGTTTTACTCAGTCGCACTCTGATTACTCTTTTTAATTTTATCATCGTGGTCAATTCGTGATTTATATCATAGTGTATATTGATAATTTAGTCATCCCATGAAATAAATCTAGTATTATAATACAATTTAAGAAATACAAGTCTCATTGCATCCACGTGAAAGATTTTTGTGTTTAAAAATATTTTGTAGGTATTAAAGTTGCCCAAAACCCTTTTGGCATTTTTCTGAGTCAATGTATATATGTATGTTTGATATCCTTTCATAACCAAACCTATTTGGAGCTCGTCCTCTTGATGCTCTTCTTATCAACATCATCGATTATCCCTGGCTACTAGGGATCATTTTGTTAATCTTTCTGCCTATCGTCAGATTATAAGACGATTGGTGTACTCCTCGGTCACTTGTCCAGATCTTTCTTATGTAGTTCAAGCTTTGGCTCAATATTTTCAAGAATCTAAAATGGATAATTGGCAAGCTGCGCTTTGTGTGGTTCGATATCTGAGGAGTTCTCTAGGACTTGGTATTCTTCTTAGATTAGACAATGATCTCAAACTCATAGGATGGTGTGGTTCGGATTGAGCTGTTTTGCTCACTCACCCGATGTTCATTATCTGGATGGTTCGTCCAAATTGGGGACCCTCCAATCTCGTGTAAGATAAATAAGCAACACACAATTACTCTTTTTTCAGCCAAAGCTGAATATCAGTTTATGGCCCTTCTCACATATGAATTAAACTGATTAAAGGGTCTTCTTGGTATTCTAGAGATTACTACAAGTTTTATAGAAGTTTATTGCGATAATATTGCAACATTACATATTATCTCTAACCTCATTTTCCATGAACGTACCAAACACAATGAGGTTGATTGTCATGTTGTGCAGGATGAGTACATATGTGGGTTGTTTACACCTTCTCATATTTCTACTCATGTTGAGTTGGTTGATATATTTACTTAAGCACTTGCAATATATATTCTGATGTATTGCCTCTCGGCTTGGGCATCTCTCTCTTACGTGCGCCAACTCGAGGGGGTTAATAGAATAATATGTGATTATTACATGATACTGAATATAATATATTGAGAGACCGGATATAATTGCATATTATTACATTAGACTAAATTAAATAATATGAAATTATTATTATAGAAAACTTAAAATAGGATTATATGTCATTATTATAGGAGACTAAAAACTCCTATATATATGCCTTTGGTTGTTGTAAACACAACTTCATAATTAAATAAATCAATTTACAAATTCTTTAAAAGTTTCTTTTTTCTATCATATTTATATATACATTTATATAAATACGTAAAATATGTTAACGAATATTAAAAATTTAAATACTTCAAAAAATAAAAGTGAAAATTTGCTAAATTATATTCTAAACTAAAAAAACATATTGTTTTTTGTTGGTTAAAAGTCTTGAATAACTTTTAATTAGTTCAACAAATAAAAAAATTAGTATTTTGAAAATATTTATAGTACAAAATATTAGGTCTATGAGAAATTGAGACCTCATATTGTTCGAATGGGACCTCCGAAGAAAAACAAAATTCTCAAAGTGTGATCCCTTTATATAGCGGGGTCTCATTTTAAAAAACTGGTTCCCAGTTTATCTTAGCCTAAAATATTAATGTAAAGGTAAAAAAATGTTACAATTGTTGATATGTTTTAGTGATAAGTTTATTCTAATTTTACAATACTAGTATGAAATATCACCCACAAACTTGTTATGAAACAGATAGCCGAGGTGATAAAGAAAGGTGAAATAAATACTGAATGTTGGTTTAGCAGTGGGTAAAAGTGATGGAAAAAATATAATATGTAAGAAAGAGAGTGGTGAAAATGGGATAAAATGGTAAAAGAGATAGGAGAGAAATGGATGTATGTGAGCTAAAAAGTAAGAGAAGTGAGAATGTTGACAAGTTTGAAGAGTATAATAGTTGTGACATAGAAGCAATTGTTACTGAAAATTCAAAGACCATACCTAGTTTTCTTCTCTTTCAACACTAAAGATATGCTCGATATTTTTAGATAGTGTGTTGCACCACTAGTCTTTATGGACTTTGGGACTAAAAACTAATTTCATGCGTATTTAACAGATGATTTAGAGCCTTACATATTTATTCCTCAGCCCTAAGGAATTTTGATACCAACAGCTCATGGTGGAAATCATATTAGGCCAAATTACACCTAATATTTATAGACTCGGACCTAATGGGCTACGCCCTTATAATTTATAACTTATCGGTAGCTCATAATCCTTGCGAAAGAATATATATAAGATTAAGAATTTGAGTGATTATCCGTTAACCAAACTGTTGTGGAGTATGAGTCGTGATATTCATGTTTGAGCTTCATTGGTAAAGCTTGAATGAGCTAGTTGTTTGGTGATAACTTTCCATGTTGAACCGATTGTGTTGATTCAAGCTACCAAAGCGATTATGGTTAGACTCGTGAGAGTCTTGAGGTATGTTGTCCATATACATACTTCGATAAGAACCCTTCACCAACCAAACCATCCCTTGGAAAAAAAACTATATTATAGAGAAAGTAAAATAGTATATTCAGAAGTAAAAATTTATTAGTTTTTTTATTTACTTACTAGTTATTAACCTTGTAGGAAAAAACCACAATTGGATTCAAATTTTCAAGGAGTTATAAAGTTTACTTTGAGCATGTGTTCACCTTCTTGTATAGGTATGAACGTATCCATCATTGCTCTTTGAAGTATGAAGAATGACTAAAGTAGAAAGTTTTACCTCTCACAATATGAACTATTGATTCTTATCATGGCCAAGTAAAAACAATGAACGGATGTGTAATATTTTTTGTCGAACCTTGACTAGTCATGCCAAGCTTAAAATTGGTCAAAATATTTAAAGCTCGAGTTGTTACTGATATATATATATGGAAAACTTTTAGTGGTCAAAGTTCTTGAAGATCGAAACATCATAACAAATCCAAAAGTTTGGTAAATATTCGATTGTGAAATTTAGATTCACACTATTGGCACTCCATAAAAATGATCTAGAGCATTTGTTAGTTAATTAAACAAGGGTTCAGACTAACTCGTCTCTCTTATGAAATTTTAGGTATTAGATGACAGTATATTTTAGTTCTGGATACCTTTGGTGACATTTCTCTAAATAATATTTTAATGTTTCGAATTGGAAAACAAAGTATACGTATATAATAATATGCAATTATTACAAGATACCGAATATAATATATTTGGGGAATTATTACAATATATTAATTAAAATAATATATAATTATTATAGGAAACTAAGCTTCAAAAGTCTTTGTATGGACTCAAACAAGCTCCACGATTTTGGTTTTCCAAACTTTCTGATGCACTGCGTACTTATGGTTTTACTCAGTCGCACTGTGATTACTCTTTTTATTTTATTATCGCAGTCATTTCGTGATTTATATCATAGTGTATGTTTATGATTTAGTCATCGCATGAAAAAATTCTAGCATTATAATACAATTTAAGAAATACACGTCTCACTACTTCCACGTGAAAGATTTTTGTGTTCTAAAATATTTTGTAGGTAGTAAAGTTGCCCACAACCCTTTTGGCATTTTTTGAGTCGATATATATATATATATATTTGATATCCTTTCATAACCACACCTATTTGGAGCTCGTCCTCTTGATGCTCTTCTTGATCAACATCATCGATTGTTCCTAGCTACCACGGATCATTTTTTTATCCTTCTGCCGATTGTTGGCTTGTAAGACAATCGGTGTACTCCTCGGTCACTTTTCCGGATCTTTCTTATGCATTTTACACTTTGGTTCAATATTTTCAGGAACTCATAATGGATAAATGGCAAGCCACGCTTTGTGTGGTTCGATATCTGAAGGGTTCTCCAGGACTTGGTATTCTTCTTAGATTATACAGTGATCTTAAACTCATAGGATAGTATGGTTCAGATTGGGCTGCTTTTCTCACTCACCCAATGTTTATTATCTAGATGGTTCATCCAAATTGGGGACCCTCCAACCTTGGGAAGACAAATAAACAACATATTATTTCTTGCTTTTCAGCCAAAGCTTAATATCAGGAGAACACGACAAGTTTTATACAAGTTTATTGTAATAACACCGCAACATTACATATTATCGCCAACCCCATTTTCAGTAAACGTACAAAACACATCGAGGTTGATTGTCATTTTGTGCGGGATGAGTAAATCTGTGGGTTGTTTACACCTTCTCATATTTCTACTTATGCTCAGTTGACTAATATCTGTACTAAAGCACTCGCAATATTTAGTCTGATGTATTGCCTCTCAACTTGGGCATTTCTCTCTTACATTTTTTTTCGGAGGGAACCCGCAGCCGCTACTCAGAGTGCAATGAGTGCGCACAGGGTAAACCCTCAGTCTGACGCGATAGCCTGCAAACCAACGCCAGAAGGTAAACCACACAAGGTGACAGGCTCAGCCGAGAAAGCGTATGTAGAGGGACTCGAACTCATGACCTTTTTGGTCATAAGAATGCATTTCTCTCTTATGTGCACCTACTTGATGGGGAATAATAGAATAATACAATTATTACATGATACCAAATATAATATATTGAGAGACTTAATTTAATTGCATATTATTATAGTAGACTAAATAAAATAATACGTAATCATTATTATAGAAAACTGAAAACAGAATTATATGTCATTATTATAGGAGACTAAAAACAGGATTATATATATATATATATATCTGCCTTTGGCTATTATAAACACAACTTCAAAATTAAATAAATCACTTTAAAAAAATTCTTCAAACGTTTATTTTTCTATAAGTGAAGGCATCAATCAAAAATTTATTGCCCTTTGATACCTCAGAGTTAAAATTTTTACTTTGAGAATATGTTCACCTTGTTGTAGAGGTGTGAACGTATCCCTCGCTGCCCTTGGAAGTATGAAGAATGACTAAAGTAGAAAGTTTTAGCTCTCACAATATGAACTACTGATTCTTATTATGGCCAAGTCAAATAAATGAGCAGATGTGCAATATTTTTTGTTGAACCACGACTAGTTATACCAAGCTTAATACTGGCCAAAATATTTAAAGCTTAAGTTGTTACTGGTATACATAGAAACCTTTTAGTGGCAAAAATGCTTGACGACCGAAGCAACATAGCAAATCCAAAACTTTGGCATTTATTCGATCATGAAATTTAGATTCACACCCTTGGTGCTCCACAAAAATGATATAGATCATATATTAGTTAATTAAAGAAGGGTTCAGACTAACTCATCTCTCTTATGAACCATGTGTTTTAGTTATATGAACTACTTCAAAATTTATAGTGTCTTTCTATCTCGGAAAGTATTTTGAATTTTCGATCCAAATTGATATTTTTTTGCTTTGAATAAACGGATACTTTTTTAAGCTACGAGAGTTTTAATATATTAAGAAGTCGATTTGTCCTCATTGGAAAAAAAACAACGCATTAATAATTACTTCGGGTGAAGACTATTTATGTTACACGGTTTTTAATGTGTCAAGAATACGAAATGCCCTCATAATGAGGAAGGGCAAAAAATCATAAATTTATTTGGTTAAAAAATATTAAGCTATAAGAGTCTTAATAGATTAAGAACTTGAGATGTCCTCATCGGGGAGGAAGATAAATATATTGTTTGGTTTAGTAGAAACCAAATTGGGATCATATCCTACTTTGATATTATATAGATTACTCTGTTTAAATGAAAATTAATAAAATTGATAAAAATAATAAAACTTAGTTGTGATCGTTGGCTATAATCAATCGAGTGAGGCAAGAATATCCTAACTAAAGCTGAGGTAGTATATGTCAAAATAAAATCCAAAACATAATGAGGTCGAGATGAAATGAGCTAAACCAATACTGAGGTTGATCAATGCTTAAATTAAACCAAGGTGAGGTCGATTTAATGTCAAGTCGATATTATGTCGACCAAGCTGAGGCTAAAATAGATGGAGCTGAGATGAGGTTGGGCTAAAGCTTAATCGAGTTAAGTTCGATCCAATCCAACTTAAAGTTGAGTCAAGTGGATTTGAGGTTGAGATAAACAAAGTTAAACTAATGTCAAACTGAATTGATATGAGCTTAAATCGAGTTAAGTTGAGGCCGACCTAATTTGAACTGGTCTAAGCTCAAGCTGAACTAATACTAAACCAAATTGAGATGAACTGAGTTGAGGCTGAAACCAACTGAGACCAAGCCTAGCTACGGCCTAATGGAGCTAAGGTTGAGCCGAGTAAAGCTTAGGTCGAGCCAAACTGATTCGATTAAAGGCCAAATCGAGTTGAAGATCTATGAACCTGAGAGAGAAATTAGACCGATGTTTTAAAAGCTTGATTGGGTTATAATATGAGTTGTTGGATAGCTTGATGGTTTGGATCTTCATATCGTATCAGATGAGGTTTAGATGTGTGTGTTCCTATCTCTTCAGTAGTGCAAAGAAGAAATTGTCCTTATGCGGCCATTTGTGGAAGGTTCATGACGCGAGTTATATGTTTTATATCTAATAGCCTATTCGTGATTGAAGTAATGCGTGGACTCACGTTCTTTTGAGTGTCTCACACAAGATCAGTTGGAAGAAGGATCACACCTGTAAGGAGGCTGTTAAAGTGTTGATCATTGGTGAAGTTGTATTGTCATTTTTTAGTAGTCAACCTCAACAAGACAATAAACAACAGAACGCATGGTATATCGGTGCGAAAGGCGTAAATCTGCTACCAAGGAGTGGATGATCCTAATCTCATCCATGTGAAATTCCCTCATCTCTTATGGTTTTTTATGTATTCCAACAGGGATGGAAGGTCCCTACGGTACGAGGATTGACTATGAACTCACTAAGGTGAGATGCATTAGTTTTTTGGTCTTTTGGTTTTCTAAGAAACTTGTAAAAGATGCGGAAATGATTTTGTTAAGGTTTTGAAGAACTTGATCCTACTATTATTGGGATTTCATTTTTTTCACAGACAGCGCCAATTTGGTGATGTGTTTTAGTGATTGATTTACTCTAGTATAATAGTGGTGGTCTAAGTGATAAATTTTACCATAAAGGCTTCGTAGGTATGCCGAAGTGTCAAACGTGTTATGAAACAAGTGGACGAGATGGTAAAAGAATATAGAAAAAATGTTGAATGTTAGTTCACAAGTGGGTATATGTGACCAAATAAGTTTAGAAGGTAGAATAGAGTGCGGTGGACGTGAGATAAAATGGTGGAAGAGATATGAGATGTAGGAGAATAGTGATGTAGGTGAGTTAAATAAGATAAATGAAAACGCATGCTAAATGTAAATTATATGAAAGTAGAATAGAGTGTGGTGAACTTGACGATACTGTCTTTCTCTAGGGTTTTCAAAAGATAGATGAGTCTCATTTTCTTAGTAGTTGTCTTTCATCTATTTTCTAAATTTTAAAGTGTATGGTTTCTTTTTTTTTACTCCACACTTCCTTTTTAATATTGGTGGATGGCTCCTTTTAAATCCTGAGAATGACTCGTTTCTCTTTACTCTCCATTTCTTCTTTTAATCTGGTGTATGACTCGTATTTTTCTATTTTTGCGCCTCCTTTTTAAATCTATTATCAGTGGCACTTTGTTTTTTTTTCCACTAACGTTGTGCTTCTTCGACGTTGTCAATGCATAATTCCATCTCCAACGCGGTGTTTATCCTTCCAACCTCGTGCTTATCAATGGTAGTGTTTTCCACCACCATCTTCTCCACTAGAATGGTAAATGGTATATAGTATTTTTCTTCTCCACTGAAACCGTAAATGGTATATAGTAATTTTTTTCCATCAAACTTTACGTATAAAATATATATAGTGTAGTTTATTTTATAAATCTAAGTTTTATTCTAGAATTAAAATTATATTTATGTACGTGTATTATTGCATCTTCCTAATTTTTTTTCTAGTGATAAATATTTTGGTAATATTTTAGTCCCTCCGACAATAAGTATTTCGATTTGTAAATTTGAATATACCTCAAATATTATAATATTTATTTAGGATTTATTATAACATTTTTTAAGGAAATTAATAAAACTACTTTAAAAAATAAACAACTTTCTAAAATTTTAAAGGTGAGTCCCGATCCCATCTCCTTCAACACTTATATGCATGCTTTATACTATAGTGCTTTGGACCATAAGTCTTTATATACTTCGGTCCTAAAACCTAACTTTCGGTATATTTAACGTCTAGCCTAAAACATTACATGCTTTAGTTCTGTCTAAAATCTTATTAAACTATAATACATATAATTCTTTTATTTATAGACTCGAATCTAAAAATTTGTAGTTTGACCATTTCTATATTTATCAATAATAAACTTATATTCTTATCATAGGATATAGCATTTTATAAATTATTATCAATTATGAAACAAATATATACTAAGAAAGGTTTTAAAAACTCCATCACTAGTCATTTAAATGGCATAAATGACTCGATACATACATGTAGTTGGTTTTGGTGGTCGTGAAGGAGAAAAATATAAATAAAATAAAAATATAGATTATACCTAGGGTGAGAAGTGGAAAAATATTATATATAAATGTAGAATATTTGATTCATTATAAAATATAATCAAATTATTTAAATTAATTATTTTATTAATAATATCAAATAAAGTTGGTAAGTAAATAAGAAAACTAAAATTGCCACAATACCATAAATCCAATTTTATATGTATAATTTTTTAATTTAATATTATTGTTATCGTACTACAAAATTCAATAAATTCGTGATTATTAAAGTTTACAAATATTAATACAATAATGCGCGATATATATTCATGTATTGTGAAATAATATTTTTGAAATTAAATATTTTATCATACCACATATAGATTTATAAATGGTTTTTATATCATTTTAATTATTAAAATGTAATTAAACTACATTTTATTGGACTACTATAAGTATCACAGATATTTATAGTATGGATATCAATCGAATTGATGTGAATCCAAAAGAAGGGTCCATCAGCCCGACCCTTTACTTATTGGGGCGTGAGGGTCCAATAAAGTTATGCTTTCCCACACAAGAGATAATGTCGAACTATATGAATTTAGAACTAAATTGATGAATTATTTTAAGATAAGAGAGTTCACGAATTCTTAACAGAACTTTCACTAATTTGTTTGTGCTTCCATCTAATTTAGGATATTCCAAGCATTAGGTATAAATAAAATCTTAAACCCTAAAGTTCATTATGAGATGAATCATCATCTACAGTCGCTCTCTTTCTTTCTTTCTTTCTATTTTATATATCATAAAATTATCTTTTTATTGATTTAGATCCCTTTATAAGCTATTGTCATTTTCCTTCAAATGAAAAAAAAAACAATTTGCATTATGTGTCATCATATATACCCGTCTTAATATCTAAGACGTCTAATGCAGAATAAGGAAAATAGCAGAAGAATGAATGCGCATAAGTCTGTTTTCATCTTCATTTTTTCAAGACCTCCAAATCACAAGGATATGATTCTAGCGATTTAGGGCTTATGGTCTTATTACTTCAAAAATTGGTATCAATGTCAATCCTTAATGATGTGAAGTTTTGATAGATTTTCAATTATTTATCATGTATCAACGAATCAATTAATTCAGACTCTGAGAGAAAAAATCCAAATTTTATTTGATGTTGAGGCCCTTTATAATGCATATTTAAGACTTGTTTGGTGTTATCGAGAGTACAAAATTGGTTAAGTGATATTCATGACTAAATATTCATGTCTGAAATTTTAAAAAAAAACTCATAATTTAAGACAAAAGAGGGAGTCGTATTTTTTTAATCTCATACAATTACTATAATAAACTTATTCGTCACCGCGATAAGCACCTAGAAGCCACATTGCTTTAATGCCCAGTTTTATTGTTGCGGTGCTTAAAATATAAGTTTTTTCACTAAGGCAACCCCTACTGTTTACCACTAAAACTGGCTTATGCCCACTGGCTGAAAGTCATTTTTATCTGTATTTGCATGTAAGTAAGTTTGATATCCCAAAACCCCATTCATACATGCATTAGAGTCGATTTAATTTATTTTTGGGTAACTTGATTTCGTTTGCATTTTTTTAGTATGTTAATTTTGTTTAAACTAGAACGTATATGTTGGCATGTTTAGATTCATTATCATGTATGTTTGAAGTATTAGATGTTTATGGGTGTATAGTTATGTAGTTGCATCTATGTGAGCATTAGTGATCATGCAATGTTAAGAATGTATGATCGTCGGAACATAAAGATATTACCCAATATCGTTGAGCACTTGGAATCTAGGATGTATGGAACAATATTCCATATGTTATGGGATTGTTTGTTTATTCATTTATTTAGATATTTCATCTATTGCCTTTGCATGATTTAAATAGTGAATACTTCATATGTTCAGTCCTTCAAACTATAAAATTGGACTTGTCATGCCACCTGTGTGGCCTCTGTTTGAGTGAATCTTATAAGAAAAGAGTTTCAGGCGCTCATAGTTAAGTATAATATATTGTGAGTGTTAGGTTGGCCCCTACGAAAGACTACCTCATATGTGTCTCAATAGTGAGCATCCACAGCATGATATATTTGTTATGTTCATATGTACCATACTCATGTACAACTAGTTTTTAGTGTTGAATAACTTTCGGTAAGTATACCATGAAATAGTCAAGTACCGACCCTACAAACAACTTGATTATTTTCAAATATAATCGTGAATCAATATTGTCTTTATCAAATAATTGGTCTCCATAAATGATATATAGCGCGATGTTGCCTCCCATCTCCGCTAAGGATTACGGTGAATCATTTCATATGCATGCCTTTTAGAACTTAAATTTTGATAATATTTGGATTGTAAGTCAAGTTTGTTTGGAATTGTTTTGAAATGTTTCTTTAAGTTTATGTTTTCTTTTCCTTGTTCATTTAATGGTCATTAGTTAAGAAACACCATTCAGACACTCATAATAGTTGGGGGTGCATTTAAAGAATAGAAGTGTGAGATCATGCTCTTGGTGGGTCTAAATAACATAGTCCATTAGATTATAGAGGATAATAATTCCTTTTTTTACAAATAATAGCACCCTCGATGATAAGATTCACGTTAAGAGTTGCGAAAGGGAGTCTCGTAGGTCTTCTTAAAGTCTCAAACCACTGTTATAGAAAATGATAAGGACATGTTTGCCCATCTTAAGAAGAGTTTTTTTAAGTCCCCTCAATTCAAATAAAAGTGTGATTGGTGAAATCTCCACAATAAAATACAAAAATATTGGCAAAGTCCAAGAGCATATTTTGGAGATAGATTCCATTCATAACAAACTAAAGGAACTCAACGTTGAGCTCTCATAGATCATTGTTATGCCTTACATATTCTTGTCACTCTCCCATGATTTACTGTCATAGAGGAGTATCAATTATTTTCTTGATACAAAATGGGAAATAAACACTCTCATTTTCAGCCTTATGCATTATGAGTAAAATCATACATGTTGGAGCAAAGAAGACAACATGGTACATATAAGCAAAAGTAGTTCTAAGAAAAAATGCAAAATGACTTCAGTTTCAACTTCACTTATTTAAGTTTCAAGTTTTGATGAGAAAGTGATTGGCCTCAAGAAATCTAAGAACAAGGGAAACTTCATGCGTGTTTTCATTACAAGAGTACATATCTCATGAAGAGAGATAATGATAAGTGGAAGGCTTAGAGGGCCAAAAAAGGTAAACTCTCTTTATTTATAAGTTCATAAGAAACACATGATGGTTTGATACAATAGTCTCTAGTCATGTTCGTGTTTCTTTGCAAGGTACGTTCCAAAGCATAGCTCTTGATGATGGAGAGGTTTCTATTTTTACCGACGAGGATACTATATACCTTGTAGATACTATTTGTAATTTTTAATTGGTTTTAACTTTTAGACATTTGATATATTTGCATAATTTTATATTTCTTTTGCCTTCGTTTCGGATCAACTTTATTTTATTTTATTGAACAAAGTTGGATATGTTTGTTCTTTTGGTAATAAAAAAGTTTCATCTTCCATTTGACAACGAACTTGTTGGTAAATGTGTACTCGATTCTTTTGATAATGTATATAGATTAGATAATGTTATCAATTTCAAAATAGCTATGAATATATAACACAATATAACTTCTAAAAATCGACTCCTAATGTGGTACAAACGTTTAGGTCATATATCTAAGAAGAGAATTGACACGCTTATTGTTAACGATCTTTTAGGTCCTCTTGTTTATGCTAACTTTAAAATATGTGTTTGGTGTATAAAAAATAATCATACTAAACATAAAAAAAAAATTGAATTCTTTCAAGCTAAGGATGTCTTAGAATTAAATCCTATAGATATTTGCGACTTTTCCCTATAACTTCATGGAATGGCCAAAGATACTTTATTTCATTCACATAAACTTTTCATGACATGCCTACCTATATTTACTTCATTAGAAATTTGAAGTCATTGATATGTTTAATTCCTTCGATATCAAGGGTTATTTACATCTTAGTAAGAGGTGTAGCTTTTTCAGATTCGATCATTGTGGGGAATACTATGGAATACATGATGGTTCTGGTGACCCGTATCCTTTCCTATTTTATCTTAACCTATAGGATTATGGTATCTGTCTTCAATTTCAGAGGGCGAAAGCCTAACTTTAGGCATTTTTGAGAAAAAAACTCACATAATAAATTAAATGTGATGATAAAACAAGAAAAATATCGAAATAAAAATAATACAAGAACAACAAACGTTTTGAATTAGAACACTTGATTATATTTGATGCTTTGGGTTACAATAACTTTGATTATGTTTTTCTCACTATTCACTCTAGTTTTTCACCTACCACATTTCTACCAACTTTTCTCCTTTTACAGTAGTCTTAAATTAGATCATTCTGCGCCACATGTCCTTCATTTCTTCATTTTTAAAGACATCATTGTTAATTTTGGTAGTGTCTTGTACGCCTTCTTTACTGTCAGTCTGTACTATGTCACGCATACCTTCTTACCATTATTTTACTACTGGTGTGTCGAAGGTAGAAGTTCATAGTTGCACAGGCCGAGGCAGTTAGGGCTATGACGTGTCTTGTCAAAAATGGGAAATTGTGTCAGGGGACACCAAAGTGCGTTATCCAACTCCAATTATTTTTATGAGCGATCAAATTCTTAGGAGGGATCTCTCAATTGAACTATCCTTATTTTAACTAAAACTTCTAAGGCTATGAACATAGAAGGGGCCGCTTGGTTGAACGACCCCCTTAGAAAGGATATTTGGGTTTAGCCTTATAGAGTGGGTCACTCAGGTGAGCGACCCCTTTAATCTAGTTTTGAGGTAAAAAAGAGTCGTTTGGGTGAGGGATCTCCCTTTAAATAGAATGTGGGGTCAAAGGACTTCATGTGGGTCACTTAGATGAACAATCTCTCTTATGTTGGGTTATGTGATCGAGGACTTTGGAAGGGTTCGTTCAAGTGAACGACCTTTTCTAGTGGGTTTTGAGGTAAGGAAATTGGTAGAGGTTTCTCAGGTGATCGACCCTCCCTCCTCTTTAAATTGCTTTTGTGGTCAAGAAAATATGGAAGGATTGCTGAAGTTAGCGACCTCTATAATGGGTTTAGGGTTAAGAAAGTTAGTAAGGGTTGTTAAGGTGAATGAACCCCTCTAAATGGATTTAAGAGTCATTGAGCTTGGGAAGATTTCTCAGGTGAGCGATCCCTTGTAAGTGGGTTTTGGTGACAACGAAATGGAGAAGAGGTTGGTTTGGTGAGTGGTCTCTTATAAGTGGGTTTTGGGGTAAAAAAATTTGGTATGGATTTCTCAGATGAGCAACCTCTTTTAAATGGATTTTAGACAATGATTTGAGAATGGGGCCCTTAAGTGAGTGATCTCCCTTTAAGTTTGTTTTGGTATCAATAAAATGAGTAAGGGTCGCTGAATTAAGTGATCTATTTTTAAGTAGGTTTTAGGTTTAAGGGCCTATAAGGGGTCGCCCAAGTGAGTTATCCTCATTTGACAGATATTTTGGAGTCTAAAGACCTATGGGGTCGCTCAGATAAGTGACTGCACTTTGACTATAGGTTTTTAGAGTCATGGAAGTAGAAAGGTTTGCTCAGGTGAGCGACCTACTTATAAGTTGGATCTTTAGGTTTTTTTACTCAAATAATCTGTAGGTATTGGTCTGTCTAGCTGGGTTGCTCTGCTGAGCGACCTGCTTATGGACTTAGCTAGGCTAATTGGTCTGATGGACTAGGTCATTATGGTGAGTGACTTACTCAATTTTTAGGGATTAATTCTCATTATATTCACTTTGTTATAGCTTTTACATGATCGTTTGAACGTACTATTTTAGATTTTTTTTTATCATATGATGCATTTTCGTGTATACGGCAAAAACTTGAATCTAAATCTGTCAATTTTATAGGCTATACAGACCACTTACAAGGTTACAAATTTTATTCTCTCATTAAGTGCTCAGTTTTTGAGATAATAAGTGCTATATTTTTATAAGATACATGTTTTTGGAGATAATATTCAGATAACAATATTGTTTTTTTAGAAAACAAAATAGAACAAATTTATTCAATCTCTAACATTGACTTTCTAGTTACCGTTAGTTTACTGACCATCTACAATGTGTTAGAGGATTCATTACCTCGGACAGATGTTATGGTTTCGGCTCAAGTAGAAAATGTTAATATTGTTTCTCTTGAATAAACTCAATAAAATGAGAAATAAATTGATCTTACATTGTGTAGATCCACTAGAGAGAGAAAAAAATGTCTTACCTTCTTATTATGTATCAATTCTAATGAACATGAAGAATCTTTAAATATTTTGGAAGATGATCTAATCACCTTTCAGGATGTTATAAAGAGCTTAAACTCTAAATTATATATTGAAGATAATAGACAATAGGCATCTCATAAATGGTACCATAAATTCATAAAAACATCACCTCATTCGGCTTTGAAATGATTTTTTTGGAAGATTGTGTATAATAAAGGTTCAGTATGAGTAAAATAATTTACTTAGTGATGTATGTTAGTGAAATATTCCTTGCATAAAATATCTAGGCTTATCACGTGTCATTAAGACTTTTATATTAGGAGAAATTTGATATGAATGACCTTGGTGAAGCATTTTTTATGTTAGGGATCCAAATAGTTTAAAAACTACCCTTGTGGAATTTTTGGTCTGTTAAAAAATAAATATACTAGTTTTATGTTACTTCATTATAGTTTGGAAAATATAAAACTTATGAATACCCACATATATAGAGATGATAAATTCTCATTCGATCAGTGCCCTAAGGTAGATTTGGAAATTCATATCATGAATATACATTCAAATCCTTTAACTATTGGAATTCTCATGTATGCTCAAGTGGGCACCAGAATAGACGTATTCTTGATGGTGGATGGATGGGGAAATACTTGAGCAATCCGATAATTTCTCATTCGAATATAATGAAAATGATGCTTTAGTACTTGAAAAATTCCCATCATTATGGTTTGACATACAAAATATCGAATAACCTGGAGAACATATGGTATTTTAATGTTTATGTTTCCGAAGGCATGGAAATTTACAAGTCTACCACATGTTATACATTATGGCTGGAGGCTCTATATCATGGAAGAATATAAAACAGACTCTTTTTTATTAGTTATATATTCACTCTAGGTATGAGTAGTTAAAAAACATATATTCGGTTATATTTCATATTATGTTATGCTACACGTCATAATTATTCTATGTAATTGATAATTGGTGATACTATGATTATTCTTGTGTCTATTTGCGCATATTTGCATCGTAAAGTTATTTAGACCTTAATCATTCATCATCATGTACGTGATTATTTAATTCATCTATGAATAATAGAATTATAATAGTTGTATTAAGTGAAAGTATCTTTTGGCAACATATGATGATTCAAATGAGAGGTTGTCAAAATCTTTACTATTAGGATAGTTTGTCACATGATTATTGAGGCATTAGCTATTGTAGATAAACGATACATTTACATACTAATTATCGAGGATGTTGTTGATTAGAATCGCATAGCTTATAAGAGTAAAAAAATAATCTTTCGATATTTTCATCCATGAACATAAGATATAGTGAATTGGAAGCAAAGATATAACGAATCGACAACTAAAAAACATATAAAAAAAACCAAAAGAGATGCAATGTCTACATCTTCATATAAATATATTGTTCTATATTAAAAGAAAATTCATACTTTCGGAGAATCACATATTAAAATATGGATTAAGATTTATGCGATATAAATTTACAAAAAAAATAGATATTAAAAATCTATCTTCTTGTTTTAATATATATTTTATTTTTAAAAAATTAATTATATTAGAAAAACGTTACGACATATAATTAGGTTCAGTTAACCACAAAAAATATATAATTATTTTATTTAAATCAAATGGTGGTGAAATATATTTTATCTTAATTAAATGATTAATTAAATGATGATGAAAATATTGAAATAGCCAACTATGACATGGAATAATATTATTATATAAAATTTATTACTTAAAATAATAAATTTTAAATTTTTTAATTATTTAATTATTTATTTATTTGTATAAAATATTATCATTATTATTATTAATAATATAGATTTGTGTGATCGTTTAACTTAGGTGAAGCAGAAATACATTTGTGAGTGAATTGAATAAATGCTTAAGAATAGAACACAAAAAGAGTAAAAGAGTAGAGTAATGAGTAAAGATATGTTGTGTTATTGATTGAAGTTGAACATATATATATATATATCATAATATATTTGAGGACAATGAAGGATATTTCTCTAACCACTACGATTATGTGGTTAAATGTATCTTTGACTTAGCCTAAGCAAATATTTGCATACCTAGATAAGACTATGAGGCAATGCGACTAATTATACCCTTATCAGTAGTTCCCTAGCCTTGATGGGAAAAAAAATGTGTCGTCCGAAATAGTCTTTTCGATTTGGAGCCTTTTTTACTTTTGTTAAGGCACATATTGCATATCATTTGTATCTTTAATATTTTGTCGAAATGTCATTTTTTTAAAAATCCTTTCTTGAGTGGTGCTTAATCTTTTGACTTTTATAACCCTTTTAGAGGCTTCGACTTATTGTTGATGATGCTTTGAAGTATTTTTGTATTGTAAAATGGATATTCTTACTTCGACTTTCTTAATTTTTGCTTATGTCTTCTTCATTTTGCTTCAACTTTTACTGCGTTTTTTTTAATCAACTTTTTTAATCTTTTCCAATCATTTTTGCATAAGTATTCCAATATGCCTTCTCACCTTTAATAAATAATGAGGGAATAAATATGAATTTGTAGGAATTTATTCATGTGCTTTTTCTTTTAAAGTAGTTCGCAGCCTCTTTAGTCCTTTTTGGAGACTAAATGTAAAGGCTGAAAATCTCAAATAAACATAAATAGCCGAAACATACTATTATCTTTTTGGTGAATTATGAATGAAATATTTTTACTTTTAACACAATGCGAGTCGGAAGAACCTTACTTCATTTCCAAGTAATTATACACTTGGAGTTTGTATATTTTTGTTAACAGCATTTGATTTTTTTAAATAATCGGGCTAGAGGTTAATTTATTTTTTATCTACTTTACCAAAAAAAATTGTTTACTTTAGCAAATAAAAATTAAAAATAATATATATATATATATATATATATATATATATATATTCTTCAAAATTATATATATTGTTAAAAATATGATTTTGAATTTTATTCCAAGTAATAATATTGATGTCACCTTTAATTTTGACATTTGGTTGTGCAAGTCGAACTTTAGATTTACGTGTGGTAGTGATGTGGCTACCATGACACTTTTCTTAGGCTTCTACCATCATTTATTTTTTGTATCAACCGTATTTAATCTAACAATTATGTCAACGGTTGAAAATTTAATTTTTTTTCCTTATTTTTAGTTATTGTATATGAATTTGGTTGTGAATTTTATTCTCTTCTTTATTTGTGTCTTTCTTTCTTTTTACTTCTTTTTTCTTACAGTAAATTGTCAAGCTTGTTTTTTGTGACAAAGTGATTAGTTTGTAGGCGTTATTTTAAAAGATAACATCTTCTATTTCACAAAATTGTAACTACGTAACTTTGTTCGTCGTGATCAAAGACGCGAATCCATTATTTGTAAGTTGAATCCAAACCAACAGACTAGTTTACTAACATGTTCATACTCCTTATTTTTTAGCAGAAATTAAGAAAAAATATAAAGATTAGGTCATTCCCCACAATGTCAATCTTTGGTTGCCTATGAGGTTGGAAACTCTTAACGATGCTCACGAAGGTGCAATTATTTTCTTTACTTATTTGTTTGATTTGGGAATTAGATTTTGACTATATAAGGATATGGTCAAGTATTTTAGAGTTACTTAATTGTTCCCTAGTCATTTATCTGCCAAAGGCTGGCTCTTAGTGTTATTGGTTGTGTTTTTGTCGAGGTATTGTGTTAAGTCATTTCATTTTAAACATTTTTTAGGCTTTTGTTTATTTTATAGAATGGGGGAGAATAAGTCCCTTTTTTCCGTCAAGATGCAACTATTCGCTTATTTTATTCACGATATACCAAGCGAACTAATGGTTGGGAGGATAGTTTCTTCTTCATTAGTGGATATTGGGCTTGTAAGAGTAGTTCTATACAACAATCTATCAATCGTTTTTGGGGTTCCACTTTTAAGTAATCATTATCTTTATTTGTGATTGAAGTATTTTTGTTGTTGTATTTCTTAGTTTGGTTATGTTCTCCAACTCATTCGACTAGGATCCTTATTTTAGCATAGACCAATTCATGTACGAAAGATGTTTTGTATCGGTGAAGAAAACCAAAGAATTTAAACATTCATGTATTCTTATCTTGATACTAAAGTTTTTTATAAAATGTAACTTATGAACCAACAAACTATAATGACGGATTTTTATTATTCTAGTTTTCTGAATTGTATTGCGACTAAAACTTATACCTTGAAGAGATTCATAGATAACACGCCTTAATAAAGTTTTTTTTTTAGAAGCGTCTTCATTGTAGTTTGCATGCACCCCTGGTACATTGCTTGTTAATTCTGGCGGACCAGACTTAGTAACTGATCCCCAAGGCAAGAAAATGAAACAACATTGAAGATTCATTTCTCTTAAGAGGTGTAAATGTTTAGGTAATTTGCAATTTTTTTGGTTACTCGAAATATAAAAAAATTGAAATTGTGTACTTTTGAAATTGGTTACTCGAAAAAAATTTGTCGTAACTTGAAATTGTGGATATTATTCTTGCCTTCATTATATCTTCAAGTAATATGCGTTTATAAGGTAATTATTTTTTGGTGTTCACAAATCTTCGTCGTCTCTTTTTTCTTCTATTACCATTACCCCTTTGGTCGTGGTTGTTGAAAAGAAATGATTGTGTAAATGGATTTATAGTTTTTCTTGCAGTATTACGTTTGTTGCTGGTGATGTGCTGATCGAAGAAACCAATGCGTTGGCAATTGCATTTTGTGCCATTGGCACTTCTTTCAATTTGACATGCTCGAATTGAGAAGCAAAGAATTATAACTCCTTTAAATATTGGATAAGCTTGTCTTTTTTTATTTTGCCTGACCTGTAATTTGGCTAACTACTAGTTGGGAGTCAGTCAGAAGTATTACATTTTTTTCTCCATATAATTTTGTTAGTTGAAGTCCTATAATGACAACCTCATCTTATGTTTCAATATTTGATACCAAAAATACGAACCAAATGGTATAATTTAAAACATCACCCTTTAGAATTACATGTTGTATTCCTGCCCCTGAGCCTTGATTATTACTTCCTTCATGGGTTATAACCCACCATTCATTTTCTAGATCATCATTTATTACGACCGGTATTATGGATTGAAATTATATTAAAAAGTCATCATGGCTTGGGAATTTATTATTGTTCTAGGTTCAAATTTGATGTCATACTCCTCTCCTTTAGTTATACTAACCACTTAGTCAATATTCCCAAGATGTCAATGTGTCTTGGGGGGGGGGGGGGTCGTACAATTATAATGTGTGCTTGAAATTATGGTCTCATTTTTCTAGCTAATATTTCCAATGTTAGAGCTAATTTTTCTAATTGAAAATATCTAGTTTATGCTGGTAGTAAAGTTTTACTTACACAATATACAGCTTTGGATTCTCTTCATCCTCTTTAATTAGGATTGTGCTGACTGTATAATCTCATATTGTTACATATATGTAAAAACTTTATCCTTGATTCGGCTTCGTTAATACCTCCATTGGTTCCAAGAAATTGTTTTTTATATCGTTGAAGGCCTTCTCACATTCTGGAGTCTACTGGGAATTTACCACTCTTTCCAACAACTAAAAAAATGGTCGATATTTGTTTGAGGATCTTGATAGAAAGTTATTCAGTGCAACTAATCTTCCTGATAAGATTTGGATTTCTTTAACATTCTTTGGCGCATCCATTGATACTAGGTTAGTGAGCTAGGTTACATCTTCTTCGATTCATCTCTCACTTACCATGTATCGTAGAAATTTCCCTGAACGAACACTGAATCTGCATCTTTTAGGATTTAGCTTAATATTGCTACGCCTGAGGTTGCCAAAACTTTAGAAAAGGTCTGTTAGTTGGTTTTCCTCATATAGTCTTGTTTACAACTTAGATAGGCAGAAACTATTGATAGGTTGCTCCAGTATTTTTCAATCTGAAAAGATTTATTTTGTAGCAATGTAGTCATCTCCCGAAGATGAAATTCGTGTATTTTTTATCTTCTTCTTTCATTTAGATTTTATTATATCATGGAAAAACCTCCATAAATGATAATATTTTGTTTCTTGATATTGCATCTAAAAGCTGTTCGATACTTGGTAGTGGAAATGGGTCTTTCGGGCATTCTTTATTTAGGTCTGGGAAATCCACGCATATTCTTCACTTATCATTTTTATTTTTAACCAAGACATAATTTGATGTCCACATAATGAGACTTTTTAATGTGTCCTAACATTGTTAGACTGTCTATCTCGTGATGATCGCCTCGTTTTTTTTGTTGAGAATAAGACCTTATTTTTTTTATCATTGGTCTAAATTGTTTTTTGTTGTTTAACTTATGACAAATGACCTCGGTCGGGACTCTTGTTACATCATGTGTACTCTAGGAAAATAGATATATGTTATTTTTTAAATTCAATTTTTTTTACTTAGATCGTTCGATATGTTTTTGGAAATCTTCATGATTTTTCATTCTTCCATGATAACTTCTTCTATTTCTTCACGTGGTTGAACTAATCGAGGTCCTTTTCTAGAATCATCCCCTTCTTCCAAGATAACCCCTCATTCTCTAATTGTTATGTTTTAAGAGACATGAATGTTGCATAATATTATTTATTTTTAGTTTCCTCTTATTATGGTCACTCTACGATTTATAGGATATATAATACACTGATGTAATGTAGACACTACAACTTGCATTTATTATAGCCATAATCGGTCTAAGATTATGTTATATGGGATGGTGCATCTACTTTCATAAAAATGTATATACATTTACACTTGTAAAGCGTGTTAGGACTCTTTGAGTTTTGATCATCATTGGTGTTCCCCTCATTATTTCATATATTCCTCGGTATAGAATAATTATCGAGCTGCCTATATCAATCATCAGCCGTTTAATCTATATATTGGCCAATTCTAGTATAATCAGTACTGTATTATTATGGGGAGAAGTTCCTCATCTTAGATCCTCATCTGAAAAAGATATGTCGGAGTACAGGTTTAGTGTATAAGTGCGCGGATGTGTTCCATTAACACATTATCTAAATTTCTTTGGAGTATCTATTCTTTGATCTTTTCTATTCTGCAGTATGGATCTCCTCTAGAAATTACTTCTATTGTTTGTCTGTTTGGATCATAATCTTAGATAATCCTCTTCTTCTACTTGCTCTGCTTCGGTTATATCATTTGTATTGAGCACTTGTAGAGTCATTTTTGAGGCTAGTACTGCACCATTACTTGATTTATGTCCATGCTTATTTCTTGGTTTATTTTTATAAGCTCTTTCAATTTCCCTTCAACTACAAATACTTGGATTTAATCCAACAAAGACAACAATTTTTTATGAAGTGACTAATGTCATCGTGGAACTTAAAATATTTTTTTATTTGTTTTCCTTTGGTCTGAATAGCTTTCCAAGTCTATTATACTTGATCGATTTTTTGTTCTCCCATAGATGATCACTAGTGAATCTGTTAGTTATGTCAATGGTCTCATCCTGGTGTTTTTTGCACTGTAATTACCTTTTGGTTTTTCTTTTTATTGATTTTACTTTGGTTTAGCTGAGGTCGGAGTGACATTACTCCTTGGTTCTTCATCTTTCGTGTTTATTTGTGCCACGGTATCTATATTTCTTTCCAAAAGGATTTCGTGTGGATTGTTTGTATTTCCCATCTTTATTGCTTTTCTAATTTCATCCCTCTTGTAGAACCGCTGCACTTAGGCCATCTAATATCTGAATTTAATGTTTTATTTTTCATGATTGTTTTAGATAAGGTTATTTCATTAACTCATTCTCTGAAAGCTACTATGGTACTATATTGTGGCCATCCTTTAATTTTGACTTTTTTCAATGAATATTTTTGTGTAGTCTCGCATACTCTCAATGTCTCTTTGCTTGCAATAGACTATGTAGTCCTCATCTCCTTTGATTTATTTTGAACCTAAAAATGGATTTTTAATGTTGTTTGAAGCATTTTATTGTTCTTTATACAGCCTGGTGGAACGTCTAAACTAGTACATTATCGTTCTTTTTAGGGTCATTGTGAAGGCTCGATACTTGATATTTTCATTTGTTCTATATTGTAGTATCTCGTTGTTAAATTGATGAATATGATGTTCTTGATCTCTTTTGCTATCATTTTATGGTTGTCGTACTATGGTGGCATGACCTGTACAGTATCTCTAAGGCTACTGAGGACTCGTCATCTGCTTTAGGTTCTTCGTCCTCATAGTAGTAATCTATACTTTCCACGAATGGGTAAGCCTTTTGGAGCCATGTCTCTATCCACTTTGCACCTTTGGGTTTGGTTCTGTACTTTGGTCTGCCTATCTAGTTGTATGGATTCAGTTGTACATATTTTGGGTGATATGGTGGAACTTCGTGCGTTCATCCAGGTATGTTGTATTGTTGCTTCTCTTAGGCATGATATGATGAATATTGGGTGAGGCCCTTTGTGCAACTTGTGACATGCTTGTTTAAGAAGTTTGACCTGGATATTTAAATTGTACATAACCTCATGGAGGTATAAATCCTTGTGGCAGTGATGCATGTCTTTTCACTGCTCCCATATTTGATGGCGTGTCGGGATCCTTGACATGTTAAGTTATCAGGTCGTCTTTGTTTGTTTCCATCATTGGTTCCAATCTTCTCATTTCTCTTCTAGTATAGTTGGATGCTGTTTTTGTGTTATAAGACACATTCTAAAAAAATCCAAATAAAGAAGATTCTTGCTCATCCTTATGTCCCTATGGTGATTTCCTCGTCTTCGATCTTTCTCATTTGGCCCTTGATCAGAATTTTACTTTTCAAGTGCTCACACTCCCCTTCTGTCCTTCTTATTTTTTGCGAGCTTCTCATTCGTACATGTCCCACAACATTCTTAGGTAGCATCATCTCATTCATTTTGATCTTTCGCATCAACTATCCGGATAACATAATTAAGTTTGCGAGTTTGTGACATGAGTTGCTCATCCAAGTACATAGAATCTCTCGCGTTCTCGTTTCTCAACTGCTGAGTTAGACGCTCGATCTTAGTTGATGATGACATCTCCAAGTCTTTCTCACTTAGTATGACTTCGACTACATAAAAGTTTGTTGCTCATTTGGTGGAAGTTCTATTTCAATTTCCTCGATTATCGGATGTACGTTTTTTACCACGTTCAACATCTTCGGTTTTGTATTTTCGCAATTCTTTATTTTTACTGGAAGCAAAATCTTTTGTGTTTCTCACAAACGACGCCAATTGATGTGGTTATTTTGTGATCATTTAGTTTAGCCAAAACAAAAATCGATTTGTGAGTGAGCTGGATAAATGCTTAAGAATAAAACGGAAAAAGAGTACAGAATTTGAGAAAGATAATAGAGACACATTGTGTTATTCACTGAAATTAGACATTTGTATATAAATATTTGTGTTACAATAAATATCTCCTGAATACCCTAAAAAATATATGCCACTTAAAAAATTATGTGGTCAATTGGATATTTGTCTTAGTTTAAAGGGATATTAACATGCTTAAATAAGATTACACTAATTATAATTTTATTAATAATAATAATAATAATTATTATTATTATTATTAAATTATTATTATTTATTTATATATTGTATCAATACAATAAACTAAGATTAAAAGATTACTTTTTATAATATATGTGAAAGAGTAAGAGTTTTTGGTAATGATCAAATTTTCTATGGGACTTTTAAACCATAGTTTGCCGGTTCTAATAGCTGGCGGTTGCGACTAAAATTATTACTTTCCTTTTTTCTTTTACATATTTTAAACTTAAATTATTTTGTCGACGTAATTTGTATTATATAAACATTTTGATGTAAAATCAAATATCAGATTAAAATAAGAGGACACAATATATTTGATGGTTTTGGATGGGAAAGTATATATGCTGATCTTATCAGACAGATACTACTAATTATAACTTATATACAAAACGACACGTCAAGATCTAGTCATTGGTGATCTAGATTTAAATTGGCAGACTGAACGGTAAAAATGTGATAGTTACCCTTTTATATCGCAAGTCTTTTTAGGTCAGGGAAATTTAAACTATAAATGAATACGGGTCTCCAATAACATTTGTTAAAATGTATTAATAAAATGTTTTATAAATTATTTTTAAATATGTTTTATATTTTTAGAAACTGTTTTAAAATCATAAATATTAATTTAATTATAACCTTTCCAAATATTTAAAAATAATTTAGGAAACACTTTATTAATGTTTTGTCAATAAAATGTCCAAGGTAGAATTAAAATACGATAAAATTGAAGATAAAACATCAAAAACGGAAAATGACCGATTAGCACGATTCAATCTAGTTGTTTTGCCAATTTTATGGTGGAAGAAGGTTTTTAAAACATGTCTGCATTTAATAAAAAACGGTGACATGGCTATACAGTTAACTCAATAAGATAAGAAAATGATGTTAAACTCAACAAAAAATATCTTTGTGGATAAATTCAATAAAGGTAAATCTCACCTCAGTTATATTAAAAAAAATAGATTCGTTTAAATTTGCAGGTGAGATTAACATCTCTTTTTGGGATGTAAGACATATAATGCTAGAATGTTCTATACAAGAAGACTTGTGTACGATTTGGAAACGAAACGTATAGTTCATATGAGAATACTTCATGATTCTCTAATGGAAACCATACTTCAATCCAAAGGTTGAATGTCTAGTTACTCCTGTTTGGATTTCTTTCCCATACATACCAGAGTTCTTAGTACAATGATGGTATCATGAGGACTGGTGTCATTAGGATAGTGGCTTCCTTAGTAGGAAAGTTTTCAAAGGTTTGGGTACCTGAAAAGCATAGAGCCAAATATAACTGTTGCAGAATCTGGATTGAGGTTGATGTGTCAAATAATTTTTTTTCATGAGGTATGGATATGTTTTAGATACAACAGTGGTTGTTAGGTGGATATCTCTTATGATGAAATTCCTTTATACTGTCATGTATGTTTTCATTTAGGACACAATGAATCATCTTGTAAAAAGTTGATTAGAGTTACAAAATCAGATAGTGTTCAGATAGACAAGGCTCCAAAACCAGAAACTATTAAGTTAGAAAAAAATACTCAAGCACAAGTTATCTCTAAGTATGATAATCTAATTGAAAGATGGGTGCCAAAATTGAAATCTATCATCCTAAAGAAAAATGATCTAGACTCACTAAACAATAAATACGTGATATTTAGTTGTCACGAATACAATGAGGCCCAACTAACTAAAGAATATGTTATCTGATGAGTTTTGGATATTTCAGTCACTCTGCCATAATTAAATCCGAAGGAAAATTCAGACTAAACCACCACACTAAAAATCCAAATAGGACAAATGTACTAGTTTTTGGCTAATCTAGTTGAGAATCAACTTAAAAATATATTACTAATGGGTCCTTAAACTCGACCCGGTTTCGCAACCCGACCCAATAAGCCCATGGATCAGTAATTAAGTATAAATACCTCAACTACTTTCATTATTGAGGGTGATCATAATTTATTACTAGTATGAAGCTTAAGTATCTCTCTACTCTTCACACTAAACACAAAATATCACAGAATTACCAAAACACCTTTTAAACATTTTACCAGATTACCTTTAGGCAGAAATAAACCACACCATTATCAACTTAATATATCAATATGATTTTATAATAGAGGATGATAGTAAAAAAGTTAGTAAGAAACAATATATTTTTAGATAAAGAATTAAAGAAAAACTCGGAGATTAAAGAATTCGAAATCATAAAAGCAATTCAGTTGATTGAACATGAGATATGATCTTAACCTCAAGTGACTATGAAAACCTTGACTCAGATCATAATTCTCCTAGTCATAAGAACATTTGTAATCCTCCATTTTCTCCTACTCTCAGCAAGATATAAATAAGCAATGATTTTAAGAAAATATTAAGAATAAAACTGAAGAAATCTAAGGTCAAAGATAATAAAGGTTTTATTGGTATCAAAGGTCTTCAGTTCAAAGGGCCTAACAGATCATCTACCATCAATTGTACATGATAATTAAAACTCTCAATTTGAATGTACGGGGCATAGGAAATATAGCTACAAAAAAGATTTAAATCAATCAAAAGCGATAAAAACATTGATTTTGTTGCTCTACAAGAACCTACGATTGTTGTTGAAAATATGGAGAATGGCAAAAAAATGGATTTCAAAACTATAGAGCTAATATTAATAATAATATCTCGCTAATGTGGAATATGAATTCATTAGTTAATCATCATGATAAGTTTATTCATGTTAATGTTAGCCGCTTATTGATGGACAATTTTTTTTAGTTACCACAGTCTATGATAAACTATGGCATAGCTGAAATAATTTATCGAATATTTCAACTTAATGGTTGCTAATGGGAGACTTTAACGTAATAACTAATTTTATGGCCAAAGATCTTGCTCAACTCTATGTCTAATAAGTTTAGATGATTTCAATAACAATATTATTTATTGTCATCTTGACGCTGATTATTCGGTTTCAAAGTATACATGTACAAATAAAGAAAGTGGAAACGTGTAGACATGGTTTTATATAACAATGCTTGGGCTAATTATTTTGAAGAAAATAAAGTAAATAACATGACAAAGACATGTTTATATCATATTCCTCTCTGTATCACAATATCATAATCCCAAAATAAGGCCAAAGCTTCTTTTAAATTCCAAAATATATGGGTAGAACATCAGGATTTTCCCAATATATTATAAATAAAAATGGAATACTAAAATGCTAAGGCAGCCTATGTATGTTTTTTGGAACAAGATTAAAAGGTTAAAGCTAAAACTTAAAGTTTGGAATTATGATGCTTCTGGTAATATTTTTTATGGTGTATTGCAAGCTAAGGAGCATGCTAAAATTCTTGAAACAAACTATGAAGACTCAAACAGTATCGAGGATAAGATAAAGTTGGCTAAAGGACAAGCAACTTACCTTCGACTGAGTGTTAGAGAGGAAGCCTGCTGGCAGTAAAAAACAATATAATCTGGCTCAAAGATGAAGATAAACACTCTATAACATATCAAAATTATGTTAAGAAAATGAGATTACATAATAGATTAAATAGAATTCTAGAAAAAGATCAATGGATAACATATCAAAATATACTTGGTTCAGCGGTTGAATCTCACTTTAAGGATATTTTATCCTCCCAGCCTAATCCACAAGAAGTTGAGGGGTTGTTTGACTTTATTCCAAAACTAATAACAGGAGATAATAATAGTATGTTGATGAAAATTCTTACTAAAAATGAAATTAGTAATGCTATTAAAGGTTTAAATCCTTCTAGTGTGGCATAGATTGATGGATTCAATGACATGATCTTTCAATCATGTTGGCATATTATTCATAAAGATCTTAATGCTGCAATTGCACCTTTTTTCAATGGTCAAGCCACTCTTTAATGAACTATGCTACGATCATATGTCTTATAACCTAAGGTAGCAGCTCATCAAACATGGAACGAATATAAACCTATTAGTCTATGTACCCTCTTTATTACAATAATCTCTAAGATTATAAACAATGGATTCAACCTTATTTTACCCAAGATAATTTTTGAATGAACAAAGAGGATTTGCAATGGTAAGAAGATCCATGATAATATCTTCCATGTTCAACAACTGGTTCATAATCTCAACAAAAAAACATTAGGGATAACAATATTATGATAAATGTGGATATGTCAAAAGCATTTGACAAATTATTTCACTAAGTTTATCATGAAGATTATGGAGCTATTTGCCTTTGATGGATCCTTTTTAAATATAATAGATGGTGTAGCCTAGAAGTCCAAACAAAAATATTTTTATTTTATTTTATTTTATTCAAATATATTATCAAATCTAATTGTATTAATATTTGATTTTATTTTACTTTAAGACATTTATTTTATTTCCTTATATTCTAATTTAGGGTTTTAAGCAGCTATTATATAAAGTCTCATATTCCTTAAGTTATTTTAAGTTTTTGGAAAATATATTTTATATTCCTTAAGTTATTAAAAATATATTTTTTATCTCTCAAAATTGCGGTCATTGTTACTCTTAGATTAGGATTTCATCATGGTATCTTTGAATTAGGGTTTCATTTATCGTTGTTTTTCTTTTATTTATATTTCGTCATCAGTTTGGTATCAGAGCCACAACTACGGGGCAATCATGTTTTGAAATTCTGATTTCATTTGATTCATGGTCTAAAGGAGAGAACAACATCTATGGTCATGAAGATCTCAGAGATCGTTTGGTATGAGGGGACACACTAGGAGTTTCACCGACGATCGTATTGAGTGGTTACCGGATGAATTTAAATTGGCTACCAATCGTCAGATTAATGTAAAACTTTCTTATCGGGATACTGTCTCAGGCTATGAAGAGGTTTTCGAAACCAATTTTTTTCATTAACTGGACATGGGGTTTTGTTTTCACACTATGAAAAGGCTTTTGAAACCAAAAAAAATAAATTCATCAACTAGGGTTTTGTGACTTCGAATAAGGAACACTCGAGAATAATTTATCTTATTTTGAAAAGGACTACAATTATTATTAGGGTAATGGTGTTGTGATTAAAGGACAAATTCTTCTCAACCAAGCCTGGAAGCCCAAACAAAAATATTTTTATTTTATTTTATTCAAATACCTTATCAAATTTAATCGTATTAAGATTTGATTTTATTTTATTTTAAAAAAATTATTTTATTTCCTTCTATTCTAATTTAGGGTTTTTAGCAACTATTATATAAAGCCTTATTTTAAACTTTGGAATAATATATATTTTATCTGTGAAAATTTCAGTCTTTGTTACCCTTAGATTAGGTTTTCATCATGTTACCTTTGAATTAGGGTTTCATCTTTTTCTTCAATATCGGTTATCATCAATAGATAAAGTGTCAAAGTAATATATTTAAGCAAATCAATAACTTCACATTTTAATATAAATTAAAATTAAATTATATGGATTTAATATGTTATTTAAAAAAAGAAAAATAAATTATATATATATATATATAATTTTTAAAGAATCAACTTATATTTAGAAATATATTAACTTCAACAAATATTTTTATTCTAAATCCAACTTTTTAAAAAAAAGTCTTATATAAATTTGCATGAGTTACCGATAAACATCGCCACCCCGAATTTTAAATTTACAAATAACCATCTACGACATAAATGTCTTTAACAATATTCATAAATGTTATATATTATCTGAAATCGCATCAAATAATATATAACAAATCGCGGAAAAAAATAATAAAACCCTTTTGATAGATTCATCTATAGAAGAAACATAAAATCAAGAATACTTACGGGTTTGCCTGCTGCTATCCATCTAGTATTCTCTACAGTTCTTTTGCGTTCTTTAGTGATTCCACGTTCTCCGGCGATTCCGTTTATGAAACTAAGAGACCTGCAGAATCAGATTAGAGAAGAAGGAAAAGGTTTCCAGACACTAAGGAAGCGGCCGTTTTTCTGATTAGGGTTTAGAGTGATGAAATACCTAAACCTAGCCCCTTATTTATAGATTTTACAATGTGAAGCCCAACATTGTAAAGCCCATCCTATGTTACTTCCTTGTGTCCGGGACCATAACCCAATAAATTGATAATTCAATTTATATCCCTGATTTATTAATTCAGGCTTAAGTGTTGAGATTTGGGCCCTCTTCATCACAGTGCCCAAATTCAACCCGGTTACCACACTTGAGCCCATAACGCCTTTTTACCCATAAGTCCAATTTAGTTAATTAAATAATTAACTCGACTACTTTTAATTTGGACTTCCTTAAGACAATAACCGAATATGTTTATTTAGCATATCGGTCCAAATTATTATTAGTCTATAAATATATTAAATAAATATATTCCAACAATCTCCCACTTGGACCGTCATATGCTACTCAAGAATATATATTCAACTTTAATGGGATCCCTATATTCATTGTCAATGGGCAAACGGTACAACCCCGTACATGATTGATAATAATAAAGGACTAAAGACCTCTTTCTCGTAATGTGAACAATAGGATGCAACATTAATCACATTACCATAATCAATCAATTACTTGGGCCAATTATGGAGGGTGGTCTAAGAGTAATATGGCTTGTAATCGTACATATCTACTCTTAAATGGTTATTACTTTTGGAGATCCAATACAGTACAGATATCAATAAATATTTTCAAGCATATATATTGCAATAAACTTTAATGTGCACAATACTGCAAAATACAACATCAGATCCTATTACAAACTCTCCCACTGAAACTAAAAATCCTCTAAATCAACTACACCCATACTGATGGTGTGTCCCTGGAAAACCTTAGGCAAAACCGCCTTTGTTAGAGGATCTGCTATCATGGAGTTTGTTCTGATGTGCTCTATACTTATCTGACCCATCTGTACTCTTTCTTTAACAGACAGAAACTTTATGTCTATGTGTTTGGATTTAGATGCGCTCCTGTTGATGTTAGTGTACTGCACTGCGGAATTGTTATCGCAATATAACCTCATAGGGATTTCTATCCCTTATACAATGCGTAATCCAGTAACAAAATTCCGCAGCCATAGTGCCTGGTTTGATGCCTTAAAGCATGCAACAAATTCTTCTGCCATGGTGGACGACGCAATAAGTGTTTGCTTTACACTTTTCCAGGATATTGCACCTCCAGCCAATAAGAATATGTTGCCTGACATACTTTTAATGTGTCTGCGCATCCACCAAAATCTGAGTCGGAATACCCGATGATCTCCAGTTTATCCGACTTCCTATATGTCAACATGTGCCCCTTTGTTCCTTGCAGATATCGGAGTACTCTTTTAACTGCTTTCCAGTAATCCATTCCTGGGTTACTAACATATCTCCCCAACATGTTTACAGCAAAGACAATGTCCGGCCTAGTACAAACTTGAGCATACATTAAACTCCCAACTGCAGAAGCATAAGGGACCGTTTTCATTTCCTCAATCTCAAGTTTTGTCTTAGGACATTGACTCGGACTAAGTCTGTCACCCTTTGCTATAGGGGTACTTAGGGGTTTGCAATCTGTCAATCCGTAACGTTGTAACACACTTTTAATGTATGCTTTTTGTGATAATCCAAGAATACCACGAGAACGATCTCGATGTATCTGGATTCCTAACACAAAACTGGCATCACCAAGATCCTTCATATCAAACTTGTCTGATAGAAATCTTTTTGTAGTGTGTAACAATTCCTTATTGTTCGAGGCAAGCAATATGTCATCCAGATATAGTATAAGAAATATGAAATTACTCCCACTGAACTTGTGATAAACACAATCCCCAACCGAGTTGATCTCAAAGTCATAACCGACTATCACCTCAAGGAATTTGTGATACCATTGACGAGAAGCTTGTTTAAGCCCATAAATGGATTTCTTAAGTCTGCAAACCAGATCTTTTGAGTTACTTTCTACAAAGTGTTCTGGTTGCATCATGTAGATCGTTTCCTCAATATTACCATTGAGAAAAGCGGTCTTAACATCCATCTGATGAAGCTCAAGGTCAAAATGTGCAACTAATGCCATGATTGTTCTAAAGGAATCCTTCGTCGATACTGGAGCGAAAGTTTCTTTAAAATCAATCCCTTCACGCTGGGTATAACCTTTCGCTACAAGACGTGCTTTATGTCTTTCCACATTACCCAGGGAATCGCGTTTGGTTTTGTAAACCCATTTACAACCAATTGCCTTTTTCCCTTCAGGTAATGGGACAAGATCCCATACCGCATTATCCTGCATTGATTTATACTCTTCTTTTATAGCGTCAATCCACTTTTGAGATTCAGAGCTTGCCATGGCCTGTTTGTAGGATGAGGGATCATCTACAGTTCCAGCACATAACTCATCATGCTCCTGAAGATATACTATAAATTCTGGACCTATAGTACTCTTCCTTTCTCTAGTGGACCTTCTTAATGGCACTCTTTCCTCTTGTTGCACTTCTTGAGGAGGTAGAGTTTGATCATTATGAACGATGTCATTTTGATTCCCTTGTGGAAGATTATCTTGAGGTTCCTCTTGTTCTACCTGAATCTCTGTATCCTGGTTAGAACCCTCAAGTGGAGCATCAGTGTTAATCTGAGGATTACCTTGTTCTAATGGGATCGAAATGATTGGCATTACCGCCCAATCTTCAGATATCTCAGTATCCCAATTAAACCTTCATGAATCTTTATGGATTCTTCCTCAAAATCAACATATGTTCCCTTATGCTTCCCCCCAAACTCAACATCCTCTAGAAACTTGGCCGTTCCTGTCTCAAATATTGTACCAGTGAGAGAATCATAAAACTTAAACCCTCTAGAATGTTCGGAATAACCTATGAAGAAACAACTAACTGTTTTTGGGTCCAGTTTATTTTCTTGAGGTTTGTAAGGCCTCGCCTCAGCTGGACAACCCCACACATGCAGATGATTTAAATTAGGTTTACGCCCGTTCCAAAGCTCATATGGAGTCCTAACAGTAGCCTTTGTGGGTACTCGATTGAGTATATAAGCAGCACATTTGATGGCTTCCCCCCATAGAGATAATGGTAGAGATGAGTGACTTATCATGCTTCTAACCATATCTTTTAGTGTTCGGTTCCGTCTCTCAGATACACCGTTCATGCGAGGTGAACCAGGCATAGTGTATTGAGGGACTATTCCACACTTCTCTAGGTACTGTGCAAAGGAACCTGGACGTTGTTCACCCGATCCGTCATATCTACCATAGTATTCACCACCACAGTCAGATCTAACGGTCTTAATGCTTTTACCAAGTTGTTTCTCAACCTCGGTCTTAATTGTTATGAACTTATCCAGGGCCTTATACCTTTCTTGTTGACCAAACCTTGACCCGGTCCTTTGCCATATGCCTTTCGCTTAGGTCCTGCCTTATTTGGTGATGTAATCACATTAGCCTCAAGCGCTGTGCCTTTAAGTCTTTCCTCCTTCTGTGCAGCGTGGGAAATTAACGCATTGATATTCCACTTTTCTCGCATGCAGTTATAGGTGGACTGGAAATACTTAAACTGGTCTGGCAGCGAATGAAATGTGAATCCCACTATGCATTCCTCAGGTAAGTCTAAAATGATTGCCTTTAACTTTTGGCCCATCATCAACATTCCCAGAATGTGCTCCCGGATTTTACCTTTGCCATTATACTTTTTTGTAGCTAGCTTGATGAGCAAACGTTGCATCTCTACCTTTTCATTTTTTACAAAGGCTTTCTCAATCTCCGTGAGAAAGACCGAGGCAGTGGTAACACCTTTAGGGACAGCCCCACGCAATGCTACTGCTATTCCTTGTAACAAGAGCGCCATGCATAACTTATTTGACCTTTCCACTTTTCATCAGCCTTAGTTTCATCCGGTGTACTTTCCGGACTAAGGGGAGATGGTTTGGGAGTTAACAATGCATAGTCGTAATCATGTACAGATAAAAACAGCAACATTTCTTCCTTCCACAATTGGAAGTCCGAACAATCCAACGTTGGTGGACGAGTCCCCAACAAATTGTAACCCATGGATACTATAATAAGAACAAACAACACAAAGCACATCTAGCATCTTGACATATAACTGAAAACATATGCATAAACATGACAAATACATGTAAAACATAAAATTCCTTGATAATAGATACCGGAGGGCAAATCAAATTAACATGAAATTTTATGAGTTTGAGAAAAATACTATGATCATTATTTTAATTTTCTAATTGCCAATGAGACCTTCCGGAGGGCCGATGTCATTTACATATATTAAAATAACCATAATTTGATTTTCTTAAGTACCGGTGAAACCTTCCGGAGGGCCGATTTCACCTACTTAAAATTAAAAAATCGTAAGGCTGAATTTAATTTATCCTTAAGTACCGATGAAACCTTCCGGAGGGCCGATTTCATCTAATTAAAATTAAAATCAGCACAAAGACCATTTTCAATAATTTTCTCCCGTTCATGATTAATTTAAACCCAAACGTGAACCTTCCGGAGGGCCGATAATATTTGAATTTAAATTAATCCCCGAACTTTTCGAAGCCTAGGATCCTTAAGAAAATTAATTTTAACCTTCCGGAGGGCCGATTAAATTAATTTCTTAGTTTCACCTACCGGTCTACGAAACCCTAATCATGCATCGTCATTTAATCATTCACACACACACAATTTAATTCACAAATAAACATACAAAAAAAAATTGCATGCCAAACACAACATACTTGTGAAATAATTTACATACAATATATATATTTCCGAACAAAATATGTACTTTCGAAAAAAAAAAAAATTAATTTTTTTTTTTAAAAATAAAAAAATAAAAAATCATCACAGCAGTGCAGGCACTGCTGTTATTTCCAGCGGGCCCCTGCTGTAATTTTCAGTAGACCCTTGTTGAAATTGCAGTAGGTCCCTGCTATAATTTCCAGCAGGCCCCTGCAATTTCTAACGAGCTGCAAATTGTTGCAGCAGTTTTTTATTATTTTTTTTTTTTCGGTTACCGTGATAATCAGCGGACAGTCTTCGATCAGCGTTAACATCAGGGGTTAAGCTGTCGATGAGCCACTGTCCCAATAATTTTGATTTTATTCGTTATTTTAGGGTTGATTTGATGCTAATTTTGGGAGAAAA
The DNA here is from genome assembly GCA_036936605.1 of Limnanthes douglasii subsp. nivea. Lineage (NCBI taxonomy): Eukaryota > Viridiplantae > Streptophyta > Magnoliopsida > Brassicales > Limnanthaceae > Limnanthes > Limnanthes douglasii. The sequence goes on from JAUPFV010000002.1 coordinate 263,488,870, forward strand.
ATTCCAGACATCAATAAACCCTAATTTTACCCGAAAAATAAAAAATAAAATCCCAAACTATAAAAATTGCAATTTACTGATAATAAAACATGTGTTTCAATACAATAAATCACATAACATGCTTTTCATACAATCCCTAAATCCATGCCCTACCAATTCAATTAACACATAATCCCAATGACATGGATTCTTTACGATTACGAAAAACATGCGTTTTTATCTATCAATACTCAATTTGGTTATTCTAGTGAATCCAAAAAGGGTTTATTTGGCTCTGATACCAATTGTTATATATTATCTGAAATCGCATCAAATAATATATAACAAATCGCGGAAAAAAATAATAAAACCCTTTTGATAGATTCATCTATAGAAGAAACATAAAATCAAGAATACTTACGGGTTTGCCTGCTGCTATCCATCTAGTATTCTCTACAGTTCTTTTGCGTTCTTTAGTGATTCCACGTTCTCCGGCGATTCCGTTTATGAAACTAAGAGACCTGCAGAATCAGATTAGAGAAGAAGGAAAAGGTTTCCAGACACTAAGGAAGCGGCCGTTTTTCTGATTAGGGTTTAGAGTGATGAAATACCTAAACCTAGCCCCTTATTTATAGATTTTACAATGTGAAGCCCAACATTGTAAAGCCCATCCTATGTTACTTCCTTGTGTCCGGGACCATAACCCAATAAATTGATAATTCAATTTATATCCCTGATTTATTAATTCAGGCTTAAGTGTTGAGATTTGGGCCCTCTTCATCACAGTGCCCAAATTCAACCCGGTTACCACACTTGAGCCCATAACGCCTTTTTACCCATAAGTCCAATTTAGTTAATTAAATAATTAACTCGACTACTTTTAATTTGGACTTAAGACAATAACCGAATATGTTTATTTAGCATATCGGTCCAAATTATTATTAGTCTATAAATATATTAAATAAATGTATTCCAACAATAAATACAAAAAACACGTATAGCATAACAATTAATTATTTTTAACCTACAAAACTTAATATTTTCAATCCTTAACGCAAAACAAAATACTAAAAATGTATATATTTCTATTTTTAAAAAACGAAAAAATATATGCATTAGTGATCTTTTTAGAGAATTTTATTTTTATTTTCTTATTTTCGCAACCAAATTACGTGTAACTACGCAACTCGAACAAAATTGTTTTTTATCAGCCAAATTATACGTAATTTCACAACTGGAACACATTTGATTTTTGCAAACTTATTTCATAATACAAGTCATATTTATGCAAATAACTTATTCTTATGTATGCAACACATTTGCGCGTAATTTCACAACTCAAACACAATTGTTTTTTGCAACCTAATTCCACATATTCATGCACATATAATTGCAGAATTACATGCAAATAAGTTGCGTAATTAAGAAGAAAATAGTTGTGTGAATAAGACTTTAGTTGTAAAATACGTCTAATTATGTGAAAAAAAACAATTGTTTTATGAAAATAAGTGTTAAATAGGTGTGAAACAACTAACTTTTTTATAGGTGTAACCCATTGATGACGTAGTTTTTGTATTCATATGCACCATACTCATGCATAATTTTTTTTATTATAAAATGGTTTCGGTTAAGTATGTCATAAAATAGTCAAGTATGACCCATACAGAAGGCTTGATTATTTTCAGATATGATCATGAACCAACATTATGTAAAGAGTTGGTCTTCATAAGTAATATATAGTGCATTGATGTCTGTCATTTCTGTTAAGGGTTACGACAAGCCTCTTCATATAAATGTATTTTATTACTCAAAGTTTGATAAAATTCAAAATATATGTCAAAGATTATTTTATTTTATTCCTATTTTTTTTATTAATTTTATGTTTTTTTATTGTTTAGTTAATGAAACTCAACCAAGAAACATCATTCATGTTTTCCCTATTGTCGATGTGGATTTAAGAAGTGAAAATATGAGATCTTGCTTCTACTGGGACTAAAAAAACATAGACCACTGGCTTAGGAAAAGACAAACTTTCTCATTTTACAAATAAAAGCATTCCTGATAAGATGATTCTATTTAATATATATGAGTGTTTTAACCATCTCAGTTGTTATATGCTACAAACAGGAGTCTCGGATTTCTTCTTAAGTTCTCACACCAATTATATGGAAAATGTTAAGGACATGTTTGTCCATCTTGAAAAAAAAGCTTATTAAATCCCCTCAAGTCAAAATTAAGGGTCTTATTGGTACACTCCCCACAATAAAGTACAAAAGAATTGGCAAATTCCAAGAGAGCATCTTATATATGTCTTTTATTTATAAAAACTGAAGGTACTCAATGTTGAGCTCCCAAAGACTGTTTTTATGTCTTACACATTCAAGTCGACCACCCTACGATTCGGTTTCCTATAGACAGCTTATGATACATGATATGAAATAGGGCATAAACACTCTCATTTCTAACTTTTTACATGAGGAGGAAAAACATGCTCATGGGAGCAAAGAGACCGGTATGGTGTATATCAGCAAAAATATTTCTAATAACAAACACAAAAGGACTTCAGTTTCAGGTTTTGAACATGAAAGGGTTGACTCTAAAAAAGTTAACGATTATGGAAAAGTTGATATTTGTTTCCTTTGTAAAACTATAGATCACTTGAAGAGAGATTGTGATAAGGTGAAAGCCTTGATAACAACGAAAGGTAAACATTTTTTACTTATAAGTTAAAAAGAAAATTTAGTTTTAATTTCAATTTCAAATAACACATGGTGAGTTGCTACAACATTCTCGACTCATATTTATGTTTCTTTACATGGATACACTTCAAAGAAGAGCTCGTAATAATGTGAAGGTTAATATTTTTACAGTTGAGGGGATTGTGTGTCATGTGGAAGCCATTTGTGATTTCTAATTGGTTTTGAATTATGGACATCTATTGTCTTAAAATAACGTTTAATTTGTCCCTTCACTTAAGAGGAACTTAATTTTATTTTTTTATTACAAAAAATTGGATTATTTTTTTAAATAAAGAGTTTTATATTTTATCTCAAAAATAAATTTGTTAGCAAGTGTGTGTTGATTCCTTTAGTAATTTATATATATTAAATAATTTTGTTAGTTATCAAATAACCATGAATATATCACATAATACTTATTTTAAAATTCAGCCCTGTTTTGTACATGAGTTTAGGTCATATCTCTAAGAATTGAATTGATAAACTTATTATTAATGATCTTTTAGATCTCTCAATTACATTAACTTTGAGAAATATATTTGGAGTATCAAATGGAAATAGACCAAACAAATAAAATTCAGAACCTTTTGTTGAAAATACGTCTTATAATTAATTTAAACAAACATATGCAATAATTTGCCTACAAATTCATGGAATGGACAACGATAACTCTTTTCATTTGTAGACCACTTTTCACGATATGATTACTTATATGTACTTTGTGAGAAATCTGAAGTCATCGACATGTTCAAATCATTTTAAGATGAGATTGAGTTACAACTTGGTAATAGAATTAAGGTCAACATATCCGACTTTGGTGGTGAATACTATGAAAGGTATGATGGTTCTGATAAATAAGACTCTGGCCCATTTTCTCTCTACCTAGAGGAGGTGTTGTATATTTTTCCTCAATACATCATGTCGGGTTCACCCACAATGAATGGTGTATCTGAACCAGAAAACTACATATTACATGAAATGGTTATGAGTATGATTTCTCATACGTCATTACTCATTTCACTATGGGAAACCTCTAAAAATACAAATTACATCCTTAACATGGTACCCACAACAACAACGGCTAAAATAACATATGAAATTTTCAGATGGAAAAATCCTAACTATATAATTTTTTTTGTATGGGAATGTTCAGTTGAAGCAAAACCTTCCAAACCGAATGAGAGAAGTTGGAATTTTTAAAAAAATAAGTCATTATTTTATATGTTATCCAGACCAATCACAAGGTTACAAATTTTATTCTCCCATTGAGTGTTAACTATTTTGGATAAAAGCTGTTATATTTTTTTATGATGCAAATTTTAAAGAGAATGGTTCATATAAAAAAAATTATTTTAAGGAAAAATTAGAACACATTTGTTCATTTTTTGACATTTATGCTCTTACTATAATTAGTTTACTCGTCATCGATAATACATCAAATAGGTCATTTAAAAAAATGTTATGTTCCTCCCTTAAGTAGATAAAATTGATATGTTATTGATGAATAAACTTAAAAACCTCAATCATTTGAGCAATAAATTGAGCCTAGATTGCGTAGATCCATTAAAAAGAGAAAATAAATGACTCACATTTAGATACTATGACGAGTTCAAACTCTAGATTATGGATTGAAGCTATGAATGATGAGTATAAAGAGATGCAAGAGAATGCGGTATGAGATATTGTTACCATACTTGAAGGGAAGAAAACAATTTGTTGCAAATGAATTTTTATACCCAAACGTGATTATTCATGAAAAGTTAAAATACATAAAGTGCGTCCTGTAACGAATGGTAATATCCAACTTAAAGTCACTGAATATCTTGATACATTCTTTAGAATTTCATCAAATGACTCTTAGAGGACAATCATGACTCTAGTTTCATATTGTAATATAATGGTTTGTCAAATGGATATTAAAAAACATTTCTCAATAAAGATATGAAGGAAATAATTTACATGAATTACCGAAAAAATAGTTTCCATAAATTCAAAGCCGATATTGTGTAAACCAAATAAATCTAATTACGGGCTCCAACGTACGTCTCTTCAATAGTACCACAAATTATTAAAAATCATGACCTCATTTGGTTTTGAGGTAAATTTTTTCGAAAGATTGCGTGTATCATAAATTTAATATGAGTAAAGTAATTTATTCAGTGATGTATGTCGATAAAATACTAATTACTATAAACGATCTAGATTTATTACATGCTACTAAGACTTTATTATCAAATAAATTTGACATGAAAAACCTTGGTAAAACGTTTTTTGTGTTAGGGATCCAAATCGTAAGGGATCTCCCTCAAAGCATTACACGTCTATCATAAAAGACATTGTAAGTAAGCTACTTTATTATGCTTTGAAAAATAACAAACATATGGATACTCTCATAAACATAGATGATAAGTTCGCACTTGATCACTGCCACAAAACATATTCAAAATTTTAATACATGAAGATATGTCTATAGGCTTCGGTTGTTGGAACTCTCGTGTATGCTCAAGTGTACACCAGACCATTCATATCCTTCATAGTTGGAGTGGTGGTAGATACTTGAGCAATTCGAGAGTTTTCTATTTTAATACTTTGAAAAAAATGCTATGGTACTTGAAGATACCAAACACTAGGGTTTGACATACAGAAGATTGGATAACCTCAAGGTCTTATGGTATTCTGGTTTTTTTTAGGGTGCGAGTCTATTGTCGGTTATGTATAGGTTCAGTTTGGAGATGCTATATTATGGAAGAGTGAAAGAAAAATTCTTATCATGGTCTCCAAAATGAAAACTGAGTATGTGGCGTGTTTTAAGGCTTCAAATTATGCGCTTTTGCTCATAAATTTTGTCATGAAGTTGCGCAAAATAGAAGAAATTAAAAGGCTACTTATGTTTTACTTTGATAATAATTCAAATGTCATATTCTCAAACAGAAACAATAGCTTAATTAAATCTAAACATATAAAAATCAAGTTTATATATGTTAAAGAATGAGTCTATAATAGTCTGATCATAGTTGATCACACCGACACACACTTCATGGTTGCATATATTTTCAGTAAAGCTTACGACTACGATCTTTCTTGAACGCAATATTCACATGAGTGTCCTTAGTTTAGAGGTTATTTAGAATTAGTATGAGTGTTTTTTTCAATTTTCGTTCGGTTTTTGTTTAGTTTTTCAAATTGTATTATTTTTTCAAGTCATATACATATGTTTATTTGAATAAAAAAATTGGTTAACTTTTTTTTTATTTTTTAAATTCAAACATTCTCAATTTAGTACAGTATAACCAGATGGAAGTCGACAAATAATTATTGCGAGATCGTGTAACTTCCATGATGCACTCCATGATAAGTCGAAGTTCATTTATATGGTAGTTGACAATGTAATTATTATCAAAATTGCATGCCTTCCCTATTTCATTGTTGCCTATCATATGATGATAAGACTAAGTTTGTATTATTTGTACAATAATTGCGTTGTATAGTGCATATTTTGGTAGGTACACTTTAGTACATGTGATGATCCAAATCAGAAATCATAAGAATATCATGAATTGAAATGTCTCACCACATGTAGATTTAGATTATTTGAACATGTAGTTATATGAGTTTAATTATTTAAAAATAATTAGCCTATAACTTTAATATTACAGATATTTATAGTGTGAATACTACTCAGATCGATGTGTATCCGAAAAGAAAATACTTCAATTTCGATTTCAGTTATTGGCTTTAAGAGTCTGATAAAATTATGATATCTGCAAGTACAAAAACTTCACACCATATCAATTTAAAACTAAATGGATGAATTTTTTTTAAAAATTAACGGGTGTTTAATGAAATATTTAATAAATACACAAATCTATATTTAATACAACGTATTTCAAATCATAAGTATAAATATAAATCTAAATCTTAAGGTTTCGTAAAAAAAAAATCGTACTATTTTTCTTTTTTCTTTTTTCTTTTAAACTAAAATTAGTTCTTCACCAATAGATTTATACAAAAATATTTTTTATTTTCTTCTTTAAACATATAACAACTTAATTATCGATATAGACATATTCACGTATAACTTTTCCCCAATAATAATATTATATTAAAATTATAAACACCGATAAATATTTTTTTTATTGTTTTTCAAAACACCCCAATCATAAAAATAGCGAGTTTTGTTGTTTTGTGTTTTGAAATAGCGACTTTTATCAAATTAAAAATCTAAATTTATAGTTAACTTTTTGGAATATCAAATAAAAATAATACAATATACAATAGCATATTTAATTTTCCCAAGAATGCACGAGACAAGACAATAAGACAATGTAACATACATCACTTAAAGATAATCTATTTAAGTGACTTTTTGCAATTTAAAGTTTCTTTGATTATAGTATACCTTGAAACATGGTCTCTTCCACATTCGTTCACAACTATTGATTTTAGGATTACCATTGTAAAACTTCTTACTTATTGGTTCTAAACAACAATTTATATAAATAGTTTATCCGTAATCACCTCATTGTTTCCTGTTTATTCAAATTGTCCATTTCAACATACTAAAGTAATAATGATTATTATCGTAACAAATGTATTTCACATAGTTTTGAGGTTAATTTATATAACCCACATGCTCTTTAAAGTTATATTAAAATGTTTCGTACCTTTATTTTGTCATAATTTAAAGTGTTAGACTATATAATATTATCCACGTTAACTTTATTAATATTATAATTCCCTAAAGCCGTCTATGTCTATTAATTACAGTACAATATAACTAACGTATCTTATATTGTATAAGATAATGGCCAAAGCTATTTCTTCCATGTTATTTTTTATTTCCTCCATCTTTCAAACTTTCAAAAACACGAGTGACTTGCTTTTACCAAATTACCCTTATTTTTATTTCAAATTTATCACTAGATGCCATTTATCTAATTAAAAGTCTTATATTAAAAAACACAGCATTAACCTAACTTTAATTCAAGATATATGATTTTACCTCTAAAATTAACCCTAAAACAAAGAACTTCAATTTTATTGAAGATTACTCATGGAAAATGAAGAAACCCAAACAAAGAAACCCAAACAAAGCCGGAGAACAACACTCAATCGACAAACAATGTAATTTAAACTTGTTTTTACGTTTTACAACTTCGTAGCTTGAAAATACCTATTTTGAAACTTATTTTTTTCAGCTAAACCCGTTTTTACAGTTCTGAAAAAAAAAACTATTTTCGAGCCGAGAATTAGGAATCAGGTGTAATTTTTTTTTAAAAAATGTGCATCTGATTCCGAGAGGGCCACTCGGAATCAGTTGCAATTTGAAAAAAAAAATGTGCAACTGATTCCGAGAGGGGCACTCGGAATCAGTTGCAAACCCTCTGTCTCGTTATATTATGTGATAATTTGTTCACTGGGACATTGCACTTGATTTCGAGTGGCCCTCTCGGAATCAAGTGTAAAACACCAGTGTAAGAAAAGCATGGTGCTCGCTGTTATATATAATCAACCTATTGACGTCTTCAATTCTGTGATAAATAAGATACGAAAAAAGTAGGCAACATAATTTATTTGTATACATGTCTAAACCTAAACATGTTTGCTACCAAGTGTTAAGATCTTTTAGCATTTACCGTATTCAATAGTTCAACCAAAGGTGCACTTACGGAGACGTAGTACAGACTTCTAATCCCTGTTTTATAACCACCTAAAAGGTTCTTCTTTTTTCTACCATCCATCTACAATATCAATCACACACACTGTTCTGAATTATTATTTTTCCCACTGAGCATGTGATTCCGAGTGCCCTACTCGGAATCAGCTGCTGCTCGGTTTAAAAAAAAGCATGTGAATCCGAGTAGGGCACTCGGAATCACATGCTCAGTGGGCAAAAAAAATTCAGAATAGTAGGATATCCCAAGGCGAACCCAAGATCAAACCCTAATCGATTCTAACAATGAAATCAAACTCCAAATGAAACCCTAATTGAATCTAACATAGAAATCTAACTTCAAACCCTAATCGAAATCGAACAACAAAATCTAACTATAAACCCTAAATTTGATAATGGGGAAGAACCTATAATTTCTTTCTCCAAGCTTTCTCTATCTTCGAATCAGCTGTTGTAAGGTAGTGATAAGTGAAAAATGGGTTTTCTTCTTTGTAAGGTAGTTCTCTAGGGTGAAGAATGAGTTTTGTTGTACTAAATTGGATGGGTATGTTAGAGTAATAGTTTTGTGAAGAAAAAATGGGTAAAAGGGCAATTTTGTAACTTCCTTTATGGAGGAAATAACATTATGGAGGATTTTTCAAATGATGGAGGAAATAAAAAATAACATGGAGAAAATAGCTTTGGCCTAAGATAATAATTAAAAATCATTTTAATACATTTTTGCTTCCCGTGTGAATGCAAACCAAAAATTTCGAAAATATTTTAAAAAATATAAAACAAAACCCGAATTAGTGAAATTAGAGAAGACAATTCAGTTGTCATTTAGTTTAACGTCACCCAATAGTTTAATCTTCTTTAATTACATTCAGCTACACTTTAATGACTCATTTAATGTGACCCCAGGACAGATTCTGCATGTTTTCCTTTTCTCCTCTTTTAACTTTAAAAAATCATGTTCGTGTGGTGTATGTTTAAAATGACCCTACCATGTCTTAAAACTTATCACAAGCAAACTGGTCCACAAATTCATAAAAATTACAATGACTAACATGTCTCTATACTTCACCTTTATTAAAGCTAAAAAACCTACAGCTATTATTTTTCTCATATAGTATCACTCTAATTTAGAATGTTTTAAAATAAGTAATGTTATCTGTTATTGAAATCATACACAAATTTGGAGGGATACAGACTCATGCAAAAGTTATTGGGTTTAGTCTACATGCTGCTGGATTACATTAACTTTGTATACATATTTTCGAATTTCAACTCTTGCTAGCAGCGTTATATCGATTTAATGATATTAAATATTCATTAGTCGATAACGTAATAATTTGTTATTAAGAAAGAAGACAAACACAAAAAGATTCGTCTCCCCATAAATTCGTCCGTCATTAGATACACCCACAATCGACTTAAATCAGATATGAGTACAAAAATTGGTGATGTAATTGGCATATTTAGTATTAATAATGATAAAAATATTTAGGTTATAATGACGCAAGCTGACCAAAATAGACAGCTTCTTAAGCTGGCGAGCTAATGTCTTTTTTTATGATGTCACCAAGAAATAGGGGAGAGAATAAGGAATAATATGTTTTTTTTTGTTTATACTAATTTGCATGTTAAGTATACCCACCGAATCAATTATTCAACACAAGTATATCGGATTCGGAGGCCGAAGACCTTTTACTACGTAATGAATCTGGGATTCAACTATTAAATTATCTTAAATTGGTTATTCTGAAGAAGGCATCCTCAGAAGTTTTTAATTTGTACTTGTATTTGAGTTATTTGCGGCCGACCGGTAAACAGAAAACTAGGTGAAGGTTTTTCGTAAACGGAACTGAGAAACCAGACTCGAATTATCCATATTCGATATATCTCATCTGATCGGACATGCAGAATAATAGCTCAATGAACCTGCATGTTATACTCAGACTTATATTAGTGAAGTGAGAGTAGGATAAGATTTAAGCCGAGTCGTATATCTGGCTATTCGAGCTCGCATTGAACATCTCAATCAAAGGAAAAAATAGTTTTAAATTTCCATTAACGATAGTCGAACAGGGACAAATGAGACAGGATGTACCATTTAAATAAAATGCTAGGCAGTAAGTATACTGTTAAATGAGTTTTGAAGCATAGAAGAATCGTGATATCAGAGAAAATTTAAAAAAAAACATTAACAATGCTTTTTTGGTGACTTCAGTCGTGCAAGGTCATAACGCAACAACTATTTATGAGTCAGAGAACAATGCAAGCACATCAATTATGGAAGATCCAAAATCCAGAAATGCCTGATACTATAAACATATTGAAAAACGCACGTTATGATCAAAAACCAACAGGACAGCTTGCATCATTCTTTGAAATAATATTCAAATAGAAACTCTCTTTTTTTATTTTTAATCTGATCTTCTCTATTTCTTTATGATTTTGCTTATCGATTTTTGTTCCTCTTTTCGAGCTGCAAAGGGTCTTAAAGACTCTTGGACTAGAGCTAATCAGTGTAAGGGTTAAGGGTCGTATATAGAGAAACTGACAAGACTCTATTAAAGAAACATATAACTTAGGCTTAATACCATAATCAAACGTAATCACAACGCGTGTACTTTTATTAGCTGAGAAAACTAATTTTGTTGGGTTAAAATGACCAGCCGTGTTTGGTTTACTAATGATATGTTTGATAAACGAGAGACTAATTTCGTGAGACTATAATAGTCGAGAGACTAACCAGCATTCAAAACTATAAAATTTAGAAGTGCCATAAATTCACTATGGTTCAAAAGCAAGATGACAAAAGGAAAGTTTTCATTCTAGCTATAAAGGTATCGGATAAACACACCATTCATCGATTTAGACAATTTTTTTCTTTTTTTCGGTCAGTTCAGAGCCTTGACTTACAATTTCATGTCTAAGACACTTAATCTAGACTGACTCCTTTGGATTCTGTTTTTTCTCAAACTATCCTCTAAATGAGACAGTAACTGTTAAGTTCGCAAATAGATAAAACCTAACTCAAATCATATATTGGAAACTTGTATCTTTACCAACTCATATAGGGTATATAGTTTTGGATAAACAGACAGTATAGAAATATTGTGAAGTGAATAAAGAATAGATAAGAGATGAATTTAATTTTATTTATCAATGTCAAATGAATACTCAATACCTGAAACAATACTTACGGAGTGATTTGACTAAACAGCACTAGTCAAGTTGTGAATATATGATTTTGACCAAGCTATACTGAACTAAAGTATGCAAATGCTCATATAACCAACCATGTTGCTATGCACATCATGTTGGCTTCATAGACTTCTTCATACTTTGCGGTGCAGGCAAAATAAACAATGAATGATTCTCATAGATACAGCTGGAAACTGTACTTTATCCAAATTTCTAAATGACACAAATATGCATGAAGTATGACCCATATAAAATTGAAAGAGAAGATGTAGAACAAACTATCAACGGTTTGACAATGCAATAAAAAAGAGAAACAAAGTCATAGGGGTTATTAAAGAGTAAGAGTCAAGCATTTAAAAGTTTGTCTCCTGCAGCTCGGAGTCGCCGCATTATGCTGGAATTCATATATTAGACACATTGACTCTTTCGACTACGCTAACAAACATGAATAATCATATTTTTCAAAGACTATACCTCGGGAGAGGTAAATTAACATAATATATAAACTTTCAGCCCAGAGCCATTTCGAATATAAGGATATGAGATGATTAACAACTATGTGCCCCCAGTTATATCAAGAGGCAGTCCGTAACAAGAATATAACATAATTATTTCTAACACAGCTCTATTTTTGTTCCCAAGTGGGAGTTGATTTAGATTCAAAGGCTTTTGCTTGAAACTACTTGAAGAGGTCATTTATAGGTGCATGACCCCCCTTAGACTAAGTACACATTCTAAATAATCAAATCATTTGAAAGGTCACAAATTTGATGTCACCGGAGAAAAGTTCGTATGGAGAAAGCAAAATATAATGCAGGACCAAGTTCCAAGTTTCCTTAACGAGCAAATTAGTCAAAATCTAGCTAACAATATACAATCTGATTTTTTTTCAATGTATCCTGACTTTGCAATTTATCTTTTTCAAGTGAACCTATTTGGAGTTTGTTTGGTGCCATCGGTTTATGTTATTTTTGGCTCTTAGCCTCATGAGCAAAAAGAATGATTGGCTGCCGACTCAAACTTTAGGCTTAAAAGAGCTAGCTTACTAATTTAAAAGATCAAGAAGCCTAAAAAGCTAAAATAGTTTGTTCACTGGCTTCTTCTCTATATGTCTATAATATTATAGTTGTTACTTTCACTTTATATAGCCGTATTAACCTTATAAGTTTGCTTTTACTATCATGCACCAAACAAACTACAACTTCTCTAAAACTATATCTTTAGCTTATAAGCTAGACACCAAACAACTCTTTTGCCTAAAACTAAGTATCACAAGAACAACCTTCCAATTCACCTATAACAGCAAAGATGGGTAACTTGGAAGCTCTTGCATCGCTTCTTGCATTGGTATCGCAAACCCTCCAATCTAGAACACACACCAAACTAATCAAATTTTAAACATTTAGTTATAAGACATCGCCTTCAAAGTTGATCATACCTGACAATTTTTGGTTTCTCTATACAATAGAAGAGAAAAAGAAACTTCTGGCATTAGCTTTGTGTAGAACATAGTTTTTTGAGGAGGAGAAGTACCTCTACTTTGGCTGCTTAATGGCAAGATTTTCATCCACATGCTAACCAACATCCTCTATCGTTCAGCATTTCCTCTCGTAACATGAATGTAGCTCCAACAAAGCTGCATTACAAACTCAAAAGAAACCGCGATTGATAAATTCTCATCCTTTAGTAACCTATGATAGCAACAAAGAAAGAGGATCAATATGCAAATCACAACTATAAAGATAGCTCTCATCACAGCATACAATAGGTCGGGAAAGAAAAACATGATATAGTTTCACTGTATAACCCCTTAAGAATAATTTACATTTCGAAACAACCAATGCCAAACTACCAAAGACAATTTGAACAGTTTGCAGCGGAATTTGCACCATTATCAATCAATTCAGAGCTATAATACTTAGCCAAAATATCTTTAGCTTGGTTTCATTTGTTAAAGAAGTCTAGAAATTGCATCTAGGTCATGGAAAGCTATAAAATCACACACTCCTAATACGAACAAACTTTAAATTAGCACAAAATACATGTCTATTCGTTTGATACAGAGATGATTAAAGTAAAAGCGTTACTCGAAATTCGATAAATCAAGTTAAATTGATTCAATTTCGTAGTTAAAACATAGAATTTGTTACCGAAATTGTATGAGAAACTTGAATATCCAGAATTTTGATTCATAATCGAACTCAAGCAAGTAACGTATACCTCAATTGATCATGTGCGCCTTGCAAAACAACTTTCTTCGTCGCGGGTTCTCCAGAATCTAGAGAGAAGAGAGAGCATGATTGTTCTAAATTGAGTAGAATTATAAACTTTTTTTGGCGCGGTTTTAGAACTTCTTTTCTATAATTTGGGTTCTAATTGGGCCCAAAATATTGAAAATTAGACTTGTCAATAAATGGCCTCTGTTATTTTTTCAATCCGTAGCTCTCTCTTTCCGAGTCCCTTTTGCTTTTACAGCTAGTAAAATTTGTATTCGGTCAATTAAATTTGTTTGGTGGGCTGGAAAGATAAAAAAAAGTACGTTGAAAATAGGATATAAGCAAATTAGAAAATAAGTACGAGAAGGGTGAAGAGAATTATGTCGCATTCCAAAATAAATATTATCTCATTTAAAATTTGGAGGCGATCTTCTCATATAAGCGTAATCACATAAAAGAAGTAGAGCATATTTAACCCCGATAGATCCAGAGTTTTTAGTTTCTTTATAAACATTTTTTTTTGTTGAGTCTGTCATCTTGTGTGATTTATCTTCTGGTCTTGGTTTGCAGGTTATTGCGTCAGATCGAGAGTTTACTCTGTACGCACTCGTTGAGTAGTGGTTGCTGGTTCTCTACCAGAAAAAAGAATTGAAGATTTAGAAAAAAATTGTCAAATTGATAAAAACTGATGATGAATTAAGGTTTTAAGGCTTAAGCAGAAACGGTTCTAAACTCTAATTCAAAATTACACAAATATCCATAATGAAATAAAATAAAGTTCAGCTAAATTTTTAAGACATTTGAGCTTGTCGGAGTATATAAAATAAATCCATAAAGTTTATAAAAAATTGTAGAAAAAGACGAAATTAGTTCTTTGAGGCTCTAAATGTTGGATTTTGGGGCCCAAATTTCGTGACTAAATGTCACGTTTTCGATCTTCGTCGGGTTCGTCCAGATCTTCAATTTGAGTGTTGAGAGTGCCAAAATCTGATATTCGGTGTAGCAGCAAGGTCCGTTTGTGTTTGTTCAGAATCATCAAGTAGTTATAGGCTTGTTGGGTTACATCATCATCTTCCTCTTGAGAAGAATTCACCACCGAATTCTCAGCTTTATCGTCATCAACAACTTCGGTAAAAGGCACTAGGTGCTTCACGTTAAAGATGTCATAGGTCTTCATATGACTAAAGAGATTCAACGTGTATGCATTGGGATACATATTTTCCATAACTTCGTACGAACCTACCTTTCTTGCAGACAACGTGTTGTACTCATGTGTAGGGTAACAATCCATTGTTAAGGCAGCCCACACGAAGCCACCCACTTCAAACTCAACTATGGGGTGTTTTTTGTCTGCATCAGCTTTGTATTTTGCACTCGTGCCCTCAACTAGTGACAATTTATGACAAGATTAGAAATGATGTGCACTTTAGGAGGCCAACCCCACTGCACTCCCCTAGAGAGACCCGAAGTACACGTTTTTGCAAATATAATAATGATGTGGGTCATGACACGCATGATTGTATAACATTAAAGTAAGAAGTGCAAAATCTCAGTGAGAGAGGAAAATTAGGCACTTTTGTTAAAAAAACAAGGGGGCAACAGACCAGATAATACACAATCCAATGCTAATACTCCTCGAACAACTTCTGCAACAGTGAGAGGGACATCCAGACAGGAAGATACCATGGTGATTTTTGAAAGATTTGATGTGGACTTTGAATACCTTGATCTTGATCCAGATCAGAATCACATGGGGGTGATAGTGGATAAATCTGTTACAGTTTCTGATATGGTGAATTGTTTTTGAATCATTAACTATATTTGGGGGAGACACCGTAACAACGTCCTCAAGTTGCTCAAGAAAAAGACATGTCAACAGCTTGACTACTCAGTTTGAAGGAAAAATATCCACACATTTGTACTAAACCCCAGCTCATTTTATAGTCTTTGATGAGGACAAATTAAACGATATTGCGGGGCCACGAAAAGATGTTGTGGTTACAGGGGCATCAATTCGGGGTAATGACATACGTCGAATCTTGATTGACACTGGTAGTTTGGCAAACATTTTATTTTTGAATACTTATACGCAGATGAAAAGTCCCTCAGTTATTCAACGATCAAACAGAACTATTGTCGGGTTTACTAGGAATTTGGCAGATGTCACTAGTGAGTTTGAAGAGGAATGACTGTTGGGTAGAGGACCTTTTAAGAAAACGGTAAAGGTATTATTTGTTGTGGTTAATTGCCTAACATCGTACAATATTTTCTTTGGAAGATCTTGGCTGTCTAGGATGCATGATGTGGCCGATACTGTCCATCAATGTTTAATATATGTTGTAGGTGCACGGGTAGGTGTTGTCCGAAGAAGTCTGAAAGTGGCTAAAGAATGTTATGTAACAGCTCTTGCCTCAAAATCATTGGATGCAGTCAAGGCTAACAAGAAATATAAACTACTAGAGCCTTCCACCGATGAGAATGAAATAGATGATCCAAGGGAGGCTCCTAGTGTTATAATACCCACAGAAGAAGTTGAAATCCATTGCCTAACAGAAGGCAAAAATGTTAAGATTGGCACTAAATTACCATTAAGTTTGAAGCAAAAGTTATTGTCTTTCTTGTCTTGCAATGTACATGTGTTTACATGGTGCAACGATAATGTAACTGGGGTACCCACTGAAGAGATCTGCCATAAATTGTCAGTTCGATCTGATGCTGGACCGGTAGTTCAGAGAAGAAGAATATTTTACCAAGAGAATGCTGATATGATAGTACAAGAAGTGGATTGGTTAACCAAGATGGTTCATATTAAAGAATCTCAATACCCATTATCAACAACTAACCTCGTTTTAGTCAAGAAAAAGAATGGGAAATTGGGCATGTGTATTGATTTCACTGATCTTAACAGAGCATATCCTAAAGATCTTTTTTTCCAGTACGTCGAATAGATCAGTTGGTAGAATTTACATTGGGGAACAAGTTGTTATCCTTCATGGATGCCTTTTCAGGATACAATCAGATACAGGATGATCCAGATCAGTTAAATGCTTTGTTGCCTATGGATCATCGTCGAAGTACTAAAGAAGTCCAGAGACTAACCGGGCGGTTGGCTGCATTGAATAGGTTTATTTCAAGATTATCAGACAAGTGTTTTTTTTTCAAGTTTTGAAGAATACTAAAGACTTCAATTGGTCTCCGCAATGTGATCAAGCCTTTCTTGAAATCAAAAAAACATTTGTCATCACCCAAGATGTTGTTAAAAAACATTTGGCTGTATCGGAGTATGTCGTGAGTGTTGTTTTAGTAATGAAAGTGGATAATTACCCCCGTCCGGTGTTTTACATAAGCAAGAGTTTGATGGAAAGCAAAAAAAGGTATATAAATTTAGAAAAAATAGCATTGGAATTAGTATGATGCCAATGCTTTCAAGCACATCCGATTACAGTTCGAATATCTTTCCCCTTAAAGAATAATCTACAAAAAGCTGACATATGAGGAAAAATAACTAAGTGGTCAGTTGAGCTTGGAGACTATAATATTGATTTGTGTGCTTTAGACTGCAATCAAGGCCCAAGCTTTAGCTAATTTCTTGGTAGAATTTTATATTAAAAGGCCTTACAAACAAGAGCATGAAAACAAAGCTAAGAAAGAGTGGTTAATCTGAACAGACGGTAGGTCTAGTACGATGGGATGTGGGGCTGGAATTTGTTTAACTTCCCCGTATGGTGATATTATGTATCAAGCTATATGTTTTGGCTTCAGGGCATCCAATAATGAATCATAGTACGAGGCGGCCATTGCTGGGTTAAGACTAGCTCAAACATGTGAAGCAAAGAGGGTCCGGTTAGTAAGTGATTCCCAGTTGCTTATTCATCAACCTCAAGGGAAATCTGAAACTAAAAAAGATCAGTTAATAAAGTATGTGCAAGTAATGAGATAATTTTCCACAAGTTTTAAAAGCATCTGATATGAACATATCCTTCGATCGGAGAATACTATTGTAGATTCTTTAGCTACCATAGCTTATTCTGAAGTATATCAATGGATTCTTATGCAAGAATTCCCCTCCATAAGATTGTTTCAAGGGAAAGAGGGTGAGTCTAAAGAAAGTATGAATATATCTGGCATACAATCCAATAATTGGAGGTATAAAATACATCAATTTATTTATGATAGAGTCTTACCTTCAGATAAAGTCCTGACTAAAAAGATCATGTACTGGGCTCGTGGTTACCTGGTGTTGAGAGAAATTGTTTATAAAAAATCTTCCAACAGACCTCTCCTACGATTCTTATGATTTGAAGAATCCAAAAATGTCCAATCCTAATTGCATGATGGAGAGGGATCAACACATTATGGTTATAAGGCCTTAACCAGGAGAGTTTTGTTAGCAAGATATTATTGTTCTACTATAATGGCAGATACCAAAGATATGGTAAGAAGATGTGATCTTTTTCAGAGATATAGGAATGAAATCCATGCGCCAACAGTTCCTATAGAGTCAATATCTGAACACATACCTTTTGATAAATGGGGTTTGGACTTAGTTGGACCTCTTCCCATGTCATGTGGAGGTTGTCTAACAATAATCGTGTCAATGGATTATTTCTCTAAATGGATAGAAGCCGACCCACTAGTTGGAACCACTTCAAAGATAATCATAAAAGTTATCCTATCTAATATTTTTTGTCAGTTTAGAATTTCCCAACGAATTATTACGGAAAATGGGCCACAGTTTGACAAGAAAGATATGAAGATATTTTGCACTTCCAGAGGAATTCCACATTTCTTCTCTTCTTCTTTCCGCCCTCAGACTAATGGGCAGGTTGAAGCTGCTAATCAGATAATTTTAATGGCGTTGGAAAAGAATCTCGAAGGAGCTGCAAGGAAATGGCCAAGTTATTTACAAAAAGTATTGTGGGCCTACCAAACTACTCCACGAACGGCCACCCAAGAGTCTCCATTTTCCCTTGTTTATGGAATGGATGCAATCACTCCTATAGATTCTACTTTGCCATCATCCATGATACAAAATTACTTCGAACAGGCTAATGAGATGATAGTAAAGAATAAGTTGGATCTGATTGAAGAAAGAAGAGTGAAGGAATATTTAAGAATAACACATTATCAGGGTTTAATGAGAAGCAGAATTTCATCCAGAGTAAAAAGAAGAGATTTCCAATTGGGGGATAAAGTATTAAGAAAAGTATTTCTGCATACCAAAGAGAAACAACTTGGGAAATTGGTTCTGAATTGGGAAGCCTCTTACATGGTGTGTGAACGAATCAAGCAAGGAACATATATACTTCAAGACAAAGAATGCAACATATTGAAGCACCAATGGAACATTGAGCATCTCAGGTTGTATTTAGAATAATATTATTTTGTAAATATTTACTTTGTCATACTTCAATTTAAATATTCAGGGGCATACTCTTTCCTACTCTGATGATGCAATGAGATTTTAACTTGGTGTCCGGTTTCAATAAATATTATCTTAGGCCTTCTTTAAAGATTATGGTGAGTACGAGGATATCAGATAAATTAAATATCTATTAAACACATTTGATCTCCAAATGAAGCATCTTTAAAGTGATCGGATATATTTAACACCTCCGACCTTTTAAATGAAGTATCTTTGAAGTGATCGGATCTATTGGACATTTTCATCATTCAAATGAAGTATCTTTGAAGTGAGTTAATGAATTAAACTCTTATTAAACATGTCAGAAGAATTAAATACTAATTAAAAACTAGATAGAAGAAGAGAAAGAAATACATACAAAGGGAAACCTTAACATTACATATTTATCAGAATATGCTCGATCCACCATCACACAAAATGCCTTGGCTATCCGAGGACTTTGGTTCATAAAACAAGATTTGAAAGAAAATAACAGAATTCCTTGGCCCTCTAAAAAATTTAGTCTTAAACATAAAAAGTAAACACAATAACCTTAATGATCGTTCCCTTTGGTTTTTTCCTTACCATCATATCTCTTGGGACTCTTGGCATCAGTGCTTGAGCTTTAATCGGTTCCCTTGTAAGAATTACTCTCACTTGGTAAAGAAAAACCATGTTTCTCACCATCTGGCATGGTATGGAAAGGTATCTCTTCATATGGCACAAACTTCTACAAGGGTCCAAGGTTTTTATTTGGGAAGGTCTCATGAAATAGCAAAACCATATTTGATTTGATACCTTTGTCCCTCTTCTCCAGAGAATATACAACACCAACAACGTACTTCTCTATTGTTGCAGCTATCTCTTGAGGTTGATTCTGTTTTTAAGAAATAATTTATTTTTATTTTTATTTAAGAAGTTTCTCTAATTTCTCTTTCTCTCCGGTTAAGGTGTTGATAGTGCTTGCATTGTTGGTTTATTTTTCCTTCAAAGACTTGATCTCATTAGAGGTGGTATTTTCCAATTCGGAATACTTAGTCTGGATGTCCACTTGAGCAGTCTTGAATTGGCGCAGTTTCGTGCTCAGTTTCTCTTTCTATTTATTTAAAGCCTCCACTTTTTGTTGTGCAGATGAAATAGAATTTTTCAAGTTTTGATTATCTGTGGTAAGAGAAGTTATATCCTTAGCCCGATCCCTGGCATGTCTTTCCAGATCGACTATTGGCCTGATGAAGCCCAACTTCATGGCGCAAAGTATCCTGCTCACTCGATACCTTGAAATATTCACCATTATAAGTTACAACATTGACTATTGTGGTCCGAGGAAAGATCTGATCGAAGTCATCCTTATTAAGGTCATTATAGTACATATAAGAAGGTCATCCAGGTTAACCTCTCCTTCAATAGCTGGTTGATCGACTGTAGGAAACAATGGAGAAGGAGGATTATCTAGTACCTTTTCTTGTGGAGGAATATCAGTTGCAAGATTAGGAGTAACAACCGGAGGACGGAGGATTATCTCTGACCCTAAGTTACTTTTCTTCTTTTTTCCACCCCTTCAGCCAATGCCTTCCTTGCGCCTCTTATGACCTTTCTTCTTAACTTGGGGAAACTGATCCGAACCCCCGGATTCCCCAACTGTTGCAACAACTGCCTCTAACAAAACATAATTGATTCATTCAAGATTCTCCGAACTAGCTATTTCGAGAACCTAATGAGATGGGTCAACTTCAGCTTTCTTCTTCTTCTTTTTTTTTTCCTATTCTTCATCTTGTCCAGATAAATATGAGCTTTATTCCGGGATGGTAAGTAGAGTTTGCCATCCTTCACCTTAGTCATTTTAAGAATAAAATCTGCTAGAGGGGGAAACGTCTGTTGTGCCCAAGAAAGGTCTCTGCTTCCAGTGGTATTCTACAAATGAGCCCTCAACATATTTTCAGAGGTGAAATAATTGTGAAAGGCAAGTCCCCAATTATTTGATGCCCATTGATTTAACTTGACAAATGTATCCCTTCCTGCCTCTAGATGATATGAGAACATTTTTAAAAACACTATAAAGAGACACAATAAATCAGTCTGATATATCCAAATAGAGTCTAAGTACTAGTGAAAATCCGAACATAAGTTACCTGAACTCTTCCAGTATTTGGTCAATTGGCTTGAATTTTCTTTGTAATTGATCTTTTTCCCATTCTCCCACTCTTCACTTATGAAAAGAAACTGAGTCCTTCATGGTTTCTCAGCCTCCAATAATAAATAAAGTACTTTATAGTCGTTTCCCATGTTGTAATGATAAAAATGGATTTGGTGATTCCTACACAAACCAGCCACAATAGAAAACTACTCTACATGCATTGGAATTTTTAACAACCTAGAAGCAATGATTCTGGCTAGCAGAGTATACCAGGCGTTCAGACTTAGCTGACTTGAGAAAAGCTTGATTAGATGAAAATATCTGACTTTTTTCGGGTGTAAGGGGAAACAAAGTCCCTTGTTCAGCACCTCGGTGTATACCACCATTTCATTAGCTTTTCAATCCATTGGAGATTCCGGAGTAATCCTCACCTTAATAGACTCTGGAAAGCCCCATTTTTTTCTTATCCGATCTAATTCGGCAGTATGAGTATACATGTAGGAAATTTTTTGAAAGGCCAGTAAGTATTTCACACTAACCTTGTGAAAGTTGGGCCCGACGTTCCATTCCAGACACTTCAAAATTGACTCGGAATTTGGTTGTCCCACTTTTCCTCTACTTGTCTGATCCGATATGGTATGCCCAATATGTCTGAATGTCTCCAATGAGGTTTCTTAACACTCGAAATTTCTTTGTTCTTAGAAAAACTATATAGGGATACTTGAACTGAAGGTTCATATTCTATGGTAGAAAAGTTGGGATAAAAGAAGGTTTTTGGTTTACCAATGTTCTGGACGATGATGTACTCTTGTCCAGTTCTGGTAATGTTTGGCCATTTACTCCAACAAGAGAAGCAGGGAGTTTGGCTGCGATTCTTGTCTCCTTTCTTGCCTTTTCCAAACCAGATAGATTTAACCAACCTCATTTGATCATAGTAGTTTTGGCTATGAACATATAATTTCCCAGGTATAAAATGAAATCCCAAACTCAAGATTCCTCTCTCTATAAAGTTTTTTTTGCTTATGAAAAAAAGAAACAGTGAAACTGGCTTATATAGAGGTAAAAAGCCACTTGAGTGTTTCACCTTTGGGAGATAAATCGATTCAAGTAATGATTATGGGATACTAAGTACACACTAATTACTTTTTGAAAGATAGGTGCAAGTACCAAGGTGGAAAACGGCTAAGAGGTCGAATCGGAATAAGACACATGTTCTTTTTCAATATTATGACCTTTGGTTCTTCCATCTACAAGAAGAAAAAACTTCGGATCCGATCAAGGTCTTCTCCTCGATAGCTAACTCTTCGAAAAACACTTCAAATATGATCCAGGTTTTTTTATTGATAATTTAGCTCTTCCAAAATATTTTAGAAAGACCTAAAGGGGCTACTGATAGGTTTATATTTTTTTGGAAGGGCACTACTGCCTAAACCGAAGGGGTAATTCAAACATGTTTGCACCAAACCTATGATGAACTGTACAAACTAACTAAATCATGACTCATCTATGTGCTAACTTATGTTAACATGTTTAGGTGTTAGGCTTTGAAGATTGACCCGAATCCAAATTCTGACCCGAACGGCCCATGGGTCGTAAAACAAGTATAAATACCCAAACCACCTTCATTTAAGAGGGTGAGAAAAAATTAATGGCTAAAACACACCTCTTTTATCTCTATATCCTTCACTTCAACAATAAATACCTCAAAAAGATAAAACTTTTTCCAAATATACCCTTTGATCTGAAATAATCCACACAAAAAATAATCACTTGTAATTATGATATCATCTACATAATGAGATAAATAATATGTCTTTCAATCGTACATTAGATAAATAAATCTGAATCGTGATTGCTTACAAGAAAATCAAGTGAAATAGTATTTGTATAGAATTTTTCAAACTAACAATAAGGATATTGTTTGAGACGATATAAAGTTTTCTTAAGCTAAAGTTTTTAATTTGATGGCGAAACCCGTAGGAGGAATCATGTAAACCTTTTCATGAAGATCACTATTTAGAAAATAAATTTTGACATCCACTTAGAAGATCTTTCACTGTTAAGAGTACGAATTGTCATCATTTTTACCACTGGGGAAAAAGTTCCATCATAATGCATATCATACTTATGCGAGTACCCTTTTACTACAAGACAAGCCTTATACATCTCAAATGACCCATCATACTTTGTTTTAATTCAAAAACTTAATGATATGCTTAATATGTGAAGGTTAAACCACATCTCATGTATGAGTTTGATAAAAATAGGTAGCTTTTCGACCATATTATTTCGCTATCATGGATCAAAATTATCTTCTTTATACGACCGAGGTTCATATAAATCATGCGTGTTGATTATGAAGAATTAAACGAAGTTGAGTAAGAAGAATAAACAAAATTTGGTGAAGAGGAACGTACTTCTCCCAAAAAACCTTCAAAAGCTGTCGTTGCCTCTAGAGTTAGAAAACCAGATGGTGTTTTGAGGAAGAATGTTGAAATATCTAAGGAAGAATGTTGTTATGAAGCTTGTTGCTGTGAAGATCGAGCCTGCTAAAGATGTAATAACTAAGGTTGGTAGTGCTAGAGTTGGTGAGAGTAGTCACATAGGTAAGGTGATGATGCATGGCATGATGTATCTCTTCATGAGTCTAAAAATTGGTAGAGGTTAGGTTTGCTTGTTGGAGGGCTCTTGACCCGTAACCTATAGAAAAAGTTTGATCCTCCTACCAAAACTGAAACTGACCAGACGTCTATTATAAAGGGTCCATATGCTAAAGTTTTGATCCAATATTGTTAAAATGGTAACATAGTGGTGTGAAAGCTAAAGCAATTATGTTTGATACTGAGACATTTATCCCTTATTTCAATTTGAAAGTAGTTGGAAGTCATATTATTGAGGTGATTGACCGAGTTTTTGATGTTGTTGATCTACCCAACCTTGTTAGAAGTAATGGTTCCAGGTTTCTTGTCATTGAAAAATATTTGATTTTTATGTTAGTGTAACTAGATATATGGAGTGAGGTGCCTCCATTACGTTCTAAAAATGTGTTTATTATTGAAGTAGGTTTACAACCAGTGGCTCAGCTTCCTGTTATTGAAGCAAAATAGAAACCCCATTCTGGAGAAAATGAGTCCAAATGTAAACTTTAAGGACTTGAGGAAAATATTTGATGTTAGGTATGAACCTGAAGCTGCTCATGTGTTGGGTGGGGTAACTAATCGCTAAGAAGCGCAACTGAGATGCTAAGGAGAGATCCTTTAGTGTGAAAAATTCGAAGACTGACAAAGTTAGTGGAATGGAGCCTAAAAATCAACCATTCAGGATGTCATGTATATGTTTCCTACGAAGTCGAATCCTACAAGTAACATAGAATGAATGATTGAGGTTTCTTCCAAAATACGGATGGCTGAATATCCCAAGGCCATAGGGTCTGTTAAAAATATGGTTGAGGTATCCAAGACCGTAGAGTGTTTTGTTGAGTTTCTAAATCTGTTTGGGTCATTAGTTGTTGAAGCTGAAAGTATATTAAAAATGGTACAAACTTAAGTAACCTTGAGGTAATGAAAAAATATGAATTGCATGAGGGCGAATGTCAGGAAGTTTATGTGATTAACAAGACCACTCACCGAGTATTCCAAAAAATGAATATGTTTAAGGTCAAGATGATGAGCCAATTGAGGTAACATATTACTTTATAGCAGATTCTTGAAGTGGTGATTACGTACTTTATTTGAGTCAATGAGAAGAGGTTGCACAACTACTTTTTACTTATGGAGTTTCGTAGAATACAACCGAAGCTTGTTAAGGTAGGTTCTTTATTTAATTTGGTTTCTTATTGGCTTGTGTGCAGTGTTTGATGTATTTGTATATATGTTATAGACGCTGCTGAATGCTTACATTATGTTGTATCATGCTTTCCAAAACCCCACCAACTTTAAGGATGACTTTGGTAATCTTGAGCTTGTTAGTGAGCTATTTGATGATAGTTCAAAGTTGAGGGCTGCCCTTGAGGAAGAGAAGGAAGCCAATGCGAGGCTAAAATATTGACTAGAGCATAAACATTGAGTTAAATATTTTTTGAAAAATGAATTTCAATCAAAGTTTGAAACCATTACCAAGATGGAGGAAAAAGTTTCTCGGTATTGTATTTTTATTTTAGAACTTCACGGCATGTTCAAGGCCATCACCAATTTTTGTTATATTTCATTAGATTTAGTGGTTTCATAAAAAAATTCATTTTAGGTCAAGTCGGGTAGAACTCTAACTTGACGATAAAATTTGTTAAGGCCAATGTATGACTAGCTTAGGTTTAAGATGAGGGGGAAGCTGAACATACCATTGGGCCAGTGGATAAAAAGAAGTTGAAGGTAGTGCATGATAAACCTCGTCCAGGAAGAAATTCATGACCGAATCAGCCAAACAAGTGTCCATCTTCGAGGATTGTATGGTTGAAGTAGCCAAGGATGTCATTCTATTTGCAAAGAATGAACTCATACTGCAACTTCATGATGAGTTACCTAATTATTGCATGTATAGATTCTGGAACTATATACCTAAGGTTGAAAGGAACGAGATATGGGAGTGTACCAATTCTCCCGAGGACGAGCCTTTGATATCTTCCAAGAAAGTTAATTACTTAGTATATGAACACATTAACAAACAAGGTGTAAGGTTCAATTGTTGAGGTAAACGCCGAGTCAATTACTGGGCCAGGTGGGTTGAATCTTAGTAGCTTGTGATATAACTTGGTTGCATTTATGTATTTTTATGGTCATTGATACATTGTAAATGACCAAGAAGCATATGCTTTGGGATAATTTTATAAAGAAAACTCCTCTTGATTGTTTAACTTGCAGGTTATAATTGAATTGTACTATAATTATTTTTATTTTTTTATTTTGCTATTGTTGTTTACAAAAAAAACATTGTGTTGCCTAAACTTTGTTTATTCCAAATGGAATGATTGGTTCAAAAAAGCTGAGATTTGACTAGGAACTACGTGTGATCCTTATTTGGATGATGTCTAAATATTACAAAAATTCTATTTTTTAAGAGTGTAAGACTCCATTGAGTATTATCATTCTCAAGTACTAATCTATTTTTTTTATTCACCAATGGGGTATTTGAAGCTCACAAAGTGTTTAAAGGTTATGTTCAGTCTTACCTTTTGTGTTATTGTATATTCACATTGATAATTGTGGATTTCGAAGATCTTCAAGGTGCTGAAAGCTTTTCTAGGGTTATCTTTAGTCAATTTTGATGTCGTTTGTTTGGAAGACTGAAGATCTTTTAGGTGTTGAAGGTTTGTTTAAGCATATCTTTTATTATGCTTTGAAGGTAGGCGGAAACCCTTATATGTGTTATAGGCTATCCCGAGGGATTCAATCTTACCTTTTGCATCTAGATATGACTGTTTTCCTAGTGAATGTATAAAACTAATGTGAACAAGTAACTAAGATTTATGTGAATATAAGAATAAACGTTTATTAAAGATAAATGTCTATTAAAAACCTTCCTGCGCCACAAGGGCCTCTGAAGGGTGGTAAAAATGTAAGTTTTAAATGTTCAAAGGTTGCTAAACTTTTTTGACTTGTTCATCTAACAGTCTGTATTTTTCTGGTTGTATGTTGGTTATAACAGTAAATGGTCCTTCCTAGTTTGAGGTCATTTTGCCATACGTTTTCCTTTATATGTAAAAAAACTCTATTTATAACCTTCTCTCTTATTGTGAAGATTATGAACCAAAACTTAAAATTATATCCGTTATACGTGAGATTTTTGTGGTGTTCTCAGTGAAGGTGGGTTCTAACCTTTCATTTATCCATTATATCAAGTTGGATGCTTTTTGCTTATGAATTACTACCTGTCTCGCATATCGAGTTTCAGTAAGAAGGAATATCCATTTTGGCTTGAACCACCACTTTCATGCTATACATCAAGGCATATGGGTTTATAGTGAGGCCAAATATGATATGGTTTTGTAGGACCATTTTACTTAATTTTACGAAGTCTAACTGATTGCCTGATGCAATAACCAAAATCTTTTGTTTGTCATCACAAAAAGTTATGTTTGTAATTTCAACCTGTCAATTTGCATGATAATGAAAAAGGATGGGAAGTATCTTAATACTTTTTATGCTGCATAATTATGTGAAGTCAGCATTTTGGAATTGCATCCTAATATATGTTGATATTGATGAGTTCGGATCTTGCAGACACAACCTACCCATTAATCTGAAAAGGGATATTTCAGACCATATCACACCACTATAAATTTGAAAAGGACAAATGTAAACAACTTTTGACAAAGGTATTTGCTAATCTACTTAAGAACTAATGGGTTTTTTAATTCGACCCGGTTTCACAACTTGACCCGGTAAGCCCATGGGTCATTAATTATAGTATATACACCCCAATTACTCTCATTAATGAGGGTGATCATAATTTAATACTAGCGGGCTGCTTAATTATCTCATTACTCCTCACACTAAAACACAAATACCCCCCAAACTTACTAAAACACTTTACAAAACTACTCCCAGCCCAAAATAAACCAAACCAAATTGGCGATCACGGTGAGAGCACAGAGGTGCCTGAATTTTACATTCAAAACCAATAAGAAAAATAGTTTGGATGGATCCGAACGAGAAAGGTATTCCACCTCCGGTGCTGGAAACTATGAAGGAAAATAAAGAATATATTGTTGAGGAGCGAGATTAGCTGAGAGCAGAAATAGAGGCACTAAGGGCCATAAAACAAGCAGAGAAAGGTATCACGGAAAAATCGGGGGCGTCAGTTATTCACCATATTGACAATCCTGGGGAGAATGAGCCATCGCTAAAGACTCATCTTTGTTCAAAAAAGACTCATCTCAGCTCTAAGAAGACACATCGGTCCATGCCTGTTGAAAGTTCAGAGTCAGAGTCCTCCAATAGCTCTTCGAATGAGGCTGAGCTTGACGAATCTTTGTCATCAAGAAGTGAAGAGGAGAGATCTAGAAAGAAGATAAAGTTAACCAAAAATCATTCAAGAAAGAGGGATAAGCATGGTAGGCTTAAAAGGCATCTGGGCAACGAGCCATCCCACAGGCATGCTGATCAATTGCTGATAGATCCTTTTGCTTTTCAGACCAAACCACATATTTTTGCAACACCTAATGAAGCTACAGTCTTTAGTCGTAATAAAAACTAGACGCAGTCACCCTTGTCTGCAAAAATACTGCCCGGAAATCTACCCAAAAGATTTGATAGCTTCAAAACAGAAAAGTATGATGGAAGTCGAGATCCGGACAACCATCTAGAGCAATTCAAGAACTTCATGATGAATTTTGATGACGATGACAAACTCTTGTGACGATGAATTTTGATGACGTATAATAGCTTACCTCAGGGGTGTATTAGAAACTTTGATACATTATGGGTTGCCTTCCGAAGGCAATTCGTTGGAAGTAAAGAGGTGAAGGGTAATGGGGATACCATTATCCATTGTGCCCAAGAACCAAACGAATTTTTACAAGACTATATAAGTCGGTTTTTGAATACAATAAACGGATTAACAGATTGCTTTGAGCAGATGTGAATTGCTTTTCTGAGGTAGAGGTTTAATCCTGGGAACTTAACTCATTCCGTAACCCGGAAGAAAGCTATCACCTGAGGTAGCTTGTTGAATCAAGTGGGAAAGCAGATTAATGTGGAGGAAACAAAGAAAACCAGGGTGCACCGTTAAGTGAGGTCCACCATAACAGCTTGTCCAGCCGCTAACCAATCCAGTTACAAGGCTAAGGAGATTGGACAAGGGTCTAACCGGTCTAAACAAACTCAATCCAACCAGAACCAGACCCATAGCAAACAATCAAGAGGAAAGAGGGGTCCTTGGGTTCAGCCTGAGTAGTTTGCAGAGTTAAGGGAAAATATGGCTACAATCTATGACAAGACTAAGGAGGAAGTCTATTTTCGAAAGCCAGCAGCATTACAGTCCCCCAGAGAAAGCCGAAATACTTGTTTTTTCCAGTATCACAATGATATAGGCCATAACAATCAAGAATGCATATCATTAAAACAAGAAGTTCAAAAACGTATTGAGAGAGGAAAATTAGGAGCATATGTTAAAAGACGAAGTGGAAACATGCCTGACAATTCTCCTCGGACAGGTCCTATAAACAACCTTCGAATGTCTGCTCAAGAAGGGGCAATGATAATCCTTGAAAGGTTTGATGTGGAATATGAATATCTGGATCTGGATCCAACTCATAATAAGGTGGGGGTGATAACAGAACAGACTAAGACAGTGTCCAGATTGATCAGTTTCATTGAATCATTAACTATTTTTGGAGGGGATACTATAACCACCCCTACCCCTTCGTCAAGGAAGAGACATGTTCACAGATTGGTTACTCAATTGGAAAGGGGAATGTCTTCACATTAGTGCCAGTCCCCTTTTTCATTCATAATATTTGATGAGGATGATCTGAGGGATATTGCTGGGCCCTATAAGGATACAGTGGTTATAGGAGCATCTATTGGGGGGAATAATATACGCCGAATTTTGATCGATACAGGAAGTTCGGCAGACATCTTTTTCTTAAGCTCCTACAAGCAGATGAAGAATCCAGCCATTATTCAATGTTCGAACAAAACTATTATGGGCTTCACAGGTAGTTCTGCAGATGTGATTGGGGAGTTTGAAGAGGAAGTGTTATTGGGAAATGGGCCTTTAAAAAAATGGTGAGGTGTTGTTTGTTGTGGTAGATTTCCCCACATCATGTAACGCAATTTTTAGGAGATATTGGCTTTCCAGAATGCATGTTGTGGCCTCAACAGTCCATTAGTGTTTGAAATATGCGGTTCAGGGACAAGTAGGGGTTGTCTGAAGTAGTCAGAAGATAGCCAAAGAGTGCTATGCAACAACTTTTGCTCCCAAGACATTGGGGCAGTTCGAATTAATGAAGATTAGCAGTTACTGGAGCCTTTTGTTGAGGAAAGTGAGATTGATGATCCCAGAGAGGCTCCCAGTGTCATAATACCTATTGAAGAAATTGAAACTCACAATCTTGCAAAGGGTAAGAATGTTAAGATTGGTTCCAAGATGGCGTCGGGTTTAAATAAGAAATTGTTGTCTTTTTTGTTATAAAATCAGCACGTGTTTGCTTGGTGTAATAGTGATGTAACCGGGGTACCAGCAAGTGTTATTTCACACAATTTGTCCATCTGGAACGATGTTGCACCTGTTGTACAAAAAAGAAGAGATTTTTCTAAGGAAAAAGCAGATGTGATAGTTCAAGAGGTTGATCGACTGACCAAGATGGGAAAGATTAAAGAATCCCAATATCCTTTATGGACTGCCAATCCGGTGTTACTCAAGAAAAAGAACAGGAAATGGTGTATGTGCATTGATACTGACCTCAACAGATCTTGCCCTAAGGATCTCTATCTGGTCCTTCTGATAGATCAGTTGGTAGACTCTACGTCTGGAAACAAATTGTTGTCTTTCATGGATGCCTTCTCCGGGTATAATCATATACAAGTGGATCTGAAGGATCAAGATCACACTACCTTTATAACAGAAAGAGGTCTCCATTGCTACAAGGTGATGGCCTTTGGGTTAAAGAATGTTGGGGCTACTGATCAGAGGTTGGTGAACAAAACATTTGCTAATCAGATTGGCAGAAATATGAAAGTGTACATAGATGACATGATGGTTAAAAGTCTGGAGGAAGATTTGCACATAACTAATCTTCAACAAAACATTTGCTAATTTAGCTGCTGTGAATTTGAAATTGAATCCAGAGAAGTGTGTATTTAGGGTCCGATCTAGAAAGTTTTTGGGTTACATAATAAGTGAGAAGGGTATCCAGCCTGATCCGGATCATTTTAATGCACTACTAGAAGTGGATCCTCCTTGAAATATTAAAGAAGTTCAAAGTCTCACCGAAAGGTTAACTGCTTTAAATAGGTTCATTTCAAGGTCATCGGACAAGTGTGCTCCATTTTTCAAACGTTGAAATATGCTAAACACTTCAATTGGTCCCCACAGTGCGACCAAACCTTTGTTGAGATAAAAAAACACTTATCCTCACCAAAGACTCTTTTCAAGCCCATTCAGGGAGAAAAGCTTTATGTATACTTGGTTGGATCAGAATGTCCTATAAGTTCTGTTTTGGTAAGAGAAGTGGATAATTATCCTCGTCTGGTACGCTACATCAGTAAGAGTTTTTTGGATGCTGAGATAAGGTATTTGAAGTTAGAAAAACTGGCACTGACACTAGTTATTGCACCAAGAAAGATGAGACCATATTTTCAATCTCACTATATTATTGTCCGAACGTATTTCCCGTTAAAGAATGTTCTTCAAA
This sequence comes from Limnanthes douglasii subsp. nivea, assembly GCA_036936605.1. Lineage (NCBI taxonomy): Eukaryota > Viridiplantae > Streptophyta > Magnoliopsida > Brassicales > Limnanthaceae > Limnanthes > Limnanthes douglasii. The sequence continues at coordinate 263,520,558 of JAUPFV010000002.1, forward strand.
AGGAAGATATATCAAGCAGGATGACCAAATGGTTAGTAAAATTAGGCGATTACGATATTAATTTTTCTCCCCGCACAGCAATTAAAGCTCAATCATTGGATGATTTCTTGGTGGAATTCCATGCAGACAGAAGCACTAAACAAACGTCTGAAGATAAATTCAATAAAGAATGGATTGTCCGAACTGATGGTGGATCAAGCACAATGGGATGTGGAGCTGGAATTTGCTTGACCTCTCCGTATGGTGATAAAATGTATCAAGCCATATGCTTTGGGTTCCAATATGAAGCAGTCATAGTTGGTCTTAAACTAGCTCTTCTATGTGGAGCTAATAGAGTTTGGTTAATGAGTGACTCTCAATTGTTTATCCACCATGCTGAACGTCAGTCTGCGGCCAAGAAAGAACAGTTGGTCAAGTATTTACTTATTTTGAAAGAAGTGGCAGTAGGCTTCAAGAGTGTTTGTTATGAATATATTCCCAGATCGGAGAATACATTGGCAGACTCTCTAACAATTATAGCATACTTTGAGTCCTACCCTTGGATTCACATACAAGAGTGCTCGTTCATACACTAGTTCAGAATAAAAAAGATGGGGAAAGTATAAGCATAAACGTGATCCAACCTAAAGATTGGAGGTATACCCTCCCTCAATATATTTCTGATGGAATATTGCCTTCGGATAAAGCTGTGGCAAAAAAGATTAAATACAAGGCACGTGATATATTGATGATAAGGGGAATTCGCCATAAGAAATCTTTCGGTAGACCTCTCCTACGTTTTTTGGATTCTGAAGAGTCCCAAGTTGGTTTATCTGAACTGCATGATAAGGATGGCTCAGCACACTGTGGGTACAGGGCATTGACCCTAAGAGTCTTATTGGCTGGATACTATTAGCCAACCATAATGGCAGATGTTAAAGAAATGGTAAAGAAATGTGATCCATATAAAAGGTATGGGAATGAATTTCATGTGTGAGCAGTACCTATGGAGTCTATTTCTGAGCCAATACCTTTTGTTAGATGGGGGATGGATCGGGTTGGGCCTCTACCCATGGCATCTAGAGGATGCAGAACTATTATAGTCGATATTGACTATTTCTCAAAATGGATAGAAGCGGTCCCTTGGCAGGGACCACATCGAAGGTTGTCATTAAATTCATCTTATCCAACATATGTTGCAGATTTGGAATCCCTCAAAAAATTACCACAGACAAAGGGACACAGTTTGATAATAAAGACATGGAAAATTTATGTGCCTCTATGGGCATTCAACATTGGTTTTCTTCTCTTTTCCATACGCAAGCGAATGGTCAAGTTGAAGTTGCAAACAGAACCATCCTGTCTGGGTTAAAAAAGAATTTAGAAGGGGTTGCGTGAAAATGTCCAAGCTATTTACAAGAAGTATTGTGAGCCTACCGAACTACTCCTCGGGCTGCTACATAAGAGTCTCATTTTGCCTTGTTATATGGGATAGATGAAATTACTCCCATAGATGCTACTTTACCATCATTCAGAGTCCATAACTATTCCAAACAGGATAATGAGACAACAATCAGGAATCAATTGGACTTGGTAGAAGAGAGAAGAGTTAAAACGCATATAAGAACATCACATTATCAAGGTTTGACGAGGAATAGGTTTGCCTCCAAGATCAAAAGAAGAGATTTTCAGCCAGAGGATAAGGTATGAAGGAAAGTTTTTTTATATACCAAGGATAAGCAGTTTGGTAACTTGGCTCCGAACTGGGAAGGCCCCTATGAGGTTTGTGAGAAGATCAAACATGGGACATATAGGCTTCAAGACAAAGAATGGAGAGCTTTGAAGCACTCATGGAATATTGAGCATCTGAGGTTATATTTAGAGTAAACTTTTTATGTAAATATTTACTTGTTAAATATCAATGTAAATATTATGGGGCATACTCTTTCCTACCCTAGTGGCACGGGGATATTTTAATGAGGTGTCCGGTTTTTTCTTCAATAATACATAATGCCTTCTTCAAAATTTCGGTGTGATTTTTACTTCAATTCAATTCAAGTATAAATCACTTATTCAATACCCCAGATCTCTAGTAGATCGGATAAACTTGGTGGTTGGTCATGACTATTAAATATATGTTATTGGAGATATTAAACACTTTCAATTCAATACTTCTGAAATCTTAGGGGCTACTTAAACATCAGCCATGGAAGATTTAAATTAAAGTATTAAACAAAAATGAATTTAGAAAAATTAAACATGTTCGGACTTAAACCGAACAGTAATATAAAACAGGCCTTGACCATCCAAGGACTTTGGTTGTTCGAATGACTGATTCGGACTTAAACCCAACAATAATACAAAATATGACTTGGCCATCCAAGGATTTTGATTGTTCAAAAAATTGAGAAAAATACATGATAAAAACCTTAGGGCTTGTTCCATTCAGATTTTTTTCACCATCACCACCTTTTTTTAGACTTTTGAGTTCAGCACTTGAACTCTCACATGTACCTTCTTTATCATCAGTTGTGGAATCAACCCCACTAGCATAGTTTTGCTTATATCCATCGGCCAAGGTATGAAACGGGATTTCCTCGTACTCCACGTACCTCTATAAGTCACCAAGGTTTCTCTTGGGGAATGTTTCATGGAACATCAATACCATATCCGATTTGATCCCGTCATCTCTTTTTTTCTAAAGTCTCTACTATTTTATTGGCGTATTCTTCAATTCATGCCTTGATAGCTTGCTCTTGCTGACTCTTCGGGGCTTTTTTCTCCTTGGTCATCTTTGAAACAGTGCCTTCCAACGAAGTCTTCCCGTTGGTTAGGGTTTGGATAACACCATCTTTAGTTTTCAACTGCTCCTCTAAAACTTTGAGGTTTTGTGAAGAAGAAGTCTCCAGGTCGGAGTACTTGGTTTGGGGTTTAGTTTTGGCTGCTTCCGATGCGGTTACATTGGTTTCCAAATCCTCTTTTTCCTTATTCAAAAACTCTATGCTTTGCTGAGCACTTTCAAGACTGTCTGAGAGAAATTGCTTGTCAAAGGTGAGAGAGTTGATAATGTTGGCTTGATTATTTACCTGCCTCTCCAGATCGAGTACCGGTTGGATATAACCAAGGAAAGAATAACTTAAGGTATCCTACTCTCCGGATATTGTAAAATATTTCCCATTGTAAGTCACCATGTTGGAGGAACTGGAGGGACGGTAAGGACCTGCAAAATCATCTTTGTCAAAACCATTAGTAAAAACCTATGTTTTGGAGGGCAGAAAAGTCCACTTCGTCGTTTCCTCCACCATCAATCTGTGTGGACTCGAGGTCTGTTGGGACTTCCCTTTGTAGGATAGGGTCAGTAGGAGCTGTTGGCAGGTTTTCCGGGGGGCGAAGAATTATTTCTTCCCCTAGTGTAACCTTCTTCTTCTTCTTGGCACCTTTTTCATCAATGCTAGCCTTGCGCTTTCTATCCTTTTTAGGAGGTCTTGGTGGGTTCTTTGACCCTCCAGCTTCCGTTGCGTTCTCAACCTCTACCGCATTGAGCAAAGCCACGTCAATACCATTCTGGTTCCCCGAACCAGTCCCTTCTATAGTTGTTTGAGCCAGATCTGTCGTAGCCTTCCTTTTCTTGTTCTTCAATTTGCTGGGGGCTTTAGCCCTGGAAGGCAAGTACAGCTTGGCGTATTTTTCCTCTATCCTTTTCAAGATCACGTCAGTAGGAGGAGGGGTGGTTAGCACTTCCCATGTAAGGTCTCTCCGGCCTGTAGTGTTCCACAGCTGAGACCTTACAAAATTGTCTGACTTGAAGCAATTGTGGAAGGCATTCCCCCATATTTCTGAAGCACATGCATTGAGCTTTGCACATGTCTTTTTTCCTTCTTCCAAGTGGCTGGTGAACTCCTTCGGCAGAACTAAAGAGAGATAACAAATTTTTCAAAATAAGAAAACTTGTATTTTAATAAATGAAAAGGAAAAGGAAGGAGTAACTTACTAGTGCTTTTCCACCTGCTGGTCAAGAAGCTAGGGTTTGTGTTGGCCTTTATCTTCTTGCCATTTTCCCATGTTCCACGAACAAAAAGGAACTGTGTCCTCTAAGGTTTTTCGAACTCTAACAGGTCATCTGTAACCTTGAAATCATTCCCAATGTTGTAGTGGTCGAAGGGAATTTGATGGTTCTTGCACAGACTTGCTGATGTAGAGACGATTGCGAATAGACTGGTTTCTCGTCCAGGTATTAGAATTGGGTCAAACAGGTACTCAAATTGAAGATTTCGATGAGCCCGTCAGATTTAAAAAATATGAGTTTGTCACTAAGTTTGATACTTAGATTCGACATGTAAAGCCTTCGAAATCCAGTTTGAATATTTTAGCGTTAATTTTATTTATTCATTTTATTTTAAAACATTTATGTAATTTTCCTTATTTGAAATTAGGGTTTTGGGTAGTGCTATATAAAGCATCTTATACCCTATTTTGCGGTCAGACTTTGATTAATTAAATTTTGGGAATTATTTCTCTGAGTCTCCTTATTTCTCTAACCTAGGGTTAGGGTTTTATCGTTACTTTCTCTTTTAATCTTCCGCCACGTCATCAGTTGGTATCAGAGACCAGCAATTCCTGCTACGCAGATAGATGAATCATGTTCCAGGTACCTCTTGATTTGAAGGCTAGAATAGAGAACGACATCTTCCAGTCTACCCGCACAATTGGAGGAAGAGTTTGCAAATTTGTAATTGAGTCAGATATCTATGAGAATCTGATTTCAGAGGAGGCTGTTCAGAAACTGGCATTGAAGACTGAAGCTCTTCCATACCCGTACTAACTATTAGGATTGATAGAGTACACCGAGGTAACAGTTTCTAAACACTTTCAAATTGCATTTTCTGTTGGTAATTACAAAGATGCAGCATGGTGTGACGTAGTTCCTATGGACGTTTTCCATCTAGTTTTAGGACTTCCATGGTGATTTAAGAGAAATTCTACTTATGATAGTAGAACAAATCGATACAGTTTTGTGAAAGATGGTATCAAGTTTATATTAGTGTCATCTAGAGTAGTGTCTCCAAAACCACCACCAGTTAAGGATTTTCATGCTCAAATTGCACCAGCTGCTGATCTTAGTTGTGATTCTAAAACTGTGTCTGACTCCGTGTTTGACAAGCCAGTCTATGATAAAAATATTTTTGAAGATGTATTTGGGTCGGTATTTGACAAACCAATCTACGATGGGTATGATGATGAAAATCTAATTAATGTTGAGGAGAAACTTGTAGATCAAGATATTTTCTTAGGCTTCAGTATACCATAATACATCGCTTCAGAAGTTTTATTGAAGAAAGACTGCAAAGTAGCAACTTCTATTTTTGGAAATGTATCTTCCAAGTATTTTATGTTATCCAAAAATCAAACCTTTGATTCGGTTTAATGTGGATGCATGTTGTCGTATTGGAAAAATGGAAGATGGTATTTTTCTGTTTGAGATTATGAATGAATTGATAAAAGAAAAGAATAGTGTTTTAATGGATAAAAGATTAGGTCTTGTAATAGAACCCGGAGGATTTTTGGATGATGGTTGGGGAAATAAAAGAAAGAGTAACAAGTTAAAAGTAGAAGATTGCAATATTTTGAATCTGCTGGAAGAAATATACTCTGAAGAACTTGAGAAGTCATCTACTATTCAACAAAGAGAAATTGTTCCTTTCTGCAAGGGTTTTGGTGTGATACAACAAGCACAGTCTGGAACTGGAAAGACAAAAACTTTTTACACGCGCAAGGGTGATGTTGTGCTTAGTAAATGGGTTTTAAAAAGCAGACATAGAACGAGTGGGTGGAGTATATCTTGTTACTGCTGACCACAGTAATGCCGATGACATGGTAAAGAGGGACAAAGCTGAGAAAAGACTTCTTGACAAGAGCTGCAACATTCACATTCTCACCTCTTACACCCTTATGTTGGTACTAGTTGAAATCATCAGTGAATACGCCAATGTTTTGCAATTCTGTCAATGTTTCAGCGTTCTGAATTCGAGGTCGAATTCTTCCTAACTGGGAAAGGATAATGTAGCGAAGACTGCGAACAAACTGGTTTCTCGTCCAAGTATCGGAATTGGGTCGAACAGGTACTCAAATCGAAGATTTCAACGAGCCTGTGAGATTTCAAAAAATGTGATTTTGTCACTAAGTTTGATACTTAGATTCGACCTGTAAAGCCTTCGAAAACCAATTTTAATATTTTAGCGTTAATTTTATTTATTCATTTTATTTAAAAATATTTATGTAATTTTCCTTATTTGAAATTAGAGTTTTGGGTAGTGTTATATAAAGCATTTTATACCTATTTTGCGGTCAAAATTTGATTAATTAAATTTTGGGAATTATTTCTCCGAGTCTCCTTATTTCTCTAACCTAGGGTTAGGATTTTATCATTACTTTCTCTTATAATCTTCCGCCACACCATCACTTGCTACAGCAGCAAACTGCTCAATGGAAAGAAGGATCCTTGACAATTTAGATGCCATGATATAGGCAAGGAGTGTGTACCAGGCGTTGGGGCTTAGCTTACTAGGACAAAGTTTGACCAAATGGAGGTACTTGACGATCTCTAGGTCTAAAAGGAACCGGAGTCCCCAGTTCAGAACTTCGGTGTATACTACCACCTCATTCAATTTGCAGTCCATAGGGGTCTCCGGAGTGATTGGTATCCTCACTTTTACAGACTCCAGAATCCCCCATTTGGTCCGGATTTGGCCTAACTCGGCAGTGTGGGTGTAGACATAGTTGATATTTTGCAAAGGTAACAAATACTTGACGCTAACATGTTTAAACAAGGGCCTACTTTACCCTCTAGGCACTCCAGAAGAGAGTCCGAATGAGTCATGCAAATTTTTAATTTACTCTTACCTTTTTTGTCTAAGGCAGCATCCCCTGTCTGATCAGAAGCTTCGGTCTCAAAAAGGGCCTCTTCGGTGTTGTCCTCCATGTTCTCTTCCATCATTGTGGAAGGTTTTTCGGTTGTCTTTGAAGAAGGTTCCTCCGTTTCCTTCCTTCATCGGAAGTTGCGCTGGTGGTTGTGCGCTTGTTGCCTTTGAGGGCCTAATGTATGGTAAAGGTTGCGATCCGGAGGGCTTGGCCTGCGGAGCCGCTTTAGCTACCTCTGATCCGGAGGGTTTTAAAGTTGATGGTGTGGACTGAGTTTTGGTTTGGCAAGTTGTTCGGCGAGGAGTTATCTTCTCCGGTGACTTTTCTGTGTCACAACCTATTGCTATGAATGGTGAGGGTTTTTTTATTCTTGAAATATCTTTTTCCTTAGAAACAAGGTGTTGAGATTCTTGTACAGAAGAACCAGAAGGGAGGGGTGAAAGGTTTGGTCTGAATGAGAGCTTTCTAGGTCTAGGGGTTTCTTGAGAAAGATGACCCTTGATCGGCGTCCTGGTTTGGCTGACTGTTTTTCTCACTTGGAGAAACGGGGAGACCGACGACGATATGGTTTTCCCTCTCTACTTTCCTTTCTCTCTCTAACTCTGATAAATTCAACCAACCACCTTTAACTAGAGAGTTTCTGGCTGTGAGTATATAATCTCTCAAGACCAGTTTGAAGGTGAAGATGATTTTCTCTCTAAGAAAGTTTTGAGTGAGGAAGACAATGGAACAGTAAAAAGATATATATATATATATATATATATATATATATATAACATTAAAAAGTAACAGTTACCAAAGAGAAGTTGAACAGGGTTTTTTGCAATGATTAAGAGCTGCACAACGTGTAAAAAATCAAAACCTAGGTAACTTTCTAGACCTAGTGGGTGCGGCGATCTAGAAAAAATAACGGCTGAGAGGTCAAACCAGATATTAACACGTGTCCCACGATTCTTGAAAAAACTCATAGAATTCGGGAAAGAAAAACCAGTCCTGATGAAATTTGAACTGAGTTGTTTGTGAAAGAAAAGCTTTTTCAGTTCAGACGGCGCAAGCAAATCGGACGAAATTGATGTTGACTTGGTAAATTTTTTTAACCCTTCCAAAGATAATTTGGAAGGCCTAAAAAAAGGGCTACTCATGAGTTCAGATCTTGCAGATATAACCTACCCATTAATCCAAACAGGAATAATTCAGACCATATCACACCACTATAAATCTGAACAGGACAAATGTAAACAACTTTTGACTAAACTATTTGCTAATCTACTTAAGAACTAATGAGTTTTTGAATTCGACCCGGTTTCACAACTTGACCCGGTAATCCCATGGGTCATTAATTAAAGTATAAATACCCCAACTACTCTCATTAATGAGGGTGATCAGAATTTAATACTAGCAGGCTGCTTAATTATCTCACTACTCCTCACACTAAAACACAAAATACCCCAAATTTACTAAAACACTTTGCAAAACTACCCCCAACCCAAAATAAACCAAAACAGATATGACCCCTAGAATTTCGTATCTACATGAGATTTTGTACCATAAGAATAATATGAATTCTTTGGTCATGATATTTACTAGGGGTCGGGAATCCACCCATTTGGAAAAGTAATTTACTGCTACAAGTAGGTTTTTTCTTTATAAGACGTCCAAGCCATGACCAATGATCACACTTGGTGATAATATTTCCCAAATAAAAAAGATGGTCTCTACTTCTGTATCTCCTGCCGTTTTGACTTTCTTGAAATCAATGTCATGAGTAGAGATGCTTGGTGTCGAAGCTCTATGAGGTACTAGGTTGTGGTATCCTTTGTAGCTTTGTCCTGACTGAGCACTTGGTAAACCACCAACTTTGAGTCAGTAAGTAGCCAAACGTGCCTTGCTCTAATATATTAGTCAGCCAAAGGCCTATAATTACAACATCAATTTCTGATTTATTGTCTATAGTTGGGAAGCCAATCTTGAGGGTTATAGTTGTTACTTCCACCATATGTTTGTTCTTGCCATCTTAATTTAACATGCTTCGTGGTAAGTATGGGTCTTTAAAATTGGAATTATGTTAACAAGTTCGTCAAAACTTGTACTTTTATCGCAACTCACGGTTCAAACTAGATGTTATAATTTCTAAGATCCACATGCCACATGGTTAATTTCCCAGATACATGGCTTGTGTAATACACTTTGTAGAGGAAAAAATATTCAGATAATTATGATATAAGCTTTGAAATACGGTTTCCTATTTTAGGTTGCAAATACTAATACACGATCCAACTTCTCAAATTACAAGTATCAGTTTCAACATTAAGTAAGAGTTTAATTATATTGTATATTTCTTCGAATTCTTTTTTTCTCATTGATTAGCATGCTCTTAATACGTAGTCAAATATCGCAAGGTGAAGAAATAATGGGTCCCATGATTTTAGTTTAGTAAGAACTTATGATAAGGTAATGAAATTTTTGATATTATATAATGCTTCTTCATATGCTGACGTCTCGTGGAAATTTCGCCCACCTTTCAAGACTTGGGAAAAATGTTGGCATTTGTTAAAGGATTTGTAAATGAATTTATTTAACTCTGCCAATCTTTCGACTAATATTTGTACTTGTTTTGTTTTATGTGATAGATCTATGACGGCTAGGTGCTCATCTTCTTGTATACCAGTGACCATCATGACGTCAATGTAAGATTGTAGGTTCCGGATTAGGTATGGAAACAAACTTGTTGATGAAATTTTGATAAGTTAATTATGCATTATTCAACCGAAAACATCACCTTATAGCAATGTAGTCCTTTTTTGTCATAAACATTATATGCTCATGATCATCCTTATACATATGTATCTGATTTTACCGAGAATATACATTTATGTATAACATCATCTTGTTTCCAAAGGTCGTATCGACGAGTTTATTGTTACATTATACAAAGAAAAAGTCGTTAAAGCAAGTTTGGTTGAGATATGTGAAGTCAACACACATTCTTTATTTGCCATTCTTCAATTTGACCAATACTAGGTTAACAATACAGACTGGATAATGAGAGTCCATAATATACCAAACGGTAACTAACTTGTCAATCTTTTCCAGGATGATTTCTGTGTTTTATTGCAAGTTGGAGCGTTGATTTTGCTTTACGAGTCAGAAGTTGTTATTTATAGAAATCTTCTGGTATATGACTTTGGGGAGGGGGAGGGTGATGTCATATGAATTTTAGGAGAATATATTTAAATTGCATTATAAAAAATTAAGTATTTTGTACCTTACCTTCGTTGATAAGTTACAGTCGATCTGTTTCAACTTTCTCTCTTGGTTTTATGAGGTGTGACGCCTACTTGGATCATGGACGTCATCTAGGATGACCTATTCCTTACTCTGTTTTTATTTGACATTTATTTAGTGTGAGGGATCTAGGTAACATTCGTAGAGGGTTTTTGGTTCTTTATGATCATTCATACTTTTATTTTGATTGGATACCAAAAGCAATATTAGATTATGGAGATAACATCGTGCATTTGTCTAACTACCATATGCCTAAAATTAAGTTGTAAGAGGACGAAAGATCCACTATCATGAATAACCATCCTACCTTCTTCTGGAATTATACCATTTTAAGAGTTATAATTGGTGCGATTCTCCCAAGATGTTGATGATAAGTTCATTTCATGTCACTTATTATGCCTCCATTATTCTTAAAATCGTCGCCGTTTCTCAAATATTTGTTTTGTTTTAACGTGTTTTAACGTGTTTTTCAAGTATTCTTAAATGTGTTTATGAGAATGATAAATCTGTTAATCTAATCATCGAGTTGTGTGTGGGTGGTGAGCTTTTCAATCGGATTATCACCAAGTGGTCTTATAATGCAAAGGCTGCTGCTTCTGTGTGTAGAGCTATTGTTAATGTTGTGCATATATGTCATTTTATGGGTGTGATGCATAGAGACCTGAAACTTGAAAAATTCCTTGTTGACTACTAAGGATGTGAATACCGATCTTAAAGCCAACTATTTCGAGCAGTGCCAAGGATTTGGTTCGTCGAATGCTGGATCAGGACCCAAAAACTCGGATTACTGCTGCTAAAGTTCTTGAGCACCCATGGATAAAAGGTGGAGAAGCATCGGACACGCCAATCGATAGTGCTTTCCTTTCAACGATGAAGCAATTTAGAGCTATGAACAAACTCAAGAGACTTGCACTAAAGGAGATTGATGAAAATCTTTCTAAGGAAGAAATTCAAGGGCTGAAATCCATGTTTGCAAATATGGATACTGACAATAGCGGCACAATCACATTTGAAGAACTTAAGATGGATTGACCCGTCTAAGATCGAAGCTTACGGAGTCTGAAGTGAAGCAGCTCATGGAAGCTGCCGATGTGGATGGAAATGGATCGATTGACTATATCGAATTCATTACTGCAACAATGCACAGACATAGGCTGGAAAGCAATTAAAGACCTCTACAAAGCTTTCCAACACTTCAATAAGGATGACAGTGGGTTTATTACAAGAGATGAGCTGAAAATAGCACTGAAAGAATATGGAATGGGTTCGGATGCAGCAACATGAGTTATAGTGCTAGTGATTTATGCATTCTCTTAGCTGATCCTGAGTTGAAGCTTGCGTTGGGATTTATGGTCTGCAGGGACCTGTCCGGGATAAGGAGAAACGAGAGCAGGAAATGAGCGAGCTGCGCGATCTTGTTGGGAAGAACCTTCTCTTGACATGTACAGAGACACTGTGCTTCCTAGAGTGTTGGAGCAGGTTGTTAACTGTAAAGACGATATTGCACAGTGCTACCTGATGGAGTGCATAATTCAAGTCTTTCCTGATGAGTACCACCTGCAAAGTCTCGATATTCTGTTGAATGCATTTCCCCAGCTTCAGCCATCCGTTGACATCAAGAAAGTTCTCTCGCGATTAATGGAAAGGATTTTGAATTATGCTGCCGCTCGTACACATGACCATGGGCAAGCCGCAAAGACCATGCGAGTAGTTGGCACTGTCGGTTATTTGGCGCCGGAGGTGGTTAGGACAGGGTGTGTCTCTGCTCAAACCGATATTTTCGGGCTTTGTGTATTAATTCTAGAGGTGATGTGTGGAAGGAGGCCTATAGAAGAAGGGAAACCCAATTTGGTCGATTGGGTATGGGAGTTGATGGTTAACGGGGTATGACTAAATGTCGTGGATCCTCGAATTAGAATTCAACGGAACTTCGACTAGGAAGAAATGGAGAGGATTCTTCAATTAGGCTTATTGTGCTCGTACGGTGATCCAACTAAATGCTGAATTTGACAGATTGAAAATGAAAGAGTGAAAATACCGATAATTTTGCAGGAAAATTGTCATCTAAAAGTGCATCTTTATGTCTATTATTGAGGAATTGAAACTAATGAATACGTTTTTTAAAAGTCTACCGAGATACAAGTTCATACACATAATTTCTTCCATTGAACAAGTTCGTGACCTTATCATAACGGGGTTTGAAGACATTGTTGGAAGATTAAGGGTATATGGAGAGCATATAGGAGAAGAAACGAAACTCGTATAAGCAGGGCTCTAGCGGTGATTACAGTGAAAACCACATGAGAGGAATAGGAGGTCACGGTCGCGATCGTGTTCATGAAAGAGATTACGACCAAGCCATCGATCATAAGTAATCAAAAGACAAACAACAAAAGGATCACTCTAAGGTTGTGTGTTATCTATGCGATAAGAAGGTTTATTTTGAGAGATTATGTCGTGAGAGAGTACAAAAATAGAAAGCTAATATGATTGAGACACAAGAAGTAGATGATGCATTGTATATGCATGAAGTAGTTGTGCGAGGAGAAAGTGAAACCGGGTAATCTTGAAACCGTTGCAAGAGATGCTGGAATTTGGTACTTGGACAACGGAGCAAGCAATCATATGACAAGTAACATATCATTCTTTGTTGAGTTGAATGAACGAGTCATAGGATGAATGAAATTCATATGATATTTAACTCTATGCATATCACCATATGGAGTTACAAGTAATTACCATTAACTAAATCATACCTTTTATTTTTCTTCAACTTCGAGACGCTCTTGTTTCCTATCAAAACCATAACGTCGTGCCTGAATGAGTGATGATGAGCAGGTTCGATTAATCTGGTTTGAATTTTATGATCTCTGATGTAGGTGATTCTCTCACGATATTCATCGAACCGCCTGTCATGATATCTACTGGGGGTAAATTCTCTATTTTTGGTTAAACAGCAAATCGCGCAGGTTGAAGATAATTCGTCTAGGGTTTTCTGGTTGTTTTGTTTTCCGATTTGGTATTTTAGCGAGGGAGGTGTCAAAGAATGAGGAAATATTACGGCTTCATAGATTGGATCCCGATGATGGGCACGATGATTTATAGAAAGTGTAGAGCCAAGCGTTGATGATCTCGACAGTGGATTTCAGTGAAGTTGACATATCGAAGAGAGTGAGGATGTTGGAGTTATTAATAGATCGAGTATTTATAGCATTGGCGACTGATAAACATATAGCAGCGTAAACGCCAGGAAACTTGTTGGCGAAGATGGAGAAACCAACTCTGGTGCCACAGTAGACTAGACCGCGAATCTCTGATCCAGAGGATGGATCAGTGCTAGTGGTGGATACTTGGCGGCCTATGTTTGCACCGGATAAGTCGTAGGGTGAGACACCGAGGTCTTCTACATCGATGTTGAGGGATATGAGGTGGGATCCCACTACATTCTTTATATTGGCGCCGAATGAGTCAGCTTCGGCGATGATCTTGAACGGCGGCGGTGGTGGTGGTGGCGGCGGCGATGATCTTGAACGGTGGTGGTGGTGGGGGACCGGATACGGTGATATTATTAGTAGCCCCAGCCATGTAATGGTGATGGAGATGTGAGTTTGATGGTCTCAATTAGTGGGCTAAATTGAAAATTATGGTGTGTGAGTCACTGCCTACATTTAAAAGGCTATGCTATATAGGGTAAAAATCACCATTGGTTCCCATGTTTCATCTTTGTATCAAACTAGTCTTCCATTTTCATTTTTGTCTTCTATTCATCTTCTATTTTAGAAATTGCATTATCAATCAAGTTAGTTTATAATTTGGCTGGATCCGGGTTGAATCCATAAATCCAAATTCTACCTAACTTACCCATTAATTTACCCGGACCTAAATTACCCATTAATTTACCCAAACTCGAGTCTCAAATAATAAATTCTCAATTACTGAAACAGAAATCCTAGTTCCATCAAATCTAAACCTTGGGCAAGGCTATATTGGGACGCCATTTGGCTATAATGAGACCCCACATTCAGAATTTTTTTCTTCAATGTGAAATGTTCGTTTTACCCTTCATTTATAAGTCCAAGTTTCTAAAGAAAAACCAACTTTTCTCCACTTCTCCCTCAAGCTTTCTCTCTCTAAAATAACTAAAAACTCTAAAAAAAACCATGGATTTGAGTGATTGGAGTGAAGGTTTCAGCTGCAACCTTGATGATTTTGCATCGGAGGAAGAAGAGTCGTTGACGGACCATTTGCAAACCCAAAATGAGGTGTTTTCCGAAATTTTGAAGTGTCTGTGCGAATATAGCGGTGCCACCGCTATAAAATGGACGAACTGTGAACCCAGTGTTCGCAATTTTGCAGGAAAGTTTTTGCAAAATCGCGAACGGCCCGTTCGCAGAAATACCAAATGGACGAACGGGTTGCTCGCGATTTCGCCAAATCTGCGAACACTGCCTTCGCAACAATACCGAATGGACGAACAACCACTACGAGATTTCGCCAAATACATGAGTGCACTGCTCGCAATTTGCGAAATTGTCGTATTGGTTGTTCGCGATTTGGCAGAAAAATCGAGTTTCGTCTTCGCGAAAATGACCTGTTATAAAAATTAAATGATCGGCTAGATTTAAGTATGTTTTAATATAATTGCATCAATAACATATGTAGGAACCCGATCAACCGCCATGTTTGATGGCCGATTACACGAAAGTGTTTAGTACAGACACTTTTTACACCAAAGCCGATTTGATTGATTGGGTCGAGTCTGAAAGCATAAAACTAGGATTCATTTTGGTCCGTAGTAAAAACGACGACGGTAGCAAAAGCATGAAAGCTCCTAGGATATATTTTAGGTGCGAGAGGTAGGGGTTTACAAACCTAACCCCAAACCGGGGTATGTTAAGAAGCGCCGAGAATGTTCATCGAAAAAATGCGGGTGTCCGTTCTATTTAAGGGGGAGTCCGGTCTTAGAGCTACCGGGTTATTGGAAAGTGGTTGTGCTAAACGGGAAACACAACCCCGAACCATTTTTGCACTTGGATGGTCATTCACGGGCCGCTAGACTAAAAGTCGAAGAACAATTGTTCGTTCGTAGTCAAACGGAAGTCGGTTCTCGACTGAGAGAGATATATAGCGGTTTGAAGATTAAAGACCCGCAAAATGTATCAAGCATGCGCACGATATACAACATGCGACAAAAACATGACTTGGTTGATAAAGCGGGGAAGACCCAAATGCAATATTTGTTTTCTAAGTTAAAAGAACACGAGTACTATGTTTGGGAACAAAGTTGTGAAGCAACGGACGAGATCCTCGAGTTGTTTTTTGCACACCCTAAAAGCATTGATTTAATGCGCACCTTTCCTCAAGTTCTTATAATGGATAACACGTACAAGACTACAAGGTATAAGATGCCTTTACTTGAAATAGTTGGCCAAACTTTGACGAAGAAGACATTTTGTGTTGCTTTTGTCTTTTTGAGCTCCGAAAAACAAGAGAACTACACTTGGGGATTGAGCGTTCTAAAGGAGGTGTTGACGAACAACAAGTGCGCATTACCTAACATTATCGTCACCGATAGGAAGTTGGCTTTAATGAATGCTATCGATG
Source organism: Limnanthes douglasii subsp. nivea (assembly GCA_036936605.1). Lineage (NCBI taxonomy): Eukaryota > Viridiplantae > Streptophyta > Magnoliopsida > Brassicales > Limnanthaceae > Limnanthes > Limnanthes douglasii. Next base: position 263,536,344 of record JAUPFV010000002.1, read on the forward strand.
ATATATTTCCGGACGCAACTCATATGCTATGCAATTGGCATATTGGTAAGAACGTCACCTCTTACGCTAAAAAAGTTTTACCGAATTCAGACATGGCCGAAGAGTTCAACGAATATTACCAAAGGGTAGCCTATTCGGCCACGCTCGAATATTATAACAAAAACCTTGTCGATATGCAACACACGTACGCATTTTGTCCATTGCTTATCGAGTACGTTATGAAGCAATAGATTGACGAATATGGACACAAATTTCTCAATATTCACACGAACAAATTTAAACATTTTGGCAACCAAACTAGCAATCGGTGAGTTATATTTCCATCTCCACACAATATTTTTTAATATAAAGTGTTAGAAATATAATTTATTTTATCTCATGTTATAGGGCGGAGAGTGCTCACTCTAGCCTCAAGCGGGAAATTGGTAGTAGTCTATGCACGTTCGAGAAATTTTGGAAACATGTTCATGCATTGCTAACCGCTCAACACTCTAACATTTTCAATTCATTCGAGCGTAGTAGGTATCGTCCAAGAAACTCAACTAGGGGGGCTAACAAAACCATCTACAAGGATGTCAAAGGTGAGTTTTCATGTAAAGCTATAGAATTAATAGAGATAAATCTCGCAACGGCCTTGAAAATATGGTTCACTCTCGGAATGTGTGAGTGTGTTATTAGGACAACTCATAATTTACCATGTGCATGCGAATTAGCTTTGATTTATAAAGAAGAAAGGTCGGTTAGAAAAGATGAGTGTGATGTCTATTGGAGTACATTAATGATCAAACCTAATGAGGAGTTTGATACCGAAGACGAGCTCACTAGAAAACTCTCCTTAATAGATAGCACCATCCGTGGTTACGGGCAACACATTCAAGATCACGTTATAAATAGGATTATGCAAATCCTAGATCCTGCTAGAAGTCATGTTTTGGAACCTAAGGAGCCGGTTGTTACTAAGGGTAGGAAAAAAGCCGACCGGGACAAATCAACTCAACGGGACCCTAGCGAGTGGGAATACGATGGTAGTCTAGGCGCTAGCACTCCCTGCACGATTGGTAGCACGGCCGCCTCGGTAGGTAATAGAACATTTCTAGCGCCAAAAGCCAAGGCGAAAGAAAAAGCGAAAACCAAGGCTCAACCGAAGAAAGATAAAGTGCCTCGATCGAAAAAATCATCAAAGGGCCAAAATTTTAGCGGCTACGAGAATTGGTTTCCTAACTATTTGCATGACTACATTTCTAGCGTCGAAGACGTCTCTCCCGACGGTAATTGCGGATTCCGGGCCGTTGCTTTGACAGTATACGGTAAATCCGATTCATGGGACCAAGTTAGACGGGATTTGATCGGCGAATTGCAAAATGAACGCGAGCTATGAGAGAGAGTGTTTGATGGTTCACAAGGTGTAGATAACCTAGTGAGAAGGTTGAACGTTTTTGAATTGTATGGTGTCGGTACTACGCATTGGATGATGTTACCCGATTTAGGCTTAGTGATACCCACTAGATACCAATGTATCGTATACCACATTTCACTCCACCAATCGTACACTTATCTACCTCTACGCGGTGTGCCTCCTCGATCGTGTCCTAACCTAGAAGTTGGTATAGGTTTTGTGCACGGTAACCATTTCGTGAAAGTAAGTATACAAATGAAAGTTGCAATTTTATATATTATTTTTGTGACCAAATATTTATCTTGCTTTTATTTGTGTAGGTTGTGTTGAATGGACCACTTCCGGAAATTTATCCTACTTGGTTTCCGTTTCGCACGGAAGATGCCGTCACCGGTTGCCCAATATCGCTCGACAAGAGATTGAACAAACATAACCAAATCAAGCCCGCCCAACCATCGACCGTACACGTGTCTTCGATTTGGGTGAAGACTAATAATTTGTTTATGCATTACTTGTTTTTATCCCGTTGTGTTTACGAATACTTTTTTTTACTTTCACCTCAGTTTGTAATCGATACTCCCACGTTTTATTTATTTTGAAAATTCTATTTCATAACATTATTGTAAAAAAAAATCTGCACAAAAAAATTAAATTGCAAGTTCCCCAAAAAATTACAATTTTATCCAAAAAAAAGTGGGAAATAATTGAAAAAAATCGGTACAGTGGCGAAATTGCGAATAGGGAACGTTTGATTGTGGCCAAATTGTGAATGCGGAGCGCTATGATTTGGCAAAATCGCGAACGAGCTGTTCGCGATTTTGCCAAATCACAGCCTCATGCATTCGCGAATCGGGCGAATTACAGCCTCATGTGTTCGCGAAACCCTCTGTAAATTTAGTATTTTCACCATTTTGTGACTTTCCCGACTCCAAAACTGATTTTTCTTTTTACCAACATTATATATTATTCATTTGGCCCGAATGATTCAAATTTTGTAGAAACAAAAACTCAAAAAAGTTGAAAAAACTACTTCAAAGTAGCCTAAAATAGTCACAATTTTGACATTTTCACGTTTATTTACTTTTTAAGTCTGAAACGTTTTTTTAAACCATCATTATTAGTTGTGATTTGAAGTATCATATATGAACCAAAACATGCAAATATATAATATAGGTCCGAAGTAGCAAAAAATGGTCACAGAACAGACATTTTCGCGTTTATTTACATCTTGAGTCCGAAACTTTTTATTTTTTTAACCATCGTTATAGGTTAGTCATTTTCAAAGTAATAATTTGAAATTTGTGGGAAAGAATAATAATTTAAAAACATCCTAAAAACTACCTAAAAGTAGGATAACGTTGTCAGACATGTAAGGATAACGTAATCTGAATAGGCGACTAATGTGGTGACACATAATATAGACAAAAATACACACATATCGAAGATAATTATTACAACCCACGTGGTTTAACTCAGGGTCTTATTATAGCCAAGGACAACACTGCATTCGAAAGGGTATGAATTTCGCTATAATGAGACCCTATCCAAATATTAAACGCCCACCAAAATTGACTCGCCCCCTATAAGATAGGACATAAATTATAGAAAAATACGACACTTGGTCAACCTATAGCGCTCACAAAAATATAAAACTCGTTAACGTTTACATATGGAGTTTACGGCGGACGAAGACTACCACATGCTTCAAGCTGTGAAGATTGCACGCGAGATACTGGAGGAAGATACCAGTACGATGTATATAAACTACGGATGTTTAGGCACAAGAGGTATCATTGTGCGTACTCGTGAGAAAATCAAACGCAGATACAATTTTTGCAAACCAATACAACATTTGTGTTTCTTGCCATCGCTAATTAAGCAAGAAGCAGCAGCCGTTTGGAACCTGAGCTTGATAGACTACATCACAAGGGATATGGTAGCATTTCTAGAGGACATAATTATTGCAAGGGGTGGAGTGGATGATGTGGAATACAAACTTAGATACGACTAAGCCTTCCACTTATGCAATTTTATGTTGTTATTTTCTTAGCGGTTATTATTTGAAGTTGTGATTTTTCTTATTAGTTGTTGTTTGAACTTGTGATTTTCGTATTACTGGTTGTTAATTTAAGTTGTGATTTTCAATATTAGTTGTTGTGTTAAGTTGTTATTGTTATTATTAGTTGTTGTCTTAAGTTGTGGGTACCAAATAATGTCTGCAAAACAAGGTAATGATAACTATAACAAGTTATAGCATTAACTTAAACAAACAAACAGTACAGAACCTACAAGATGCAAACAATTAAAAATATAACATAATACTCAATTGTCGAAGTCATATCCCAAGTTGTCGTCAGACTCAATCCCCTCTTCCCTCTCAGTAATCCTATTCTGAAGATACGCTACCATATCATTAGTGATGTAGTCTACCACTGTCATGTTCGAGACGACAACTGCTTCTTGCTTAATTTTAAATGGTAGAAACAACAAACGATCCATTGGTTTGCAAATGATGTACCTCTCCTTGATTTGGTCACAGTTACGCACAATAAAACCTTCAGTTCCTAAACGGTCGTAGTTGTAGTACATATTACACAAGTCCAACTCGAAAAACGCATCACTACTATCTTCCCCCAACTCTCTGAGGGCAAGTTTCACTTCCTCGAGCAAATGGTAATCTTCATTAGGGGTAAACTCTATTGGTTAAAGTGTTTATGTTCGAGGAGTGCTTAAAGTCTATTTATAGGCTCGTGGTTGTTTGGGAACGCTGGTGTTTTTGGCGGCAATTTGTGTAGGTGTCTCGTTATAGCGAAAAACCTGGTAATAGAAGTTGTGCTATAATGAGACCCCTAATATTATTGCACTGCAACATTAGAGTACTTTTGTAAATATTAGGTGTCGCATACTCATTTGCCAACTTGGATTACGTTATCCTTATCTTACAAGTGTCGTTTATCGATAGGTCTACTTAGATAACGTTATCTTATGGAGGGAATGAAGTGAAGGTTTCCCGCTTAAAAGAGATTTACGCGGGAACAAAAACAACATTTTCCGCTAACAATTTTTGAATTGAACCACCGACTACGAGTCAATAAATACTATAATCTGACTATGAAACTAAACATTTAAGTTATAACAATGGGTGATTCAGGCTCGAACGTGCACGAAGATGCAAGCCTCCTAAACGCATTTGACTTCGTGAGAGGTACGATGCAAGAGGAGATTCTTGGTTTCATCGATGCGGTTTTGTCCAGAATGTTCTTCAACCACGGTAGGGAGGCATCGATGCCACACACTGGAAAGGGAAATAATCACGATGCGTGCCGTACTGCATGAACCAAACCTGTAATATGTTAGTTAATAATTTTTAAAAAACTATAAGTAATAATAAATTAACGATATGGAAACAAATATAACAAATCATCGTAACTCATATTGTTCTCCGTCAACGAAACCAGTCTCTGTCGGATGTTGATACGAGTCTCATCATCTGCACGAAACGGTGTCGGTACATATCGGTACATAGTCGGCATATAACACTCGTACATAGTGTTGAGCGTAGTCAAATAGGGGGGAAAGTGATCGTATATCCACCTCTCCAACAAGGCAATAAAAACCTGCAATCCCTAAAGTCGAGTGCAGCGACGGCTTTCCTAGATTGTGGTACAGCTGAGCTAGTATATGCTGGCCCCAGTTATATCTAATGGACGCCCTATAATGCTCTACAAACCGCAGGTACTCTAACGATATACTGTTCCCCGTCTTGTTCACCAAAACACAACAACCCAGCATGTGCAGCAGATAACCCCTAGTGACACACTCTACAGTACTATCAGACATGGTATCATCCTGAAAGTAGGGTTGCATGTATTGCTCACGTAAAAACTGTAAACGAACAGATCTAGCATTACCCTCCCCCCCTGTTACGCCTTAACTCATGCCTAAGTGCATCCTGAGGTATACCTAATGCACTAGAATACCATGCTAAACGCTGTCCATCACTAGGAAATGTCTGAACAATAAAATCATCACCTGTCACTGGGAGACCAGTAATAACGTGGACGTCGTCTAACGTCACCGTCATCTCACCGAAACTAAAGTGAAAGCTGTTGGTCTCCGGATGCCACCTCTCAAGAAAAGCATCTACAAGGTGTACGTTGGTACTCCAACGCTCCAACACATCGGTGAGGGGACCGAAGCAAGACATCCTAACCTGCTGTCTGACCCTGTTCTGCCCAGCAAGATCCCATGCACGGTGGGTACCGTACATAGAGTAGCCCCGCGACGGCCGACGAGCCTACATAAAACACCAATAACTTAGAAATAATACAAAAGAACATATGTTGTACTTTAAAACAATCATTACTTACCTCTCCTCCAAAGGCGTTGTATGCCTCGTGCTGTGCGTAGTCTGGATATAGAGCAGGCACATGCGGATTCACCTTCCGAAATTGCTGATCCAGCGTCCCAAACGCATGAGATATAATAGGGGCCGGAGTCGAAGCGCTAGGCCTACGCCTTACGGACCATGACCGTGACATAACCTCCTCACCTCATGCTCGCCATCACCGCTCGAGCTTGAATGTCGAATACGTGTATGCTGTGTGCGAGGCATGCTGAAATGCAAGAAATAAAATCATTAATAAATTTGGGAAAAAAAACTTCATAATTTGACAAAACAACCAAAAATGGTTATTCCTTGATTTTGTGAAATTGCGAACACTGAACTCGCAATTTCACCATTCTTGGAATTGCAAAATCGCGAACAAGCACCTCGCGATTTTGCACGGGTTGCGAGGTGCTTGTTCGCGATTTTGCGATTCCAGCAGCCTCAAACCCTAGATCTGAAAATCGAACCCAAACCTCACAAACACAACCCAAATTCAACAACTATGGTACCAAAACGTTCCTAATGCATCGAATAACACTAATCTACAACTATTTTTCCAAAAAAACAACAACATATACATGAAAATCGGACTTTTTAGGCAGAACCCTAAACTCTAAATATCACTAAAAATACTAAAGTAAATTGCTTAAAAATTACATGAATATGTAAAGGATTCGTACTTCAAGGTGTTTGTAATGTCGGATTTGAGAAATCTTGTCTTTTTCGGGATTTTGAGAGCTTTTTGCTAAAGAGAAGAGAGAAAAAGAGAGAAAAAAAGTTTTTGGACTGAAAATACATTTTTTATATCAGGGGTAAATTAGTCATTTTTGGGATCTCATTATAACCAAATGAAGTCTGATTATAAAAGGATCTCATTATAGCCAAACGGGATCTCATTTTAGCCTTGCCCCTAAACCTTTCTTCTTTCTCCCTATGGTGTCTCTCTGTTCTCTACTAAATCAATTACCGAAACTCTTCACCCCACAACTGATGCACAAGCACATCCCTTCTTATAAGCCCTTTGAAAATCTCCATAAAATCTGGTTGACCAGAAGAATTGACCATAAGTTCATCAACAAAGTAAATCGTTCTGCTATCGAACTAACTCCAACAAAAACTTCATCTCCACTTCCTTTGCACTCATTCTCAAAAGGACAAAATCAGCAAACTATACAATTTTTTAAACTAAGCAACGAAATCAAAACTATCATCTTCCACGTAAGGATTCAACTCTTCAAAAATCGATATATCCTTGTTTGCTGTCAAACCCGGATGAAACAAAAGTGATCCATGGATTTTCCACTTAAAATACCATAATTGACGTGTTGTGATTAATGAAATAGACATTAGATATATCAACTGGATAGGAAGGAAATAACCAATTTTTCTCACTTTCTCTCGAGTTCAAATGCTCACCTGAAGGGATATTGATATAAACTAATATGTTCCGCGAAGATATATCCACAAATTTAGGCAAATATGCAATTCTTTTCTCGAAATCAGCTGGTTTTTCCTTGAGTATCCTCAAAATAAATTACATTTTCCATTTTTATTTAATAAAGGACCAAAGTGAATTCATCCAGCCTTTAACAATATTGGCAGTTACATTCACGTTTTTCTTACACTACACAGCCTCGAATGATCCCCGCACGGGTTTCAGGAAGCGGGTGGATGACAATTTTGAACCGGGAAACATAAACGGGCTGAAAAGCGTCAATCTCCTGGCGCAGTCATCTCCGTTTGACATGTTCAAGATTCTAACCTCTAATATGATTCGCAGCAAAATGACAATCAAAAGAATAGAGGCAATCAATATAGCATGTAATAGCGTACGCCTCATTATAGCTCCGTGAAAGATCTTACGCCTTAACAGGCATTTCAAATTCATTGAACCAATTCGAGCTTTAAATTACATGTATTAATAATCAGTTGAATTGGATTGTCTTATCATCACATGAATTAAATCGGGTTTGAGTTTGTGGTAGGGTTTTGCTCAGTAGTAATTGGGAATTCATTATTTGAGTTTTGGGTAAACTAAATAAGTTAGGTAGAAGTTGGGTTTATGGGTTCAATCCGTGTCCAGCCCACTTATAAACTAACTTAATTAAGGTTAAAAAATAAGGTAAGATTGGTAAATGGTAAATATTTATGATAAATAGTAAAATTAGGTGGCAGCTAACTAGGTTGTTGACTAGGCTAAAGGAGGTGTAAAATTGGATAGAATTATGGAGGACCAATAATGACACAAAACTTAGATATTTAGGGTGTTATGTGTCGATTTTTTACGACTCACATTTTGCAAATTTCTGAAATATGGAGGATGAGTGGAGAAAAAAGTGAAAATTGATGACTACTTTGATATAAGGGTGAAATATAGGGGACCGATAGTGATTTTTAGCCCGATATATATCAAGACTTAGTTTTTGTTGGATCAAGACCTCTATTTAAAAAAAAGGTACTATCATGGAGATAATATTTACTTCCCTACCATATTGACACAAAACATGTACTTTTAGCTGAAATTTTGATTTTACTCGCTTTGTGATAAATTTTAAATCTATGATAAATAAAATTTAATATTTTTTTTGCTTTAAAAAATTATTTTTTTATGGGCTACACTAAAATGAGATCCTATTTTGTTATTGATGAAGTCAGAAAATCTTTAGGTTAGTTCAAAAGCGAAAATGTTCGTTGAAGAGGATCTTACCAAGAAATGTTTGTATGAAGTGAATGTAATAATTAAATCAGTGTTTTATAGAGAGAGAAAAAGACAAAAGGAATTAATGTAGCAATAATTGACTAATCATTGGTCATTTGTCTAAAAATATAATTTCCTTTATATAGTACAAGATGTTGGTAGTAAGATTACATAATTACTACCATTAAAGTGGATTTCTCACCCACACTCTTTTACTATTTACAGATAAGTTATTGGGGTTTATCATTTAACCCCTCTACTTCTTATGTTTGCTTTACTTTGGTCCTCAATCACTAAATATACAAGCCTAAGCTATTTTCTTGGCATAATTAACCTATTGATTACCTATATTTTCTCTCCTTATTAGTATCCCCCAGTCCTTACGAAGATTTCTAAGTGAGGACTGCATTTATTCTTCGACCTTGCTCGGATCTTATGACCTCCTCCGATCGGATGGCTTTGCTGGTTATTCATCACCTATAAATTGTTTAGTTACTGCTCTCGGATTATTTGGATCAAAACTCCTTAGAAGTGATGGCCTCACCCTTGGTCATGATGACCTCACCTAAGTCATCATTCGTTTTGAACTCACGTGCTTCCGTCTAACCGTTATAGAGTCAGAGATTTTTTAGTTAGTGAGGTCACTTCTGGCCATGTGTTGCATCATTACTTTAGCCTGTCAATGCGTCTTTTGAAGCGGTTCGTTACAGGGGAAGCATGTCAAGACTCATTTAACCCTTCGACTTCTTTCTCTGAATATAGGTTTACACTTTTTTATTTTTGTTTAACTTTGAGTCGAGAGCGTTTGTTTTAGAGAGAGAAAATCTCCACCCCCAATTCCCTATTTGCAGTTTCATGCCTGAAGAATTTATCGATCTCGAACGGTATAAGCTTTGGAGGTGGTTTAATATCTCCAATCAGCTTGCTTCTCGTGGACCTTCCGGTGGAAGAGGGCATCCTACACCTGCAGAACTGAGAATCAAAGTTTCGCAACCTTTGGTCCACTATCCAAGAACGTTATTTTAACCTTGTTACTCAGCCCCCGTGTCAAGCTTGTTTTAGTGATAACAAGGTTGACCCTTCGACGTCTGATCTACCTTACAAGATTTCTCTCTTCATAATCATGGGTGATGAAAAATGAAAATCGACTAATACAAATACAAAGGAACACATTAAAAAGAAAAGGTCTCCTGATCCACCAGTAAAATCTATTCAAGTGAAAATCTTCTCCTCTGCTGCAACTCCCCAAGTGACTCCACAAGGGTCACCGCAGACGACTCCAGAAGTGAGTCCGAGGAAGACTTCGACGCAGGGTGTTCGAGTAAATCATGTTTAAAATCTATCCCTGAACTTCAAGAGAGAACTTTTCTTGATGAGCCTGCTAGCGATCACGAGCAGCCTGATATGGTGGTGGTTGAGGCACAACCTTTACAAGCGGTTCCTGCTATAATACCTTCCTCCAGACCATCCGCGCCAAGCCAGGATACTTTCTCTCCTCCCTCAGAGATTGCCACTGATTAGCCCCCTCAGAGTTGGAAAGCTTCCTTAGCAAAAAAAGATAAAAAGAAAAGAAAACGCACAACAGACTTGCCCTCGAAGATAGAGGTATTTTAGGTGACAATATCTATTTGATTGTATATCTCTTATGTTATCAGGATGGTTTGCCAAAAAATGACCATAAAAATCCCCATCGACGACACACACCATCTCATGCTACACCACTCATACCTACGGAGGTTGGCCCTAGCGGGGAAGTGACCCCGGGTAGCCATACAAAATGACGCTTGCATCGTGGTGGTACAGACGATGATAATAGCCATAACGCTGGTTGGACTGCTGCGGGCACTAGTGGTGCTCGTTCATCTTCGCATGAGGCACTTGAGGCCACCGATATGGAGTTTTCCTGTGTATTACCACGTGTCCCTAGCCTATATCCCGATATATCCCTACATGAGGCGTTTAGCGTCTATCATAGAGATGTAAGTTTTAATACTCAATAAATTTATTATATAATTGGTTCTTAATTTTGTTAGATAAATTAATAATATTCGTGCTTGCTACATATTGTAGGATAAAGTTAGTTTGCGTTGCTTCACGGTGTACGATAGTCTCCACAAATAGGACTTCTGGAAGCAGAATAGGGTACGAGCGAAGGTGATGGAGACTATCTTCGGACCTCTCGTCGATGCAGTCTCCTGTTGGCATACAAACCTACACTTGATAGAGGCATTCATCAAGCGGTGGCATGAAGAGACGTCCATGTGTCATTCTCGTTTGGCGAGATGACCGTGACTTTAGATGACGTCCATGTCATCACGGGAATACCGTTCACAAGTATGTCTTTCAATGCTTTATATTTTGATGATGAGATGGAGATGAGCCTTAATTATGCTACCATGCTTGGTATACGGATATCTGACTTGGTTAAGAATCTTAGGAATGCATCTAGTGTGATATTGAGTTGGTTGCGTACTACACGAATGATGGATACAGTGATAGTATGATTACACATTTTAGGGTAGAACATGCGACCCGTGCATATATACTATTTTTGTTAGATACCAATATTTGTGCCAACAAGACCAGCAATGATATTATCTTAGATTACCTCTAGTTTGTTAACCAGTACGACATTATGGATCGATATAACTGAGGTCAGTTGGTATTGGCGCAGCTATATAACTCTCTCAATCAGGGTTCCTTGCATGGTATGGACGATATTTGTCGGTTTGTAGGACTATTGGAGGCGTGGATATTTGATAATTTTAGGCATTTTCGTGCTCCGTTGTTTAATATTTACGACCTATTGTCACCAAATATCTGACGATATGCACCACATAAGATCAGTATTTCTCAGGTTGTATGGAAAGAGCTAAGGCACGGACTCTTCATTTGCATCGAAGCAGATGTAAGTAGTATTTTTAAAATTGAAACGTTATGTTGCTTACTATTAAACTTGTCATTATTTGTTTGTTAACTATTTCCTTTAAGGTAATTTTCCTCACGTATGAGTATCTACAGGATGAGCTTTCGTTCCATGGCATCATGTGGGTTGAGCTTATGCTAAAGGGGTTTGATGTCGTGCTTCCTTATGACCCAGATCGTGTGACTCGCCAAATGGGCCACATTCAGCTGATGTCGTTGAAGATACATCATCCTCCTACCAAAAAAGCTGGCAAGAAGATTGTTCAGATGTGCGTTTGAGATGTTTTGCAATGGATAAATTAGAAGCATTGTCTTTTCACCATTGCAGGTGATAAGGGAGGAATTTAACTATGTAATTGATGAGGGCCTAATTGTAATAAAAGGCTTTTTATGTAATAATTAAGGAATTTAGGGTCTCTCAGGGACCAATGTGTAAACATAGAATTAACTTAGGGGCGTCATCAAATATATGGTCAGCCCACTAAGGCCTCAAACGGACCCACCTTATTTTAATATAAAATGTGACTCACATGCTTGGTAGGGGAGGATTTTTCCATTATTCTAATATATTCTCTTTCTCTATCTAGACTTTCTCTCTCTAGTCACATCCGACCCAAGATCCGAGATATTCTCCTAGTCCGTTATTATCTCATCATTGGCGCCGTCTGTGGGAAACGAGTGATACCGAAAAAGGAATCTTTTGTTCTTTAAAAAAATCACATTTTGCGGGATGAATAACGAGGCTGTGATAGAGAGGGTCGGAAGAGAAGTCGTCTAAGCCGTCTCGGTGTCGGAAGGAGAGGAAGCCCCTGGTCGGGAGCGCGACGACCGGGGTCGGAACAAACGGTCGACCTTAATAATGACGCGAAAACAGCTTCTTGAAGATATTGCCAAGTTAAAAGAAGAGAGAGAGCGGGCACTAAGTGAGAAAAGGGTTCGGGAAGGAAAAGGCAAGGAACCCATTTTGGAGGATCGGGAGGTAGCAGGCCATGATGTTGGCCCGCGAATCGAAGCCCGACCTGTTAGGTATTACCGAGAATCTCATCCCGACGACGAGCAAACAGCTAGGGCTCGGAGGTACCCGGAGGATCATCGTGGCACAACGGTAGACTACCCCTCGGATGACTCTTCGGGCAGAGAGTACCGGCGACGGGAAAAGGTCCAGCGTACACAAAAAAGTCGTTCCCGACGCCTCCGAGGACCCAGGGCAGACCCTCTGAAATATAAGAAGGGGAGCACTGATAAGCAGACCCCCAGTATCCTTTGAGAAGGAAGAAATGCATGCCGCTAGTCGAGAAGATCGGGCAGCTTTGCCACTTGTGCCATGGCAGCCATCGAACAGTCAGAACCACGGTTACCGAACTAGCAGCCAGTTTATCAGCCCGGGAGTCGAGGGACTCTATGGAATTCAGACAGAAGGCCTCGGGGGAGGAACGTGTGAGTTCGGAGTCAATTGGAGGGCATCCCCACTGTCCGACGAGATACTCACGGGACCACTCCCGAAGCGATTCGACATTTCTAAACTAGAAAAGTACGACGGGAAGAAGGACCCGGATAACCATTTGGAGGCCTTCAAAAACTTCATGCTAAGTTTCGACAACGATGACAAGCTCCTGTGCAGAGCTTTTTCCATGACCTTCAAGGACCGAGCCTCTAAGTGGTACAACCGTTTACCGCAGGGTTGTATTCGGAACTTCGGGATGTTCTGGACGATGTTTAGGCAGAACTTCGTAGTAAGCAAAATCTTCCGAGCCAACGGAGACACCATCATGAATTGCAGGCAGAAACTAGGAGAAAACCTCAGAGAATATACCCGGCGATTCATCGACACGAAAACCGACCTAGATCACTGCGAATAAAATGTGGCCTTAACAACGTTTCGCTTGGGTCTGCTCCCCGGACCAATGAAGCAAGCAGTGACAAAGAAACAAGCATTCACGTTTTCTGCACTGCTAGCGCAGATAGAAAAGCAGATATTGATCGAGGAGGCCGAAGCCTCTGAATTGGCCGCACAGATTCAGCAAAGTACCCAAGCGTCGGTGGTAATAAGGCAGAGCACCCAGTCGGATTACGCAAGGGCAGCCCAACCGGTTAGCACGATACACCCGAACCCTCCTATGAAAAGCAAGCCTTCGACCTTAACCAGCCCGAAACCGAAGGGAACTAGTCAGACGACTTCGCGACCCATGTCTAACAAGTGGATCCGACCTGCATACTTCGCGGACCTTACGGAGTGTGTGGCGTCAATCTACGAGAAAACCAAGAGGAGCGGAATGTACCGAAGACCTTTCCCAATTACGACGCCTCGAGAGCAAAGAAATAATCGCTATTGTCGCTATCACGAGGACGTTGGGCATGATACGAAGGATTGCATTGCCTTGAAAAAAGAAATACAGATCCTCATAGAACACGGAAACCTTCTGGAGTATGTAAAGAAGGCACAGCAAGGTGCGACCTCGAAAGAAGTCGTGGTGGTACCAAAATCCGAAATCACCATGGCCATCTCTGAGGTTACCGACTAGTTTGACGTCTCCATCGAATATCTCGACCCAGAAGCCAACCGCAACAGTATCGGGATCATCGAGGAGGGAGTTAAGGAGAGCATCGGTAATGTGCGAGGCCTTTGTGATTTCTTCGAATCCTTGACAATCTTTGGAGGAGATTCTATGGCGGGAGTTACGCATTCCTCCAGGAAAACGCACATTGTCAACCTAACCACTCAGTTGGAAGCCCGAACTTGCTTCAAAACCAGAAGCGCCCCTTCGCCGATTTTGCACTTCGACGACGACGATATGAGGGATATAGCCGGACCCCATGAGGATGTCATTGTAATTGGGGCTGCTATTGCGGGAGAAGAGGTTCGGCGCATCTTGGTGGACACCGGGAGTTCGGCAAATATCATCTTCGCATCTACTTTTGCCAAGTTTAGAACACCGCCAGCGATTGTTCGGTCTGACCGAACCATTGTCGGATTTACTGGGTCAGCAGCCGACATTATAGGAGAGTTCGAAGGCGCAGTGCAGTTGGGCCGCGGCCCTTTCAAGAAAGAGGTCACGGTTTTATTCGTGGTAGTCGACGCACCGGCTTCCCACAATGTCATTTTTGGCCGATCATGGATATCGCGCATGCATGCAGTAACTTCTACGATTCATCAGTGTTTAAAATACGTGGTTGGAAACAACGTGGGCGTGATCCGGAGCAGCCAGAAAACGGCACAGTAATGTTACCGGGCGGCATTAGCACCTAAGAAAGACCAAGAGATGGTTCAAGCTCAAAAATAGCAATTAAGGGGGCTACCCCCGGGGTCGTTACCCGTTGATGACCCTCGGGAAGCTCCAAGCCTTTTGACAACAGACGAGGAATGCGAACAGTACCAATTCGCTGCGGGAAAGTCTTTACGGATCGGGGTATGCCTTTCACCAAACCTAAGGGAACAACTGCTGAACCTCCTGCGGAAAAACCTAGACCTGTTCGCATGGTGCTCGGGAAATGTCACCGGGGTACCAGAATCTTTTGTCGTTCACAAACTAACTATCAACAGAAATATCAGACCGATTTCCCAAAAGCGTCGGGCCTTTTCCCCAGACAAAGCAGACGTTATCTTGCGAGAAGTTGAGAGAATGATCGACGTCGGACACGTCAAGGAGGCACGTTACCCATTGTGGATCTCTAATCCCGTTCTAGTCAAAAAGAAAAACGGGAAATAGAGAATGTGCGTGGATTTTACAGACCTTAACCGGGCGTGTCCAAAAGATCCTTTCCTGATGCCAAGAATCGACCAGCTGGTAGATTCGACATCGGGTAACAAATTGCTGTCGTTTATGGATGCGTACGCCGGGTACAATCAGATCAAATTACACGCCGCGGACCAAGAGAGTACCACATTCATCACGGGTTGGGGATTATATTGTTACAAAGTAATGCCCTTTGGGCTGAAAAATGCTGGCGCGACATACCAGAGGCTCGTCAACAAAACATTCGAGGGTCAGATCGGGAGAAATATGGAGGTGCACATCGATGATATGTTGGTAAAAAGCAGCGCGGACGCAGCCCATCTTGTCGACCTCGGGGAAACCTTTGACAACCTGCGAGGGATAAATCTCAAGCTAAACCCGGAGAAATGTTCGTTCGGAGTCCGATCAGGAAAGTTCCTAGGTTTCTTCGTAAGCGAAAAAGGGATTGAAGCAGATCCTGCACAACTACGAGCCCTCACCGATATGACTCCGCCCCGGAGCATCAAGGAAGTACAGATCCTGACAGGGCGTCTGGCTGCCCTAAATCGATTTATTTCCCGCTCCTCTGACAAATGCGCTCCCTTTTTTCAGGTCTTAAGACAAGCCAAAAATTTTGCATGGACCTCCGAATGTGACGAGGCGTTCTTAGGAATCAAACGATACCTGTCGTCCCCGAATCTTCTGACTAAGCCTGCAGCGGGCGAGATACTTTTCCTTTACATCGTGGTTACAGACTTCGCGGTCAGTGCGGCCTTAATTAGTGAATTAGGACCGGCTCCCACAGCGGTCTACTTTGTGAGCAAAAGCTTGCTGGATGCGGAAACTCGGTATTTAAAATTGAAAAAATTGGCACTCGCCCTGGTAACAGCAGCGCAGAAAATGCGCCCTTATTTCCAGGCTCACCCTATTGTGGTCCGAACATCATTTCCCCTCAAGTATATTTTTCAGCGACCAGACATGTCCGGGAGAATGTCCAAATGGTCGGTAGAGCTCGGAGATTTTGACATCGACTTTGAACCTCGAACGGTTATCAAAGGCCAGGCTTTGGTCGATTTTTTAGTAGAGTTCCATTCCGAACGACCCGAACGGGAGATGCCTCCCCAAGAAGCCACACTGGGCGAATGGGTTGTCCGAACAGACGGGGGAGCGAACGTCGGTGGCTGCGGAGCGCGAATACAGATCACTACCCTTTCGGGCGTTAGCATGCTCCAAGTCGTCCGATTTGGTTTCTATACTTCAAACAACGAAGCAGAATACAAGGCCGCTTTGGCAGGACTGCGGCTAGCGCAGGTGTGCGGGGCAAGGCAAGTACGCCTCATCAGCGATTCCCAACTTTTGATAACTCAAGCTTCGGGGAGTGCCGAGGCTCGGAAGGAACATTTGGTACAATACCTAGCAGCACTCCGGATTCTGGCTGCTTCGTTTGACAAGATCACCTATGAACACGTCCCGAGAAGCAAAAACACAGCCGCGGATTCTTTGGCAACGATTTTCTGCTCTAGCAACTACCCTTGGGTCACAGAACAAGAAAGCCCCTCTATTATCAAACGTCACGAGTTAGACAATCGACCTGAAATCGCATGTCAGATCTCTTCGGTGGAAACCTCGGATTGGCGGCGGGACATTATCGCATTTCTAGCTGAGGGTCGGCTCCCCGTGGATAGCGCTTCAGCCCGGAAAGTACGCAACAAGGCTCGGGGATACGTCCTTTTGGGGGATGTATTATACAAGAAGTCTTTCAGTCGTCCACTACTTCGGTGCTTGGGGGTTAACGAGTCACAAATAATTGTGTCCGAACTGCATGATGGTGAGGGCGCAACACATTGCGGGTACAAGGCCCTAATTAGGCAAATTCTCCTCGCAGGGTTCTATTGGCCGATGATAGCGGCAGATGCACGGCTCATAGTCAAAACCTGCGACACATGTCAAAGGTTCGGCAACGCAATAAACGTCCCGCGACTGCCCTAGAATCCATATCCGAAGGACTACCCTTTGACCGATGGGGAATCGACCTAGTCGGACAATTACCGATGGCGTCGGGAGGAAGGCAGACGATCGTTGTGGCAGTAGATTATTTCTCCAAATGGGTCGAAACCGAACCTTTGTCTGCCACTAAGACCAAAGATATCATCAAATTCATCTGGGCAAACATATGCTGACGGTTCGGGATACCGCAGAGGCTTACTATGGATAATGGACCGCAGTTTGATAGTGGAGAAATGAGAGCATTTTGCACCGCTCATAAGATCCGACAATGCTTCTGAGCTCCTTTACATCCTCAAGCAAACGGGCAAGTCGAAGTAACTAACCGAACCATTTTGGAGGGCCTCAGAAAAAATCTCGAGGGAAAGGCCGGAAAATGGCCTGATTACCTGCAAGAGGTAGCTTACCGAACCACACCCCGAACAGCTACCCAAGAGTCGCCTTACGCTTTAGTATATGGTATGGATGCGGTCACCCCCGCGGAATCCATTTTCCCATCTTTCAGGGTCGGTACTTATGCGGAGGAAACGAACGACGATACCCGACGGCTCGAACTTGACCTCGTAGAAGAGAAGCGCAACCAGGCCCAGTTAAACTCTTTACACTATCAGACCCTGATGAGAAGTCGATACGCTTCTAAAGTCCGCCGTCGGGAGTTCAAGGTTGGAGACAAGGTTCTCAGGCGCGTCTTTCTCCACACCAAAGATAAAAGCCTCGGTAAGCTTGCCCCGAATTGGGAAGGACCCTACGAAGTCGTTGAGAAAGTCAAGAACGGGACATACCGCCTGCGTAATAGGCTCGAACATCTTTTGAGGCTACCATGAAATATCGAACACCTGAAATTGTATTTAGAATAGTAGCAGACTTGTATTTCAATTTGTATTTTACCTTTTGTCTTGTATTGTATCGGTCGGGGATGCACTCTTTCCTACATCGGTGGCGCGAGGAGGTTTTAACGAGGCATCATAAACTCCCGACCCCCGATTACATTAATCAAACGTTTTTGCCTTCCAAATATTGAAGTGTTACGACCTTGATCAGCTGACGAGCTGGACAGCGTTTGTTTATTTTAATATTATTGGATCAACATATATGTTTTTCCCGACCATTTGGGAGGATTTTCGATGTCACATCGATCTACAGAACCTAAATGGGTTTATGAGTCTACTGATCTACATATATGTTTTTCCCGACCATTTGGGAGGATTTTCGATGTCACATCGATCAACAGAACTTAAATGGGTTTTTCAGTCTACTGATCTACATATATGTTTTTTCCCGACCATTTGGGAGGATTTTCGATGTCACATCGATCTACAGAACCTAAATGGGTTTTTCAGTCTACTGATCTACATATATGTTTTTTCCCGACCATTTGGGAGGATTTTCGATGTCATATCGATCTACAGAACCTGAATGGGTTTTTCAGTCTACTGATCTACATATATGTTCTTCCCGACCATTTGGGAGAATTTTCAATGTCACATCGATCTACAGAGCCCAAGTGGGTTTTTCACCTTTCGTAGGTTCCCGAACGACTTTGTAGGCCCCCGAACTACTTTGCGATTCACCACTGCAGACCCTATCAGGATTCTCCAATATTATTTTAACTTAGAATCTTTTCAACATTTTGTCGATATATCTCACAGATCACAATTAATGAAGGGACATAACCGAAAACATCAATATATTAAAAGGGGACCCCGTGGCCCCCAAAGCAAGGGTAAAAATGTGCAGCAGAAACATTGATAGGGGGCCCCGCGGCCCCCAAAAGAGTTACAAATAACAAAATCAACAAAAAAAAAGAGCCCAACTTCTGGGTCACTCATCATCATCCTTCTCCTCGTCCTCTTCATCATCATTGGATTCTTCTTCCTCCCCGCAATCAACCCCCTCGGTCCGGTCCTTCTCTGGCACATCCAATCACATCGACCCGAGGTGAAGGTCGGGGAAGCGGTTGTGGAACGACAGCACGTACGCGGCTTTGGCGTCGGCAGCTTCCTTATCAGCCCACTGCCTACACCGATTCGCGAAGGCGACATTTGAAGACTTTAACTTCTGGACCTCCGAAGCCAAAGCATCAGCGCGGTCTTCCATGGCTTTCCTCGACTCCTCCGCGGCCCTCTTCGCCTCCTCCGTGGCTTTCTTCGCCTCCTCTGCCGCATGCTCGGATTCCGTAATACGACCCTCCGCCGTTGCCAGAGCCGTCTTGGCTTTATCCAACTCCCCGGTCAGGCTGACGATTTTTCCCTCTGCAGAAGCCAGCTGCTGACTTAATTCATTCGCCCGACGCTCTTTCACGGCTACGGGAACAAGCAAGTTGTACAGGGATAACGCCAGACCGTCAGATCCCCGCAGCTGGAACGTGTGCGGACCGCCAAGCATGGACAGAACTGTGTACTTTGTACCACTCGACGAGGCTGCGGTCGGATCCGATGCTCGGGGGGGCTCAGTATCATCGGGAATTTCCACAAGGTCCGCCGGTGGGATACTATTCGCACCATCGTCCCGATCGGACAGCTTCAGACCTTTAGAGCCAACCCCCGCGCCGTCACTCGGTTTGCTCTCTACCTTCGAGTGCTTGGACCTTTTTGCTTTAGTCCCATCCGCATCAGCACGAGCCTTCCTCTTCTGCACGGGCGCCGGGTCCTGACTAGCCTCTGCCCCTTCCGTCGCGGGTGCCTCTTCCCGAACAGGATCGCTAGCAACCACAATCGCGTCCTCCTCCTCCTCATCATCCGGCTTCGGACGCTTGCTAGGCGCCTTGTTGCGTTTGGGCAAGTATAGCTGTGACCCAGGTGCGCCGGTTTTCGCGATCACATCCTCTAAGGGAGGGGGCTGTCGAAGCTTCTCAATAGTGAGAGGGTCGGACGAGCAACGCCAGAGGTTACTCATAATTAAGTTTGTGTCAATGAAGGTCCGATGTATGGCCCGACCCCAGTGCGCCCGAGCATAAGCTTTCAGAACCCCAAACGTAACCCCAGCGGCTTCGCAGTAGTCCTTTTTCATACCTTGCAACCATTCCTTTGACACTGCACGAAGAATCGGCATATAAAATATATATATATATACACTATATAATAAGAGAGATCAGAGCAGTACCGTCATGAACCCAGGTGCGGAGAAGTTGCCTCTTATTCTGCGGGGTATAAGGAAGACCCTTCTCCCAACATCCGCTCAGGAACACGAACCGATGCTTCCAGCCTTTGTCCCCCTCCAAGAAGTCATTAACCACCTTCCACTTGTTCCCCAAGGAATAGTAGAAGAACGGGGATTTTGGGGACTTGGATAGACCCGACACAGCAATGTATTCCTCCATAGGCATAACCCGACCTGAAAGACGGGAAGCTATTATGCAGGACATTAGAGTGTACCAGCCGTTCGGCGTCAGCTGCGATGGGCAGATCTGCAGGGTTCGGAAGTAAAGCGCGATCTCGGGATCTAAGGGGAAGCGCAGCCCCCAGTTGAACAGCTCGGTGAATATCACGATCTCCCTAGATCGGACATGAACGGGGGTCTCCCCGGGAACCGGGAACCGAACGTTGACACATTCGGGAATTCCCCATCGGATCAGCAGATCCTTATAGTCAGACTCCGGGAAATAGAGGTATTTCCCCTCGTAAAGGGAAACAACATCCTTCGTCTTAAGCCAACTGAAGTAAGGAGTAGTGATGGCGGCCTCAACTTCTGCGGGCAGAGGATCGTCCGGAGGATTGGCAGTATCACCAACAGCAGCAGTGCATACCTCTGCGGGCGCAACATCCACCTCTGACTCCCCAGCATCGGGATTCGAGGCCTGGTCAAAGCTCCGGGCAGTAGCGATGTTCGGGTCCGATGCACGCACCCGGGAAGTGGAAGGCTCAGCTACATTTACAGACTGAGCCTGAAGTGCTGCCTCTAATTCCTCTGGCGTCAGATGACGCTTAGGCAAACCTAGAAAAGTTACCGCAGTATTAGTACCGGTGCGATACCCCCGAATTGAGGGAGTAAGCTGAACCATTTCAAGAGTGTTACCTCCCGCGGGAGACGAAAGAGGACTGCTTTCCCCCATGGTCAAGAACTTGATTTTCCGAGTGCGTCGGGGAAGGGACGGAGATGGAAAAACGCGCGAATTAACCGGTATTAGGGTCGGAT
Source organism: Limnanthes douglasii subsp. nivea (assembly GCA_036936605.1). NCBI lineage: Eukaryota > Viridiplantae > Streptophyta > Magnoliopsida > Brassicales > Limnanthaceae > Limnanthes > Limnanthes douglasii. The sequence continues at coordinate 263,557,604 of JAUPFV010000002.1, forward strand.
TTTCAGACCGAACTGCAAGGGAATCGGAGGAACTACTGTTGGAGGAAAGGATGACAGTTTCAGGAGAAAGATTTAGCCCGGGCGATAGAGAAACAAGAGGATCGGGTAGAAGGAAAGACTCAGCGGGGATCGGAGTAGCTAAGACAGGGTCGTGAGGAAGCGGTGCGGGAGTAAAAGGCTTGGAGTCAGACCCTCAGATTAATCCGGCGCGACGGTATTCTTCGGCTCGGTCTCCGATGCTAGACCACTCTTCAAAACTCCACTCAGGCTTCTTCTTCTTCTTTACGGGCGTTTGCTTCGGATATTTTGGTTTCAGAAAACGAGCATCGCAGGTCTAAATCGGGTCTGATAAGCACTATCTCTCTCTAGAAACGATCTGACAGCACTTTCTCTCTCTAGAATGCCTCTGAGAGAGATTAAGGATCGAGTGGTATTTATAGGCAAGGATGAATGATCGGAGAATACCAATCGACAAAAGCACAGCGGGAAGACGAAGAGTCTCCTTAAGAGCCTAGTCTGGAAAAGACGCACCCCTAGGGCTGGCGACACGTGTTGATCGCCTTCTGACAAAGGCCTACTCAAGCAACCCTCTATGAACCGATTGACGAAATGGGCCTTCACCGCCATAACCCCTAAGAAAAATCGGCCCGACACAGAGAGGCCCAGGATAAAAGCCCAAAAGAAGGTGGAAACCGACCCAACTCAGGGCTAAGAACGTCGGGAAAGAAAGATCTTACAACCTGAATATAGTATGAAGGGACAGATCTGGTTATAATGCGTCGGAACACAACCGAAGCGAAAGGGGAAAAATTAACTCGCCTAAAGACGGGTCGGAATCCGAGGCGCGGGAAGACGCAGACGACAAGCACAGGTTCGGCAATGAGTCTCCGCTCCCAATACTCCCGAAGACTGGGGGGGCTACTGATAAGAGAGGAATTTACCTATGTAATTGATGAGGGCCTAATTGTAATAAAAGGCTTTTTATGTAATAATTAAGGAATTTAGGGTCTCTCAGGGACCAATGTGTAAACATAGAATTAACTTAGGGGCGTCATCAAATATATGGTCAGCCCACTAAGGCCTCAAACGGGCCCACCTTATTTTAATATAAAAGGTGACCCACATGCTTGGTAGGGGAGGATTTTTCCATTATTCTAATATATTATATTTCTCACTCTAGAATTTCTCTCTCTAGTCACATCCGACACAAGATCCGAGATATTCTCCTAGTCCGTTATTATCTCATCAGTAGGTACAGCATATGATGGTGGGGAGGCCACTACTAACACGAGTACCCTGTTGGGGTGAAGAAGAACTTGTGGTATATCGTGACTAATCCTACTTTGGTTCGTGATAAAGGAGGTTATCAGGTGCACCTTGAGCGTGGCATTGATTTTGAGGGCTATGATCGGATCACTGAGTTTTTACCATGACTACCCATGTTGCCGTACACGAGTTGTTAGAGGCTACCACTAAGATGGGCATGTTTACTGAGCAATATAGACGTCGTTGATTTGTATTTTAGGACTTATTTGCTACTACGTTTTTAGAACTATATTTAACTATGTTTGTTATTGATTTCCTAGAACTATGTTACTATGTTGGGACTTGTTTGTCACTGTGATATTTTATGACAAATCCATGGTTTTGTGCTATTTTAATTTTTCGTAAGTTATTCGAAGCAGCTCATGGGATTTAGGTTATCACTACGACGACTAAAAAATAGTATAACACACATAAACTTTAAATATAACGTTAACCAATATAAAAAAGTATAGCAAAACTAAAAGATGTATACTAAGAAGTAGTATAAAACACACATAAACTTGGGCCATTTTTTTAAAATCCGGTCACATGCGACTAGACTATGCAATGTCTCTAATTGCATGCGACACATAGCCATATGTTTGAAAACTTGGGCCAAATATTTGTTGAGGCATCGCATGCGACCAAGTATATGTCGTGAATCGCTTGCAACACATGGCCCTTTGTCTGAAAACATGGGCCAAATTATTGTTAAGGCGTCGCATGCGACCAAGCATCTGTCGCGAGTTTCATGCGACACATAGCCCTCTATTTGAAAACAAGTGCCAATATTTTGTAAAGACGTTGCATGCGACCACTTGATAGACTATCGTATGCGACCAAGCATAATATTCTACCCAGTCGTGTAAATCAAAAGATTTAAAAGAAATATAACTTCAATTCAACCATAGTCAAACAACATACAAACAATTAAATACCAAGCATAGCAAAATAGGTCAATTAAGCTTAAGAGCAACAAAACAAAATACGACTATAACTTAGTAGTCGAAGTCGTATCCCATGTTGTCTTCAGTATGTGATGATTTTGCAAGAGCATCCTTTTTTGCTCAGTCATTTCCTTGAGATAAATACCATATCATTCGTAACGAAATCATAAACTTTCATCTTCCATACTTCTTTATCTTCTTACTTAATTTTGTATGGCATGTATAATAGACGTTGCAGTGGTTCAGATTTAATCATATTGTACATGCTTTTGACTTCTTCACGACTAAGTGGTCGAGGATTTGGTACTCCATACCGGCCTTAAAAAAACATCCTACACAACACACGGTCAAAAAAGGAATCGGTCGTATCGTCGGATATTGTCAAGGTGACAAACTTCACCGCATGGAGCATATGGTAGTCTTCGTCAACAGTAAACTTCATATTTCTAATTGTTTCGCTGTTTTTGTTAAACATTGCTTGGAAGATGAATTATAATTTCACATTTTGGCTCTTTTATATAAAATAATATATAATGTCTTTTTGCGGGTAAATTTGGTGGGAAACTTCGGCGGTAAACAACGACGGGAAAATTTGACGGCAAACAATAGTAAATCTACCAAATATTGGAGGGAACAAAAAAAAGGTAACACGGGATAATAAGCAATACTACATCAATTCGTCAGATAATAAATGATCTGTAAGTTAAGTGGGATACAAAAAAATACAAAAAATATGAAAATGTTAACCATTACATCAGTTATCGTCTTTAGTCAAATCGGTTACATATGGTGAGTCGTTAGAGTTAAGTTTCATACTCAAAGTCTATGTATAATTCGGTATCTTCTTCCCACTCATAAAAACATATGCAACGGTAAATATAATGGAAGTAGACGTAAACCCAACAATCTCTAATAACAGCATCTTATACATAGTCGTTTTGTAGGTACAATCCATGAATAGCACATTAGGGAATGTACGTAATAAGTTTATGCTCGTAAGATATGCGGAAAAAAACGTGACCACCTTTGAATCGTCTTTCAACCGCTCCCACGTCATATATGCATGCTTCTTCAATTTCTTCAATAAATATTGCACTTCGGTTTGTCCCCTGTGCTCAACATCTCGATATTTATTGCGGAAATTATAGATTGCGCGCATGTTCGAAATATTCTCCATATATTAATTCTTCAAACCGCTATATATCTCCTTAGGACGCAAATCAAGGTGAGACAAACTACAAATAAGTTCTTCGTCATCCCGTTTTAGCCTAAGAGCGCGGGAATCACCATCTAAACGAACGCAGGGATCGTGATTGTGTGTACCGTTTATAACCTCCAAACGTCATTGCATGGCTAGTACGTCAATCGGATGACCGTTTAACGCAAACGGACAATTATATTTCTTTGTCGTAGTCTTTTGCTTTCTTAAAGTATTCGTTTTCGCTTTTAATACGAAAATCCCGCACATCTCACAAACATAATCTAATCTAAGAGTTTTTCCCCATTTCCCTATCGTAGAACTTTATAATCGTGACGAATTTAATCTTCTTAGATTCCACGTACACGAAATATAAATTCAGTTTATATATAAATGCACTTGTTTAGATATAGCTTTGTAATCCGACCCTCTGTATCCACGAATTAACAAAACCGTCACCAATAACTTTATATTATAAAATCTATATCGTCCACAAACAATAAACAAAAGAAGTGGTAGTCATATGCCTACAAGATGTAAAAGTAAAAAAAAAATTAAAAAAACAATGAAGGTAATCTATATCGTCCACAAACAATAAACAAAAGAAAGAAGTGGTAGTCATATGCATACAAGATGTAAAAGTAAAAAAAAAAATTAAAAAAATAATGAAGGAGCAGACTAATTTAAAATCCGTTTTTTCTATAACGAGATCCGATTATAGTGAAACCCGATTTGGCTATAACGAGACTCCAATTATTTACAAAATTGTCATTGATATAAATACTAAAACCTCAAAATTGTAGCTACTTCTCCTTTTCCAAACCCTAAACCTCTCTAACCTCTCTAAACTCTCAAATTTTTAAGCAACGTTTTTTCAAATCCAACACCAAACTTGTTAAGGTAAGCATTCTCTACTTGTTGGTGTATTTTTTTTCAATTTCTATGGTTTGTTTTAGAGATATTTAGAGTTTAAGTTTTGGGTAGAAAATCGGATTTTTATGTATTTGCAGTTCTTTTGTTGAAATATAATTGCATGTATGTGTTTAGTTAGGAGATTATGATCATTTTGGGGTGTTTTTTTGGGATTTGGGGTAAATTAGGGTAGAGTTTGGATCAAACTGAAGGGTTGCAGGTCTGGGTATTTCCACGCACGTTCGTGCGAGGAAATACCGGATGACGCAAGAACACGCAATTGAGTGCGTGGATTTGGACAGATCCACGTTGCGTGGATTTGGACAGATCCACGTTGCGTGGATTTGGCAAATTCGCAGTGCGTGGATCTGTCCAAATCCATGCAATTGAGTGCATTTAACCGTATTTGATCTTTTTTCCCCGGTTTTGATTAATTTGAAGTTTGCCGCGTGTTATGATACATATTTTATATCCCTTTTCCATTGTTTTTAATTTCAAATTCGTCTAAGTAATTTTTTTGTCTCGTGTAGGATGCCTCCACGCCCATGTTCTCCCACTACGGATACAGACCGAGATTCAGGTCATGAGACCAAGGAGATTGTACGTGGCGAGACGTATCGGAGCATCCGTCACCGCACTAGAGGGGCCTTACAGGTCGCTCATGTCCCTGTTCGTCGTCGCTTATCTACGAACCCGCGCTTCCGTAAATATAACCGTCATGTGGTCGACCTTTACTCGACATTCCATTCGTACAAAGAGCATGAGGTTTACTCATGTGGTATGTGCTATAGTTATAGGTTTATTTATTGCCTATTGCATTCGATTGGTTATAACACTGTCTATTGTATTGGATTTGTTATTGGTTTGTGTTATAACTTTTATTTCTTATAAAATTTATTAGTTTAGGTTAGAATGAATTTATATGTTATTAAATTTATTCGTTATTGATTTATCTTATATGTTTTATTTATTATTCGATTTATTCGTTATAGGTGTATCTTATATGTTATACTTGTGATTTAAATTATTGGTTATTGGTTTATCTTAGTTGTTATATTGCATATATTGAACATGTTGGTTATTGGTTTATCTTAAATGTTAGATTGCATATATGTTTATATATATTGTATTTTTTTATGCAGCCACGGGTACAATTGCGCTGTTATGCTATGTACCAGACTCATCGTCGTTGGGACTTGAAAGTCCGCCAAACACGGGTACATGAGCAAGTCATGGGCACATGTTTCGGTCCCATTGTTGACGCCCTGGGTAAATGGTATACAAATGTCCATCTGATAGAGGCATTTTTGGAGAGATGGCATCCTGAGACGAACACGTTTCATTTCTCTTTCGGAGAGATGACAGTCACCAACGATGATGTCCACATGATCAAAGGGCTATCAGTTATGGGTGTCAACTTTGAGATATACGAATACCCTACTGTTGATGAGCGTAACGCGGCATACGCTCACTTACTTGGGTGCGTCGTTAGGGAGCTTGAGGCATAGATTAAGGAGAAAAAAGGTGGTGGTAAGAGGCATGTTCGCCTTGCATGGGTGAAGAGGAGATTCTGCAGTCATCAGTATTACGACGATGATATTACTGATGCGGATGTTTGCCGAGCTACCAGGGGTTACTTGAAGCACTTCTTTGGTTGTACCATATTGGCCAACAAGTCGGGCAACAACATTAGCCTCGACTACTTACAGTTCATTGACGATTACAGTAGCTTGGGCAGGTATAACTGGGGACAGATGATACTCGCGCAGCTCTACTACCAGCTAGGCAGAGGATGCCTACACGCTACTTCGGGTATTTCTGGATTTTGGGGCTTGTTAGAGACGTGGATTTATGACCATTTCCGTTCGTTTTCAGTTCATCAGTACCCGAGGTATAGTATCGCACATTCTACTGTGTGCCAGCATGCGCCTCCACAGTTTCGACAAAGCCAGCAGGCTCGAAACGGTGTTCGAGATTACCTAGCTACCTTCACCGAGCACGATGTAAGTTATAATCAGTTTCATGTTCAATTATCGTGATATTTATATATAATATAAGTTGCTAATGATAATTGGTTTGTTAATTTTTGCAGGTATCATTCATGCCGTATACGACCATGTGGGATGCTCGAGGTCACTCTAAATATAGCTTGGATAGATGCGACGCTGAAGGCGTCGGACATTGTCGAGGCGTACTATCCACTACGGGTGGCTAGACAGTTTGGTCGCATCTAGCAGGTAATATTTTTGGATACTCGAAATATTAATATTGTTTGTTTTGCGCATGTGTGTTACAGAATTTAGAATTTTTTTTAAAATACAGGTTCCTGGTGCACTGCGTCCTATTCTTACCGGTTCATTAGGGTTCGTTGTGCGAACACCCTCTACAACTGGGATGCATTCACTTGGGACAACTGGGAGTCACACTGTATTCACCAAAGTTTTAAAGGTGCAAAGTTTATTCCTGGCCAGGAGGATGGTACCACTTTGATCTACTCTTCATATATTACGAAGAACTTATGGTACATCATATCTGATCCAGAGGCTCACCGAGATGATGCAGAGTTAGGGGTGAACCCTTCCCCACACACACATGCCACCAGACTACAAGAGCTGACTACGCACATACTGGATTTACAGGCGTACGAGTAGAGGCACCCCGACATTAGTTTGGAGGACCTTCAGGAGCCTTTAGAGGAGTGCTACCGTCTTGCTCACGAGTACAGAGATTGATTATTATTTATGTTTTCTGAGTTGACTGTTTAAGACTTTTTATGTGTTATTTACTTTTGACTAGTTTCAATTTTGTGATATGGTATTGCGTCGTTGCTTAATTATGTGTTATGATATTTTGTTACATTTGAATGATATAACTTTCAAATATTTGTTCAAACTCTAACTTTAAAATAAGCATCAGAATGCACAAACTTAAGCGTCAGAATGCACAAACTGCAACATAAACTCAAACACAAACTCAAACATTTTTAGAAACACAAATAACAACACAAACTCAAACATAAACCCAATCAGAAACTCAAACATAAACCGAATCAGAAACTCAAACATAAACTCAAACATAAACCGAATCAGAAACTCAAACATAAACCGAATCAGAAATTTAGACATAAACTCAAACATAAACTGAATCAGAAACTTAGACATAAACTAAAACACATGCTAAAACATAGACTGAAACATGAACCTTTACATAAGCATCCACTTGTACTAATCGGAGTTTATCTATCAGGCCAGTTCACTTTCATCAACTTCCTTTCTTCTTTCGCATCCTGGTAGTCACGCATTTCCTCTAGCCGGATGTCAATAATGTCAATGCGGACCGAATCCAGATGGTCCTCTATTATAGAATCCGTGACTTGACAGTTGAACCGGTTACATGCAACACGACATTCCAATTCGGTGAGGCCAGAAACTGGATGTTGATGGAATGTGACTAGGACGGACCACCTAACTTTCACCTCATCAACACGCCTTGAAATTCTAGGCGGTTGAACATCATCCCTTCCATATAGGAAGTAAATCTTGCATAGCAATACCTCCTAGTACCTTTTACCCCTCTTTATCATGTTCGTGTTACCAACTTCAGCTGATGCCATCATCAGATATTGATCTTCCAACTCAGTCCATGGATACATTTTTTGCAATTGATATATTTGCTATAATTTTTACTGCCTGAAAAACGTCTTTTATACCACTTTTATGCTTAAGATAACGTAATCCAAGTAAACCTATCAATAAACGACACTTGTAAGATAAGGATAACGTAATCCAAGTTGACGAATGATTGTGCGACACCTAATATTTACAAAAGTCTCAAATGTTGCAGTGCAATAATAGGGGTCTCATTATAGCATAACTTCGATTATTAGGTGTCTCGCTATAACAAGGCACCTACAAAAAATGCTGCAAAAAAACACCCGCCTTTAAAACTTTCCCGCCCAAACAACTGCGAGCCTATAAATGGACGTTTAACACTCCTCAAACATAAACAGTGCAATAATGGAGTTTACCCCTCATGAAGACTACCATTTTCTTGAGGCAGTGAAACTTTCCCTCCGAGAGTTGGGAGAAGATAGTAGCGATGCGTTTTTCGAGCTAGTCTTGCGTAAGATGTACTACAACAACGGCCGTTTAGGAACGGAAGGTTTTGTTGTGCGTAACCGTGAACAAATCAAGCAGAGGTACATTTTTTGCAAACCAATGGATCGTTTGTTGTTTCTACCATTTAAAATTAAGCAAGAAACAACCGTCGTCTAGAACATGATGGCGGTAGACTATATCACTAGGGATATGGTAGTGTATCTTCAGAATAGGATTACTGAAAGAGAAGAGGGGACTGACTCTGACGATAACTTGGGATATCACTTCGACTAATGGGAATTATGTTATGTTTTTAATTGTTTGCATCTTGTAGTTTATGTACTGTTTGTTTAAGTTAATGTTTGAACTTGTTGTAGTTTCCATTTACCATGTTGTAGTTTTTATCTGGTGCCCATTTACCCCAAATTTGTGTTGAAGTCCAAAAAACAATTCCTTAAAAAATTCTTATTTGGTACCTACAAATTCACACAACAACTAATAAGGAAAATCACAACTTAAATTAACAACCAGTAATACAAAAGTCACAACTTCACACAACAACTAATAAAAAAATCACAACTTCAAATAACAACCACTAAGAAAATAACAACTTCAAACAACAAATAATAAGAATAATCACAACTTCAAATAACAACAACTAAGAAAATAACAACTTCAAACAACAACTGGAAAGAAAAATCACAAGTTCAAATAACAACCGCTACGAAAATAACAACTTAAAATAACATTAGTGGAAGGCTTAGTCGTATCCAAGTTTGTATTCCACATCATCCACTCCCCCCTTGCAATAATCTTGTCCTCCAGAAATGCTACCATATTCCTCGTGTTGTAGTCTATCAAACTCAGGTTCCAGACGGAAGCTGCTTTTTGCTTAATTAACAATGTCAAGAAACACAAATGCTGTATTGGCTTGCAAAAAAATGTATTTGCGTTTGATCTGCTCACGAGTACGCACAACGATACCTCTTGTACCTAAACGGCTGTAGTTTATATACATCGTACATAGGACATGCTCGAAAAATGAATCGTTGGTATCTACCCCCAGTATCTGGCGGGCAATCTTCACAACTTGAAGCATGTGGTAGTCTTCGTCCTCCGTAAACTCCATATGTAAACGTTAACGAGTTTTATATTTTTGTTGAATGCTATATGTTTGGAAAGTGTCTTATTTTTCTTGATTTTATGTCCTATTTTATAGGGGCTGAGTCAATTTTGGTGGGCGTTCAATAGTAGGGGTCTCATTATAGCCGAACTTCCATTATTAGGTGTCTCGCTATAATGAGACCCCTAAATAATTTCCCTCCAAAAACTCCCGCATTTATAAATTACCCGCCCAAACATCAACAGATGGGGTTAATTTCCATTTGAACTTGTTGTTTGTTTGCTTAAGTTAATGTTGAACTTGTTGTTTGTTTGTTTAAGTTTATTCTCGTATTTGTTGTTTTAGTTTTTGATTGGTTAGCCCTTACGCCTTGATTTTGTGTAGAAGTCCAGAAATAAATTGGCAAAAAAAGGCCTTAATAGGTACCCATTTGCCATGAATTTTAGTTGAAGTCCAAATTTTATTTTATTTTTTAGATTTTCCACCTCAAATGTTGTTAAAATTATGTTTTATAACCATTACTGACACTAAACGCGCGAAAAAAATTCATAAGTAACCTTAAAACCGTTGTTTTTTAAACAAAACATTTTTTGGCACTCGCACGCCTGTGCATGTACAAATACACGCACTCGTTTGCATGGATATGTACATGCACACGCGTGCGAGTGCCAAAAACGGTTATGTTTCTAAAAAATGGGTTTTCGTTCATTTTGAAACACAAATAATTATGCGAAACTTCAAAACATAATTTAGATGAAACATAATTCACATCAAACATAAATAAAAGTCTTAATTAATATCAACCAAAACAATAGTAGTCGGAGGTAGCGAAATATGTTTGGAAAGGATTAAAATTTAAAAGAAGTAACACAAAATAAAAAAAATACAACATCGCATTATGCAACCTCGGAAAAATATGGTTTTCTTCTTTCTTTTGTCTTCATATTGTATGGATGGCTATGGGCTTTGACCCGGGAAAACATGTAGAGTTTGGAATCCTTAGCCTCAGTTCTCTTCAGGATGACATCTGCAGGAGGAGGAGTGGTCATTTGTTCCCAAGTGAGGTATGTTCTCCCTATAGTGTTCCCAGATGAGACCTCACGAAGTTCCCTAAGGTAAAGAAGTTGTGGAAACCATTCCCCATTTCTCTGAAGCCCGTGCATTTAACTAAGCATAGGTGCTTTGGCGTGTCTCTATATGATCTAAAAACTTCTTCGAAAAAACTGAAAGGAGACACGAGTCAGTTCGAAATAACCACAAAGTATTTAAGAATTAAACGAAACGTAAGTAAAGGTTACTTATACTCTTCCAACGATAAGTCAGTTGGCTTGGATTAGAGTCAGGTTTTATCTTTTTCCGTTCTTCCATGCTCCACTTATGAACAGGAATTGGGTCATCCATGGTTTTTTAGACTCCAGTAAGTCATTTACTACCTCGTAGTAGTTCCCCATATTTTAGTGGTAAAAGGGGATGTGGTGGTTCTTGCATAGGCTCGCCACGGCAGTGAATTGCTCCATTGGTAGTGGGATATTTGAAATCTTAAAGCCATTATGCCAGCTACTAGAGTGTACCATGCGTTCGGACTAAGCTGGCTTGGGCATAACTTTATCAAGTGAAAGTACGTGACTATCTCTGGGTCCAAAGGAAATCGGAGTCTCCGGGGTGATTATGATTCTCACCTTAATAGAATCGGGGAAACCCCACTTTGTTCGGATACGACCCAATTCAGCAGTATGGGTGTACACGTAAGCAATATTCTGAGGGCTATCAAGTACTTCACGCTAACCTTCTGTAAGTTTGGCCCTACTTTTCCTTCCAAACACTCCGGAAGCAATTCAGTATTGGGCAGGCCCACCTTAACCTTGTCCTTCTGATCTGATGTGGTGTCCACCGTCTGTCAGGACACTTTAAAATGAGTATCTTCTATACTATCCTCTATGATTTCTTCCATTACGCTTGACTGCTGTTTGGATGACTTAGTTTTTGCCAGAGGATTTATCGTCTCCGAATTAGCAGGTTTCGAAGAGTTAGGGGTGGATTTAGCTTTGGATTGGTGAATAATTCGGCGAGGGGTGGTCTTTTCAGCAGTCTTCTCAACATCTAAACGCATTGCTAGGAAAGGTGAAGGTTTCCTAACACTAGAAACTACCTTTTCTTTAGGTAAGGGGTTTTGGGACTCTTTAATAGAAGACCTTGATTGAAAAGGAGATAGGGTTGGGACAAAAGGTAATTTTCTGACCTTAGATGTCTTGGATGACGATAAACCTTGGTTTGTGTTTGCTTTTGGTCGATTGATTTCTTCACCAGGAAAGACAAGAAGACCAGTTGCAACTCTCTCATCTCTTGCAACTTTTCTCGCTTTCTCCAATTCAGATAAATTCAACCAACCTCCTTTTACCAATGTATTTCTGGCTGTGAACATAAATATACCCAGACGCAGTTTAAGAAGAGTGCCAAGCTATCTCTCTCTAGAATTATTTGATTTCTTGAAGACAATAGAACAATAAAATTTATTTATATAGCAATGGAAATATGGGACTTTACCTAGAAGAAAACAAATCGATCAAAGTGATGATTAAGGGCTATAAAGTATGGGGGTTACCCCATAAGTACCTTTCTAACCTAATATGTATGAGAATCTAGGAGAAAACGATTGAAAGGTTGAACCACAACTTGACATGTGTCCCACGTCGAAGAATGACACTTGAAATTCTTATCGGTAAAGCTAGTCCCACCAAATTCTGATCGGGCTGACTCTTGAAATTCTTAACATAAAAAATTAGTCTTGTCGGTTGGGATACATATGAAAATTTGAATCACTTCGGATATAAACCAAGTTTTATTTTTTCAAATTATCTATTCTAAAGATTCTTTGCAAGACCTAAAGGGGCTACTCATGAGGTCGGATAATTTTGACACTGCTACTTACCCCTATCCGAAGGACAATTCAGACTGAACCATTACCATAAGAAACCGAACAGGGTAAAACTAGTGGAACGTGACTAAGCTAGGTGTTGATCATTTCATATCTTGGGCTAATGGGTTCTTAAACTTGACTTAAGCCCATAGTCTGACCCAAAAGCCCACGGGTCATTAATTAAGTATAAATAGCCCAACTATTTTCATTAATGAGGGTGATCATAATTTAATACAAGCACACACCTTAATTATCACTCTACATTTCATCATAAACCTTAAATTCTCAAAACACTTTACAAAATTACCCTCAATTAGAAATAATTCACATTAAACTACACCTCTATGTGAGGTATCGTGCAACAACCACATACGAAACCTCAATATAATAAACAAAAATATGTGTGTGTATATATTTTTAAATCTATAGTCTTATGGACTACAGTGCACATTCACCACGATCATAACAGGGGTGGTTGTGATAAACTGCATTACACATGCGAGTTGAAAGTTTACCTCGGAAAAGTGCCGTTATATCGAGTTTGCTACGACGACCTACCCCATGGTAGCATCGAACTCCTCAAATTTGAAAAATCTAAACTCTTAAAAAAATTCAATTAGGATTTCATCCTAAAAGTTACAAAATTAGATATGCACATAAACATACAACATATACATATATATATATATATGCATGTCCTCAATTGCACCAACCAGACACTAAATGAGGCGGTTGTATGCTCTTCTACCACATATTCATGCATAGGTCTCTAAAACAGAAATAAAAAACATAAAAAATAGAGTTTTTTCTCCCAACTTAATCAATTAAAGAATTTAAGTTTCAAGAGACTTAATCTCACATTTATCATTCTTATGCAAAAAAGAATTAGAGTCGGCTCTAATACCACTTGTTAAAACATAACTAATTAATCGAGGGTATTTATACTCACGAATCTAATTCCTCTATTATGTAGAAACAATAAGATCATAAGATTAACGACTTATTGTTAGCCATTGCCCTATTTTAGAAATATCTAGGTTTGTAATGGAAGTTTCTGAGAATTATGATTTGATATTGATAAAGACGAGGGTTGAGGATCTTCCAACAGTTTGTGAATTGATGCAAGATCAATCCTTGAAAGAATAAGCTTGAAGTCATAAATAAAAAACTGCAAAAATAGTATAAAAATGATGTTGAGACATAAGACTACAAATTATTTGGAAAAACGACACTGATACTTTGGATATTGAAATAGGGTTAGGAATGCGCTTTTATATTAAGTGAAATGAATTTAACTTTATTCTATAGAAACCCCTAAATTCTTCTCTTTTACTTAATTAGTCACTTGTCCTCTCTTTATCTAAATTATTCTATTACTTTCTAATCTTGCAATAATTCATGATAGATTTACCGTTGTGAGAGACCATAACCCTTGTGGGGCTTCTAAATCCCAATACTGAATTGTTGGGAGACTCTAAGCTCTTCCATTTTCATATTTTCTTAACTTGATTATGTTTTGCATTTAAAAATATGAGCATGTTTCACAATTGAAATATGGAATACGTTTCTTCTTAGTTTTTTTCTATTAATATTTCAAACATAGTGGAAGAATAACCAAGATTCGGTAAGACAATATGTTTCATCAACAGTATTTAAAACATGTATTCCTTTTGAATAAGTTACATCATAAAACTTGAATAATAGTATGACTTCATATATATTAGAGAAACATGTTGAATTTGAAAGTATGAGCACCAAAGCATGAGAGGGTGAGAAATATTCAATTTACCACATACGACAAGAACATTTAAAACTCATAAGATCAACAAGCATAACTGGTTCTGAGAAAACTTAGTCTAACACTAGTGAAGATAAACGACTAGCCATGAAAAACCTAGTTCGACATTGTCCTTCAGTTTCTTTTCATATTCAGTATTATAACTTAGACATTCAGTATATATTCTGGATATTGACTCAGAAGTGAAACTATAATAATGTCAATTAATATTAATATAGAAAGACTATAAAGTCATTAATTTGATGATCAAACGACTCCACTAGACTAGAGTCTATATAACCGTATCGTTTACCTTTAAAAAATGCACATGCATATTTTTCATAAGGATTTTTCTTAAAGCTAATAGATTTTGAACCTTATTCTTCAAGAAAATTATTCCATATATAATTGAATATGTCTTGAGTAGGGGTATAAGCACATTGTTTTAATATTTCAACTGTCATTATCCTAAATTTTCCTTTTGTACAACTAAACGCATACTTCAAGTTCTCAATCAGATGATACAAACAATATGCATGATTTCAATAAAGAAACAAAATAGAGAAAAACTAACTATACTTAGGTGATGATTCTAAATAAATATGCTTTAACTTTCCAACAAGCTCTGTTTTAATAACTCATAAAACCATAACCAATTATCACCATCTATGAATCCAATAATAGAAAATTGAACTAGGAGAATACTTGTGTGTGTGTGCGCGCACACACACACACACGTATATATATATATATATATATATATATATATATATATATATATATATATATATATATATATATATATATATATATATATATATAGGATTCACAATTAATAAAAACTTGTTATTTTGTAGTGCCAAATAAGACATGTTGCATAACTGAGAGTTGTTAATGTGTTTTGATTACAATACAAACTATGTTTCTCAAATTAACATAAATATAAGTTTCGCAAATAAAAAATAAGGCATGGTTTGCCAATGAGAGTTGTTAATGTGTTTCATAATTACGTTCTAATCCATGTTTTGCAAATAAAATTACATATAAGTTGTGGAATTATATATTTCAAAACCATACTATAACTACGTTTTACAACTTTTAGAATACAATATTGCATCAACTAAGAGAATAAAGTTCACCATTCGTACCATATTTGGCCACGATAAAAGTAAAACCCCTCATTCTAACAGGAAGGTTTACTTGATAAATAACATTGAATAAAAAGAATGGAAACCCTTGAGAGACACCCAAATGCTACAAGATAACTTTTGGTAAAGTTATTTTCAGAATTGTATTCAAATGAATAGTCACTTATAAAGTTGTAATATCACGGCTCTTAAATACTTAGAAGTACCCGCTTATTAGATTAAAAAATAGAATTATCTTCGTAAAAATCTCTCATAACTTTCTCTCAAAATAATCTATGAAAGACGATACGAGATATCTAAACCATAATCGGATGTAACCATATCGTGTATGCTTTTGGCTGACACGTCATATTTCGATATAATACAATCATATATCTCTTTAGAAATCAAATTCAATGACAAATACTTCTTACTTTCTTTCAAAATCAGTCTCACATATATATATTGGCCTACATAATTCTTAATGACCATAAAGCAATGAATTTATAAATTATTCCATAAAATCTCCATGGACATTTGTTGGAGACTTTATTCTCGCAATAGGAACTTGGTTTGATATTATATTATACATATATTTAAATCAAAACCATTCTCTACAACAACACGAGATAAACAAGTTCTTAAATATGCAACCTTTTTTCTCAAAAATGTAGTGAGTTATTTTTTCTTATGGAAAAAATATTAACATTATAACTAGTTTATCCACTAACTAGATTATCATACATAGCTTCAAATAAACTTAGAGCGGTATTTCTAACTATTTCTCGATCAACTACATCACCAATTTTGTCAATACTAATTGGTAGAGCACCTAAATAAGCAACAACTGATGGCGTTGTTGTAAAATTTTCATTATTATTTAAAAATAATCCTTAACATCATCACAATAGTAGATAAACTACAAATTTCCTCTAAACAACATCTCTCATCTCTCATTTGGCTACGATAAAATTGATCATACCTCAAATTTTCAAACTAACCAAAAGTACAAATTGCAATTTTATCATTTAATTTGAAAACACCCAATATAGATTTGGACACTATACAACTCCAACGATTTCGAAAATTTAAATATGTATTTCGTAATTATTGTTAACGTTTCACAAATTAATATTTACATGTATTTTACGAACCACAATTAACACTTATTTTGCAAATTTATAAAATCTATATTTAACACTTGATTTGGAAATAAAAGATAGATCAAACTTAAAGATTATCCATATTTTATAAATTTTTACCCAATACTTTCCGAATAAAAGTAAACTATTTTTCACAACTTTATAAAAAATACAGTTTTTTCATAATCAATTCATGTACATATTTTATATTAAAAATATTTATTTCAAATTTCTATAATTCTTTATTTATAATAGATATGAAAACTATAACACATTATATTATTTGTTTTAAATTTTATTTTGTAAAATTAATAATTAATAATTCGAATCAAATCAATAACAATTATAATAGTTTAATTTTATAATAATTTATATAAATAAATCATATATTTTTATTTAAATAACTTAAATTTTGATTTGATATTAAGATCCTAAATATAAAAAAAAAAGATATTTGAAGACATACACATAACTAAACTATTATTTTTCTCAATTTTAGTATCTGAGTAAAAATATTATGAAACGATTATATTGGTCTTTTAAAGTATCCCCTAAGGAGAAGGCATTTTACCTACTCGAAACTTTAAATAATAAAATATTTTTTCTACTTAAATTTGAATATAAATTAAAATAAATTATCTTTCACACGTCTCTCATATTCAAGGACTACAGATAAAACAAACAGAACAGGAAAATGTATAAACGAAAAAGCAAAAGAGTCTAAACCTCTCTCTATTGCATGCGTTTTCGGTTACTAAAAATCATGTAGCCTCGGAAGTCCAAACAAAAGCATTGTTTATTTTATTTTATTTTATTCAAATATCTTAGGTATTTAAATCAAATCTAATTATATTAAGATTTTATTTTATTTTATTTTAAAATATTTATTTTATTTTTTTATATTATAATTTAGGGTTTTGAGAAGCTATTATATAAAGCCTCATATGCCTTAACTTATTTTAAGTTTTTGAATAATTATTTTTTTATATCTGAAAATTTCAGTCTTTATTACCCTTAGATTAGGGTTTCATCATGTTACGCTTGAATTAGGGTTTCATCTATCGTTGTTTTTCTTCAACTTCCGTCGCGTCATCAGTTTGGTATCAGAGCCTTAGTTCCTGCTATGGGGAAGCATGTTTCTAAAGCCTGACTATTCTGATTCAAGGTTTAAAGAAGAGAACAACACACATGGTCATGAAGATCGGGAAGATCGTTTGAGTATGAGGGGGCATACCAACCGTTTCAATGACGATCGTATTGACCGGTTACTGAAGGAGTTTAAATTGGCTACCAATCGTCGAATCAAGGTAAAAATTGCTTATCGAGATGTTGTCTCATGCTATGAAAAAGTTTTAAAAACCATCTTTTTCATCAACTGGACATGAGGATGTTGTCTTCAGGCTATGAAAAGGTTTTCGAAATTAGTTTTTTTCATCAACCGTATGGCTTCAATGTGACTTCGAATAAGGAACACTCGAGAAGAATTTATCTTATTCCGATAAGGTCAACAATTATAATTCCCAATGTAACGATTGAATAAAATAAAATAAAATAAATAATTTGGGTTCTTGATGGTGATTCTTGTCAACCAGGAGAGGATGATGTAGCCTAGAAAGTCCAAACAAAAGCCTTGTTTATTTTATTTTATTTTGTTCAAATATCTTATGTATTTAAATCAAATCTAATTATATTAAGATTTTATTTTATTTTATTTTAAAATACTTATTTTATTTCCTTGTATTATAATTTAGGGCTTGTATTATAATTTAGGGTTTTGAGAAGCTATTATATAAGGCCTCATATGCCTTAAGTTATTTTAGGTTTTTGGAATAATTATTTTTTTATATCTGAAAATTTCAGTCTTTGTTACCCTTAGATTAGGGTTTCATCATGTTACCCTTGAATTAGGGTTTCATCTATCGTTGTTTTTCTTCAATTTCCGCCGCGTCATCAAAAAAACACCACAGAGTTTCTTATGTTAGCCATTCTTATCGCATGGTTTTATTAACCACCCCATTTTTTACCCATAAATATTTATTGATTTATTATGGCGTGGTAGTAGTAAAAAAGTACGATTATGTTATATTTTTATTTTTATTTTTATTTATGAATTTATAATCTAATCCTAATGCGGTTCAAACCATCAAATAATTTGGTCATGTCGAACTAATTTAATTTAAACGATAACCTATCAATCCTAATTTTTAACCGGACTTTCATAACTGTTTTGTTCTCCGAAAATCTTTTTTTCATTTCATTTGAATTTTCTCACTTTTAAAACAAAATAAAAATAGAAATAGAAAATAATAGGTTACTAAATTAAGGTAAAAGTAAAACATAATTTTGCTGCTACCACATTAGCGATCCACGTGGGACGCTGATGTGGCAAATCAAAGAGCGTTTATGGCCCAAACATTTTGGGATGGATTAAACAACATATCTATTTATTTTATTTTCTAGAAACAAAGAGGACATTTTGGGATGGATTAAACAACATATCTATTTATTTTGTTTTCTAGAAACGACCAATTTATTACAAATGTAAAGGATAGAGACTGATGTGATACAAGTGGCAAACATAAAAGTCCTGAAATATTTTTTATCATGTCTTCCGTCATATAATTTATTTTTCACATTTCACAAAGAGTATAAATAATAAATGGGGTTTATATCGATCGATACACTAAGAGGAAGGTATTTACTTATAAATTTAAACTCAAATGTGAATTACTACCAAAATTAATTTAAATCAAATTATTACTCTAAAATTTAATTTTTAAGATAAAATTATCTTTAATTACTTAATCGTCAAACATTTTCAAATCTATTCTAAAAAAATAGGTCTAAACCTAATCGTCAATCTCTCTTCTTCTTTTCTTTGGTTGTTTTTTGACAAATTGTTTTTTTTTTAATTTACAGTAGCGCCATGGATGAATAGTTTTCTGGATTCAATGTCTTTTTCATGTTTAATCAATTAAGAAGAATATATTAACATTAATTTATTATTTCTCTCTACAATTTGTAGCTTTCCTGTTTTTTATTTGTCTTATATTATTTGATTCACGTCATCTATCGTTGTTTTTCTTCAATTTCCGCCGCGTCATCAAAAAAACACCACAGAGTTTCTTATGTTAGCCATTCTTATCGCATGGTTTTATTAACCACCCCATTTTTTACCCATAAATATTTATTGATTTATTATGGCGTGGTAGTAGTAAAAAAGTACGATTATGTTATATTTTTATTTTTATTTTTATTTATGAATTTATAATCTAATCCTAATGCGGTTCAAACCATCAAATAATTTGGTCATGTCGAACTAATTTAATTTAAACGATAACCTATCAATCCTAATTTTTAACCGGACTTTCATAACTGTTTTGTTCTCCGAAAATCTTTTTTTCATTTCATTTGAATTTTCTCACTTTTAAAACAAAATAAAAATAGAAATAGAAAATAATAGGTTACTAAATTAAGGTAAAAGTAAAACATAATTTTGCTGCTACCACATTAGCGATCCACGTGGGACGCTGATGTGGCAAATCAAAGAGCGTTTATGGCCCAAACATTTTGGGATGGATTAAACAACATATCTATTTATTTTATTTTCTAGAAACAAAGAGGACATTTTGGGATGGATTAAACAACATATCTATTTATTTTGTTTTCTAGAAACGACCAATTTATTACAAATGTAAAGGATAGAGACTGATGTGATACAAGTGGCAAACATAAAAGTCCTGAAATATTTTTTATCATGTCTTCCGTCATATAATTTATTTTTCACATTTCACAAAGAGTATAAATAATAAATGGGGTTTATATCGATCGATACACTAAGAGGAAGGTATTTACTTATAAATTTAAACTCAAATGTGAATTACTACCAAAATTAATTTAAATCAAATTATTACTCTAAAATTTAATTTTTAAGATAAAATTATCTTTAATTACTTAATCGTCAAACATTTTCAAATCTATTCTAAAAAAATAGGTCTAAACCTAATCGTCAATCTCTCTTCTTCTTTTCTTTGGTTGTTTTTTGACAAATTGTTTTTTTTTAATTTACAGTAGCGCCATGGATGAATAGTTTTCTGGATTCAATGTCTTTTTCATGTTTAATCAATTAAGAAGAATATATTAACATTAATTTATTATTTCTCTCTACAATTTGTAGCTTTCCTGTTTTTTATTTGTCTTATATTATTTGATTCACGTCATCTATCGTTGTTTTTCTTCAATTTCCGCCGCGTCATCAAAAAAACACCACAGAGTTTCTTATGTTAGCCATTCTTATCGCATGGTTTTATTAACCACCCCATTTTTTACCCATAAATATTTATTGATTTATTATGGCGTGGTAGTAGTAAAAAAGTACGATTATGTTATATTTTTATTTTTATTTTTATTTATGAATTTATAATCTAATCCTAATGCGGTTCAAACCATCAAATAATTTGGTCATGTCGAACTAATTTAATTTAAACGATAACCTATCAATCCTAATTTTTAACCGGACTTTCATAACTGTTTTGTTCTCCGAAAATCTTTTTTTCATTTCATTTGAATTTTCTCACTTTTAAAACAAAATAAAAATAGAAATAGAAAATAATAGGTTACTAAATTAAGGTAAAAGTAAAACATAATTTTGCTGCTACCACATTAGCGATCCACGTGGGACGCTGATGTGGCAAATCAAAGAGCGTTTATGGCCCAAACATTTTGGGATGGATTAAACAACATATCTATTTATTTTATTTTCTAGAAACAAAGAGGACATTTTGGGATGGATTAAACAACATATCTATTTATTTTGTTTTCTAGAAACGACCAATTTATTACAAATGTAAAGGATAGAGACTGATGTGATACAAGTGGCAAACATAAAAGTCCTGAAATATTTTTTATCATGTCTTCCGTCATATAATTTATTTTTCACATTTCACAAAGAGTATAAATAATAAATGGGGTTTATATCGATCGATACACTAAGAGGAAGGTATTTACTTATAAATTTAAACTCAAATGTGAATTACTACCAAAATTAATTTAAATCAAATTATTACTCTAAAATTTAATTTTTAAGATAAAATTATCTTTAATTACTTAATCGTCAAACATTTTCAAATCTATTCTAAAAAAATAGGTCTAAACCTAATCGTCAATCTCTCTTCTTCTTTTCTTTGGTTGTTTTTTGACAAATTGTTTTTTTTTAATTTACAGTAGCGCCATGGATGAATAGTTTTCTGGATTCAATGTCTTTTTCATGTTTAATCAATTAAGAAGAATATATTAACATTAATTTATTATTTCTCTCTACAATTTGTAGCTTTCCTGTTTTTTATTTGTCTTATATTATTTGATTCACGTCATCTATCGTTGTTTTTCTTCAATTTCCGCCGCGTCATCAAAAAAACACCACAGAGTTTCTTATGTTAGCCATTCTTATCGCATGGTTTTATTAACCACCCCATTTTTTACCCATAAATATTTATTGATTTATTATGGCGTGGTAGTAGTAAAAAAGTACGATTATGTTATATTTTTATTTTTATTTTTATTTATGAATTTATAATCTAATCCTAATGCGGTTCAAACCATCAAATAATTTGGTCATGTCGAACTAATTTAATTTAAACGATAACCTATCAATCCTAATTTTTAACCGGACTTTCATAACTGTTTTGTTCTCCGAAAATCTTTTTTTCATTTCATTTGAATTTTCTCACTTTTAAAACAAAATAAAAATAGAAATAGAAAATAATAGGTTACTAAATTAAGGTAAAAGTAAAACATAATTTTGCTGCTACCACATTAGCGATCCACGTGGGACGCTGATGTGGCAAATCAAAGAGCGTTTATGGCCCAAACATTTTGGGATGGATTAAACAACATATCTATTTATTTTATTTTCTAGAAACAAAGAGGACATTTTGGGATGGATTAAACAACATATCTATTTATTTTGTTTTCTAGAAACGACCAATTTATTACAAATGTAAAGGATAGAGACTGATGTGATACAAGTGGCAAACATAAAAGTCCTGAAATATTTTTTATCATGTCTTCCGTCATATAATTTATTTTTCACATTTCACAAAGAGTATAAATAATAAATGGGGTTTATATCGATCGATACACTAAGAGGAAGGTATTTACTTATAAATTTAAACTCAAATGTGAATTACTACCAAAATTAATTTAAATCAAATTATTACTCTAAAATTTAATTTTTAAGATAAAATTATCTTTAATTACTTAATCGTCAAACATTTTCAAATCTATTCTAAAAAAATAGGTCTAAACCTAATCGTCAATCTCTCTTCTTCTTTTCTTTGGTTGTTTTTTGACAAATTGTTTTTTTTTAATTTGCAGTAGCGCCATGGATGAATAGTTTTCTGGATTCAATGTCTTTTTCATGTTTAATCAATTAAGAAGAATATATTAACATTAATTTATTATTTCTCTCTACAATTTGTAGCTTTCCTGTTTTTTATTTGTCTTATATTATTTGATTCACGTCATCTATCGTTGTTTTTCTTCAATTTCCGCCGCGTCATCAAAAAAACACCACAGAGTTTCTTATGTTAGCCATTCTTATCGCATGGTTTTATTAACCACCCCATTTTTTACCCATAAATATTTATTGATTTATTATGGCGTGGTAGTAGTAAAAAAGTACGATTATGTTATATTTTTATTTTTATTTTTATTTATGAATTTATAATCTAATCCTAATGCGGTTCAAACCATCAAATAATTTGGTCATGTCGAACTAATTTAATTTAAACGATAACCTATCAATCCTAATTTTTAACCGGACTTTCATAACTGTTTTGTTCTCCGAAAATCTTTTTTTCATTTCATTTGAATTTTCTCACTTTTAAAACAAAATAAAAATAGAAATAGAAAATAATAGGTTACTAAATTAAGGTAAAAGTAAAACATAATTTTGCTGCTACCACATTAGCGATCCACGTGGGACGCTGATGTGGCAAATCAAAGAGCGTTTATGGCCCAAACATTTTGGGATGGATTAAACAACATATCTATTTATTTTATTTTCTAGAAACAAAGAGGACATTTTGGGATGGATTAAACAACATATCTATTTATTTTGTTTTCTAGAAACGACCAATTTATTACAAATGTAAAGGATAGAGACTGATGTGATACAAGTGGCAAACATAAAAGTCCTGAAATATTTTTTATCATGTCTTCCGTCATATAATTTATTTTTCACATTTCACAAAGAGTATAAATAATAAATGGGGTTTATATCGATCGATACACTAAGAGGAAGGTATTTACTTATAAATTTAAACTCAAATGTGAATTACTACCAAAATTAATTTAAATCAAATTATTACTCTAAAATTTAATTTTTAAGATAAAATTATCTTTAATTACTTAATCGTCAAACATTTTCAAATCTATTCTAAAAAAATAGGTCTAAACCTAATCGTCAATCTCTCTTCTTCTTTTCTTTGGTTGTTTTTTGACAAATTGTTTTTTTTTTAATTTGCAGTAGCGCCATGGATGAATAGTTTTCTGGATTCAATGTCTTTTTCATGTTTAATCAATTAAGAAGAATATATTAACATTAATTTATTATTTCTCTCTACAATTTGTAGCTTTCCTGTTTTTTATTTGTCTTATATTATTTGATTCACGTCATTTTAAAACACGTATGGACTCGAAGAACTCTCGGAATATATATATATATATATATATATTCGATTTGTGATGATAATCGGTTTGATTCCTATGATCGTCGATTCGAAAATTTGACAAAAACGAAGCCAATGATGATATGAACGTCGAGGTAATGACTAAATTTCAGCATGTAATCAAGTGTTATGTATTCTATTAGGTTTTTATCAATTTGAGATGATGTGCTAAATGTATTGATTTGTTGATTAAATGACTACTTTTGTAATGCACTTGATTTCGCAATGAGTTTCTTGGTTAATTTGACAATTTTGCTTGATTTTGAATTGGTACAAGTTGGTATTGGACCATGAAATAAGACCGGAACAACTGTAGGTATATTTTCATATATTGCTTACCAAAAGTCTACTTATACCATTGGATACGGGAGGTCGTACCATCGGTACCAAGTCGATGGCATCATTGGTGCACCACCCGGTGCACTTATGGTGTGAAATCGTGGCACCATCGGCACATAGGATAATGCACCAATGGTGTCTGCAACTTGGCATAAGTTTTAGTTTTAGGTTTATAGTTAGACCGCCTGTATAAATTTTAGGCTTATTTTTACTCAACTTTTTAATCTTAAACTTATTCCAAGTGTTAAAAAAATTTAAAAATGAAGTATAATAAGGAACTAAGTATTATTAAATTTGGATATAAACTACGATACCGCGTAATAAACTAAGCAGCCAAATCCAAATCATTTGTCGTCCAATGCGATACAAAACATAAACATGAAGAAAATCATGGATCAACCTAGCATAACAAAAAAAAGTCCAGTAAGAAAAAAAAACTAGCTAAAAAAAAGAAGTTACAATACTTGTTGTCTCCCCTCAAGTACACCTTTTAGATATTCTCAGACATGCAGGGTGTTCAGAGATCGAACTACCTTAAGGAGTCTATCGTCGTTAGTGCACGCAGGTGGAGTAATCATGTATCAACCATACTGAGCAAGGTAGTCACGGTATAGGGTCGTCATCAATCGCTTATAAGTAATAACTGTAACGGTCAATGGATCATCAGGTAGTAAATGTTGACGCCAATCTCGTCAAGCATTATCACGCCAAGTTTATCGAGCAAGATCTCATTTCTTATAACCATGCCTAAATATAAATAAAGATTCGGATTCATCTTGAACCGTCCAAACCGGCGCATCATTTGATCGGGCATGTATGCCTCTATTGTGCACATCATCCGGAGTGGATAAGAAACTAAGCGGATAGTATGGACGGGGAACTAGATCCTCGTGTGCTCGTATGGCTAAAACACGACCTATAAAATATAACATATAATATGTAATTAGAAAAAATATGAGTAGTGGAAAATAAATTACTTATAAAAGTGGTTACTTATGTCTTTCTCTTATTGATCTGATAGAAGCGAACGCAACATCGAATTTGGGCGGATGTTCGATCCTACAATCCTCTTGGGTAGCCACCTGAAAATCCTCGGATGCCTTAATACATAGTATGGGTCTTCTGGGGCTTTCAATGTCGGGAAGTGATCATATATTTAACAGTCTAGCATGGCAACGAACTGTATAGGATATGCTTTGAATTTTTTAAGCATCCCACAAAGCACGGAATAAGAAGGCCAATGCACTAGTCCCCTATGTTATGTCCCACACACCTGAATTCATGTTCTTCAAACCATTCAAATAGTCAGCCTTCACGCTCTTTTGACTAGTGTCTGCAAATATAGTGCACCCAAATAAGAATATTAGGTACGCTCAATATCATCGTCAGTCTGGTCAAAGTATTGGCCCTTGGAAAATGTATCACACAACCATTTTATCTTGAACCCAACGCCTCGTGTGGATTCCAGCTCTGTGCGGACCTCCTCGACAGGGAGTCCCAACATAGTCGCATAATACCGAAAAGCCTCCTCGCGTGGGGTCGTAACCATATCCAGAGTCCTGCCAACTACAAGGACATCTGTAATGCAGCTAACTTCAGCTAGGGTGATGGTCATTTCCCTAAAGCTGAAGTGAAAAGTGTTGGTCTCCTGATTCCGACGCTCAACAAATACCTCATTCAGTACATAATGAGTGAAGTACTTAGTGACCAATGAGTGGTCCAAATGGAGTACGAGCTATCACATTTGGCTAAGCGCTCAAGTCCCACATATGTAGCACATTATAATGTGCATGTACAGCTAAAGAACTATGCGGTTGTAAATAAAAAAGTAAGTAAGAAAACATACGAAAAGAAAACTTAACTAACAAGAACGTATAATAGCTTGATACTTACTTGGCCGACGAAGACGTAGAACTCCTTGTGATACTTGTAGTTAGAGAAGAGTGGTATATTGTTGCATCGAAAAAATGTAAACAATTGTCTCTACTTCTCAGTATGGATGACAGCAACCTCCTCCGCATCCAAGACATCTTGCTTGGGGTCACCTATAGCATCCACATTAACGTTAACTGATGGCGGTGGTGTCATTGTATGTGTCAGGGCTGTAAACGATGAGCAGATGGCGGGGATGTATGCGCAACAGGTGATCGGTGTACCGTTGGTGACCGTACAGGTGATGCATCACGTCTTGATAATCCTCCAGCAACCTTGTCAAATGTTTTCTCACCAATTTTTTTATTCATTTGGTCATGGTGAATGCAGCGCCATTACCATTCGCTATGCTCCTTCTCTAGCTCCTCCTTTCTCGATTTTTGTCCACGTTTTTTTTTCCTACCCTCTCATCTTCAATGGACTTAACGATCGCGATATTTTTATTAGAGTGAATCGCCCTGGATCGAGAGAGACCGTTTGGTCGATATCAACAATTTAAATACTGAAATAAAAAAAAATTAAAATAAAAGTTAGTCAAAAAAATAAACGCTTAAAAAGTAAAATTTTATAACCATAAAATAAATAAAAACTTAAACTAATTTTAAACTTAAAAAAATTAATGTTATATAATAAAAAAAATTATAACCAATGGGCGCACTTATGACGCAACAGTGTTGCATCCATACCACCATGAAATTGAGACCTAACCCTAAAACTATTAAATGAAATTTTAAAAAAA
Source organism: Limnanthes douglasii subsp. nivea (assembly GCA_036936605.1). Classification (NCBI taxonomy): domain Eukaryota; kingdom Viridiplantae; phylum Streptophyta; class Magnoliopsida; order Brassicales; family Limnanthaceae; genus Limnanthes; species Limnanthes douglasii. Next base: position 263,584,889 of record JAUPFV010000002.1, read on the forward strand.
AACATATCCAAATTATTAAATTTCAACCTAACACAAACTAAAATTCATCTAAAAAATAAATTTAAATTTAAAAAATAAAAAAGTATACCGGAACCCGTATAGGTGGAAGAGTGCGTAGAATTGTAATTTTCTAGATTATAAAGAAAAAAATAGAAAAAAATAGTGGAGAAATAAAAATTAAAGAAAAAATTGAGTGAACGTAGATTAGATGAGTAGAAATTAAAATCAACTCAAAATACATTCGAAGATAATTTGGTAAAAAAAATACTTATATTAAAAATGGCTAAACTTTTGAATATACAACCTTAGAGTAATTATAGTATTACAACAAAAACGTTTGTGTAAATTACGATGATCATATAAAAAAATATAAAAAGAATGACTGACGAATTAAAATGATATGCATCATATGTTTAAGTCGTAAAATCATATGCATCACATGTTTAAGTCGCATAGCATTATGATGATAAAGAGTGAAGAGGAATCATATCCACAAGTCCACGAACTAGCATGATTATAAAAGAAAAGTGATTTTGTTTCATCAGTTATTACTGATTATCACTAAAATAAAAGACTAAAAATGAATTCCAACATTCGTATTATTGTATCTGAAATTCTCTTCATGCTAACCGCTCCACCTTACCCTCCAACTAATCGTCCTCATCCTCTTCCAAATCGTCCTCATCCTGTACCAAATCATCCACCTCTTGATTGCTCCGTTTGACAAGATCGAACCAGCTCCTAGAAGGATGGTGTTCCACATACCTTGGCGTACAATATGGAACATTTTCCTCTCTAAAAGTTTCCCCCTATCTCCCAAGGGAATCACAAAGAAGTACCAAAATGCCCACGCAAAAGATAAACTGTCATAGATTTGGTTGTTTGGCCGAATTTTTTTGTTTTTTCTGCCCAACTTCGTACCAATATATATCTTCGGGATATCTTGAATATACCCAAATTGGCGCAGAGCTCTGTCGGGATATTAGGCTTAACATGGTTTAGACCAACAATATTCCGACTGTACCATAATATTTCCTGAAAAGGAAAATGTTGGCGTATCCTTTCATACGGGCGCCAATTAACCTGCAAAACAAAACTGGTTTTATAAGTTTCGCGGCATGATCACCACTGTATGGTTTTTTTACCTCGCCAATACATGTGTGTGTTATAGTATTAAAATTATGATGCATTATTAAAGCAAAAACTCATATTTATTGACTTAATTATGATCTTATGTACTTTTTAAAAAAGAAAGGCATGTATACATTAATCATAATTCACAATGAACTTAAACATGTAACTTAATGCAAAAAACTAAACCTAGAACATGATTTTCTACAATATTTCATCCATATTAAAATCGTGCAATTCCAGCATCCATTCATATATATATATAGTCAAATGACAAAATGGATTTTATTCCTCCCCATACAATGAATCAATCAGCTGAATTGATTGGGATAAATAAACATATATATAAGAAAAATCCAATTTCCAAAAAGTGGCTTTGATACCAATTATAACAATTAAGGTTAATATCCATAAAGTTATATAAACAAACACCCAAGGTCATGGATATAAATGAAGAACAGTTAAATTAAAGGACTTAGTAGTAGACACTTTAATGCATTGATCAAACTGGATCACAAAACCAAGATTTCAACAGATGTACAGTGGTACATACCTCTATAAGTAACCTAAAATCTTAAATCATAAATGAAATACTGATAAAAATACTTACCCCAGCTTCAACCACGTTGTTCAAAGTTGTCCGCCAGCTATTTCTTGATTGAGATTCTTGATTAGCCCGACTTGGGTTCCAAAGCGTCACTCTAGGCATATACGACTGGTAATCAGCCCATTCAGCGATCTGAAGAAACCGGAACTGATCTAATATCGAACAATCTAACAGCCCGAGACAGCCACCCATGCTTTTTGTGAGAAATTGCGAAGCTTCTCCCGCGTAGAGATGAGCTAACACACTTGATCCCCAAGAAATACTTGACATCTCACCGCTGTCCCAGATGTTACGAAGGAGGAGCACATACTGTCAGTTTATACAACTCCCACTCTTGTTAGCGTTTACGCTAGACCCGAACATGTGCAAAACATACCCACGAGCCGCTTGACGTAACTGGTCTACCGTAGTATAGATGTTACCGTCTAAGTACAAAGAACAACTAAACCTATCACGAAGAAAAGCCAAACTTATACCCCATTTGTGCTTCTTAATTTCGGCAGTGAATTCCGCTAGAGATTTATTTTCTTATACTGATGAAGCAACTTCGAACATTGGCGTTGTTACTAGGTGTACCTCTATCGGAATTCACTGCCGAGATTAAAAAGCACAAATGGGGTATAAGTTTGGCTTTTCTTCTTGATAGGTTTAGTTGTTCTTTGTACTTAGACGGTAACATCTATACTACGGTAGACCAGTTACGTCAAGCGGCTCGTGGGTATGTTTTGCACATGTTCGGGTCTAGCGTTTACGCTAACAAGAGTGGGAGTTGTATATCATACACTCTGACCTCATGGGGTGTATAAGTCGATTGCCTAGCCACTCCAGCAACAGGAAGATTGACAGTCACAGGTACCATACATGTGTGGTCCTTGAATAAAGTCGTAATATGTGGGTGTCTCTGCTGGGTGCACACATAGCTGATGCTGCCAGTTCAAGCCGCACAAAACAACACCATAATTGAATTGCAGTTAAAATATGTGACACGTACCTTTGATTGATCAGAGTACACAGCCTCGATTTCCTCGTAGATGGGAAGACGAGCTTATCTTTTTTAGCTCTTGGAGCATTAAGCAACGTCTGGAGTTAGTCTCCCCATATCTTGTAAGATGCACATCTTCCCTGCAATAAGGTTAGATTTTTAATTTCATCGAGTCAACTTCCAAGTTTAATTTTTCTAATACTCTCAAAGACCAGATTATAAGGATCCTTTCATACCTGAAATTGTCGTATGTTATAAGCTCCGTGCATTGTTTATAGAGTTTCTCGTTAAAACTTTCGAAGACTCTCAAATCTTTGGCCACTATCTCAACGGCCTTCCCTTTGTCCGGCCTGTAATATGGATCAGCCAAAAACTAAGTTATTCAAGAGATAAAGAATGAACATTAACCCTAAAGCTCAGCTTCTGTTTAAGCCATTCAATTTCATGAATGGCGAATCACACCAGAAAAGGGTAAAATCAAACAAGACTATCAAGAAACCAGAAAAGTTTAATTCTTTAAACTAGTATAATAAAATAAATAAGAATCACGTTACCAATTCCAGATCTTTAAGATGTTTCGGGATTTGCTTGAAATCTTCTTATTTTTCTCCGTCCCAGGATCAAATGGGCCCTAGATTTGCTCCCGTCGTGCTTCGTTGCACCTATGAACTCGATTTGATGCTGAAAAATTAGTAAATGACGAATAATTTGGTAATCCAGATTAGTAATACATACATGCTTCGTCTCCTATCTTTCATTTCATCGAGGTTTTCAACGTGAAACCTGTGTATGACAAAGTGTTAATGAAGCATTAGTTGGGTTAATGAAGCATTAGTAATTGTGTTGCTTTAATATTGGGGGTTTTGGATAGAGTCAGCGTCTCACATAGACTTATTAGTTATCCTCTCTTAAAAGTATTTAGTTAAAAGATAAAAAGTATTAGGAATACTCGTTCAACTACTAAAAAATAGGTGGTGTCCATTGCTATATGAACAAAAAAATTAGACAATATTCTCCAACTAATTCTTTTTCGTCTTTTGAATCCTCTTAAACCACAAAATATCAATCCAATAGAAATATATATATATATTCTCGAATTAATTCTTTTTCACCTTTTGAATCCTCTTAGATCACAAAATATCAATTTTTTCTCTCTCACTTAACCGTTCGTATACCCAGAGAATATAGCAACAAACCCGCAACAAGTAACTGCGAAGCCTTTGACGATTTGCCGTTTAGTTTACGCCGGTCGGCAAAGAAACCACAAGTTACAGTTATCACGTATGTGGTTCTCTCGGAAAATTTCTCTCTTGTTTTGCATTTTTACTGATTTCCAAGTGCATGTTGTTGTTTATTCACGATCGACGTTGGTTATTTCTACTGAAATCACGTAGTTATGATCGTGACTGAAATCTTAGTTTCTAGATTTATCGTTCACGACATTACGTTTCGCGGTTGCATGTATTGTCTATCGGTTTTTTCGTATTGTGATGCTATTAGATGTAGTTTATTCAGTTGTTTGTTAGTTTGGTTTATGTTTCCATAAGTTCCAGTTTATGCGAGCGTGCATGTGAAAAGTATGCATATTTTGTACAGTAGAACAATTCGCATCATCATCGTATGTGTATGCAAACAATACGCATCCTCATTGTCGTTGTTTCAAAACAACTCGCTATATTAAGAATTCATGCAATTCGCTATATGTAGTTGTAACAAACAATTCGCTATATATATGCTTTAGACAATTCACAGTTTTTTAAGGTTCCACGCACAACTCACTTTTTATGTTAACAAACAATTCGCTTTATTAGATGCAAACACCACAAGCCTTATGTCAGTGTTATTGATATCGGTATTATTTATTGTACCTGAAAATGACGATACAATTCATTATCCTACGGAAGTAGTGGTTTCTAAAAAGGCGACAAACGTGCCATATGAACCCAAACCTGAAGAGTTAGTGCTCACCCCAGAGACAAATAGAGGGGAGATACCGACAGACAATTCTTTTCCTCTAAAGGAGGCAATGACAGATCTGAGTCCTCTACATGAGACGGAAACATATAATTCCCTGCTGAATGAGACGCAGACGAATGACTGATAGCTAATACCTCACATGCAAGATGAAGCATGTGTGAAGAATATAGAGTGAATGAGGTAAAAGCTCGTGATAAGAAAGTGGCAGTCGATGAATCTGGAATGGCAGATGCAGAAGTCGTAAAGATATAAGTAGATCTGAAGTACATTAAAATAAAACTACGTGAATATAAAGTGGCAGCCAAAAATCTGGAATGACGGATGCATGATACAAACTCTTATAAACAGTTGCATATTGTGTCGCAAAAGGATACTTACCTTATTCAAAGAATGGATATAGAGTAAAAAATGCAGAAGGATTCCACAACAAAAACAAAGCACCCTCGACTGCGGTATTTTCATTTGTCAATACGCCAAAGATATTATCGAAAAAAGTTGTATGTCGAAGGCTTAACGAAAAGATATGGTGAGAGATGTGAGAGCTGAAATGTTTTATTCTTTCCAAAAAGATAAAAATACTAACCAACACTGGTAGTCATTTTTTTATGTGGAGTGTTCATATCTTTTGGATATCAACACTGGTGTGGATAATTATCGCGTGAGCGTAGGCTTGTAATTTGGTTGGTGTTTAACAATAGTATGTGGGTGTTATGTATTTAGTGTAGAGAGGGAGAGATAATTAAGCTGGCTAGTAGCAGTTAATTCTCATTACCCACACTTAATGCAGGTGGTTGGGTATTTATACCCTGATGTTTGGGCCCTTATGGGCTTTCGGGTCATGTTTAATGGATCCGGGTCATGTTCAAAGACCCATGAGCTTTAAGTAAGAGAGCAAGTAGCTTAGTCAAGAAGTGTTTAGGTTTTTTAGTACTTTTGTCATAGTTCGAACAGTCCTATGGTCTGAGTGTCCGAAGTGGTCTGTCCGGTCCGGAGGCCTTGGACCGATATGTCCTTGTCCGGGGAGCATGCATAATTCGGACTCATCAGGAGCCCCTTTTTTAGGTGTTTGTGCAAATACTCTTGTCAAAGACCTGAAAAATAGTCCGACATCAGGGGTAGTTTTTATCCGGACAGGTCTATCAATTTGGGCTATAAGTTTATCCGGACAGATAAAGCTTCACAAATTCAAAACGGTTTTTGCCAGAGTTCGTGGGACACGTGTCACTCTCTGATTGGTTGCTTCAGCCGTTTTTTCACCTTGAATTTCGAACCCACCTTCTTCGAAAAGCAACCTCTTAATTAAAGGTGGTGATATCAGCGTCATCTTTTAATCATTGCTAAACTTTTCGAATTCTCCTAGGAATCAACTTCCTTTTTCAGATTTTACTATAAATACAAACTTACTTTCTACTGTTTTACCATCTCCTTCAAATTTACTTCTGCAAAATCTCTCAAAGCTTTCTCTCTCTAAAGCAAAAACTTAGTTCGATAGTTTATGTTTACAGCGAGGAACGCTCTTGTCAAAGGCGGGTGGCTCAACCTTTCTGAGTTAGAGAAGGCTCAAAAAGTCGAAAGAGAAAGACGGATCGCAGCAGGGTTAGCCACCTCGCCTGTTGATAGACCAATCTCCTCTGCTACTGAGTCAGATCGAGGCTATTCTTCTTCCAAAGGCACTAAGCCTAGAAAACTATTTCAAACCAACCTCTCCCCCATAATCTCTGGTTCCTCAGTTCAGGAATCGGAGCCTGCTGTCGAGCCAGGAGTTACAGCCACTAGTCTAAAAAAACCCTCTCCCTTCATAGCAATGGGATCAGATACAGAGCACTCTCCTGAGAAGCTGGTCGACAGGAGGAAAGGCCGGTTGGTTAAAGGCCAGGGGTCTAAAAACACTCCATCAAGGTCGGGGGCAAAGGACAGCAGCACCGGATCAGAGGTGCCTAATAGAGCCCCCAAGGACAGGCTGTCCGGACCGGAGGGCTCCAATCCAAATCTTCAACAAGAAACTTCTGTTCCAGACACTCTACCGGATTCCTGTACACCCAGAGACCCCCATGGACTGCAAGCTGAGTGAAGTGGTCATGTTCACGAAGTTATTCAACTGGGGGCTCAGGTTCCCACTAGACCCAGAGATTGTCAGATACTTCCATCTGATCAAACTCTGTCCGAGCCAGCTGAGCCCCAACGCTTGGTATACCCTTATGTCATGCATCATGGCATCAAGGCTGTCCGGGATCCCTCTGCCAATGGAGGAATTTGCTGCAGTGGCCAGCCTTTGCAGAAACCACCACATCCCCTTTTACCATTTCAATATGGGGGATGAATTCAAGGCTGTGGACGATCTGTTGGAGGCGGAGAGGAACTGGAGGACTCAGTTCCTATTTGTTAGTGGTGCTTGGAAGAACGGCAGGAAGCTAAAATCCAGAGAGAACCCAAGCCTCCTCAGAAGCAGATGGAGGAGTGACCGTAAGTATCTTGCCTTTATATTTTTGTCTCTCTTCTCTTTTCTTTTTAGAATTAGTTTATACTAATTTGTTTTACTTTTGTCTTAGCAGAACTGCCCAAGGAGTTTAGCGACTACCTGAAAGCCGGGCAGTTTACTTGTGGCAAGATTAATGCCTGGGCTGCTGAGAAGTGGGGGAACCGATTCCACGCTGCTTTCACCAGTAGCAACTTAGCAAGGTCTCACCTGTGGAACACCACAGGCCAGAGAGACTTGACTTGGGAGGAGCTCTCCACTCAGCACCAGGCCGGGCCAAATCCCCGAGCAAGATGAAAGGCAAGAAGAAGAAAGGCAAGAAGGTGGTGGGTGACGCTAACCATGCTGATGCGGAGAAGGATGCTCCAACAGACTCAGAGGGGCCAGTCCAGAGCCAAATTGATGATGCCCTCTTGGAAGTGGTGGAGCAAGAGACCGAAAAGCAAGAAGCGAACCTCCCAAAACCTCCAAGGGCTTCCAAGAGGAATCGTAAACAGGGAAGCGAAGGCACAGATCGGAAGGCTAAAAAAAAAAGACTTCTAATGGAGACGAGATTTCTCTCCGGGCTCCGGAGCCGTCTATCCAAGCTGACCCTATTGACCCCACGCATGCCGAGGAGATTCCTGGTGACTTCCACACCGATGAGGTCGAGGGGGGAGATATCAACATTGATGGAGTAGACATCACCGGTCTTGGTGAGCTTGGCGAATACTTCCTCAATCTCCCAGAGATGACTTTGCAGGGCCTTACCTTCCTCCGAGCAGCTCCAACACAGTCAATTTTAATGGTAAGACTTTTATTGTTTCTAGTGAAATGGATGCTATAGCCCACTCCTTGTTAAGCAACATGCAGCCTGTACTTATGTTGGAGAGACAAGTTCGGATTCAGGCAGACATCATTAAAGACCTTAAGTCTGACAATGAGAAGCTGTCTGAAGACCTTCGCACTGCCACCTCTAATACTGCCATGTTAAAAGAAGAAACCGAGGAGTTGAAGAGAAGCCAAAAGACAAGCACCACAAAAGTCGCCACTTTAGAGGAAACCATTAAAGACCTCCAGGAGAAACTGTCCGGTCTGGAGAAAGACCTTGCTACCTCAAATGGAGAATCCAAGGCCAAAGACCAAATCATCTCCAACTTGACCAACGACAAGATTTCCCTTGAAAATACAGTGTCCAAGGCTGCCGAGGAGAAAACTACTTTGTTAAGGGAGCAAGAGGTTAAGATCCAAGCCAAGATCGATGCTTATGCCAACCAGATGATCGAAAGCCAAGAGCAACTGCTTGCCAATGTGAGGTCTGACATGGTTCTACTCTTCCATGAGAAGTTTCCGAAGAGGAACCTGGGGGATTTATGGCTTCATGTTGAGCCTGAAGACCTCCCATACCACACGATGGCCAAAGGCGACAGGTATGGCTACTCTAGTGATTCTTCAGATGATGAAGAACACGCTGGGGAGAAAATTGGCGAATAGAAGAGTGATTTCAAAGGGAAGGGAAAGACAGATGAAGGTGAGCCATCTTCCAAAACTCAGCCTTAATTCATGATTCAGTTTTTACTTAGTTATCCAAACTAAAGTCCTTGGAAGGCCAAGGCATTCTTTTTTTGTAATCGTGTCCGGCAACTGACCGGATAGGTTTTACTTCTATTTTTTGACAATTTGAAAAGTCCTTGGAAGGCCAAGGCACTTTAATGAATATCTTTGTTTCATGCAATTCTCATCTTCTTTCATAGTCTGTTCTAATTTTATTGGCTAGAGTTTAAATAGCCTTTAGTCATTTAATAATGAGAGTATTTAAGTTCTCCGGCTAGAGTTTAAATAGCCCTTAGTTATTTCAATTCGGATAGTGTGACAAAGGACAAAACTTAAAACACTTAAAAAAAATTTAAGAATGCATCAAATTTTATTCAAAAGCCCGGACACCTCATTAAAACCTCCCCGTGCCACCAGGGAGGAAAGAGTATGCCCCCAAATATTTACATGGATGTTTAAACAAGTAAATATTTACACAAATGCTACTCCAAGTACATCCGGAGATGCTCGATGTTCCAAGGATGAGTCAAGACTCTTCCATCTTTGTCTTCTAACCAATATGTTCCAGGTTTAATTCTTTCAACAACTATGTACGGACCTTCCCAAGTTGGAGCCAGCTTTCCGAACAGCTTTTATTTAGTGTGTAAGAAGACTTTCCTTAACACCTTGTCCCCTGGTTGGAAATCTCTTCTTTTAACTTTGGAAGCAAACCTGCTTCTCATCAAGCCCTGATAGTGTGCAACTCTAAGGTGAGCTTTAACTCGTCTTTCTTCTATCAAATCAAGTTGACCTCTGATTGCCACCGCGTTAGCATGTTCGGAGAAGTTGTGAACACGAAAGGAGGGGAGAGTTGCTTCTATGGGAGCTACTGCATCCATCCCATAGACCAAGGCAAATGGTGACTCTTGTGTTGCAGCCCCAGGTGTTGTCCGGTAGGCCCACAAGACCTCTTGTAGATAACTAGGCCACTTCCCAGCAGCCCCTTCCAAATTCTTCTTTAAACCGGACAGTATAGTTCTATTAGCCACTTCAACTTGCACATTTGCTTGTGGGTGGAAAGGTGAAGAGAAACAATGTTGTATACCCCTTGAGGCACAGAAGCTCTCCATTTCCCTATTGTCGAACTGTGGCCCATTGTCTGTTGTTATCTTTTGTGGGACACCAAATCTGCAACAGATGTTGGATAGAATGAATTTTATAACAGCTTTTGATGTTGTCCCTGCTAGAGGGGCTGCTTCAATCCACTTTGAAAAGTAGTCTATGGCCACAATTATAGTTTTGCATCCTCCGGACGCCACAGGGAGATGCCCTACTAAATCCAATCCCCATCGAGCAAAAGGAATAGGCTCAGAAATTGACTCTAAAGGAATGGCTGGGACATGAATTTCATTGTTGTACCTCTGGCATGGGTCACACCTTCTTACCAATTCCTTAGCATCTTTCATGATTGATGGCCAATAGTAACTGGAGAGTAAAACTCTTCTTGTTAAAGCTCTGAACCCACAATGGGCTGATCCCTCACCATCATGCAATTTAGAGAGGACTACTTGAGAATCTTCATCCCCCAAACAGCGCAGGAGAGGTTTACTGTAAGATTTTTTGTACAATACGTCTTTCAATATGATAAAACCACGAGCCTTGTGTTTCAGTGTTCTGGCTAGTGACTTATCCGGAGGTACGACACCATCGGAGAGATATTGCAAGAGAGGAAACCTCCAGTCTTGAGGTTGTTTCACTTGTATTTCAAAATTTTCCTCTTCTTTACCCTTACTAAGTTGAATGGAGAGGCTTTCGAGCACATGGATCCATGGATATAACTCCGTATATGCTATGGTTGCCAATGAGTCTGCTAGCAAATTTTGTGCCCGGGGAATGTGCTCATAGAAAACACATTTAAACTTAAGTGCTTCATTTTTTAGGAGGAGTAAATATTTCACAAGATGCTCCTTCTTAGCCTCACAAATGTAGGCTAACTTTAAACCAGCTATAGCTGCTTCGTATTCGGACTCATTATTAGATGCCCTGAAAGCAAAACAATAGCCTGGTATATTCTGTCTCCATATGGGGAAGTTAAACACACTCCTGCACCACATCCCATAGTGCTAGATCCACCATTTGTTCGGACGACCCATACCTTTTTATCTTTTATGTCAGTAGTTTGCTCTGAATCCCTGTCGGAGTGAAATTCAACCAAAAAATCAGCCACAGCTTGGGCCTTGACTGCTGTTCGGGGAGCAAAGTCTATGTCGAAGTCTCCCAACTCTACTGACCACTTAGTCATCATGCTCGAAATGTCTGCTTTCTGGAGGACATTCTTCAGGGGAAAAGAGGTCTGGACGATGATGGGATGAGCCTGGAAATAAGGCCTCATCTTCCTGGCAGCTATCACCAGGGCTAATGCTAATTTTTCAAGTTTCAAGTAATGCCTTTCTGCATCTATCAAGCTTTTGCTGATGTAGTACACTGGATGGGGATGACCATCGACCTCTCTTACCAACACAGCACTGATGGCACAACTTGAAACTGCCAAATATACGAAGAGTGTCTCCCCATCGACTGGCTTAAACAAAGTTTTGGGGGAGGAAATGTGCTTCTTGATCTCATTGAAAGCCTCATCACACTGTGGGGTCTAATCGAATCCCTTTGCACCCTTCAAAGTTTGAAAGAAAGGAGCGCACCTGTCCGAAGACCTTGAGATAAATCTGTTTAAGGAAGCTAACCTCCCCGTTAACCGATGTACTTCTTTAATGTTTCGAGGAGGCTCCATTTGGAATAGAGCATTGAGCTGGTCCGGATCGGGTTGTATTCGATGCTCACTTATAATATAGCCTAGAAACTTCCCGGACTGTACTCCAAACACACATTTTTCTGGGTTTAATTTCAGATTCACTTTTACTAAGTTGGCAAAAGTTTCTTGGAGATCGGACAAGTGCAATTGCTCATCCACACTCTTCACCATCATGTCATCAATGTATACTTCCATATTTCTTCCAATCTGATCAGCAAATGCCTTGTTTACTAATCTCTGGTAAGTAGCCCCAGCATTTTTCAAACCAAATGGCATCACCTTGTAGCAATGAAGACCTCTGTCAGTGACAAATGTGGTATGCTCTTGATCCTTCGGATCTACTTGAATCTGATTGTATCCGGAGAAGGCATCCATAAAGGAAAGCAGCTTGTTCCCAGAGGTGGAGTCTACTAACTGATCAATCCGGGGGACTGGATACAAATCTTTTGGGCAAGCTCTATTGAGATCTATGAAGTCAATGCACATGCGCCACTTGCCATTTTTCTTTTTTACCAGAACCGGATTGGCAGTCCACAAAGGATATTGAGATTCCTTGATGTGCCCCATCTTTGTGAGCCTGTCAACTTCTTGCACAATGACATCAGCCTTCTCTTTAGAAAAAAGCTCTTCTTTTTTGAACCACTGGTGCTACGTCTCTCCGGATAGATAGGTGATGTGATATCACTTCTGATGGAACCCCAGTAACATCAGCATTGCACCAAGGAAAAACGTGCTGATGGTTCTTCAAAAACTTTAACATTTTATCTTTCAAAACGGGTGGCATCTTAGACCCTATCTTGACACTTTTCCCATCCTCCAAACAGTGTGTTTCTACCTTTTCAACCGGTATCAATACTCCATGGGTCTCTCTGGGGTCATCAATTTCACCCTCACCCCCAGAAAGGCCCTCAAACTGCTATTGTTCATTAATACGGACTGCCCCTAGCGTTCGAGGAGCCAGGGCAGTGGCATAACATTCTCTTGCAATCTTTTGGCTGCTCCGGACGACTCCAACCTGTCCCTGAATAGCATATTTCAAGCACTGGTGGACTGTTGAAGCCACTGCATGCATCCTAGAGAGCCAAGACCTCCCTAGAATAACATTATAGCAAGTGGGACAATCCACCACAATAAATAGTATTCTAACATTTTCTTGAAAGGGCCCTTGCCCAATAGAACTTCCTCTTCGAACTCTCCGATCACATCTGTTGAGCTACCTGTAAAGCCCACAATTGATCTGTCTGAACTCTGAATTACAGCTGGATTTTTCATTCTCTTGTATGTGGTTAAGAAAAGGATATTGGTTGAGCTTCTAGTATCCACCAGAATTCACCTTATGTCGTTGCCCCCAATAGATGCTCCTATGACAACAACATCCTCATGAGGGCCAACAATATCTCTTAAATCATCTTCATCAAAAACAATGAAAGGGAATGAGTTTTGTGACTGATATAAAGTCATGCCTCCTTCTAGCTGGGAGGCTAAAGTATGCACGTGCCTCTTTCTCGAAGAAGCAGTTGGAGCTGTCATAGTGTCCCCTCCGAAAATTGTAAGTGACTCGAAAAACTTAATGAGTCCGGAGACCGACTTAGAACATTCCTCAATTGTACCCACTCTGTTTCGAGTTGGATCATGATCCAAGTATTCAGATTCCACGTCAAACCTTTCAATTATAACCATGGCTCCCTCCGGAGCAGCATTACTTGGACCAACCCGGTGAGTGTTATCAGGCCTGTTACCCCCTCTTCTTTTCACGTAAGCCCCCAGCTTTCCCCTCTCAATCAAGTTCTGAACTTCCTGTTTCAATGCTATGCAGTCATCGATGGTATGACCAATATCGTTGTGATACTGGCAAAAAGAGTTATTACGATGCTCTCTGGGAGACTGCAATGTGGCTGGTCTCCGGTAATGCACCTCTTCCTTTGTTTTATCAAAAATAGTGGCCACACTTTCTTTCAACTCTGCGAACCACTCCTGTTGCACCCATGGCCCTCTCTTGTTTCTGGATTGCTGACTTTGAGCAGAAGCAGCTGGCTGAGACTGAGCTTTTCCCCCTACCATGCCCCTGTCCGGTCTCTCTTACTCTGTTCCTGGATTGATTCTGATTGGGATTTGGTGCCACTGGGGTAGACCTCACCTGCCTGTGCACCCTGGTTTTCTTTGTTTCATCAACGTTTATTTGTTTTCCAACCTGATTCAGCAACCCTCCCCATGTCATAGCCTTCTTTCTGGTCACTGAATCAGCTAGATTGCCTGGGTTCAAAACCTGTCTTATGGATGCTATTGCTACCTGTTCGAAGCAATCAGCTAACCCATTTTTGGTGTTCACAAAACGGCTTATATATTCTTTCAAGGACTCATTTGGTTCCTGGGCACAATGGATTATTGTGTCTCTATTGCCCTTTAGCTCTTTACTCCCTACGAACTGCCTTCGAAAGGCTACCCAAAAAGTATCGAAGTCTTTAATACAACCCTGAGGCAGGCTGTTGTACCATTTTAGAGCACTCCCCGTAAATGATTGGGAGAATGCTATACAAAGTAGTTTATCATCGTCGTCAAAGTTCATCATGAAGTTTTTAAATTGTTCCAGATGGTTGTCCGGATCAGTACTGTCATCGTACTTCTCTATTTTGGTGCTGTCAAACCTCTTGGGGAGGTTTCCGGACAGAATTTTAGAAGACAATGGAGATTGCCTCCAATTCCTTCCACGACTGAACACAATATCCTCATTGGGAGTTGCAAAGATACCTGGTTCATCGTGGAAAGCGAAAGGATCCATCAGCATCCGGTCCACATGCCTCCGGCTGTGAGATGACCCTTTACCAATATTCTTCTTCATCCTTCCATGTTTATCCCTTTTCCTTGAATATTTTTTGATCTGCTTTTGTTTCTTTCTAGTTCGACCCTCATCGCTGCTTGAGGATAGAGATTTTTCAACTCCTTCATCGTCCGAAGAGCTATCAGAAGATTCTGAGCTTGAGTCAGAACTCTCCACTGGCTTGGACCGGT